>CM077116.1:362578793-363778793 GCA_039619475.1 Icerya purchasi
TTTTTATCGAACTCATTTTCTTATATTCAGCCTCCGGATAAACCTCTACATTCGAATTCCACTTCTTCATTAACAAAAATTTCTTGCAAACAAATAGACTATTAAAAACTTATACTGTAAATTCTATTTTTTAACGAAAAACATTGTCATTTATTTTTCTTCTAAATGAAAATTGTTGAAATGAAGTACATAAAAGGAAGGAGTACAAGAATTTTACATTAACGAGCCAGTAATCGAAACAATTGAAAGGAAAATACTTAATAAAGCAACAAAAAAAGCAAGTTTAATACCTCCCTCCCCAGATGTATTAATTGTCGGAAAATTTTTATTAATCCTTGCGAACACTGTTGCTATAGTAATGAAAAAACGACAGATGGGGTTGGATTATAACTATAGTAATGCACGTTACTCTTTTAATGTCATTTCCGAATTTGCCCTTTTATGATAGTGTACGTGCGTAAGATAACGGCTTAACAACAAAACAGAGCCAGTTACAGACGAACAGATAAACAACTATTAGTGAAAAATACGTAATACTACGCATTGCTTTACAAGAACTGGATTCTACAGATCTCTATATACTTTCTTCTGTTTCATGACGGATAATCCGGTTCTGTTATTTTTTCTCTTTACATCTCGTTATTACGTTAATTTTTTTACCTGTAATTTATTTTTATTTTTTATTTTTATCGTCATCAGCATCGTTATTATTATTATTATTATTATTATTATTATTATTATTATTATTATTATTATTATTATGTTGCCCGTTATCTGTTTCTCCTATTTTCTTCACTACGATAGGCTAAAGCGACTGCCACTTGCAGATCTATATTGATCATCGCGCGAATGAAGCACTGCCATGCTCTTAAGCGAAACTGGTTTCTTTTACTGTTATCAATCACATTATTTACAGTGGTTGAGCAGCGATCTTCTGAAATCCTTTAATTCTAGTTATTTATTGAGATGAGAAATGCTCGGATGCTCTTCACTAAGCACGAGCGCGCACTGGTGTCGTGAAGTGCTCGAGACTATTATCATTTTTCCGTCACTTATTTCGAACCAACTTTGTTCCTGACGCGGCGGTGATATTTTTCTAACGGTTCACTAACGGAGAAATGATAACTAATTAGCAATCGACTACTCGGATGCAGAATCTACGTAACATTCGCTCCTCTGGTCGATCTTATAGATGCATCGCGCGAAAAACTGGTTTCTTAGTTTAAAGTTTTTTTTTCTCCTTTTTTTACGAGCTATTAGCTTTTCAAACAAGCTCGTGTCCGTGCTAATTACAGTTTCGGCCGAGTCTTGACTTCTTTCGCGTGTTGTTGCAACGTTACACGCAACCTTTTCCGTAATTATAAATGTGTTAAATTATTTAGAGTATGCGCGATTAATTTTTTGACATTAAATTTCAAATTTTTCTACGCGCGCGTATAGTAATCGCCGTTTTAATCGAATACGATTACTCAAAAAATGAAATTTCTAATCATTTCGAAATTAAAACGTACTATATATATATGTATATTTTAGAATTCGTTTGTCCGTTGTTCGAATCAGATCGAATTTTCATTCATTACACATACAATAATACCGCTGTGGTGTAACTGATTATATAGCTAAGCGCTATGAAAACGATTTTTTTCCCGGACAAACCGCGGACTATAATAAATTTTTCGAAACAATACATTATTCCTGTAAACATAGCAAAACGCTTTCTCCGAACAAAATAAAACATAATAAATCGTTCTCATAAAAACCGCGGTTTATTTATATAAAAATACCGAAATCATATTTTCTCTGAACGGAATAAGGAATATAATAAATCGTTTAATAAAACATAACAAAGGTACACAAAAAGAGCAAATACATTTTCTCTGAATGAAGCAGAATCTATAGAAAAGAATGTTGTTTTCCTATAAATAAGAAAAGCGTTTTTCTCTAAACAAAATTAAATAGAAGAAATTGTTTACAAAATGACAATGTTTTTATTAATAAAACAAGAACATTTTCTCCGAATGACATAAAATATACTAAATTGTTTACGGACAGAACACAGCCATTTTGGCTTCGCAAGGGGATGTGTCCCTTGACCCCTCTTGCTTACATTTCTGTCTCCTTCTCTTCTATACTTTGTATAAAATGATCAAAATTTACAACGAAATTCTAAATCGGTCCATATGAATGTAATGACATAATCGCAAAAATCCTATAAAATATTACATAAAATTGGGACATTTTTTTTAGCGGGAGTTAGCCTAAGAATTACGTTGTAATTAATACACATACACACACACACACACACACACACACATATATATATATATATATATATATATATATAAAATAACTGTTTATTTCACTCATTGTTTCTTTTATGTTGTACAGTAATTAATTTTAAACACCAATTTAAAACAATTATTTAATTTATCAAATACCAAGACGCGTTTCGAAGACAAAGCTTCATGATCACGGAATAACTCCCGTGATCATAAAGCTTTGTCTTCGAAATGCGTCGGGGTATTTGATGAAAAATTAAATAATTGTTTTAAATTGATGTTTAAAATTAATTACTGTACAATATATATAAAATAAAACATTATATAATAGTTTGCCGCTTTATAGGACCATTTCTTAAGTATTAATTAAACCACGCACATTTTTGTGCAGGGTTAATATGCAATTTTTACGCTTGCTAAAAAAAGTTTATTTTTTTCCCTTTTCAATGATTTTTCAGTTCCAGGCTGAAGTAACGCAACGTAAACAGTGGTCATTTTCGATATTCTTTGTATATAATAGCGAGATTTAATTGTACTCGAACGAAATACCACGTTGCGTAATTCACTACGCCGGCCAAGCAGAATAGGATTAGAATGATGTTGCTTTACGCACCGGACTGAAAGATATATCGAGGAATAATAATATTAAGCCGGGGAATGTGCATATTATTTACTTTAAATTTGCTAATTCCAGAAAAATTCAACAGAACGAAATAGTTTTTGAATTGTACTGAATTTTATTTAAATGATTTAAATTTCGCTTCATTTGAGATGCTTTTCTGGAAGAAAATTATTCCGGTGAATTGCAGTAAACCCGTTAATACATTCGGGAGGAGGGGGGATACGTTCGAAAATTTCTGTTTTATATATTCTTTTGGGCACGTCTGCGAAGGACCATCATCAGCCAGAAAAACAATATGGGAGGAAAAAAGTCAGATAGAAATTCTGTCCGAGATTGCACGGAGGAGAGCTGGAATGATATAGAGATGTATGCAGCACTCTAATGGAGCGAGAAGCCCGAGCGGTGGTAGCAAATAGGAATACGGAATCGAGCGGGGTTCGGTATATAAAGATGGACACTGAAAAACACATAATTGAAATCGCAGACGAGGCGCTTCGTCATTTAGACGAAAAGGTTAATTTTGAGAAGGTGTTGAGTGGAGAAACGATAACGGAAGAAAGATAATAAGGCAAGCGAATAATGAAGACGACAGCAAAGCGGTGGAGTAATGGAAAATTATGGAACCGGGAATATAAAATGGAAGACTAGATTCAACGGACAGCTGGAAGGAGAGAGTGCTGAAAAATGATGCAGATGTCCGACCAAAGTCTGGCGTGGATTTTTTTCATTAGAGAAGAACAGATTATAGGCAGAAATTTTAGTAAAAAAGAGACACCGAAAGTTGCCGCAGAGCGAGCTAGAGAATCACGCCTGTTTTGAAAAATATGAAGGTAGGATACGAATGGGGATGGTTTCAACGAAAGACGTTCAGCAACTAGAAAGCGCCAAGCCAAATATGATCTACGGATAGTCGAGGGAGGTGTGATTGACCCAGAAAGAATTTCCGGGATTGTAGTAAAGTCGAAAACGTAAATTTTGTATCCCGTCTAGTTTGAAAGGAAGTGATCTAAAGGTATAGAGCCGTAAACACAGCCGCAACAATCAAATGTGGATCAGATTCTGGATTTGTATAAGCATATAATGCCCATATCTAGTAGGATAAAGGGTTTTCAACGGGTTTAATCCAAAGCGGTACGGACCACTGAAGCAGCGAAAAGAATTACCTGATAATTCTTTTTCTTTTTTCTCCAAACCACGTTAATAATAACTGCTCGAAATTAGTTTTCAAAAAAAGCTAACGAGAGATCGTTAAGTTACACCGAGCTGTTTTCTTATAGTACGAATGACGCGGGTTAATTAAGGTATAATTATATTCAACGTTCAAAAAACCGCGTGCAATTAGCCGTTGCTACAGAGAACTTCAATGTCGGTTGAATGTTTTACTATTGCATTAAGAGAACACGGAGAATTTCTAATCAATTAATTTAATATCGCCCTTTTTATTATTGCAGTCTGAAAAGAGCTGAATTTCAGCCAAATCAAACAGGCATACACGTTCAGAATTTTACACTTAGGGATGAATTGTTCAATGTTAGATTGTATTCAGTCGCACGTTTAACAGTACGCTTCGATTCCGTTATAATTAACGTAAATTAAAGTCGAATTAAAGTCGAATAAATATACAACGTTCCTATAAACGCGTAAAATTCTGAAACTTCTTATTAGTTTCTAAGGAGACGATAATTTCGTGGAATAAGAATGCTCTTCGTCTGAATGTAAAGCAGCGTCGCGCAGTGTCGTCCCATTAAATTTTTAATGTTTATTTGATATTTCGCTGGAAAATTATTATCGACTACCTTTTATACCTTACCTTTAGCGAAAATATAGTTCCGGTCGGGCTGCCGGATTAATTGGTTTATTCCACTGTTGTCGCCGCGGTGACTCCGGCCGTCCGGTGGTGATAATCGAATCTCGATTAGGTAAACGTGCGGTGACTGCGTTGTAGACACTGCGAGGCAGAAGGGATCGGCCGGCGACTGCTGGAAATATCGTTGGGAGTCGATGGAGACGTATTCTGGCGCGCTCTGTGCGTTGGAAAGGCCTCTCTGCATGTGGCTATCAGCTGCACATGGACGACGACACGGCTGCCCTCTCTTATGAGTCGTCTGCTTGCGGCCAACAGCGCACGTCAGGTAGCAGCAGCCCGGTGTCGTGCTACGCCGTGCTCTGAACGTTGCGAAATTCGAACGGGAGCGGATTCGGCGGGCGCGGCGAGCCGATTTTTCCGGCTATCGGAAAGTTTCTCTCGAGGAATTAACCGCTTCTGCGGCTACAGCGACAGCGGAACTTTGCCATCTGAGCGGCCGCCGTTCGCATCTGTATTTGCATTTGTTGCCGAATTGCCGAATTCGGGCGAGTTATTGCGTTCGGTGTCGCGCCGGCTTCCGACGCAGCCGGGCTGCGCATGCGATTGGACGCCGTTCCGGCTGTGCCTACGAAAAAAGGCTTCAGCGGCGAACTCCGTCCTGGGACCATTTGCTTCCAAATTCATCTGCTCCACTGTGACTGCTACTACTGCTGCTGCTGCTGCTGCTGCTGCTGCTGCTCTCGCCGCTGATGATGACGTGCCGTACACAGAGAAATAGACTGTTGGTGTGTTCTCGACTTTAGCCTCCAGTTATTTCGTTTCTTTGCGCACATCTGCCGACCTATTGCGTTCGACGTGCGAATCGGGTTTCTCGAGTTGAATTTTTTACTCAGTTCCACTATCGCGTATTTGTCCGGCTCGTTCGACATGTTTTACTGTATAGGGCAGCCAAAGATCACTTGGTCCAGGAGTAGTTTGGACATTAGGGATGGATTCGGTAAGTGCTGTTTTTTTCTCTTTTTTTTTTTCTTTGAATATAATTCATCTTTACTGCGTGCGTGTCCATATTCTTCTATTCGCGCAGTTTGGCTGAACTTCATCCTGATTAGTTTCCGAGATTTTTCGCGCAGTTCGCTTCCGTTTAAATCGGTTTTGTGGTGTGCCACTGACCCCGCTGCTGGTTGTGCGGCTTAGCCTAATGATACGGATGTTAAACAACCGTCCGGAAATAAGATATTACGTCCTGCCGATGCCGCACGTTGTGAAAATAGCCTTTTCTCGGCTCGGAACGGTTATCGAAGGAAGAAACGGCATATCCTCCGGGCAATAGTTTATTTCCGATAATGTTACTAATAAATGCAGCGAGTTCAGCATTTTCCATGTCAAATGTAAAATTGTTCCGATTACTATTTGCACATGCTACTTTGTTCATTATAATCTAATATTGTATACGCATACGTATGCGTCATGTTTTCGCCTGTCAGAATGCGGAAAAAGTGTCATGTAACGATTTCATATAACGAAACTGATTTGCGATTAGTGTGATTCGCGTGTTGCGACAAAAAAAATCGCTACAAAAACGACAAATTGAGATAAGCCTAGTTAAAGCCAACCGTCCTACGAGAATTGACTATATCGTATATATATATATATATGCCTATCTGTACATGAATCTCAATCCTTTGGACCCAAGTTCCCCCAGATGATTAGTTATGATACTTATAAACGAGTAAATTTTAATTATCGGCCTTGAATTAATTTACTTAACAATTTCCGTAATCTCTACGGTAATGTCGGTCCAGCGATATGGTAGGTGATCTCTCTCTCGGTTTCGTTCGATTTTTGTCGCCGTCATTAGCACATATGCGCGTATGATTAAAATATTTCTTATATAGAGAGCAGTCGTCGATGTCACTCTTGCGCTATATGCCTTTTCCGCTTCTTTACTATCCGTCATCTCGTTCAGCATCACATTTCAAAGCTGTTTCATTTACGATCTACCATGTTTCTGCATTGTTTTTCTCGGCTTCATTTTTGTTATTAACGCTATATTTATTCTGTTTAATTTGATCATCGGTCCGTTACGTTTGCCGGGGCTGCTTGTGAATTGACGATCAGGAAATACGTGAAACTATTACCATCGGGGGGCAGGTTGTCATCAAATTAAATTTCAACGAAACACGATTAATTACAAGCAAACGGAGGAGATGCCACAGTGGGCATGTAAAAATGACTCAGACAAATAGTCGTATTAAAGTAGTACAAGCCGTGTCCGTTAGGATGATTATCCATAATTCAGAAAAATCAATACATTTATTTATGTATATGTGCATAGAGGAAAGTGGCATGCGCTTCTCATCAAGAGGTGTGTACAAATGTGTTTTACCATATTCGGAAACGAAAACATATACTTTTTGTATTGTTCTGACAATATCTGCGATGGAAGGTTTTTTTTTTTTTTGGTTTTTTCTTTTTTATTTATTTATTTTTTTTCCCCTTAAATTGTATGTGCTGTGTGTAACTACTATGGTCATTACAGCACACACAAGGAAGGGGGGATAATTTAAATGTGGTGAGTTAAGCCACCCATTTTAATTTTTTTATTATAAAATTCAGATAACTGCAGAAACAAGAATAAGAAACCGCACGGCGGTTATACGTTAAATTCTTTTCTGCTAATTTACAGATTAAAAATATTTTCATAGAAAACGTCGCTAAGAGGTATTGTCGAACAGCATACGTCGTTTAGTATATTGAACGATAATGCTTCTCACCATTATTTATTTATTTATTTATTTATTTTTTGTATATTCCTTAAGACGTTGTTAACAAAACCGCGCGCGAGACATTTCGAAAGGTCTGTTTTTATATTTGATCACAAAATGAACGGAGAGAACAGATGATGAGTTTCGTATATTTCATAAGCGACTTGATAGTAGTCTAACCGGCCAATCTCTACAGTCATTTAAAGGAAAAATAGTGTAAAAAGAAATTTCTCGTCAACGTTGATTGAATGTTTTGCCGACTGTGGCAGGTTGTTTATCTACGATGTTTAGAAAAGAAAATTACGCGGATAAATGAGACTTTTAGGTTGTTCCCACAACCTCCAACAGTCTCACGCTTCAAATACATTGTATTCGTGGCCGATTTACGATTTAATATGAAAAAAACAAAACAAAACAAATAAGCATCTAAATGAAAAGCGGAGATCAATAATCGTTTACTCCCATGACAATGAAGCTTTTATCTCAAAGGCATATAGAAAAGTTTTTAGGTAACCACCCGGATACTGCTTTCGCTTCTTTCCTATAGTAATAGGAAAAATTGTGCTAGATTCTTTGCTGTACCAGACGTTATCTTGCTGTTGATGAAAGTATCCCTTGTCATCAAAATACAAGGAGAAGTAATCTTTCCGGCGATAAAAATGCGAATGACGGATAGTTAACGAAAACCGTGAACTGGAGAGCTGTTTAGACTCTGGCAATTAACGGAAGGGAGATGCAATCGTATTATTATTATTATTATTATTATTATTATTATTATTATTATTGTCGATAATACCGCACTGTAGATAATTACTTAATACAGGGGAAAAATCATAATGATACTTGAGTCGTTAAAGACTTCAGTTTAGAAGCGGTAACAAAAAGAAACACTTCCCAAAAGAACCCCCTGAAATAATCTCAATTCTCCGACAAAGAAATCTCAATCAAATACCCTTCAGCTGGATGCAGTTCCGTCGCTGTTGAAGTCTTTATTTTAATGTCCGCATCAAGAGTACTTTTAAATGATTTTAAAACGTTTTTGTTTATGCTGCAGTGCACTGTTTTTTGATTTGAAATTATTATGTAAGTTTGCTTCACCAAAATTTTAGCGTTTTACGAGAGTTTAAATGTTTCGGATCATTTTAAAGAATTTTGAAACTTTAGCAACTTTAAAATCGTAAAGATGAATAGGGAAAAAATTTTGAGCGACGATCAGCTGGTACATTTCATTTTCGCATAGCTAACGACGGGGCCGTAGCTATAGTCTGAGAACAAAATATCTATTTGCCGTTCGTTAAAATGAAATAAAATTTACGACCGTCTTCGGGTTAATCTGTTTAGCCGAAAAACTCAAAAATATGTTATTTGGTTTTCGCCGCATAATGGCCACCATATTTTTCTATAATATTTCAATCCTTAACACTTTTAGCAAACTAATTTTGCGTTGGCTTTTCATATATTTCTTTCCATCATACTTCTTTTGCTTATCATGTATCTATTCTTTCCTAGTATTATTCATTTTCTTTTTTGTTTATATTTTTCGAGATTTTTTTCTTCTTCTTTTTTTGTTATTTACCTTTTTTCTAAATCTCTTTAACATCTTTCAGTTTCGAATATATACAGGATTTTGTTTTTTTCGAAATATTTTTCGACTTTTAAAACGATGTTTACATCTTTATTATAGCACTTTTTGTGATCTGAAAAAGAATGCATTTCCTGTTTCGAACTTCACTGCGTTTCTACTTTGAGCTTTCCTTAATCATCATACACTTTTTTGCAAACTTTCAGAAGTTGGACTTTTATTTCGGGTTTTTAACCCGGGCAAGTTTTGAGTAACGAGAGGAGCATTCTCCTTGCTTTTTTTCTTCTTGTAATGCACTTTTGTTTTTTGCAACTCCTGCAAACTAAGCGCGGGGGATGCTTTTTATTTAGCTGCCAGGTGTGTCATATGAGCGTCATCCCAAAAAACACTAGAAATTCATTTTTCTGCGAATAAAACTTGAAAGAGATGGCAAAATCTCAGCATTCATCTTCAAACTTAAAGAGTGACGATTTCAGTCATTAAAATCGACCTTAGCTGTTTATAAAGGAGAATACCGACTTCTTTATTAGAGCTGCATAATCAGCAGAACTTGGCGTGGCATGTGCAGTGTGATGTTGATGGCTGTTGTCATCCTTTAAGACTGCAGTACGCATGGCGCAAAACGCCTTTTCCGTTTGAACCAGAGAATTTATGATCTCACACAGCGGGACTATTTCACTTTCAAACGAAATAAAATACGGACTCAGTGTAAGTAGCAGGAGAAAAAAAAAAGAAAGATGTTACCTTCTAATTATATATACATATTTTATTCATATAAAATATGTAAACCAACACATTTTAAATCGCCGGAATATTCTCCTGTATTTTTTTCTCCAATCCGTAAGCTAGGATTACTCATTTATTTTAATACAATATAATATTAAGGTGGTATCCAAGTTTTGATCTTCTTTTTACCCTTCATTTTGCGCTTATTATTAATACTATTTACATAAAATGTTAATATAGTTTAATGCTACTTTTACAGAATATTTCCCATTTTCTTTTAGTGAAATAATTAAACCAATTTATTTCGATCGTACTGATTCTCTGCAATTATCATCTAGTTACGTGTCGAATTATATCCATTGAAAATGTTTATTCGTTACCAATGGAATCTTATGCAGTTATCTAATTCTGTGTGATATTGATAATATTTCCAAATTGTACGCTGTAAAAATTCGTCGTATGTTAAATCCATCTTTATAGTTGGTGGAACTTTAAATAATTTTCGCCAAATCTTTTCGAATTTTCTATTTGTTGATGAATTTTTTAAATTGTGTTTATTAACTATTCATTTATCATTTTAAATTTGTTCTTTTGAAAATGTGCTATCGTTGAATTGTTTTGGCGCTTCTCATTTATTTTTAGTTGAAAATGCCTTTTAGATGGTGAACATATTTGTCCTGTATGATATATGTCGATATTTATGTACTTGTATTAATTGTCTGTTTTTAACATTCCATTTTTTTTTTTAAATGAAAAAGATGGTAAACTTTTTTTTTTCGAAATGTCATACACTAGCGTTGGGTATTTTTTTTTCTTAAAATTCTTATAAATTTTTTTTTTAATTTTAAAAATGCCCGTTGTGGTCGTTTTTAAATTTTTCTCTGACAAATGAAATTTTTAATGAGAACTTGGTAACTTTTAAAAGATATATATTTCATTAAAGTATAAAATATATTGTTGCGCTGAATTTTTAGTAAATTTATACAAAATATTTTTTGTTTTTGGATTAATTGGATTAGTTTTCTCGTGGAGTTTATGCAGCGCGTGTCTGAATTTATACGATAATAAGTTGAATGCTTCATAAACAAGGGAATACTTTTTGTTTTATTTTTATTGGAAAATGACAATATTATTCGTTACGGTTACGATGTTGATTTGGTAAAAGCTGTTCTTAGTTTACGTTAATACGATTTCTCAGACAGTTATAACCGTTGGTATAATTTAAACCTAAAAAAAGAAACAAAAAAACAGGCAAATTGAGAAATTGTTCTTTCGAGCGAGTTAACTTGTATGAACGTAAAAATTTCCAAGCGCTGAAAACCATGTTAAAGTAAACTATTTTTAAAAATTTATTCTTTATTCATTTTTAAAACTTGTCAAAAGCAAAAATTTGTTTCTTTTTTTATTTATTTATTTATTTTTTTTTGCGTGTATGTGTCTCGCGTAAAAGGTTAGTTACCCCTTACATTTTATGTTAAAATTTTGTAGCAGTTCGGAACGTCGAGTTTTTACCGTATTTATTTGCATTTGGTAATATTTTGAAATAGAGAGAAATCTTTAAACCGGTTCAAATAAAACGAGTTCTCTGATTTCGGTAGACAAACGAATAAGAGGAAGACAAATATCATGAAAACAACACTCAACGAATGTAGATAATTTCAAAAGATGTAAGAACAAGAAAAAAACGAAAAACAATTGGCCATATTTACTAGTTTAGCTGTGAATTTTATTGCGTTCAGTAAATAAATAAATAAATGAACCTAGAGCCGTGCTTTTGTATCATTATAAAACTAAATAAATCCTAAGAACTGCTTTGCTAAAATTCTTAAGATTTCGCCAAGTAATCGAGTTCTAATTTATCTTTTGCGCCGTCAAAAAAAAAAAAAAAAAAAGGAAAAGTAAAATATTTATTTACAAATGTTAAAAATATTACATTTACAGACTTTTGAGATAGTAAAATCCCGCTGATAATAATTATGGGCGTACGAAAAACAAAACGAAAACAGAAGATCCCTTTATAATTTTTTTCAAATAAAAATATTATAACGTATACATTACAAGTAATAAACGTATGAAAAACACATATAATTGAAATGAGTTATTTTGTATGGAATGGTATATTAAAATCAAATATTTTTTTTTTAAACGGTGAAACTTTTATTTCATTATACACGTAAAATGGACGATTCTGTTAGGAAAAATAATGATTCCCGGTATTATTTACGATCGAATCCATTTTCTGGAGAAAAAAATTTATCGAAAGTCACGGAATTCGAAGAAGATACTGCATGTTGCTTATAGAACTTGAAAGTATTAAAAATGAAAGCAAAACTCTAGTATAATATGTGTACATTTTTACTTCATATATAGTCAATAAAATATTTCACCGAATTTTACTAAGTAATAAAAACGATGAAGCAGGAGATTATGGGGCAACTCGAATTTTATGCATTTTTTAATAGTAATCATTTAAATTAAACGATATGAGATTTTATCATCGGAATTAAACTGTGTTGGGAAATGATAAAAAACATATTGCGAAATATTTGAAAGTCGTACAGTTTATTCTGTATGGCTAGTAGTAAGAGTGCCCTGAAAAAATCTGAAAAATTTGGAAAGATGAGGGAAATCTATTTTGAAAAAACGTTGTATCTATGTTATTATACCCAAGTTGTAATTTTTTACAACTGAGATATTGAACTACTGAGCATGTAAATACAAGAAAGAAAGATGTAGTTTATTATATAGAACTAACCTATTTCCTACAGGTACGGATGTCGTCCGATGGAAAACAGGATAAATGCTGAATTTTTTCTAAGATTAATATAATTTAATAGTTCCTAAGCATCAATTTGTCATCAATATCGATTGCAACAAATAACGTCAAAACACTCAAAGTACATTTCCTGTGAATACTTTTCTCGCTTCTGAAATGTTCCTATTTCAACGCCCGAAACATACCGATCAGTCCAGTACAATCTGTGTTAGAGTACTGATTCATAGAAGCACTTCTTTAATGCTGCGGGAGTTAGTGGCGCCCAGAATAAAGTAACTCGAAAGTATAATATTTCAAGTTCGACTCACCGATAACAACATGAAAAAAACCGTATAGTGTTTAGCTGGTTGAATTAATCAGTCAGTTAATATCGATTGCCGTTGCAACGTTCGACAGAACTGAGCCGATTAAAAAAGTACTTTAACAAATAAATTAATGAGCGGTAAAAAAGTGGATAGAACGGAACACAAATTGCTCATTTAAGTATCTTTATGATTGATCAAATGTTAAATTTAGCCACAATTAATTGTCGGTTATTTTCAAGCTTACAGAAAACATGGAAACTTTTAACTTAGCATTAATTACGTTTGTAATTTACAGTTTCCCCTTTAACTGAAAGTTATTTAGGAATTACCACGGGAAAATCATGCCCATTCCGTAAAATTTTTTATTTCTAACGTTGTTTCACGTCTCGGATGAGATTCTTCGAGAATACATCCTTTAACTTACGCGCGTACATTCATTTATATACACGTCTATGCGAGCATATCTGAATAATACTTCCGATTGTCATTTTTTTGATGGTGAGAATCATTTCTATTAACACTATTTAAAATTAATTAGAAATATTTATAGTAGTGTGGGAAGATTTTTTTTTCCTGGCTCGGCGCGAAACCATTTGGTTATCAATAAAACCTTTCATTTATATTAACTACCCTTTTATCTTGTATTAATTTCAGCTTTTGCACTCTACCATTTTCTTTTCCCATTATTATTATTATTATTATTATACTACTATTTAAGATCTGTCATGTCATTATGAAAACACAAAAAGAAATTGCGGAATTTGCTTTTTGTAGCAGACCTTTGCAACATATTACAACACTGAAGTATAATTTAAAAAAAAATAAAAAATCTGCTGTTCATGCGTGGAATTTAAGCCTGCAAAATTACAAATACCCCGTTAATAAATTATAGAAGAAATTTATCCCATCAAAAAAATAAATGTAAAAATAGGAGCCAAGTTCAATATTAAGAATATGCGTGGTTGTCGACTTTTGTCGACAAAAGAATTGAGATCAAAATGGGTGCCAAGTTCCGTAGATAATCCTGAAATTTATTTATAAGAACATACAACATTCTAAAATAAGCTATATGGCAGCAGTAGTTATTACGGGCATATTACCCAATGATTATGAAAAACGATGTAAACATATTTTAAATTAAAAATATACCGATATCAATAATTTCAATAGTGCAACGCACAGACATCCTTTTACAGTGTTGAAAATAAAATTAAGACAGTTTTAAGTAATATCAAACGAATATTGTAGAAATAAATATCAAAATATAAGGAGTGGGGGGTTATAACGGTCTAATAAAACCGTATTTCCCGACCATCATAGGCAGCTTAAATAATAAAAGCAAATTTCTTTAATGTAACCCGGTCATGTGATATTTTTAAAGTATATTTATACAGATTTAAAATTGTAAATATTGAAAACTGTAGAGTATGTCATTTCAAAGGTAATATCGGCAGTCATATGTTAAACGGATGTAATCGTAGAAATCAAATATTCAATAATTTGCATGCTACAGAATCCGTTACGAACCCCACCTCTTAGTGAATTTAATTTATTCGTTGTTGAAGAAACGCATCGTAAGAATAAATCAGTTATACGATAATACCAGAATGAAAATTAGCATTAAATTTATTACCAATTGTATAATAGTATAAAAATAAGATTGTAAAATGGGTTATTACAGAAAACCATAAACTTAATCCGATCGTTCCTCTATTGAACGTTATAGTAGCTATATTTAATTAAGCAAATAAACAACCCTATGCAAATTTTTGGGATTAATTGCGTACCGAAATGATTTAAAATTCACACTGGCTGGCGTTTGGCATTTGTTCAAACTTTTTTTCGTTTTTTATTACTACGAAATTACATTTGCGGTTTTTTATTACGCGAACAGTAGTGTGTGGGATTGACGTTTAAAGCGCCTTTATCCTGACGTGTCTTGACTTCGGAACACTCACACTGAACGAAGGCTCTAAGTTTTTCTTCGGATTATTTTGTTTTGAAATATATAAAATATTACGCTTTGATCGTAACCAATTGTAAGTGTCATTTCACACTAAAGTAATCAGGTCAAGTCAAATAAGTCAATATCAGAAAGTGTTTTTACGCTAAATTATTCGATTAGTCTGTTCTTTGCAGCAGGTTGGTTTATATTGTTATTTTGTTTTTTAATTTTCACGTAATCGCGTGTATTAAAATTGTATACAGTTAGAAATTAAGAGGATAAAATATCAGGAAAAAAATTATGGATTCCTTCGGTTAATATCGATCATCGTTTGAAATGCATTCTTATTTATTTTCAGATTTAAGATGTTCTATATCGGTACTTACTTTTGTAAAAAAAAACCTCAGCTTTAAATAAAATGTAAATAAACGAGAAAAACCCGGAACAGTGTTCCTCGTTCAGGAAACAGTAAAGACGGTCTTAAATAAGATTATAAACACGATGATAAATAAGTTAGACGAATATTCTGGAAACATTTTTTCGGAAAAGTACAAGAAACAGAAAAATAAAATTTAAACATAAATTTAGTATTAAAAATGTTTGGAATCCGAAGAAGATCTAAATAATTAATCTTCATTGAGAATAGGGAAAATCAAAGAACATTTTTTTTTCAATTTGAAAAATAAAATAAATGGTATAGCAGTGGATAGGGTTCTCAGCTACGGAACCCCAGTGGTGTCATGGGTTTTCGGAACTTGTCTCGTTCCGGATCTAAGTCGCTCTCAGGTTTACTTAGCTTGAAATAATTGAGCACTAGCGAAATCTCAGAAAACAAAGGCATCTGAGAGATTAAATTTAGTATATATCGAACCTTAACTTCACAATCCATCAAGGATATTTGGGACTGTACTTACTTTTTTATTTATATTTTTATATATATTTGTGTGTGTGCGCGCGTGTGTATATATGAAAATACTAATATTAGATGAGTAACATAATTAAATTAGTATAGATGAAATGTGTGGATGTTGTTGGATTGAACCTTATCATTTGTTTGAGCTGTTATCAGTGATAGATATGTATTCGAACGGAAAATACGAGTAAGAAACATATTTATTAACTAATAATCCAAAAATTAGCAAACGAGATGCCGAAAGCGAAAAAAACGGTAGCGCCACTGAAATTAAAATTAAACGAATTCAAGAGACAGAACAGTGAGGGCAGTGGTAGCGGTGTAAATATACCCCACAAGAAAAAAAATAAAAAAGTAGATAAGGCAGAAACGGACAGCGAAAGTGAAATAGACATAGCCGAGAATCTAGCAACAATAAAAAGAGGCGGCATGACGGAAATCAAAAAGTTTATCGAATTCCTGTCAGAAAAATATGACGACATGTACAAAATGCATGAAATGTTGATAGAGGAGGTAAAGGGGCTCAAAGAGCACGTGTCCTGCTGACAGCGGAAACAAGGAAAAAAGACGAAAAGATCAAAGAACTAACATGTACAGTTCACCAGCTAGAGCAGTACGGACGAAAGGAAAATGTAGAAATACACGGAGTAAGTGAAAGACCGGATGAAAATCACAGAGAAATAGTAATCAAGACGGCGGCAAAAATCAATGTAACGATAAAGGAAGAAGACACCAGTGCAGTGCACAGACTACCGTCGAAAAGCACTAAATTACCAAAGCCGATAATTATCAAGGCAAGCAGGAGAATAGCGGACGAAATTATGGAAAAAAAGAAATGGATAACAATATGGGACAAAGACATTTCTAACGCTGAGGGTATAGCTTTAAGGTTTTTCTAAATAAAAACTTATCCAGATTCTACAGAGGACTTCTATGATGGGAAGCAAAGCAGAGGGCCAAAGAAGCAAACTATAATTTCGTATGGGTAAAAAGAGGGAAGATTTTTATGAAGAAAAATTCGCAGCAACGAGCAATTCAAATAAAAGATCAGGGCGACTTAAATAAATTAATATAAGAACATTTTAATGCAGCCTGGAAAAAATACGGAAAATCACAGAATACATAGTTGTAAGCTTAAAAAGAAGAAAATATTCGAAAAGAATGTTAAAGCTTAGATTGTACAAATTAGTCTTAAATTGTAGAAATAAGCTTAAAATTAATAAGATGGGACTCAGTGAACATATGAATATGAGTGTAGACACAAGGGTAACCATGGTGTTTAGTCGCGTGTGTTATTAGAATACCAGGAATTTGCTTAGTAGTGTGCGTATGTGCGCGCGAAATGAACTGTGTGCAGGCATGATTGTTTGGAGTTGTCACAGTTGGTGTTTGGTGTGTGTGCGTGTGTTTCGGGTTTGCGAGTGTGCTCTGGTGTTGGTGTGTGTGTTCCTGGCTGGCGGTGTATGGTGGTTTGATGTAGCTAACTTGGTGTGAGATGCCCTGCCCCTGAATCTTCTGTTCCATAGGTTTCTTCTCCTCTTTCGAAATACTCTTCTACCAGTTTTTGAATGCACATCGCATTCATCGAAATATTCATGAAAACAGCATTATTATCACGAAATGTTGAGCACAGATTGAAATTAAGTGATTAGGCGCGCAGAAAAGACACCAACGACTTGTGGTATCATTTTCAAATCCGAAGTCGGCAACTTCAAATCCGTTTTTCTCCCACTTCCCGGCTGAAATACGCTTTGTGCGTTTGTCACCGTGTAGTCCACATGTTTAACCACCAGAATTCGCAAAAATACAATTTTTGATACGTTTGACTTTCGTTCATGTTTTTCGCTCTAACTCGAATACTTGTTTTCCGACTTGTGGTGGTACCTTTTATCGCGTCAGGTCACATAGATTATTTGTAGAATTAAACCTGTAAATGTATAGACGTTCCTACAAATTCGCTCTGCATAATACAGTTATTTTATTATGTGAACGTGAATTAATCTGCTACCGCGTAAACTATGGTAATAGCCGCTTCGCTATGTTTAAATTTTTTAATTGGTTGTAATTAATTTATTTTCGTCGAAGGAGCGACATTACTTTGACATCGTCGTAGTCTGTCGCATTATCTCGTATTTCAGCGTGGAATATTATCCGGTAGCGGTGTTTTATCTTTATTTTAGACTCTATTCGATAGGTGTTAAAGGGCGCCTAGCGAAGTGCGTCATTCTTTATAAATTCGCTCTCTTCATCGTTCGGGTAATTTTTAACTGAGTACCTTTTGCTCTCCAACTTATATAAACTATGCATAATTCAAATTTTTCTCGTGAACATAACTCTTTCTACATTCACAAGGTTAAAGTTATTATTTATCCATGAGATTCAGATCTTTAACGTTGTCGTTCTAATAATAACGATTCCGATACTGGAAGAAAAAAAACAATCGACAGTGCATTGCAATTTTTAATGTTGTTTTCGCTTTACATTTGACCCTCAAAAAAAAAAAAAAAATAAATAAAAAAAATAAAATAAAAGCGAAATTTGATGTAAAAATGTGTTGCATCAATGTAAGTAACGTGTGAAAATTCGCCAAATTTTGGCTACTGATCTGTCTGTTTTCGTACGATTTAACGTTAACGCGAGTTGTCTGTTACATTTTATAAAAAAATTCTTTCGTACACGACGGAACTGCATCAAACAGGAATAAAAATATTATTCGGCGGGCCTTTAAAACTTACATTAAGTGCATAGTGGTTTGCTGATAGAAATGTTTTTTCCTCAGTTGAGCAATAAGTGTGTGCGCGCGCACCTTCATGCCCGAAAAATCAAAATGCGAATTTCAGCCTCTAATAACATTCTTTAGTCAGTCATTTTTCGCAGTTGCTCCACATGCCCACAACGTTAAAGTTTAATGTGATAAGTATTGTTACGTGTAACAGTTAAAAATGTTCGATCTCCGGAGTCTCCTGATGCATAACGCAGGTTTTTGCGAGTTTTTGTTTTTATTTTTTAATTTGTACGGTTTTAAGCGAGTCAAATGTGAATGCGAGGAACTATATCCGCCCGATTTTGGTGAAGCACGTAAACCGGATATTTTAGTTTCGCCTTATTCGGAAAAGCCTAAATTAAGTTGACTTAACAATCCAGATACTTCACTTAAATAGTTTAAAAAAATTTCCTCTACAATATTTGAATAGCAATTATTACAACATATGTCTACCATTAAGCAGCACCGAAATTTCAGGAAATTTACTGATTGGAAGTTATTTTAGCGCCTTCAAAAATCCTTACATTTAAAATAAAATCACGCTTGATTGACTTGACGGAAAAAGGTGTTAATATCATCGAGTCTGTATCCTTGCTCAGTAGACAGCGATGCGTCCCAGACACGATATTTCACCGTTCATTCCAAAATTCCTCATCAGAATTTCATAAAGTTTGCTCGTTAAAAATATCGGAAAATTCGATGTAATATTTATACGCGTAAACGCTATAGATAAATCTGTGCAACTTAATAATTCGAAATTCGCTGCGGTATCCGTCTCGGATAGGATAAATTCCGTATGTTGAGATTTGAAGTTAAAAGATTACCAGATTCTATATGTATAGTAAGGTCCTGTCTCCTTATTGCCAGTGATGACGGTAAATTAGCAAATGGTGACCATATTTTTTTTCAGTGCATCCGGTATGAAGATTCGCAGCATAATATAATTCGCTTGTTTCTATATGGAGTATGCTTTTCCTAAGTACAAGGTTTCGAGTAATATATTTACACGCTGCTGTCATACATTGATATTTAGTCCTCCTCCATTATAAGGGCCTAAGGTTGGTATAGAAGCCCCTAACGAAAAGAAAAAGTAATCTCAATTTAACGTCACAAGTTTGGAAATATTGTTAATTTTTTAGTATCCGTTTAAAATAAAATAATCGTTGCATCGCATAAATGCCTCCATAATTAACCATTTGCTTATTTTTAGTTATGCAATAATTTTTTTTAAGTCATGTATGAAAAATTGAAAATTATTGCTTTATTAATGTTTTTTTTTCTTTTTTTATTGTTTTTATAAGTCAAATTAACGACGAATCTTGCGTTTTTTACGCAATTAAGTTACTTTATTCTAAATAGGTATTGAAAAACCTTCTTTTAAGTGGGAGAACACTGCAAACCAAGGGTCTTCCAAAAAGAAAAAAAGAAGAAAAAAAATTGTTAGGTAAATTTTGGTTCAGCTACACTTTAACAACAGAAAGGTAGTACACCAAAATAGCAAGGATGACGAATAGAGAAAAGAAGAGCGGGATTTATAGGAGGCGCATAATGAGGAGGAAGTATATGATTCAGTAACCGGGAATATAGAAGATAACGTTCTACAGAGGAATGAACACATTCGAAGAAAATATGATGATCCTTAGACTTCACGAAGCCAAGGGAAAAACGAAAGGAAAATATCCGATTAAAATACCATAGGCGAATAATAGGAGAACAACGAAGCAAAGAATAATTGAATGGGAACTAGAGGAATTAAAAAGAAGACGATGTTAGACACTGAAATGGCAGGATCATTTAAAAAAGTGTAAATATTCAATTTAAAATAGGAATTATTTTTTTTTTCACATATGGAGAGATTACGCTTTTTTTTTTTTTTTTTTTTGTTAAGCAGTCGATATTCGGAAATTTCACAATCATATCAATTCCCTATTTCGCTTGCATGTACCAATTTTCATTGATGGAGTTTGGTGTTGGATCTTTCTTCATCCTTCCAAATTCGAGCCCTTTTCGAAAATAAAAAAAACCGATCGACGCTTAATTAAAGTCACTTTGGAACAAAACACGATCATGGATCGTGGGACGACTCCGTAAAGTTGCCTTTGAATTTTCAAATCGAAAATCCGTTATTTCAAGGCAATCGCATTGTATTCCATGTTAAAATTATGAAGTTTTTCGACATGGAAAAGAACTTCAGTCTATCGAGTGGTCTCTGTAAAACTGAAAAACGAGCATCACCGTGTATACGCGCAGGAAATCGTCGAAAATTATGATATTATCGAAGCGTCGTTCGCAAAGCCCAACAATGCTAATGCCTATCACCAACTTTTCTCGTTCGCCTACTACTCAGTTCGATTTCGGGCAGTTAATTCGGAACCGTCTCGAACAGCCCAGATCAGTTTAAATATTCGGACCTTGACAACGAAGCAGCGTAACTAGTTCAACACGTTCGCATCAATGAACTACGATTTCTGTAACATTATATCGTATACACTTTTAAGTAGCGGCCGTACGATGATAATATTTTAATTTATAAATCGAGTTTTCAACTTTTGGACCGTATGGCCAACTTCCGAAACACAAATAATTCAGCAAAGCCAACGATGGCTGCTGTTTTCGAATAACCAGTTACAATTCTCAAACTACGATCAATTGAAACAATGGTTTTTTATTAATATTATTATTATTTTCGCGTCTTGAGTCAAATTTTTCGCAAATTGCGCAGCTACAAAATCAGACGAATAAAACTCGCACGAGCACGTTATGAGAGAAGCCGTGTACATCACGGGATGTTTGTTATATCCACGAGTGTCAGACCTTTCTTGATTATTCGCGTCACAAAGTGTGATGTAATATTTTTTGTTTTTAGAGTCTATATTATTTTTGTTCCCATTTCGTAAAGCACCGCATAGTTTAATAATGAAAAGAATCTCTTTGTTTTCCTCCGATTTAATAGTGGCAAAAAAAAAAGGATGAAATTAATCGATAATTTCCATGGTACAGTTTTGAACAATATCGCATTTTTACATTAAAGAAATGTATGAATAAGTAAGTTGCACTTCGATACATAATTGCATATTTGTGTCATTAAAATCGAATATTTCTTATTCAGTACAAATGTCGGTTTTTTTGGTTTTTGTTTTTTTTTTTTTTTTTTTTTTTTTGTAATTCTGAAGATTATATTTTTCGCTGGTTTCTATATGCGCTTAAGTTTTATAGTAAAATTAAAAATTAAAATATGCAACAGTGTTTGTTTTTTTTTAAGGTGTTTCGGAGCACTGGTGAATTTAGCCTGCCCAAACTGCATCTTCTAATTATAAATATCGTGCAATATAATGTATAAAAACAAAAAAGTCAGTACTTTTTACCTAATAAAAGGATAAAACTACATAGAACCTACAATTTTGGCGTTAAAATTAAAATTAATTAACAATAACACATAATAAACGGATTTCGTTATTAACTGATTAATTTTAATTTTATTTTGTACCGCGATTAAGGTTTTATGTAATCTAAAGTAGTCGGCATGTTTATAAATTACTAATTGTGTTTTGTGTAGTTTACAATTTTATAAGTAATAGTAAAATTTAGCGCCATTTGTTTTTTAAAATGTGAAATATATCACAAAGTAAGGTTTCGACCCCTGCGAAACCGGTTAAAATAAACTTGCTGGAGTAGGCGTGGTCTCATTTTGCAGCTACAGCATTCAAGTTTAAACTAGTGTAAACCGCAATACTGTATGTTTTTTCGTTTTCGAGTTATGTGAAATTCTGTAAGTTGCCGCTGACTACGAGGTACAGTTATTCGTTTTTTAAACCACATAAAAAAATTCCATCAATTGAAATTCATCGATCAATAAATAGTGGAAGTTTACTGTCCTGTGGTGAGTGTTCAACATGTTTTCGTAAATGGGGTACCGTGAATTCCGAGGAGGTGGAACGAATGTAGCGGACGAGCTACGGGAAGCGGCAGACCATTCGTAATCTCAGACGAGCTGGTGCGAAAAATCGAAGAAACTCTGCGGCGATCCGATCGGCGCCAAACCATTTCCGATCTTCTTGATCAGTTTCCGAGTGTGTCACAAGGAGGTACCATGCTGAAAAAATTCGAGACTGACGGCGAGTTGGAAAATTTCGTTCTTACCTGGGGTTACAAAATTTGGCGGCAGGTTTTTACGAGGAAGGTAGAGTTATAAGTTAATGTCTCGACTCGACAAATGCTTAAATTTATACGGTGAATGAATACATGGAAAAGAGTAAATGAAAGTATGCTGAATTTAATGCCGGGTTTGTCGCTTTTTTTCTTTGCTTTAATAGTTTCGAAAATAAATAATAGGAAACCTTACTTTATGATCGTTCCTCGAATAATTGTTTTTGGATGAAAGATAAAAGTCATACTCCCCCTTCCTACTATGTGTGTATAGCGTTAAGAACGGTGAATCTTTAGGTACTCTTCTAGTCATGCGGCGAAGTACCAAAGCGAATTGAAAAAGAAAGAAATCTGCCAGAGTATTTCTCTTGTGACCGAGATATTAACTTAGCTACAGTTTTTAGCATGCCAGTAGAAATCTAAAAAGTCGCTATTTCAGTATGTTGCTTAATGTTCCAATAAAAGTTAAATTCCAGTTCGATGATCTCTGTTCGTCTTTTGTGTTTGCCAGGCGCTGTGAGTACTTCTCCGATGTTAATCACTGAGGACGCATTGAGGAGCAAACAGACACATACAAGAATCAGCAAATCAGATCGAGCGTTTATCAAACCAGGTACTTCTCCACTTTGACCAAGCTACATGCACGTTGTACACTGCGCTTTTTTTTTTTTTTTTATAAATATGACAATAACATTCTGTATACGAGTTGATCGCGATTACAGCTCCGTCAGATGACCATCTAATTAACTAGTATAAGTTTTAACATTTTTGTTTTACTGAACGACGATCTGGCGCAACAACAAATAGCGAAATATTATTGAGACGGCATACGGCTGGCTTTAAATTTACACGGAACATTTGTAATTTGTCTACATGTCAAAAGAATTACTTCGATTTTCGGCATCTTCTTTTTCTGTTTCTTTTCTGACTGTATTTTATTCTACTTTGTGTAATGTAATTTTATGTGAAACAATTAAAAATAACGCGTAAATCAATTTAAAATCATTTGCAAGTGTGGTCAAGTTAGAATCTCGAAACATTAAATTTCTGGTTAGATCTTTTTTTTTAAATGCGTTTTACACATAAAACTGTTTAAAGTGATTTATTATTTATAAAACAGATTTGTTAATTTTCTCTATCTAAACTTAGATATAAACTTCCGGTTAAATAAATTTAATTTTTTATTTCTGGAAATTTAAAAAAAAATGTTGCTTTTTAATTGTTTGCGTAGGGCGTACGCGATTCATTTCAACACTTTTCCGTCTTAGAGCAGTAGCAGGGAAAAAGTCAGGATTTACAGCTGAGCGTTATTATGTTGTAATAAATCCATGTTTTAAATAAATAACAAAACTACGTTTATTTTAAATCTATAATAAGTTTCAAAATACACAATAAGCTTCAAAAAACACTCTCTACACGACCATGGTGAAATGTTTCAATTAAACAAGCAAAGATGGAAAAAAAAAAATATGGTAGGACATAGAAATGGATAAAATGTGTAAAAAGTGAACTTTGTATGTATGTATATACTTTTATACTCAATGGAGCACAATAAACCGGTTTAGAATTAGGATTGAGTTCGTCCTGATGAAAACAATTTTGAATTGTTTACACGCTTACCCTATTCTAGATTTCTTTCGCTATACGAAAAGCGCCGGGAATATTTATTTTTTTGTCTCTTCGTATCTCTTTCTAAGTGTCTGTGCTTGATTAGCCTCCTACATGTGTACGTATAGAAACAATTGAAGAGAATATCTATGAGATATGTTTGTACAGATGTTAATTACACCAATCTTTCCGTTTCAAATAATTGATATGTTTTGTTCTGCAAATCGATCGATTTTCATTGGATTACTCTACATAGCCGGCCCGTTCTAAGAAGGTGTTTTGTTTCAATAAGGCGATTGTATCAATTCCTGCTTTAACTCTGTATAGGAAAAAAACAAAAAAAAACAAAAAAAAAAACGTTTTTTCTAATTTTTCATCACAGTCTGTATTGAAAGTAGTCTAAAAATGTTCAAAGTAAATGATAAAACATGTTTTCCAGCGTTCTTTATAAGAAATTCACCGGGAATATTGCCCGAGAAAAGACGTCCAAATAGGAAATATTTAATTTAAAGTATTACGTAAAAAATGGTAATTGTGGTGACTCTTTTAAACTGACATGTAAGCAGTGAAATACAGGACTCAACTGGAGCCATTCTATTTACGGTCATTAATCAACCTATACGATAATTGTAGATAACAATAAATGTGGGAACGAAAGATCTAAATTACAAACCATGCACCTCTATGAGACTGCTGAGGCTATTGCGAGAGGAGGTTATAGCTCAATTAACGCTTATATTAGTTTTAATTTTTAATTTTTAATTTAAAAAAAAAAAAAACGATTATGATACGCATATTAAAATGTTCCATTGGTGAATAAATACAAAATTTACCGCGTTCTTTATGCCGATGTAAGATGAAAGATTGATCAAAAAGTCTTTTATTGAATTTTTCAAATTGTTTTCCTTTTTTTTTTATCGTAAAGTTTTTGTCTAATACCCGCGCGGAATTTCCACTTAGGATCACAATTGTTAACTTTTGGTTAAGTTTGATAAATAGTATTGCCTTCGTTTGATTTTAAAGTCAAGTGAGTCACATACCCTTAGCACAGAGCGTCGATGATTGTGAAGTTAAGGTACACAGTGTACTAAGCCTAATGGATCTAATGAGAATATTGAGGCCAGTTCCTTTCTATTTGGGATCCGTCTTTACTTTCCCAGATTTCTCTGGCACCCAATTCATATCTGGGAGCGATTCGAATCTGGAACGAGACAAGTCTCGAAATCCCATGAGACCTCTGATTTAGTAGTCAAGCGCTAACTTCCCAATCCCCGACCCCTTTTTGGAGGGTATGGGACTTGCTTTTCTTTTACGTTTTATTTTATCATTTTTTCACCGTAGAAGAGAGAATGCGTTTTATTGTACTTTTTTTCTAACGGTGAACAGAACTTGCGTGACATATACAATAATCGAAAGGATAACGTACATAAACTAAAATGAAATGAACAATTTACGGAATTAATTTTTTTTCTTTTTTGACAACGAAATTTCTTATTAACAAACGAGGTTGAGTTCAAAAAAATCCCACTTCGGCGAGGGTCGTCGCTTTTTTTAACGAGTATGCCGACGACAGCAAATACATATTTTTTTATGTCAATTTATTCAATAAAATAGGAATATTTGAAAAGAAATTAACGAAACAAAAATAAATCGTTTGTTCGTTACTTTCGGCCATGGTTAATTTCGAACATTGCTTTAGCTGGGGGTTGACATCGAGAGATTAGTATGTGGGATAAGAGAAAAACTGAATAATTTTTCGTAACCCTCATTTGGTGGGGAAGGCTTTTGCATCGAGTTCGCACCGTTAAAGTCGTTACATGCACGCGAGATTTTAAAAACGAATAAAAACGCCAACCTTCAGCCGCTTCCGAAATCAAATTGTCTGATAAGGGTTAAAATGTTTTTTTAAAATACTTAAAACAATATATCGGTATTCCGCCGATGGTGTCTATCAGTGAACGTCCATGATTCATGCTCGGATTCCGTCTATTAAAGAGACGTTGAAAAGATACGTGACGCGTAGGCTGTTGCACGCTGACTGTTGATTTGGTTGGTTTTCATAGTTGGTCGGAGATAATGGATGAATGATATCTCTTCCCGAGAAGGGTAAAATTCCTGCGGCGCTATGAGTCATATACGCCGAATTAGGGATGGCCGCGCTATGCCGTGACAACAGTACTTAGGAAGAAATGCGTGTTTATATAGTAGCGAACGAATGGCCTAAAGTTCCGCTGGTTCGTACGTTCGGTTATTTGAAAAAAGAAGAAGAAAAAAGAAAAAACATCTTATTTTTTCTTTCTATTCAATTACGGACGCTTACGAAAAAAGATATTTAGGGTAATAGTAGAACTATTGTATATTTTCTGCGCGGCGACACGCGAGATCTCAATATCGTAATGGAATTCATTTCCAGTGTAACTGTTACATTCTCTACCAAACTGAAAATAATGAAAGCTAAAATAGTCTGAAAATTTTTTAATTAATTACACGTTGTTGTTAATTCGATTATAAATAGCGTACGAAATGAAATTTTAAAATGAAGAGGGGGTAATTCAGACTACTTTATTTTTTCTTTTTTGAGGAAAATTTTGCGTGGAAAAGGAAAATAAATTAATTAAGGGAGAAAGAATAAGAATTAAGAAAAAAAATGCAATACTAGTTTAAAATTAGCGCGAAACTTAATGTGTACCATCGTAATTGCTTAAGTAGTTACAAGCCGACAAACAATATAGCTTCCTGTATATGTATTGACCACGTCATTCTTAGCCCGGGGTACACCACATTTTTTTACCCCATGATTATCATGCCGTTCCAATTCCTAAGATTTTTTTTTTCTTTTTTTTTTCTTTTTTAAATAAAAGACGGGGAAGAATGACGTAGTCAGTTGAAAACGATTTTTCTAAAATAAGTTTAGAAAAGAGGTGATTGGGAGTCAAGAGAACTTACGAAGGGCAAAGCTTTATTTATTTATTTTTATATATATATATACAACTGAATCTGTCAATATACTTGTAGTAGCAACCGGTGTTCCGATAATCGGAATCGAGTTGTGAAATGGATGGCTGATGAAACATTAAGCTTGTAGAAATAGAGCTAAATCCGGATGATATATTGGAATCCACTACAGCCAATCGGGTCACTTCGCAATCAATAATAATGCGGTATATTGTTCTAATAATGAAGAATCTAGAGTATAAATGGAGGTACAACAATCGTAATAAAAGCTTAAATCTCCTGGTAACTGGGTACAAGTCAAGAAGTGACGGAATCAATTAAAATCAGAATAGGAGCCGAGCGGGCTATAGATTTTATTCAAGCATACGTATCAACCAGCTCAGCATGAGATGAAGAAATAGAAGGGTTTTTTAATGAATTGTAAAAAGAAATAGATGAATGTTCATTGTTCAATGCGAAGATTGGAAGAGGTGGTGATGACAACCATCGTATAAAAGAGGTAACCGAAAAGTACAGAATGGTTACGCAAAAAGTTAAAAAGTTAGTTAATAAAAAAAATTTAATTAACGCGGAAATTAAAGTACAGCAGTTTGTTTTACATGGCCAGACAATTTGCAACAATTATGCAAAATATATGGTTTTAAATGATTAGAAACAGCGAATATAATAAACAAAATTTATCTAAAACACAATAATTTCTGTCTAAGCAATATGAATATGCAGATCTGAACAGCTTTGAATGCGAACGTAAAAAATGCGGAAAAGGAATGAAAATGAGATTTTTTAAAATTTATCTACCAACTAAAAAAAAAAAAAAAAAAAAAAAAAAGAAAATGTTATAAATGTGCATTTCAATTTCATAATAATAATAAAAAAAAAAAAAAATTAATAAGAAACACTGGTATTACACGTGTACCTCTTTCCCGATTATGTTTTCCAAAAAAAAGTCGTACTACCGGGTAAATTCTTTTTAGCTTAAAAACTTTTCAAACATATATATATGACCTTTCCGCTTCATGATAAGTAGACGAAAATTATTAATCTGAATATAATGAAAGCAGTTTAATTTTCCAGTCGTTAGCGAGAACATACGTTGTCGTCCCTGGTTCGGAATAAACACAACATTGTTTTGAGTGTTGATAAACGCCGGACAAACCTAAGTATCGAAATCAATTGGGAAAGAGAACACATTGTTAAATTACTGAAGAAAAAAAAAAAAAAAAAAAAATTGTATTTCGTAATCAAATGAAAGTACTGTTCTTTCTTCTTAACGGATCCGCACCGTATCTTGAAATTCTAACAGATATTTACATTTTTTTACTTTTTTCGTGATACGATATGAATTGACGGAGATATACTGGTCTCCTTATGTCGCTAGTTCTCTCAGATATATCTCCGTCTACCTCAATCGCCAGTAAATTGACTATTTGAAATTTAAACTATTGCACTTTCTAAATTACTATCAATACGAAATAAAGCTCAATATGTAATGTTCGTATAACGGTTTTTCGTTATAAGCACCATTTCTTCTGGCTGTAGCGTGGTATTGAATTTAGCTAAACTTGCGGTTTAGCCCTTCTCCACTCTTCAAATTTTGGAGTTTTTAAAAACAATTGAAGACTTTCAGCGCAGAATATTATAGCAATCTATAATATGATCAACTTTTTTTTTACAAAAATATTACACACTTCATGTAGCTCTTTTTGGAAAAACGGTTTGTAACTTTCCCGTAAAGTCCGAATTTTCAAAATATCTTATTTGATATTTTCGATATTAACGTTCATATGGAATTTAAATTATCTGGTGTACATGGATGGATTGTAGCAATATGGTTTTTTTATGGCAAATCCCTTTTCCATAATTAGAATTCAGAAAATTTTAAACAAATTTTGCACACTTTCAGTAGACCATTATGCAAAATTAAGGTTCGATAATGTACTGAAACACTTTGTGTACTTTTTGGAAAACAGTTTTTAACTCTTTTTACCCCTTAATGTTCGAATTTTCAAAAAAAAACCGTTTTCATTTGACATCTTCGATGTATGGGAAATATTCGTTTGAAATTTCAATTATCTAGTACAAGCGGCTTCGGCCGTAGCGTGACTATTGGTTTTTTAAAGAGCGGTTTTCTGACTTTTACCCCTTCTTTCATTCCTAGTAAATTTCACTTCTATTGTATTTTTTCGCATGACGTAAGTGAGCATTGTTTCGTTACGCTACATGCAAATTTTCAGCTTCGTGTTTCAGCGGTCAGTTAATAATTATATTGGGCTACTAAAATATTTTCCTATATTCTCCGTTATATATATATATATATATATATATATACGAAAGTGCCCGCGTGTGTGTATGTGTATGCTTGTTTATTAATAAAACAAAAAAAAATCGGTCATTTATTTGTTATTTTTATTTTTCACTCTTCCGCGTTTTATTTACAAATTTTAAAATTGTTTCAATATTAATCGGGTAGCCGGAAATAAGTAAAAAGTTAAGAACACTAGGACAGTATTTGAAAATCTCTGTTCACGTCCCTCTTTAGCGCCATCGGTTGACAATTATAGGACGGAAATCGTGCAATAATTTACATCATAATAATCAAATTAATTGAAAATTTAAGAATTCGTGAACATTGAACATGAAAAATAACTTATTTTATAGAAGAATAATTGCGTAGCCCATCGGCATATTTTTATCATGAATTATAATTTACCCCGGAATATTCCTTTATAATAGTGTACAGGAGTGTAAAGATTTAATGTTTTGATGGTTTGACAATGCGGAACGCGTAATCGGATTGAATAGGGGGAAGCCTCCTTGGGAATTGGTAAATAAAGCAAACAAGGTGTGAAGCCCCCTCTAGCGCGTGTATGTATGTATATGTGTGTATCCGTAAGTAAGTTACACCTAATGACGGGGTTGTAATATAGAAGCATTGTTTACAAGGGTAGCAAATTGTGGAGAACAAATTTAATAAAAATCTCTAAAGAAGCAAAGTTCCGCTTAAAAGTTAAATGTTTTAAAATATCGCTTTTACGTTGCCACTATTAAAGATATAATCTTTACAGGTTCTTTGTGTGTTTGTTCTAATGAATTTAGAATATTTCGTGAAAATCTTGTCCATTATTTTTAGTTTTGTCAAAGTTTATTTCAAAAACGACATAAATAAATGTTCCCGTTTAAAAGGTTTAACAGGTTTCTACATGATAAAAAAATCAATTATTCGTACGTTCAAACTGCTCCCGATAGCACTGTACAAACTTATACTAGTTCTAAGAGGGGAAAGAACAATTAAACGATTAAATGTATAATTTTTCATTGTTTTAATTTACCAATTAACAAACAGGATATAAATAATTGGTATAGGTGGGGGCGGTTCAAGGAGGACATCTGGAGGTGTTCTAAGAAGGACATTGGAGGGGTTAAGAGAAGCTCATTGGAGGAGGGATTGTATAATTACGTAAAATCTTCTACGGTAGACAGTAGGTTTGAGAAATACCCCTTTTTTCATAAAGAAAAACAAAAATAGCGACCTTTATAGAAATTTAAAAATGTTTTAAAAATACATTATTATTACAATTTTTAATTTGAATTTTGTTTTATTTTTTGGGAGTGAAAAATAACCAAAAATTATAAAATTGTAGCTAAAATAGTAGTAGTTAAGAAATAGTAAGAAAGATAGTATTTTTATTAGACTTTACTTATTTTTTATTTTTGTTAGAAATCCGATGCGAATTCTTTATTCGTGAGCAAGTTTAAATATATATATATATTTCTCATTGAACTATTTTTTTATTTAAAATTACAAAATGAAAATTAAAAATAAATAAAAATGGCAAAAGATCGACCAGAGTTGTGTTTAAAATAGAATAAAAAAAAGGAACATTAATAGTTTTACTAGAAATAGTGTAGTTCGCGAACGAACTATTAAAATGAACGATTCTTTTGAAGGAACTATAAGAAGAGTAGTTCCCGACAACGGAACTAAATAGTTTCGGTGGAATTAAACTTATTTAACCTTCCGTACCGAACTATTTGGTGTAGGAACGGTTACACGGCATACGCGGTAGAATCAGATATAGGTATACGCACTTCGCACATACATAACTTATTTTTTTTTTTTTTTTTTTTTTTTTTTCTTGTTTGGGTTTTTCCCTGGGCTTGTCAGCAACGGACGATTACCCATCAACATGTGTACATAGCAGCAATTAGGAGTAACAAGGAATGGAATCTGATAAAGAATGCTATACCAAAGATGGAGAAACAATAACAATCAACGTCGAAAAATGCCAAACGTATGTATCCTGAAAAGAAAAGAAATGACGAAGGTAAGAGCAAAAGGAGTTAGCTGTCCCATACCATGGCCACATCTGCAATTACAGAGCCCACAGTACAAACGGACAAAGGAATCTGGCTATAAATAATTAAGGAAGAAGAAACACGGGATGTTTAAAAAGCAGTTAGATCCATCAAGCACGAAACCTATATAGAACACAGCGCTTAGCGTCTGTAAACAATTATCCGAAAGTTCAATGACTTTCTCCATCACTATAAAGCAAAGTTTATAGTTTTTAATTATGAAACATTAATCATATTTATGGCGACGACTGCAGAAACAGCGCCTACCATTCTGTTAAAAGGAAATGAGCAGAATTTTCACTGAACACTATGGCCACACTGCAACAGCAGCGCCCGCAGTGCCGGCTAACAAGGAGTTCACCTATCTACCGTTAGGGCCGCAAATGCGACAGCGAGCCCGCAAAATTAACTGCGAGCTGTGCCTGTTTGTGACTGTAACTGCAACATCAGTGCGTGTTCTTCGTTTAGAGAGGAGTTCGTTGGGAATCACTGGACACGATAAGTTAGGAATGCCAAAATAGGAAATACTGAAGGGATTAGATATTAATATAATGAAGTACAGAGGATAGGAATTTTGCTACAATTGGTATGATCAACGTTGACTGTAATGAGAGAATAAAGGACACACAATATGGAGTTGGAACATCATGTGAGAGAAGCTCCGCGTATAGAGCTGCCCTTTCCGATGATAAAGAGGAGCATTCAAAGAATACATGATCAGAGTCACATACGACTGTGTTATCGATACACAGCGGACAAATAGGAGAGGACACTATGGAGAAACGATACAATGAAGCAGGAAGTCGACTGTGACCAGATCGAAGACGACAAATAGCAGATATGATGAATCGGGGAAGGTGCGGAAAATGTAGATACCATGGTTGAGTAGGTGGATTAGGGTGAATGGAAAAATATTGTGAATTAGGACTGGAGAAGGATGATTTATAAAAAGATTTCCAATTGGCCTTTTGGATACTTTTTGCTATATTTAATAATTCATGAGAAGGAATCCGTCCGACTGGCCGCCCAGAAGAAATAGCCGAACGAGCAAGATAATCCGCCTTTTCGTTGCCCGCAATTCCGGCATGACCAGGAATCCAAAGAAAGTCGATGGTTAATGAGTGCAATCTGCAAAGACTGAAAATCAGTGATCGGATGCGCAGAATAATAGGATCAGAGTAAGAAGGAACATATGCAGAGGATATACACTGAAGGGCGCTTTTGCAATCAGAAATTAGGAGGAACATTTTACATTGAGGAAAAGATGGAATGAGCTCAATGGCACGTAGTAATGCCAATGTCTCCGCATAATAAATTGAACAAAATGCAGGAATTTTGAACAGGCTGGAATGGTCAAGAGCAGGAATGTAGATAGATGCACCCACTCCGTGTGCCATTTTGGACCCATCCGTAAAAATTAGGGTATGGTTAGCAAAGAATGATGAAACTGCCTGGTTAAATTCATAAACTGTTGCATGAGCAGGGAGATATTTTACATAAGAAGGCAAAGAAAAAAGATTAGGAGAAGGAATAACATTTAATATCTCAAACTGGAAAAATGGAAGTTTATCGAAAGTTAGGATGAAGGGCGAAAACTTAATAAGACGCGAGGCAATGTGGCAGAGAATGGGAACCTTATTAGAGGAAAAACGCCAATCTTGCAAGAGAGAAGAATATGCAGGGACAAGATTGTTTGGGTAAATATGTAGACGTTTAATAAGGAACCGATACGCGAGATAGGATCTACGAATGGATAAAGGAGCCACATTAGCCTCTGCTGAAATCGCAGGAATAGGCGTGGATTTTAAGACTCCTAGACATAAGCGGAGGGCTGCATTCTGAACTAAATCTAATTTAGCTAGGGGAGAACGAGCAGCAGTACCATACAGAAAACAACAGAAATCAAGTTTGGATCGAACAATGGATTTGTAGAGCATAAGAAGTATCATAGGATCACCTCCCCAATGGGAAGAAGATAAAGACTTTAAGATATTCAAACGTTCTAGAGTAGACGAATGGAGGTAATTAATGTGCTCAGTAAAGGATAAACGGCTATTCAGAAAGATTCCTAAGTAGCGGAAGGAGGAAACAACAGGTATAGGTGTATTGTCGATATTTACGTTGATTGACTCAGGATTATAGGAACGAAATGTGAAAACAATGCATGAAGATTTTGGAGGAGAGATATATAGATGGATTTGAGAAAGAGAACTCTGCAGAATGTACAAGGATTCTTGCATGTTATTGCAAGCATTTAGAATGCTAGGAGCAGTTGAAAAAAGTAGAATGTCATCTGCAAAAAATAAGGAAGTAGAAGGTAGATTAAGAGAGGCGACACCAAGAGAATAAATATTGAAGAGCGTAGGACTAAGACAGGAACCTTGCGGGAGGCCTCGAAAAACCTTTCGTGACTCTGAAAAGGAAGGAAATCTTAGAGTAACAGTTCTACTTAGGAAAAGACTCATGATTAAGGATGTGAAGTGAGAAGGTAAATTAATAGATAACATTCTGCTCTTAAGAGTTGGAAGGTGGACGCTGTCAAAGGCACTATAAATATCAACAAAGGTAGCTAGGGTATAATTTTTCTGGATAAACGATTTATAGATGTGGGACAAGAAGAAAGAAACACAATCAGTAGGACCTCGACCAGAACGAAAACCATACATGTTGTTAGGCAAGACATCATTGTTTTCCAGCCACCAAACCAGCCGCCGGTTCAACATGGATTCGAAAAGTTTCCTCAGACAACTTGCAAGAGAAATGCAACGGAAGGACGAGGAATTAATACCCTTGGGGATGGGAACGATGATAAAGGATTTCCATGACGGAGGAGCGGAACCTAGATGGAGAATAGAGTTAAATAGATTTAAGAGTATTTTAAGATAATATTCAGGAAGATTCTTAAGAACAATATAAGATAATCCATCTATCCCTGGAGAAGAGTTAGGATTTTTCGGGAACGCTGATAATAATTCATTAAAAGTGAACGGAAAAGTTAGAAAATGCTCAGAATGGCTTGCGGCAGAGATAGAAAGGTCAAATTCATCAAAGTTAGGAACATAGGGCGGAGCAACACAATCAAAGAAAGCAGCTAGCTTGTTCTCCGAAACGCCGGAAGTAAAGGGATTTAAGGACTGAGGGTTTCGGAAAGCCTTAGCCAACCTCCAGATTTGTGAGAGAGGAGTAGATCTAGAAAAGGAAGAACAGAAAGCAGCCCAAGACGCCTTTTTAACCTTTTTGAGAGTAAATCGGAATTTGGCATTAGCTCTTTTGTGAGCTAGGAAGTTTTCCAGAGAAGGAGCAGCTCGAAAAATACGAAACGTGGATACACTGGCTTGGTGTGCAATTGAACATTCCGCATTCCACCATAAGGACGAGGCATAGGATCGCCTGGTGCTCCCAGAAGGAGATTTTTGTGGAGGAGAAGACAAATCTAAAGCTGATGATATTAACTGAACGAAGTTTTCATACTGAGGCGTAACATCTAAGTTAGGATCAAATCTGTAGGAAGAGGAATCCAGGGACGAACGAAAATCAGACCAATTAACCTTTGAAACGTTCCAGCTAGGAGAACGGGATTCTTTTTTTACATGAGAGGAGGAAGTCCCATGAACGGACACAATGATAGGAACATGGTCACTACCAAAGGTTCCATCAAGGGTATTCCATACACATTTCAGGCTTAAATTAGGAGAGGAGAAAGTTAGGTCTATAGAACTGTAGGAATTTTGGTTTTTGAAATATGTAGGAGAGCCGTCGTTGAGAACCACAAGGTTGTAGTTTGAGAGTAGAGTTTGAAGGAAGGAACCATTTCTATTTAGTGACGAACTACCCCTGGCGGGAGAGCAGGCGTTCCAATCCCCGCCTATGATAAATGGGTGAGGTAAGGAGTCAAGAAGGGAGGAAAGTGAAAGATCCTTTAGGTTACACAGGGGAGGAATGTAGACAGATACAAGATGAAGGGGATGAGAAATATTAGCGAATGTGTGTGAGATAGAAATATGAACAAAGTTGGGAGAGGAAGAAGGACTGGAGCCACCTGGGATGTCTAAATTGTGGGAAGAAAATGGAATGCCGAACCTAATGAGGATAGCTGTACCACCATAACCATCTTCACGATCTGATCTAATTACATGAAAACCCCTAATTGAAAAAGTTGATGATTTCGGAAGCCATGTTTCAGACAACAATGCTATACTTATATTATGTAAATTTAGCAAGCCTTCTAAGGCTGCCTTATTCGCCCGGATGCTACGACAGTTCCATTGAATAATATTAAGTACAGGCGTCATTTATAAGATAAGAAAAAAGGAAGAAAAAGAAGAAGAAAACAAAAGAGATGGAAGATTATGTAAGGAGGGCCAATGAAAAATTTGGCTAAGAAAAGTGTAAAGAGAGAAGATAATTTAACTAAACTGGACATTGTTGGACAAGAAGGATGCAAGGTTATCAACAAAGGAAGCAGAAGAAACTATGTTAAAAGAAGAAAGGAGCTCCGTAATTGCTGTAGACAATCTGGAGATATTGGAAGAGATATCGGAAGAAAGATTGTTAGAATTTCTGTGTGAAGATGTGGAGTGTTCAGAAGGTAAGGAAGGGTTGGGGAGAGAAGAACTATTCAGAGCCCATCCAACTGGGGGAGAAGGAGTATAGTAGGATGTGACAGTTGGAAATTGAGGAAGAGGTTTGGAATGAGGTTTAGACTTAGGTAATTTATGGAAGGTGGGGGATTTTGGACGAGGAGGAGAAGGTACCTTGGAAGCTACATTGGAAGTATTCAAAGGGAGAGTAGATGATGCGGCTCGATTAGCATAAGTAAATGCCTGAGTAGCAGCGCTGGAAGATTTAAGCTTAGCGGCTTCTTGAAAAGATACATTTTCAAAAGCCATAATTCGCTTGATATCTTTTTGCCTTTGCCATTCTGGGCAGAGACGGTTCGAGGAACTGTGACTTCCTTTGCAATTACGGCAAGAAGGAGGCTCTTGGAGATTGGAACATTCATTGAAAGAATGTTTAGCTGAACAGTGAGAGCAAATAGAATGTGAACTGCGACAATGACGCGCTATGTGTCCGAAGAGAAAGCATTTGGCACACTGAGTGGGGGAGCGGATGCTGGGAGAGACAGGGAATCGAAGTCGGTAAATGGAAATGAATTCAGGCAGGACGGGTTTAGAAAATTTTATTTCAACACTTCTGGTAGGAATTTTGCCATCTTCAGAGGAACGCAAAATTCGTCTAACAGATTGTACCGGAATACAAGATTCAATTCCTTCTTTTATATCCTCTTCGGAAAAGGAGGGATGAACTCCGGAAATTACTCCAATTCTGTATACAGAGTTGTGAGGAATAAAAGCAATTAAATTGTTGGATTCGAAAAAAGAGGAATTACTTAGAAAAGCATTGGCAGTGGAAGAGGAAGGGAAAAAAATAGCAATACGCCCTCTGCCTCGAGGCTTGATGTCAGTGAAAAAAGTAGAGTTTTTGCTGATGGCTTTAGCCAATGCAAGTGGATGAAAGTTACCTAAATTCTGATCGGCGGAACTACTTTCAACGAAAACAGTAAAAGGACCCGGGTGATCGGAAGAAAAGTTTTTAACATGATCAGTGTCGAAGTTATTATTCTTTGAATTATTTTTATCATTATTATTATCGTTAGCATTATTATTATTACTCCTATTATTATTATCACCACTATTATTATTAGCACCATTATTATTACTGTTATTATTATGATGATGATGATTATTATCAGAAATAGTATTATTATTATTATTATTGTTATTGTTATTGTTATTGTTGTTGTTATTGTTATTATCATTTTTGTTATTATTACTAATACTATTGAGGTTAGTGTTGCTGGTGATATTAAAATTGGGGTTGCTATTATTACTGCTGCTGTTGAGCTCGGGGGCACAAGACGGAGCCGGTATAGCGAGATCCGCCTGAGAAAGCCTGATTTCCTTTGGTAGAGTGGTGGAAATCGGTGAAAGGGGATCAGCCGATTTACGTTTAGAGTTGAGGTCTATGTCCATGTTTATGGACAAGTTGGATGGGGGTTTAATTGATTTAGTCGGGTTTTGGGAGGAGGCCGCTGAGCGGCCTCCTTTAACTACGCTCATTTAACAAGCAGAAGAAAGAAGAAGAAGAAGAAGAGAGAAAAAAAAAATAATAATAATAAGAAGGAAAAAAAGTAATAAAAATAAAAAGTAACGAGAAAGAATAAATAAATAAATTGAAGCTATTGAACAAAATAATTAAAGTGAAATTAAATCTAAAATTCCAACACGACGATTAACGAAAAGTTAATTTATCGTGTTGAACGTGTTACAATTAAGATGCAACCGATGAACAAGTGATAAGAAAACAAAAGAAATAATGATTGAACGATCTCACCACTGCCGATCTGCCGACGAAAAACGCGATAACGCACAACTGGTTCGATAACGCATCCATTAAAACATAACTTATTCATACTGTCTGACTTCAGAGTGACTTCTGACCATTGAAAACAAAACCATATTGTTTTGATTATTGTATTAGCGCGTTCTACTCTTCCGATACTTTACTACCATTGTTATTTACTCACGCACATCACCCACTATTCTTCAATTCATATCATATGCTGTTAGTGTTAAAGGATACTAAAAATAGGTCCGAAGGAACTAAACTGTATTTATCGTTCTCGTTCACTTATTTTATTTTATCGACCGAACTATTTGGTCGGAACGATTCCACAACAATCCAAAGCAACGTGATTATAATAGATTAATAAGTGTAGTCATTGCGTACCGCGACTATGAAGCAAATGGATCTCTGTCCCATTCATTACAATTTACATTTAGTGAAACGTTATACGATTTTAAAACTATATTACTAAAATAATGAAATTGATTTATAAAAATCAATACAAGTTCTTATGATAAACAGAAAAATAAACTTATAAGGGCATAAAAAATATTATGTAAAGATATGCGTTAAAAGGAAAATATAAATTATGATTTAAGAACATAATTTCTTCAATTTTCTTCGATTAGTTTTCACCGTTCGCAACGGTAATCGTGTCTTCGCAGGCTAACGAATCTTTATCTCCATATCTGTTATTTTTGGGTATTATTAAGTTTACAGGCGCCGTGCACTACTTTGTTTTTTGTTTTCCTTTTTCTTCTCGAACAAGTGTCTGAACGATTAAATTTGAAAAATGTTGTCGAATAAAATTCTTTTCTGTAAATAAAATTGTATTAAAGCATTTGGTATTTACGTGCCAACGCTTAAAATATTAAAGCTCAAAAAAATGACATCCCTCAAATCAAACATATTACTGTTAATGTGATTACAATGAAACATTCAATACTCGTTTTCTTTTAACCTAATAATTCGGTTTAAAGATGTGCTGTTTATTGAATATTGTTCTCTCACAAGTGTTCTATCAATTTCACGAAACGAAGATTTTGCATTACTAGGATGACGTTGCTATTGTTATTACAGATAAAAGGGAAGTAATGCTAGAAAATAATATGTCGAATTTAAATCGAACCTATGCAAAAAAATTGAATTATATTTCACGGATAATTTAAGGACGAACTTTTAATTGCAATCGCATTAATTAGGTTTAAATGTTTAGAAGTTACTGTAATCAATAATTTAAAATTCTACGCCTGTTTTAATTAAAAGTCAACAGCCGCAGCTGATCAGCTAATCCGAGTAGGATTCGAATTCCACTGCTCTAAAGTTCTAAAAGTTGTCATTACGCTATCCATTCTTGACAAAGCCAAATAAAACAACAAAAAAAGATTAAAACTCGCTAAAACGGGGGAGAAAAAAAGAAAATTAATTTTCATAATTATCATCTCGTAAATTGTTTAGGGAATGTAAGAACTTAAAAAAACCTTTCCTTGAATTTTTCCGGAAATTTCGATTACAACTGCTCAGTTATATGCCAAGATCTTATACCTGCTTAAGATTAAAACGAATCTAACTTCATTTTTGGGAATAGAAACATCTACTCTTGACTAAAACGCTTTCGTAGCGCTGTAATCGAAACAAAAGTACTCTTAGTTTTATTAATCTTTGTTGTAATCTTATCAGCATTTTTTATTTGTTGGGTATTTTTTTTTTTAACTGCCAGGGATAAATTTGATTAAGTAAAACTGATTTCTATAAAATACCACGAAAAAAGCAGAGCGCTTTTAATATTTTGGCCCAGAATAAAAACTTTGAGACTACTTTAGAATTTTACCTCTTTGTAAAGGTGGTTACGTTTTTTTGCCTTTTTTTAAAATTTTCCCCCGTTGTTAGTTAAATTACTACCGCCTCAGTGTCACTCCGGCGACTTAGGTGTACACTGCAATTGATTTCTAAACAGTAGAGACAGTTAAATGCGTAGCCATAATATGGAATAAAAGATTAAGCAGTCGTAAAAATGAGCGGAAAAAAGGATTATTCTTCTATTGGCCGAAAATTCGTAAATTATTGAGTAAAGAAGCATAGTAACAAATGCTGATCGGCTACTCCAACAAATAGTCTGAAATACTTTTTTTTTTTTTTTTTTTTTTTGGGTTCGTCATAAAGACATTGGCTCAAGAAGAGGGGGAAGAATGAGAAGCGGAATCAGATGTTTATGCGATCAGATATGGAAGATAGGAAAGACTCAAGTGCTGGAATGACCGAGGGTGATGGCAAGGAGAGGACAAAAGCTGCACAATACGGAGTTGGAAGACCAATTGACAAAAGAGAAGAGTAAAAGGAAGAACGTTCGGAATCGATATAGGTGCACTCAAACAAAATGTGATTAGCGTCACCTATAAAGTTGTAAGAGGAGAAGGGTGAAGGAGACAGTGAGGAGAGGGGACCAGAGAAAAGCGAAATAGGGAAGCAGGAAGCAAACTGTGCCCAAAGCGTAGGCGACAGATTGCAGAGAGAGTTGAACGCCGTATGGAGAGAAAATTGAAAAACCATGGATAAGACGGTAGATTAGGCTGGATAAAGAGGTAGAAGGAATCCGGATTTGAGAATGAGGAGGAATACGAATTTAATCATAGTTTGGAATGAGCTGAAGTGGAGAGGAGATTAATATTATGAGATGAAAAGACGCTGAGGAATTCATACTCTGGGGAAGGTGATTATATCGATAAATAAAAACAGTTTTAGCTTAATGAAACCAGATCGAATTAAAACTTTTCGTAAAAGCTGCAGCGTGTTTTTTCTTTATTTTTTCGCGCGAAATCGGTAAACTTTAATGCTGGTTGGGGGTGATTAAAAAACAAAACCTCTAACAAAAATCCCATTCAAAATGATTAGCTATCACTGACGACGTTACGTTCTGTACGTGTTTGGATTTGTAAATGTTTTGAACTTTTTCCTGGTCGGTTTATGTGTCACGATAAAATCGAAGAAAAACGACACACATATTTTGTCTTTTTTGATATTCAACGGTCTTAGTGATTAGACGGCTTTCGTACTTATTTATTATTTGTATATATATTTACTAACGACGTGGTATTGTTCTGATTGATAATTAGCCGTTATTGTGCTCGGTTTCCCTCCTCCTCCTCGTTGCGGCGGCAGTGTTACTCGTTTATCGTAGATTTACTCGATAGAACTTACTGCAAAAAATTGTCAGTTTGACCGTGTTCGACAGTCTTCCGAAATGAAATCTACGAAAGCTTTACCAAAAATGTCACATGAACATCGATTTAAATATCGAGGAAAGAAAAATAAATGCGACTAATACCTCGAACGAATGTATCAGAGCGGATTTCGCGTTTCTTCCAATTCGTATACTTGGCGGGATATTTTCGTCTCATATTCATTCGTTGATAACGTTATTTCTTCGGAACTTCAATGACGTTTAAGTTGAAATGCAATAACAGGTTTTTGAAGAGTAATGCCAAATTGTTGCCAAGTAAAAGTTGCCCCCCCCCCTCCTTCGAGGAATAAAGTGATTATACTGACATCTCTGTTAAGTGTAATATGAATAGTGATGTGAACAATAATCAGTATGTTAAATCCCTATTTGTCTTCTGAATGCACGAAAATGACACGTTTCTTTACTACATATATGCAGTCCAGCAATATGGTAGAAATGTAACAGAATAATGTTGTGAACTTTCCCCAAGTGCTGTAGTCGAATTATTTACTAATATCAATGTGTCGTATATTTTCGATGCATCGATATTTTTCCAGAGAAAGCTATTAGCGGTGTCCCGCTGATTTTTGCCTGCTGCTTCCGTCGTGTGACGTAAAGACGTATTTCAAGTCGAAATACCGCGTTTTTGAAATTCTAAAAACTGATCCAAATTTAAATAGTAATTTTGTGGTTTTCATTAAACACTTTATTGGCCTACCTTCCCTTCAGTTGCTGATGTAAATAAAATTTACACTTGCGTTAACTAACACTTTTTTTTTTTTTTAAAGAAATTTGCACACTTCATAAATAATTCTATTCTACAGACGTAAATTCAAAGAGACTTCGAACTATCTACCCCGATAACTTTCTGATTTATCTCACTTTGCTCTTCCCTCCGTTCTATCTTGAATTGTTTTCCTCGCCATCTACATGTTTTCTCGCTGACCAAGACTGCTATCCCCCGGTTAAATGTACAAACCGGAAAAAAACTCCGATTTCTCTAATTTTCTTCGTTTTATTTTTAATTTTATTTTTAATTTTATTTTAAACACCACCATTTTCTGTCAGATTCCCTTTTGTTAATTACTTAAATAGATTGATACCGAGGAAAATAATAAAATTATATAAATGAACGAAGTGAACTACAGAATATGAAACCGGTGCTGGTACTATGTAATGCTTATATATACATAAATAATTTCACAGTAAAAGCATGGGATTTTATTTATACATATACATATACATATACATATATATATATATATATATATATATATATATATATATATATATATATATATATATATAAAATGTATTAATTAGGCGCCACGATAGAGCTTGCACTTTTCATATTATAGATGGAAAAGAGTATTGAAATTATTAAATAATAAAAACGCGTACAAATCCACACGTTTGTTTAATAACGAAAAAGAAAAAAAGCAAATAAAAATTAAAAATATTAACTTGTAAAAATAATGTACATCTGTATGTAAATGAATAGGTAATAGAGTAATTGTATGCGATGCACACAAATGCAGTCGCCAAACCAAACATACATTCTCCGGTACTACCCAACCTATCTGAAACCGATTGTAGACAAGCAAGTATTTTATTAGTTAGCAGCTAATCATGATATTTTTAAACACTCGTCCCTTGATTCATAGAGCTGTCTCTTAACAATGTTCATTATTATAAACTACAATTAATCCAAAATCGACGTATTTCACTAGTATGTTTTGTTAACGCGAATATTTTTACAATGTATATCAAGTATACTTGAAACATTACGCTTATTAAAAGCTACACTGGAATTCTGCAGTGACAACACCACCGGGGACGTATTTGTATCGGTGATTGCAGGCCAATTGTAAACTATACTTAAACATGGTAGAGATTTAAACGTAATGCACTTAAATTATAAAAAGCTTATTTTGTTTTCTTTCGATTTAATAAATTAATTTTCTTTTATGTAACATAGTTTTGGAGAATTCACTTACGTTTTTCGTTCTTTTTCCTCGCTAATCTAAACACGAATATTATATGTAAATTTTATTATCTGCGAGTACAATTGTGGTAGAGCAGTTTCACATTTTATAAAGGCTGCTAACGATATTATTAAGAAACGTATATTATTCTTTCTCCTTTATTTTACAATTTCATGGTTTCCCCAATAGCTAGATTAGTGCAATGTTAGAAATGCAAGCGTTGCAAATGGTATTTTGACGTTATAAGTTTTTCATCTGTTCGTTATGAACATCGTGGAATAATTTAATTTTCATGTAGCGTTTTATATAATTTATAGTTAATGGATCTCAACTCAAATCCGTTTTAATATCTCGCGGGAGTTTTGTCTGAAGTTTTTTTTTTTTTTTTGAGTAGCTTTTGTACATTTCATGTAAGATTGATCCTAAACTATATGCAGTCGTATTCCGACTAAATATGAACAATGCGGAATGTGTGTTTTTGTTTGCGATTAAATTATTTATTAATTTTAAATTTTTTGTGAGGTAGTCTCAATTTCTAGCCAGCGTATGTTACTAGCTTTTTCCACGAGAAAAAATGTGTAGTACAAACACATTTAGAAAAACACTGTGAATGATAATTTTTTTTTTTTTTTTCTGTTCCATAGAGTAATCATTAAACAGTACCGGTAATTGAAGTTAAATATAAATTATTGAAGAAAATGAGAATGTTGAAGGGATCGTGGTTTTATCAGATAGAGGGTCGTCCCTCTAAGAGATGAGATCGGATTAGTAAACGGAAAAATTGCTGAACTCTAGCTCTATTGAATTCAGAACAAGAAATTCAGGATCCCCACAGTTTATTCCGAAGATAAAAAAAAAGAAAAAGAAATTATATAAAAGAGGAAAACTAAGCTAGCGGGAAAAGAGATCATCGTCTACCTTTTAAGAAGAGGAAATGAAGGAATCACAAAATTGTTCTACTATGATCAAACAGAATTCGTATCTGCGGAAATGTTTAATAAAATTTAAATTAAAAAAAAAAAAAAAAAAAAAAAAAAAATGAAAAAACCGGATACGAACAATGAAACATACTTGATGCCCAATGGGGTGACTCAATTCGTAACGGAAAATATTAGTGAAAAATTATAGTAATCAACCAGAAGTATGTTTTCCACCGTAATTGGTATTCGACTGAAATATACTTCTTTAGATATTTGACGTAGAATGAAAAATTGTAAAATGTTGTTATCTCAGTGCACATCCCATTTCGTCGTTGATAATTTCGTTCGCAGCCAGGGGCCAATTGCGAATTAGTAAGTAAATAGGAGAGAAATGTATATAAAGAGAAAAATAATTTTTTCTTCGTATAAAAGTTACTGCGTATTTTTTAACGCCAAAATTGAAACTATTCGTTATTTATAAAATACACGTAAAAACACCTTATATAAAATAATATTTAATTATATAGAAAATGTATTTTTTTTTTTTTTTTCGTATTCTTTCGTTTTTCTCGTACAAACGAATTTCTCGCACCACTTCTAAATTAGCGCGTTTAAAAAGGATATTGAAGTACGCGGCATGTTGAGTTGACGTTTTCTTCTCTTTAACGTGTATTCAGTTGGCAAAGTTGTCCTTTTCTTTTTCCTTTTTTTTTTTTTAAAAAAAATGAAAAATAGCTTTTTTTCAGAAATTATCAGTCTCCACGGTGTTCTCAATTTTAACTATTTCAGTTACTGTTTAACTTTCATGTAATATACCTTAGGAAAAAGAAAAGAAAAATATATTAGAAAATATATCTGTATAATATATATATATATAGTGGATCTAAATATTTGAACGGAAGCTGGTATTAGTGGTCCACCTTTAATCTGATTTCTTTTCTCTAAATACAAAAAATAGATCAATTTTTGTTTTTAACTAATCGGTATTTTTCAGAATGAAATATTCCCCTGAAAAAACCTTATTAGCATATATTCAATTTAAATGCTCATTCTTAAGGTATTCAGTTAATTTCATTTTTATTTAAAAAAAAACAAAAAAAACAAAGACAGTTCTCTCTCTATTTAATATTAGATTTAAAACCTTCTGGTGTTTGACTGAACCTAAGGTGGAGCAGTATTAAAAATAAAACGAACGTATTAATTACAAAAATTAGGCGCATGCGTATAATTACCTCGCTGATGAGGTTACAATTTTAGCAGTTTAGCAAATGCCGAGCATATTTAGCGAGATTTGAATTCATCGAAATGCTGTTGGTACCCTGACAACCGTGCGCGGTTCTCCAGCGTAGATGAAAGCTTTTGCGCGTCGATTCAGTTCCCAAAAATACGACTGTGGTGGGGTTGAATGGGCTGTCTTGTTCTTAATAACACACAAATAACACAACAACCCCCCTATATTCGTCGTTGTATTGATTTATTATGCCGTGTCTGATACTGCTGTCTCTCTTTTTCTGTCTGTCTTTCCTTCCCTCTCTTCAGCCAGGTTCGCCTTGTTCTCCTCTTTATTTACTTAGCGGGCTCTATATTTCTCGCCAGCTTCATTTTTCTCTGCACACTCTGCAACAGAAGAAACACCTCTATCTGCTAGAAAAAACCCTTACCTGCAACTTGTATATCGCAATATTCGCGTGAAATACGTGTTGTAAGAGCAGTATCGTTGCTTGCATTGTAAACAGAGGGACGGTAATATTGAATGTATTTTTAACCGTTTCCGAGAGAAATATAAACAAAAAAAGTAAAGTTACACACTAGAAGAGGTGAAAACGGGCGTTTAAAATATTTTATGTAAAACAACTTCAGAGAATATCAACAGAGAATACTAACGTTAAGCAAAGCAATAATAAATACGAATTTAAATATATACATATCTTAATAGTAATTTATTTCGAAGGGTTTAAATTTTGTTTTACGCATGATCCTGGATAAATTCACTTTATATGTGTTTATATATATATATATATATATGTTATAGAAAAAATACGTCTACATATATATACATATATGTAACTCGATTCTTTTCGATCCTTGCTATAGGGAGGGTCCCCAAGACCACCCGCTGATAAAGATGTGATCCTTATAAATTGGTCCCTTTCAATTGACTAGGTCATTTTTCAATTTACGGTTTAGCAACGTCTGATTGTTGTTAAAAACATTACATTTTCCTAATATATATTACCCCCGGCGTAAAAATGGCATAGTCACTTTTATATATATATATATATATATATAGAAAGGGAGAGGGAGAGAGAGAGGGAACTCGATACATTGGACTTCATGAGGACATCCATTGATGGTAGTCTTCTATAGTTCTTATAGAAAAGTTAGTTTTAATTAACTATTATTTTAATTTACAGTTTGCGTAAACATTTTCCTAATTGCACGACGCTTTATACCGTAACCTGCGGATTTCATTAATAGCTTTCACAAACTTACGGAACGCAAAAGCGTAACACGATTTTTAAATATCGCAAAAATGTTACGGGATTTTCTTATTACTCCTAGCGTAAAAATGATATAGTCCATAATATTTGTTTATTTTTATTTATTCGAAATGGGTAAATACGATAAGAACGTAAAAAATATGAATCATCTGATAACATAATAGTTGGTTTTATAATGCCAAATGTGAAATGTATAAAAAAATGAACAACGTAAATCGGACATTTACAATAAAATAGATAAATATTTTTTTTTTATAAAACGCTTTTATTTTGAAATACATATTACAATATTCATTTACATTCCGGGAAAACTAACTTACATTTATTAATAATAAACCATAACTGAACCAAGTAAATATTTTTAAAGGAATATGTTTTTTTTTTTTTTTTTGAAATGCACTAAAAATAAGAAATAATTTTTTTTGAACGGTCGTTTAGAAGCAGGTTTTTAAATTACCATTTGAGAAAAATTATTACTTTTTCTTTATTTTTTAGGAGATTTATTATAGATATATTTCTTTAAAAATAATTGTTTTAATTCAGTTATAGTATTTTGTAAGTTATTTTTCGTCGTAAGTAAGTGAGTATATTGTAATAATTTAAAATAAAACCGTTTTTTAAATGTCTTATTTTTTTTATTTTCTACCTTTTAGTATTATTAAAATATTCTCTCCTTTTATTTCAAAAATACGATCCACAATGAACGGGGATGACGTACAGTCACTTTTATCTAGCGCTATCTAGCGGTGTTAAATGCCATCGTGATTCACAAAATCAACATCATAACAAATTATGTGTATAAGAATTAACTGCAATTATTTAAAAAAAAAAAAAAAAAAACAAATAACTTTTCATGCTATATCGCAAAGCAGTTCAGATTTCAAATATTTCAAATTGATTTAATTAATGATATTTAATAATAAAAACTTCGTAATAATTAATCGAATAATGTTATACTAATCTTTTATTTTTTTTCTTTTTCTGTTATAGGTAAGTTGATTTTTCTCAATGAACTTTTGTGTATGATTAAGCTCCCCGTGGTAAGTATGCAGTTTTTATCGCTTCGTCAAATTTTCAGGATTTCGACGAAGAAAATCGACGTTAGGTTTTATGTCGCATTAAAATTTATTCGCGAATATTTTATTTTTATAAATTGAAAAAAATAAAATGAAATAACGCTACTAAAAAGAGAGAAGAGTTTATGTTGGGTTTTAATAGTAGTGGTCTCTCTAATCAATAGAATTATCTTACACTAATTGGAAGAAAAAACGCATCGCGAATGAACGATAAAATAAAATTTTAGCAAATCAAATAAACAACTTGCGCCGAACTTCGAAATTTTATTTAAGAGACGAACTAAAGGAACTCAATGCTATAAGTTTTAAAAAGAAAAAAGAAAAAAATCTTCAGCAGTTATTTATTAAATAATTTTAATTGTCGTTTAAATACGCGATGCATATTTTTATTTCCTTTATGATTAATAATATCTCTATTAAAAACGTATACAAGCCAAAATTAAAATTTTACCTTTCCACTTCAAACTTCGCTACATAACTTTTACAGTATTAAAACGAATTATTATTAATAGTGAATAAAAAAATATTAACTAAATGTAGCATATTTCATACATGCTGTTTGTTAAATGGTTAATAAAATAAATGCCATTTCTGTAATTTTAGTTTATATAAAAGCCGACAATATATTCGATTTATATGAAATAATGATAAAAACAACAAGCTCCCGTAATCATCGTTTTCTTTCTTTCTTTTTTTTTTCTTTTTTTTTTCTTTTTTTTTTTTTACATATAAATTACATGCAGCTTTTGCGTTGATTATTATTGTTATCATTTTTTACCAGAAGATTAATCAGTGTATGTGCGTGCGTGTGTTTGTACATATGTATACCCGTTCAAAAGATTCCTAAAAAAATAATAAACAAAAAAGGTAAATAAACTGGTTGCAGATAGTATAAATGATTTAATTTGATTTTATATTATTATTATTATTATTAGTGTTTCGGTTTTGTTTAATTTCAGTTTTAATTAAAATTCTGATCGTGATGTTTTATTTTGCTTCACGTGTGCGTTTACTGTTGATGATGAAAACCCAGTTCATATCTAAATTCATTAGGCAATGACCACGTTAATTAGAATGAGCCTGTTTAAACTGAGTAGTTTCCCAGCGAAATTACCAGAGATTTACCTCTCCTTTGATTACACGATAAGAAAATGCTAGTAGCACCGCGCATGATTACCAGTAAATGCGGCAATGTATTCTTACTCCATATACACAGCCCTCAGTAAAACGGCCTTTAAAATATCTGTCTTCTCTAGTGAAAGATCCTCCTTTAATTCGGATTGAAAAGCATTCTCCGCTATGTTCACGGTCTCTGTAGTTATGGGGTTTTGTGTTGGAATATCGAAGCGGAATGACTAAGTTTTAAATATTTTCCCATTTAAAAATGTTATAATCTTTTTAATGTAATAATGTTAATAAGTAATGTAAGGGGAAAAAGCAATAAAAAATTCTACGATATAATTTTAAATTTTGATTGTACAATTTTACAAGTCGTTAGCTCGTTCGTTCCTTCATTACTATTCGCATAAATTAAATCAGTAATACATTGTGAAAGGTAAACGTAACAATAGCAACAATACTAAAAGTGCCCTAAGGTACTGAATAAGGATGTTATCATCGGTCATGAATGACCAAATTTTGTTTGGGAGCACAGTATATGCGAGGTTAATAATAAACGAGAGATATAGGATAATTAGGTGGGGCCCTGAATGTTCCGTTGGGAAAAAACGTACCATTTCGGGATTTACCTTACAGAATTACGGATGATTGTCAGTGTATTTTGACGAGCGCTCCGTGTATTAATCGGAAAATTCAATTTTTCGCGATAAAAACAGGTGGAAAGTTAATTTTTATACCATGCAGAACTTGCCAGAAGCCTGCTTATAATTCGGATGTCTTAATCTGCCATCTACCGAATATTGATCGTCATCAAAAGTTCTTCTATCGGTTATTATAATATTGTTCGATGTAGTTCTTAAATTCACAAGATTTATTAATTTATAGGAAAATGATGCAATTAAACGCTTTTTTGTACAGGTTTTTCAACATCAAAATATTCGAACAAAGAAATTGACGGGAAGAAATAATAAATTGAAAAAGAGAATTAACCAAAAATAAGATAATAATTTTAGTTGACAGAGAGAGAGAGAGAGAGAAAAGGAAACAAAATAAATTAAAAATTAATTTCGTACCGGGTTTACCAGTTGAAAGTTGCGTATTTTTTTGTGTTTTGAGCAAAAGTTACTTCGACTCCGGTGTAACTTTAAGTAGAAACCGAAGTTGACTATTTCAGTGACCATAAATAAGGATTATTATATATTAGAACAGAGTAATGTTATTTTAAAATAAATTATTTTCTTTTTTTTTTTTTTTGTTCTCTGAAGTTTAATTTTCACTATTTTTATGTGTAGGTTAATTATTATAAACAAACTAAGACGATTCAATTTAAATCTACCCGTGAATTTCTGCCGTTTTACAGTTCGCCTGCGATTTATATTGTATGCAAAGCGTTGCGTCAGTAGTCGCGTATGTATTGCATTTATACAATATATCGGGCGCGTTCATTGAATAAATGAAAAGTTTAAATTTCACAGAGCTTCTTTATATAATTTCGATATGAAGATAACTACATAATTACTTACCTTTTTGCACTATTATAATAAATTTAAAAAAAAAACAGCCTCATTCCTTATAACATCCGAAAAGTAAGACAATACAGATATCGATAATAGATGGAATTAAACAACTATACTGAAAAATGAAATTATCTTTAGAGAATGCTCCATTCCTTCTTAAGAAATATAACGTCATACTAACTGGGAAATATATATGTATATAAACAATAGTTCAAAATTAAATACCAAACCGAAATAAACCAACCTAGATATATTTGTTTATAGTATTATATAATTATTTAATTATTACTAATACAGAAATTATCGTTGTAATAATTCGTTATATCGAATAAATGTTGAAGATAGATTGTAACCTTATTGCTGTCCTGCTGATATTGACTCAACAGAACCTATAAATGTTAACATGTCTATATTTTTATATATAACGACACAATCTTGTTAACAACAGGTATCGCTTTAATTTGCAACTGTGCTGTATTTAAACATTTCAAATGTAGATCATCTATTCCGAAACATGGGACTAATTCCTATAATAATTACTGATTTAATTTATGTATTTCATTCTAATGTTTTTCTGATAAAAAAGGAGTAAATTCATAAAAATGAAAGAAAAAAAAGAAAGAAATAGACTGCAAATTTTATCATAAATATATTTGCAAAGGTGAAATTACGGTTGTTTGTCTTTTAATAAAAGAAATTTCTATGTAGCGCGTAACTCGGGTGCCAAATTAAAGTCGATTACATCGAAGTTAGTGTGAATTTGACGCTACGTTCATGTGAGTTCGCAAACACGTTTCGCTAATATACGCGCTGTTATAGTCACAATCACGTTTAATTTTACGAATACAGTTTTTGCCGTTCTGTCTTTTCATGTTACGATTTCTCATATGCGTTTCCTTTAATGATGCTTTATGCTGCATGTCCGTTTCGTCATCAAACAATTAGTGATTTATAACAAGGCGAGCAGTGATTGATTCACTTTTGATTCGAATTTGAATCAGTTAAGCGTGATTTGTTATTATCATTGCACGTAATATCCGCGCAAAATTGATTAGTCGCAATTAAGCATTCTAGTTTTCGAAATTTTACCCTCCTTTCTTGCCGGGAAAAAGGAAAAAAAAAATGCCCCATTGTCACGCTTTATTGTAGTACCATTTCTATTTCCGCGGCGGTTACTTAACTGTAGTTGTAAGTAGAGAATGAAACTAGTTGCATGTTATCTTTATTTTTACTATATCGATATTTTTGCGTAAGAAAGAGAAAAAAAATGGGAATTAAGATACTACCCACTCTGCACGGAATAATAGGAATTTATAGTACAGTAGAAAAGAAAGATGGATGGATTATAATGCGAAAAGGAAGTTCTCTAAAAGCAGTTAGGGAAGAAATAAGGGATGATGTAGTTAAGGTGACGCAAAATGAAGCGATAAGAAAAATGAACGATGAAACTGGCAGGAGGGATTGATTGCGAGATATTAAAATGTAGCGGAGAAAACAGAAACCAATAAAAAGCTGTCGAAAGATGGAGTCGGTGTGACAAATGATGGAAATGCCAAAGGGATTCCTCCGATGATAATAATTATATTTTGTTTCTTTTTTTAAAAGTTGTACGCTAATTTTAACTTTCGTCTGAAAAATGATTTCTCCTTGCAAACCGTAAGTAGCAATTGAAATTGACTCTTCTATAAGTTGAATAAAAATATTAATAATACTTTAAGAGTCAATAGCTTTTTTTTAACTTCGAAATTTTAAGTGTAATTAGTAATAATTTTGCTGCGAACTCAGCGTCAAGGAAGGTCTAATAAATGGTGGTGATCGAGCGTCACTGAGATGGTTTGACCCCACTTCCAGTAATAGAGTTTTTTATATCGTTTATCTTCGGTCCAACCATCGCAGTTAGCAAAATCGTGGCAAACAGAGCGAACTTTTAGCGAATTTTCCCCGTTTATTTTTGAAATTTTCCAGCTCCCGTATTTGACAAAAATCGTGTGTGATAATTTCCAAGGTTACCGTGTCTTAACACAGTGTGTTTCAATGCTATGGTGCTAGAATACTGTTGAAGAATTGCACGAAAAAATCGAGAGTCAGAAAAGCGTGATAAATAAGAATATCGTAAACTTTAAGAACTTTGCGAGAAGTAAATTGTTGAAAATTAGCGGACTGTGAAAATATTATTTTCGAAATTTCAAAAAATCGGTACGCTATTTTGTACTAAAGGTCTTCTTCCGCTAAAAGACAAAAAAGCAACCTATACTTTTTTCTTTTTTTTTAATATTGTTTTCATTGTTTTCTATTTTTTTGTTTTTTTTTTCCAGAAAAAATAACATTTTGAACGTTTTTTTGTTTTCTTTTAACTCGGAATACGTTTTTAGGCTGGAAGTGAATATATTTAATTCGCCTGAACAGTGCCGATTTTCTTTTTTGTAATACAATCTATATATATATATATATATATATATATATATATATATATATATATATATATATATATATATATATCGTCCTAAAAAAAATTCACCTTCCCCCTTTTTTAATGGTTTCAAAAACGATGATAACCGTTCCCGATAGTTGGACTTGCGTCTGCAACGGCCAATTTATCCACACACCGGTAACAGTTGTACAAATGGTTGCGCCGAGTTAAAACGAAGGCGCTAAACAATGAATATTTCATCGACTACTTTTTTACGGTGTTTCATCCAAAAAAAAAATAATAATTATTAAGCGAAATCGTAAAAAATTCACCTTGCGATAAAAATATTAACCGTTTTACCGATAATTGCCTCTTTTTTTTTATTTTTTTTTTTTTTTAGTTTTTTTGATTCCTAATAGTAGAATACTTTTAACAACGATTAAAGTACCAAAAAAACAAAAAATAATAATATTAATAACTGTCTATAGCACCTTAAAGGATGGGGTAACTTGTGCCAATGATGATTAAACTCTGATCGAGAGATATTACAATACGCCTTACAGACAACTGCAAATCCTTTGATGTTTGTGAGTAAATGTGTCCAAGACCAATATTGATAATTGCAAACACAACAAATTCGTAAAACAACAAACTTGGAAAAGTTGGTTGCCTAACAGCTATCTGAATAAATCGTTCAATTTTAAATTCTCTGCTTTGCACGTCTTTTGATCGCGGCTTGATTTCTATTATTCGATGTATCGATGCGAAGTTTCATTATATTGTGAAAAAAATGCGTTCGATAACTTTAAAACTTTGCGTACTTACGAACATAGGAGCTGCAATTAAGTTATTAAATGTTATCAAAACAATGTTATACAAACTAAATGAAAATAATTCAACCGGCGATGAAAATAAAAAATTATAACTATATACTGAAAATAGGGAAATTGATAATAAATATAATAAACGGTGTAAGTTTCTTTATTATACTCGCCATTTGAATTTAATAATAATTTTTTTATTTTCAATTAAATTGTCCAATGAACACGGACTACAAAATAACATACTTCCGTTACGGTTAAACTAATTTTGAATTTATCTTTTCTTTTTAATGTACATATATTTAAACTGCGGTTATTAATTTAGATAACTGAATTATTTTTAATTTTGTTAAGTGCCTAACTGGGGATGTTGGTTTTAAATCGAAATTGTATCTTTACAATCCCCGCGGGACAACTACTTAACCGTCGTCAAAAATACTCAAGTTTTTCGTGGAGAACCCTATGCTTGATATTGTTAAACCGACATCGCAGTAATGGTGTGGGATACGTAGGTGTTAGAAGTGCGTTGTAATGTGTGATTCTTTAAAAAACCAAAAAACCAAAAAAAAAAAAAGAGAAGGACGGCAGAAAAGATTTTTCAGAATATGACACGGAAAAAATAAAAGATGAAATTTATTTTGCGCAAGTTAATTGTATAATATTAATAAATAATATACATTATTCTTATATTCGTAGGATAGTTTTACAAAATGTCGAGACTATTATACGCTTTTAACGATTACGCAATTAGTTAAATTTACGGTAAAAAAATAATATTAATAAGAAAATTAGCTGCGCGCGGTAATTAATATATATGTTGATAATCGTATATTATCTTATTAATAATAAATGTACCATGCTCGCGGAAACCTCTAAAGCATTGAATATTATTTTATCATTTGATTAGGTCTATACTACATATGTATATTATAAATAATTTGCGGACAACAGTGTTTAAAAAATGAAATATATTTCAGTTCGCTTCTGATGATGGTCATTTTATTTTTGATATCAAATATATTGTATTTTTTAAACGCAGTTGTCCGCAAATTATTTATGATGGTTAAAAACATTTCATACGTTTATTTGTATCTGGACCCATTAGAGTTCGGTAATTATAATCACACCGATATTGTTAACCACTTGTGCGTTCTTTATGCATTACATAAATCAAAAAGTTTTCGAATTCACTCGACAACTGTATTCTCCTTATATAAGTGGAAAATTGAACTTTTTGTGCATACATTTTATCTCGGTATATCGTCTTGTTAAGTATTATTTGAAAGCGATGATTTCGTGTGTTTTATGGACGTTATTCTTACTGGTATGCGGCCAGCAAACGGACGTTGCATATAAGAACATCGTGTATATGCAGTTAATCTACAATTGATGGACGCGATTTTCTATTAAACACGGAGGAAATAGATGACAATCCGTTTATTAAACCTCTTAAGAAGTTTGGGACAATAATGAACCGAATTTTTCCAATTTATTTGCATGTTTAAAATGTAATTAATAGACCTTATCTTCAGAATATTGTCGTCTCTGTTTTATTTATGCTGACCTGAATTCGCCATTTCCTAAAATGTTTTATGGTTTTTTTGTCAACTGATTTATTGAATATATAAATATATGCATATTTATACCGAAGGCGTTCAATAAGTAACGTGACATATCTTTGAAAATGGCCTTCCAGGCATCCAAGAATTATGAAAAAAATACCAAAGAAACTGGAAGAAATACTCTTTACTTTTTCGACATAATTTCCAAAAACATTAGGGTATTTATCGTACCGGGTCGCGAGTTTATCGATACCGTGTCATGGTGTAAAATTGGACGGGGCTTTAACGAAAAATTTCGTTACTGCTCTCATAACTTCGTCGTCTGTTACAAAACGTTTCCCACGCATTTCAAATGGGGAAAACGTGAAAATCGAAAGCTGTCTCATCAGGCGAGTAGGGTGGATGTGAAAATTCGTCCCAATTTTGATTTTTAATTCACGTGTGAACGAGAACAGACGTGTGCGGTCGCGCATTATCGTGCAAAAGCACTGCTCTCCAGATTGCAGCCATGTCTCTTCCGATTAATCGCTCGATGAAGTGCCACATGAGTGTCACAGTAAGTTTACTCCGTTATCGTATCCTTCTGTGTATTGCAACAGTAGCAGTCCGTGCCGGTTCCAGAAGATGGTTGCGAGGAGAACCTTCCGGCAGAGCATTCAGTTTTGGCTTTTGGCGGACCTGGTTGACCTTTCATTATTCACATTTTACTCGCTTCCTTTGATTCTGAGACACACTTCCGCGTCATAATGCTTTTTTGCATCGTACGCTATGCACAGTCTGCAATCAATTTTGCACCTACAACTTCCCTTCAGCTGTCAAAAATTTGGTGACGCGCGTGTCTCGTAACTCACCGGCTTGGAAACGTTCACTGACATGTTTCACACGTGCGTACAGAAGTTCTACTGATCAGATCAGAACGCGGAAAACGGCGTTCTGTTCGTATTTTGCTCCTCTGTCTCTCACATAAATGTTTCACTAAACAACGGACGTGAAATAAGCCATTCAAAGAAATAACAATAATGCCTACTATTGAGTGGGAGAGAGAGAAATCTTAATTTGCAGAATCCCAAAAAATAATTCTCGAATGCGCGCGTAAAATACCTTGCCATCATTTATTTGGCGTTTGTTTAATGGAAATAATTTTCGTCGAAATTTTTTACATGAAATCAACTCCATTTTTTTGTAATTTTTAAACCAAAACGGTAATCGCTTCTTATTTCTTTAAATATTTTCACCTTGGGTGTTGAGAACCTTCTTTTCTTCTTTACACGCACACACATATATGCACGTGTGTGCGCCTGTGTCATATATATATATATATATATGTCATTATTCAATCTAACTACATTAGTTTTTGAGAACTCTGTTTGTCTGCCATATTATAGTCGTCGAATATTAATTGAAATTTAATTCGGGAGGGTGCACAATGTTTAAAAGAAATTACAAACTCATCACGTATCCCAAGAGGGCAATCCTCGTTTTCGAGTCCTTAATATGGCTTTTCTACAAAGATAATTAATTATCATTATCATCAAAATGAAAAAAAAAACCGAGACTAGTACCGATAATAATAATTACACGCCGCTTTGTAGGCATACACAAACAAATTCCCAGGGGTCGTGTTCGAAGAATTCGTGCAACGGCAACTTGAACGAAGATTATTTTTTACGCTCCCCCTGCCTCACCGTCCGACGACGAGAATTTTGATTAACAATAGTGGTACTACTATGTATGTAGTACGAACAGACCTATTTCCGGTACCCGTTTTAACATTGCGCCAGATGATGGCGCGTTGGTCGTGAAATACCATCCGCGGTCGCTAGAGAACTAGTTCCTTTTTTCACGCCACGAACTTTATGAAATACGTAACGTAGTCGGCGAAAAGGTCTTGCCTTTTATTTTATTTTATTTCAGATTTATTACAGAGTTTCTACGTGAGAACGTATGATTATACGCGTATCTCGATATTAAATATGCTTCGAATTAAAAAGAACAAGTTTAGAAATTAATGTTTTAACGTGAAAAATACGTTCGAAAATAAACAAGTTCATTTTAATACCGCGATGCATTCGTGTGTTGGTAATTTTTCGAATGGTCCCGTCTCATTCTGTTTACAGTAATCAGTTTTGATATACCGCGTGCCCGATAGATAGCGCTCTAAGATTTAAGCTGGTTTTAAAGTGTTTTTAAGATTGTACGCGCCTGAAACCTCCTTTCATTTTAGCAAAATCTGTTGTGTACGCCTTCGCACTTTCGTGGCCGTGAGGCTCCAACACAAAAGTACTTTCGCTTCCGGAATAATGCTTTTTTGCTTTTTTTTTTTTTTTTTTTTTTTTAAAAAAAAACATGTTACAAGTTGAATATCACCATTGTGGAATAACAACAACGTAAGCGGAAAATTTTCAAAAATAATCCTTTTGCACAAAGCGTTATGACGCCGATGTTTTTTTTAAAAATTACGTCATTAGTATACACATTATGTCAGAGAATGTTTCGTTGCCGATGATACACTGACAATTGTGCGTTTAATGAGAAGTCAATTATGGAAGTTACAAAACGATTTGAAAATAACAACTGAATCTGATGAAATTGTCGGCCGCTGTATTGATTGATTCGATTCTTTAAAAAATTTCGGACCATTTCGTTACATGTATTATTATAAAGTTGAATAACATACGAATTTCGGTTGATGTAAAAAAGTAAAATTAGTCCCATGGGGATATCCTTGATAAGGTATCATGAATTGTGAAATTAAGCTTTTCATAATGTACTAAGCCCAACGATACCAATGACAGTAAGGAGGCGCCCAGTTCGTTTCTCTACAAAACATGAATTACTTTTTGTGTATAAATAGCAATTATACGTGTACACTTGTTATACTTGTTATTTTGTTTCAGTTAATATGGCTAAAGTTTCTTGAATGTAGTATATTACCGCCAGTAGTACACAGTACGGCAGACATTTTATATAAATCTTATGCGTAATATCAGTTTTAATGTATGGAAAAAGTCGATATTTTTTCCTTCAAACATTGTTAATTCATTTTTATTCGACTAACTATACTAATTTCAACCATTAACCGTCTATAAGTCAAGTTTCTGAAAACTTATAATTGTATATTTTTTAGAAAGGTCTTTTGCAAATAAAAAAAAAAAAAAAAAAAAAAGAACAACAAAATTAATGATTTACATCAAAATACGAAGAAAAGTGGTACGTGACAGATGTCACATTGCCGTACAAGGATTGTATTGATTTTTTATGTATTTTTTGCAAACGGTCAAACGGTATATTGCAAATATATCCCCACATTGCCCTAAAAAGAGTTAAAAGATTCGCAACCTGTTTTTGACATTTAACTTCTAGATAAAAAAAATTGATACGAAGTATAAACGAAGCAAATAAAATGAAAGTAATGGGAATAGAGAATTAATTAATCGACGGTGTATGCAAATTAATAAATATACTCTATCGACGACCGCTTTAATCGGTGAGAATGGCTTCGTGAGTATTCACCCGGATCTTGAATTCTTTCACGGACCGACAAAATATTGAACATTTCTATAAAATGTCAGTACGTTTATTCGCGCCAGTGTAAAAAAAAAAAAAAAAAAAAAAAAACACCTTAAAAGCCGGTAAAATAACAATCACCACTATTGCGGTAACAAAAATTCTAAAATCATTAAGCTTGACAAAAGTGCAATCATGAGGCGGCAAATGTTTATACGCGCGAAAATGATAATTAAAATGAAATCTCAGTTCATGCTCTTGGCGATAAATTTAATATTTAATTAAAAACTTACACAGTTTGTTCCCAGAAGGCTGGTAATTACCCGAAAAATAAGGAATAAATTAAGGTACGTCTCACCAATCGCAGGAAATAAGTAGAAATTAGTGGTGGCTAAAATCTTGTGTCAAAGATAAACATTTCGAAAACCTTTTTAGAATATCTGCTACAAGGTTCTGAAGTTTTTAAATGGCATGGTTAATGCATTCATTAATTAAATACAGATGTTATTTTTTCTTTCACTGTTACCCGTAGAACAAAACAACAGATAGTTCGAGAAGGTCTTCGAAATGTCATCCCCATCGATGACCATTCGACTGGCCGGCGAATCTACCTGACGTTTAGTTCAACCTACGGCGGGACGATATACAGGGAAGCGATAATGACCTATTTATAAAATAAATTGGCATACAACTTTTACACTTTTTTTACGATACTCTCTCATTTATTTAATCGCGCCTACTTATCATTAACGTATTGTTGCAATGATCATTTTTTGGTAGCAGTTAGTTCATTAAATATGGTGCTACAATTGATGGTAAATAATCTGTGCTATTAAAACCTTACTTTATAGGAATTGCATAATGTAGTTTTTCTATCGCGTTACCTATAATAATAAAGCAATATCTCATATATATATATATATATATATATATGTATATGTTTTAAAAACACGGTGATATTATAATAAAATATTACAAGGTGTATAATCAAAGCGATAATATTAAATTATAATTTCATAAACAACCGAAATTGGCGTATTTTAGTATTTCATCATACTAAAATTGTTCCGCTTTCCTAAAAAATATTTCTTTGAAATGTATAATTTTTTATTATATGCCGATTGTTATTCAGATAAACCGACTCGACCGTTCCTTATTTATCGATAAAGTCTTCCATCGAGGCTGACCTTCATTAAAGATCTGCTTTTTTTCACTAGTATAAAATTTCCCTTCTAAATATTCCTCTTGGTCCAGTCATTAGTTCACCGTACGTCTCTATAACTGTAAATTTTTTATTGTTATTCGGAACAACGATCGTGTTTAGTTTTACACGGCCGACTTTAAATATGTGATATATTTTGAAACACGACGAATTCGCAAAAACGGTGAATAATATTATGACCCTTTGAACGTTGCCTTCTCGTTTAACTAACTTCTGTCCTTATTTATGCTTTTATTAAATTAGCTTCATTATTATGTAATTTTTTGAAGTATCCGCTAATAAAAATTATTCTTTACAACTTTCGTAGGGAATAATTTCGCTGTTACGTAATTAGACCGCACACAAGCTAGCGATCGGCATTTCCGTTCTGCGAACTGGTATCCCCCGTTTTGGCAACAACAGCTGTCCGGGTTTTTTTATCTGGTTATTAGTAGCCAGCGGCGAAAGACTGCTGGTAACGTCCGCGGTAACGAAATCATTTAAAAAAATCCACACGTATGATGGCGCCGTCGTCCTCTGCTTGTTGCTTTGCGTTTATTTTTTATTCCTCTTTTTAATACATTTTCCTTTTTTGTTTTCTTCTTTTTTTCTTGTTCTTGTTCTTATTTGTTTCCCAAAGAGAAAACTTTCTCTTTTTTCCCTTCAATTAATATTAAGCTGTGTGAGTGTCGTCCCGCATTATGGTAACGATATAAATTACGAATACTACGATCGCTGTGAATGTCAACCACCGCGCGACTACTTTTGAACTTTAAAATTAAAAAAAAAAAAAAAAAGAACGATCCAACTAATTTTACCAAGCTCCCTGTTTATCTCTTTGCTAGTATTTCTTTTTTTTTTCTTTTTTTTTTGAGAATTCTTAGTCATATTCAGGTGCGCATTTGTCCGAACGACTTTCCGCATGGGACAGAATGAAGGAATCGCTGGAATAAGTGAACCAGTTGAGCAAAAATCATGAGTTTGCACGTGTATGGCCCGAAATTTTTTTCAGGGAGGGAAATATCTTTCGTGAATAATATGCATATCGTAACACGGTCGCTTTTTTTGTTTTTTTGTTGTTGTTTTTTTTTTTTTTTTGCACCTCAGCCGAGGATTTACAACCAGAAAAACAAAAAGAAAGGAAGAAACTGTCAGTTAAATTTCGATTCGGTCGAACATTGACAGTATAAGGTTGAGGACACACGAGCGTTAATTTAACGCGCGTTGTGACGGACGTTGCGGCATTACTAATAAAATGATCAAGTAGCATGAGTCACAGAGCAACGTGCGGTTCGGTTAATAATCCGACGCGCGTTTAGCTTTGCATGCGTTCGTTAAGCGTTCTATTAGTATTACTGCTACTTGACCTTTAGAAGTGTAACGCTAAAACGTCCGCCGTGACGCGCGTTAAATTAAAATTAACGTTCGTGTGTCTCCCCCGGCCTTCTAGAAACCAATAGTTGGAATGACGGATATGTAAGTTGCGCAGTGAGATATAGGAAGCTTGTAGCGGGTGAGATGCAGAATACAGCGCTCGACAGAAAGAGATGAATATTTAAAGAATTGCTTCATTCAGGTGAAAAGGTGAATTCGGAGAGGAAATAAACGAAACGGAGGAGAAGATACATAGTAGAGAATCAAAACGCAAACGAATAACGGAAATAGCAACAGAACGAGATAGCGAAGGAAACTCGAGAGGAACCAGAGGAATTAGAATAGGTTGAACAGCAGGAGTTTGATCATCAAACTCGCTCTCAGTTAGCACCATTCTGGAATTTTGAGTTTATTTTATATTTGTCGAAATACATTTTCAGCCAGGTCCCCCCTATTTAGTGACCGGTATAAGCTCACGCACAATTTAGATACTGATGAAAAACAAAAGAGGAAAAACATTTTTTAATGATTTATTATATATATATAAAAATTTTTTTCGTTATTTTCAATATCGAGAAGGTAATTTTTAAAGTTTTCGGCATTTTTTTCATGTTTCCCGTTAATCAGTTTTCTGGCTAGAATGGAAGTGAGTCTCACATATCTTTGATAATGCATGACGGACATTGCGAAATTATACTTTTCATAATGTGCTAAGTGTAATAGGTCCGAAGAGAATATTGGGGGCCAGTTTTTTTTTCTCACGGCCGCTTTTGATTTCTTTGGTATAATCTATATTCGACTTTAGATATTACGCATATGTACCTGGAACCAAAACGGCTTGATTATAAATTCTCGAATTAAAGTGAAGCTGGGATTCAAATTCATTTAAAAATTATTAATCGGGTTATGTTTATGCACCAAAATTTTAAAAGCGGTGCTACATCTATTCTATTTCGTTATAACATGATCAGATCGGGCTGTCCGAGAATATTGCCCGATAATTCTGGAGTTACACGTTAGCGGAGGACCTGAATCGTTTTTGCCAAGAAACGGCGAGAATGAACCTAAATCTCTGTGGTCTTCAGATACCATTTTAAGTTTTAGTACTAAAATTTTTCACTCGCCCGAATGACGTTTCGCTTAAATATTTTAGGATAGTTGGTAGTAAATATAAGTAAAGTAAAGTAAAGTAGGTCCCATACTCTGAGAATACCGGGGCCAGTTCCTTTCTACTTGGGATTCACCTTTACTTTCCCAGATTTCTCTGGTACCCAATTATTTCAGGCCGGGTGAACTTGGGAACGACTTGGATCCGGGACGAGACAAGTCTCGAAAATCCATGATACCTCTGATTTGGTAGCCAAGCACCTTAAACACTAGGCTATCACGCTGCCTCATATACGAATTTTATTATTCCAGTAATACACAGTACTTGTAGCGGGACATCAAAGACGAACAGCAATCAACAGTGTAGTTTTTTAGTTCTATAGCAGTTGAGACAATGTTGTTTTCCAACCGTTAAATACGTTTATTTTCTGTTATTTCAATTATTCTCGAGCGTCATTATTTACCATTGCACGTCCTTTCTGCGATGGAGTGGGGGTGGCAACTCCAATGGCTTTTTTGTTCCATCCAACTTGACACATTAATGTGTTAGCTTCTTCGTATTTATGACAGTTTAAAAAGGAAACTTTTTGTCATTTTCAACAAAAAGAAAACGAAAACAAAAACGTAAATTATGAAAAACAATAAAGGGGGCGTATGTGGAAGATAGTAAAAAAAAAAAATTAGATGGCGCGGGGGGGAGCTGCTCTTAAAAAAGGGAACAGCGAAATAAGCGTGTGTAGTAATGCATAAACGATAATCGGAAGAACGGGAAACGGGAAAAGGAGAGCAATTAACTCGCTTCAGTATCATTAGAACGTGTAACGAATCTGAGCTTATCTGCAGCACTCACTTTGTTCGCAATTGAAAAGGGACCAATAAAGAATGCCGAGTACGTTCAAAACGTGTGTTCGTAAAGTATAACAAACGGAAGAAATCTATCAGCTCTACAATAATCTCGAAGTTAACAACACCGTGTAATATATAAAATAAGGAAAGAAGGGTTATTTGAATATGGGGTGCAAGGAGGCGGAGAAATAGGATGATTGACGTACGAAATGCTTAGATTGCTTTCACATCAAGTTGAGTTGTCAAGCCCTAGTCTGCTGTATAAAAGACCTCGACTTTTTCGGCTCTTGAAACTGTTGATATGAACACGGGTTGAACTTGGCAAGTTTCTTCAGCACACGCGAATTCTATAGTTCAATGAAAAAGGAACAGAGTGACTCTTGAATAGTCGAATCGATTGGCGCGTAACCCCATCATAAATTTGGGAAAAGCACGGAGGAAGAAAAGAAAAAATAACGGATTGAATGACAAGTGGAAGTTACAAAGAAGAGAAAATAGCAAATAGTAAAAAAATTAAATATACGAATAAACGATAATTACATAATATATAAAAAATATATCAACTTAGTAACGTATTCGGGTAAATTTCCAGCCGAAAAAGGAAAATCAAAGACGGGAACATCACTAAATGGGTGTATTTTTTATATATTTATTTATCATTTGTTACTGGTATATTTAATGGTTTTTTTTTGTTTTGTTTTGTTTTGTGTTTTTTTTTTTTTTAGTTATCTATAATTCTGAAAGATACGTATGACTAAAAGTAATTCATAAGAAATGGTACCTTGTAAAACTATATTTCTATTATTAACGGTAATTTAAAAAGGTTTTCAGTTCGGCGTCGAAAATGAGGCTGTAGTGTTTAAATCGGTACTCGACGATTACCGCAAATATTTTTTCTCCTCCCAGAGGATGGTTCTCAAAATTTGCCTCTTTAATTAATAACTCTTCGTCCGCGAGTCAGCTCCTTCAAATTTTTTTTGAATAACAACAACGCTCCTAATTGCTTTTGTTCGCGCACTCCCTTTCGAGGAAAATTATTTTAACCGGATTAAATTTCTGTTCTTGCATAATGTTCGTTAAAATAATAATAAAATCTTTACAACGCAAAGATTTGTTGGTATATATAAATTTTCAAAAAATAATAAGAAACGAAACTGTAAAATTAAACTAAAAAATGATTTTACTAAAGTTTAACCGGATAATAAGCTAGCTTACAAACTTATTAAAAGAAAGAAAAAAAAAACCCCTTATGACTTAATGACAATTTAAATTCTTTTTTCTGATTCTGGAAAATTAGTGTTTATTATAAAACGTACAAATAATTATTTTGTATAAATTTTTAAAGGTGCAAAATATAAAAACGGTTAAAAAACCACCCTGCGCTCCGTAATATTGCTTTAAATATTATTATGGAGCGCGGGATTTTCTTACCTTTTTTTTTTTTTTTTTTTTTTTTGTGTGTGTTTTACACCTTTAAAAATGAATTAAAAATGAATAATTAAACTCGTATTGTTCCTTTGGTGGTATGTACAATTGTCGACTTCGATGTATTTTGTACGTACATCGAAATAATATTATCTATGGCTAATTATGTTGGATAATTTAAAAATTTCATACGAGTTGATATTATAATAGCGTAGCGTTAGATGACGAATTTTCGCTTACAGGAGCTGAATAAAATCAAATTTGATAAGCCTCTCAAAGATAAAATATTATTTCGTACAAAATTTAAAAAAAAAAAAAACGATATTAAAATTATAAAAAAAACAACAAAAACCGAATAAACTACAAGTCTCAGTGGTGAAATTTATGTTTAATGTTGCACTTTCTCCCCTTTATAAGCCGATTTATGTGCGGTGCAGTTTACGAATTCTTAAATTTACATACTGGACGGAATTCGATTGTGTTTCCCTTTTAGTAAAAGAAGAAGCACAGTGTTTTACAATACCGTTGCATGATTTTTCTCGACACTACAAATCAAAAAAAAAAAAGCAAACATTTCGCGATTAAAAAAATATTTTCGTAAATTGAGGAAGCTAAATGTATTAAATGAAAGTTTCCTTCGTGGCCTCGTTAAAAACAACGTCAAATTCTGTGCACCTATCGCAAAAAAATATATATTCATAAAGCACTAATTCCTAATGATTATATTATTAATGTTTTCTTCGGGCCTGTTTCTGAAACGTTATAATAATGCCTCTTACTCGTTCTCGCTTAAGCTGCTTAACGCGTGACTATTTAAAACCTTAAAAAGAAACGATACAGAACATTAATCGTTACATAAATAAAATTAGCTGGCGACGGAAAATTAGGGTAAATAAAGGAAAAAAGTAGAAACAGCAAAAAGAAAATATTTCGAAGCAGTGTATATTTTTCATTTTTGCTTTGCCGAAATTTGTTACAACTATTTGAAAATGGTCTGCCAACTTAAAAAGATAACACAATTCTAAATGATCTTTTCTTTTAAAAACTACTTGTCAGTTTGAAAATGTTTTAATTGTTTCCTTCATTCGATATAATGGTGAGCACGGAATTATGTATGTATATCACCACCAGTATATCGCTTTCGTTATAAGCATTACGAATAAGGTAGTATATGTTGGTTGAAAAATTTTAATGAAACTTGTACAATTTTTGAAATCAAATGCGGTGGTGGAAGCGCGCAAATGAAATACCCGTAACGCGTTTTTTATATTATTCGGTAGCGATGTTGCGAATATAATTTAGAGTGCGGCATGTTTGCATTGCGATACTCGCGCTCTCTATCGGGAATTGTGGGAAACAGAGGTTCGTATATTACCGATGCGCTTGCTGCAAAGAAATGTAATTGCACAGTCGTGTGTTCCTCGGTTTCCTGGTGTTATTTGTTTATTTCTTTAAAATCGAAAAAAAAAAAAATAAAAACAAAAAAATAAAAAAAAATAATGCATTTAAAAAGTTTATTTTCAATACACACAGTCCGCGCGACACATGTGCCGCATAAACATTTATCGTTTGTACCGAATGTAAATATTTGCCTAATAACGCGATGATGTCCTCTGTACGCTTTTCCTCGGAGCAGACTTGAAAATTATACGTAATTTTTTTATTCCAAATGAGGTGACGTTCAGAAAAACGTTTAAATATTACTCAGCCGTATTACGTGTTTAAATACTCTCCGCGGCTGAGTAGCAGTTCCTTTTTATCCCACCAAACGAAACGCGTTACAGAAAAACAGATCGTTTCAATCGGAATAATTTTCAGTAAAGCAATTAGAAGTGTTACGCGTAAATTCGTAACATCTAGAACCTTTATCGACTGATGGAAGGAGAAAGTAGCGAAAATCAAAAATGCCGCTGCTATTATTTCACCATATCCGTTTGGAACAAATTTGAAATTGTCGAAACTCAAATGCCCTGATAAGGTATATCGCCTTAAGAATGATTTTGTCCGATGAAAGGGAACCACCGATTAATAAAATGGAGAATAACCGTAAATGTGCTGCGACGTCGCTATTATCGTAAAGCGGGATCAGCGACAATGGATGAAGTAATTTTAGTAGGTTGAGCAAGGCGTTAAATACAAATTATAATAATACTGATTAGTACTACTACTACTACTACTACTACTACTACTACTAATAATAATAATAACGATAATAATAATAATAACGATAATAATAATAATAACGATAATAATAATAATAACGATAATAATAAATTGTAATTAATAATAATTACCGTTTCCGATTTCCTTACAAATCAACCGATTCGAGTTTTCTTTTTCCTTTTTTTATATTATATATTACATATGGATGATCAACTGCACAATTTTAGATTTCAACAGAAATATTGTCTCTTGCTATTTACGGAGAGAGGATCAATGTTGATGTGAATAAAAAAGTTTCAGGCGGGGAAGAGCTGAAATAATAAGTAGATGATCCGAATTTGGATAAGATCGTCTCGTTTGGCTTTCTTTTTCGGTTCTTCTAAAAGAGTAATTTTTACATTTCCCGGTAAATGTCCGCTCGATGTCGTCTTCGGTTCTTCTTTTCAATTAGTTCGTTTCTAGGAGAACGGCCTAAAATACTTGACGTGATTGAAGAAGATGTTGAGACATTTTCACAACGTTCCTTTCTACTTGTATCTTCTCGTTGCTACATATTTATTATTCCATTTTGGAATTTTTTTTCACCTGGTTCATTTTCTAGGCTATTTTTGAAAAAGTTCACTAAATCTATACTCTCGTGTGAGACATGCTTAAATACATCTTTTAGTGTAATTGTCGTGCTTTCGAAGCTCCCCTTGGAATGGAAAATCATTATGATGCGCCTTAAAAAAGAAGAAATAGAGAATTTTCACTATTGTTATATGAATAGAAAATAATTTCAGCGTCACTTCGAAGTTACGTAATAATCGGATTTTTAAATAATTAAAACGATAATAGAAGTTAACTCTAAATGTGAATAATTAATAGAATCACGTTCAGAAATCGTTCTAACCGACGGTCAAATTCGCTGTAATCAGCTCCCACATGGAGGATTGGCGCGATATTTCGAAATATTATTTTATATTTAAAACGATTCGATTATTAATCAAATCAAATGTCGATTAATGTCGTTATAGTAGTTCGCGCTAGCGCGCAGTTTTTCGCAAGTAGTAGTGATGCGAAAAAACAGAAAGACGAAATTAAATTACACGTACGAATTTCTATCGATAAATAAGAGTTTAAAAATTTTCATTTCAATTATAATAAACAGACGCTATGTGAAGAAATTACGTACAAAAGTTAAAACACGCTCGCGATTGCCTAGTAGTTGAGATGCTTGACTGTACCGCAAACTAGACTAGTATCATAGGGTTTTGAAACTTGTCTCGTTCCCGATCCGAATGGTTCCCAGGTTTACCCAGCTTAAAATAATAGAATATCAGAGAAATCTGGAAAAATAACGATTGCCGAAAGAAAGGAACTCTGGCATTGTGATTCTCTTCAGATCCATTTTAGGTAGCGAACCGTAACTTCACAATCCATGATATATTATCAAGGATATAATATGGGGATACTTGGTTTACTAAAATCGAATGAAATCTTCATCAAAATGTATTTGTAAAATAGTACAAATATTATTAATATTTTAAATTTAAATTCCAAAATTCTATATCGTTTATGCTCTAGAAAAACAGTAGCGGAAGTATACATAACTAGATATGCGTCATCGTGTTGTTTTTTTTACCTTCTTTTCCTTCTTCTTCATACTTGTATTTTCTTGTCGTTTTGAAATAAAAAGAATAACAATAAAAAATAATACTACTTATAAAATAAAAACCCTTTAATTTTGCAACAATAATCTGGGGCCCATGTTTACAACTCTAATTGGGTTCATAAACGTGCGGAAGTGTTGTTACTCGTGTATTAATATTAGATACAGAAAATATTTACTCTTATTGGTTATTACTGGGTGTGCATGCTAACATTTCAACTTCAAGCGCAAAAACATGTATATATTTTTAAATACAAACTAAGAAACGATATTAAAATTTAAAATTAAAAATTAACCTTAAGAATTTTTTAAAATGCAAATATGACTTATCAAACTAAAAGGTAACGATATAAATTAATGTAAAATAGAAATAATGAATAATTAAAGTATAATACTAATTGTGTTATTAATGTTAATTAAAACAATAAACTTTTGTCTAGATTAATTAATTATAGTGCAACTGATTCTTAAAATGTAATTGTAATGATTGTACTAATTCTAGAAATTAGCTGTCGTTTTTAATGAAGAAATAATGGTGTTATCGATAATTATTGCGTTCACAAAAATAGAAATGTAAAGATCGTTCAGCGATCGTGTTTGTCAATAAATATGAAATTTATAGGGGAATGTTCGGAGAAATATAATAATAATAATAATAATTATTATTTTTTTTTAATAATAATAATTATTATTATTATTATTATTTTTTGAATAATAATAATAATAGACATTTAGCACCTTTATTATACGAATCGAATTTTGCACTCTTTATTTAAATAAAACCAAAATTGTGATGTATTTAAAAAATTGGTATCGAGGGGGGGGGGGGGGGGGGGGGTGATAAGCTATTTTGAATGTAAAATCTCAAAATTTAACTGTTCTGTAACAATTACGTGAAATATGGCAACATTTAAATTAGGGTAATGTTCCATTGATTTTTTTTTTTTTTTCATAGGGTTTATCGCGGGGGTACGGCAGATTATGAATTTTCTTGAGTTGTGCTTTTTTTTTTTCGTACAGAGCCGCAGAAAAATAATTTGAATAACAAACAGCGTATAATAAAAAATTATCCACCTACTGATTACACACCTAAAAGTATATATTTAAAAAAACGGGACAGTTATAATGGAAATATTAAAATGAGTTAGTTTTGGGTGTTTATATAATTATGATTTATTACCATTACTATGATTATACCTAAACTAGCGCCGGCATATTTTGTAATATTTTATTGTTATAATGTAACTCTGTGTTTTTAATATAAGGGATTATTTTTTTCGACTTGTATATGATGAAATAGAAAAACTATTTGTTTTATGTTAAAGTAACATTTTAAATAGCAAATTGCTTTGAATTTATATAATCAGTGGCAAAAATAAGTAACTCGGAAGTTTCTAATTTTAATCATGTTCTTCCCGTAATTTTTATATACGTATATACCAGCATCAAATTAAGCCCGGGGCTTTCGGAAGGGCACTTTAAAACGGGTGATGAATACATTTAAATTAAGACTTCGTATTTGTGGGAAATTTTTATCTTTATCTTTTCGTAATTAGAAAAGAAAAGAAATATTCGAAAATATCTTCGAAGCTTCCAGTAAAAACGTGTTGTGAATAATATGTCTAGACGCCGATGAAAGTCGAACTAGGAAATTTTTAAATAAAGGCGCCGAATTTAGCTTTACACGGTTTACGACCTTTGAGGAATCACTGAAGTAGTACACTCCAATAGAGGAGCGAAAAATCAATGTCGAATTTTTTTAAATCTACGTTGTGTTTTTACTTATAAAATCAAAAAGGACACAGTGTCGTGTTTGATTTTGGTATTAGCTGCCTTTGTTTCCTCTATTCCCATTCGTATCGAAATCTAACCCCCCCCCCCCCAAATTTTTATTACATCCTAGTCTCTGTATCATTGGCTTGCGTTCTCATTAAAATGTATGTACGTACGTGAATGAATAAATTAAAAAATTAAAATTTTCCACCTTCCAACTTCTTGATCACCGGTCTCCTCTTGAATAGAACGGATCGTAATTGTACGAACCAATTAAATGAAGCTCGAGTTAAATTCTAACACTTTTTGTCGCGCACGCGCCACTGGCACATTACCACCCCGCATTCGGTTGATTTATAATCGCAGTCCGGCCCTAATTTCGATTGTTTCGAGTGGAAAAAAAATCAGGCGTAAGAGCTGTAAAAATAAATCGGAACCGCTTCGATCGGCGATGATATTTCGCTAGACCGCCGATGACGATAGCCTAGCAGTTGAATTAACGATGAATTATTTATTATTTATTGTTACATAATGATGATAGTCACGCGTAAGAGCTACCAGCGCGCCACTATTAGAGTCGGTGAAAAGGAAAGGTACGTGTGTAAGGTGTTAAGGCATTTCTACGAAGGCGTTGCCGTTAGAGGAAATCTCGCAAAGTATGTCAGGTGATAGGAAGTGGTGGGTGTTGAACTACCCAAGGCCGAAGGTGGGGCCCTGTTTTGTTTTTAGTTGTACACTTTTCTTTTTTCATTATTATTATTTTTTTTTAACGAAATATCATTTCGTAAACTCCTACGCACCGGTATTGCTACCTTTCGTTCTAAGACCATAACGTATGGCGTCATTTAGCGGGCAGTGAGACGAGGTAGAAGGGGCTGCTGCTTTCAACCGTTCTATCATCGATCAGTTTTGCACATTTCTATGTATGTTGTCCGAAAATTCCGTCCATACTCTAAAATAACGCGAGAGAGTGCTGTACATTAAGATGCCGGGTGGAAGTATTAATTTACTGAAAACCGTCGGAAATTACGTTCGTAAAATTATTAAAATCTTCGGAATTGAAAAAGCCGTTTCCGGGCTTGTAGTTCCGTTAGCGGTCTCAACCCGGAATCCGTAGTCATTTAATGTTTTTGGCAAAAAATGGTGTCGCTATGTTTAAAATATATGTGAAGTGTTTTATAAATTTCGGTTGACGAAAATTCTTCAATAATAAAAAAAATTAAAAAACGTTTTTTTTTTGATTTTTTTTTTTAAATTTATTGTCTCTCCGTTGTTTCGGGTTATTAAACGGCAAAAAGGGAACAAATTTTATCAGATTTAAAAATTTTAAAACTCACATTTCTTAGAAAAATAAAAGTTTTTTTTCTTTTTTTTTTTTTTTTTTCTTTCAAATTTGACCTTTACTTATTGTATTCTAAAATGATTACACCGAAAAAAGGTGCAAACGGAAGATATCATTTGAACGCGGATTATAAAACATACGAGAACTGTACTTCTTTTATTTATTTACTACTCGTTTTTATTTATATTTATTTACTTTCCGAATTAAAAATAGAACAGCAGCCTATACACGAATATACTCCTAAAATGAATCGGAAATGCGATTATGTCATCGCTTCTTTTTCGGGTCAATGCTCTCCTGTCGTCTAAAGTCGATCGAGCCGGGCGACATCGCTAAATACGTTATTTTTTTCGCTACCGATACATGGAGAGGCTGCCGTCGATTGATCGCTCGGTTGGTTTCTTTGCCGATTATGATCGATTTTTTTTTGTTTTTTGTTTTTTGCGAGTTTTATTATTCGATGAAAAAAATATATCACGACGTTGTTTGTTATATCATCGCGACAGCTATGATTATTATTATTTTTGTTATTGTCTTTTTCGCAACGGTTGAAGCTTTTTTCAATTATTCACATTGTTCGCTATGCAATGACGCAGGATGAAAACGCGATGTTACTACAACGCTTAGCAGCGCGTGCACATTCATGTCGGCTAACACAATTCCAGGAAATTGATGCGATTGCTAATTAATCGTAATAATAGCTGATGAACGATCGTTGGAATAATCTGCATTCCAGTTGATGTCGCGTCCGACGTTCGCGCGCGATAACCGCGCGTACAGTTCGAGAATATGCCGAAAATGCAGAATTTTCTAAAATACGTATTCCATCTCGCGTACTCACTTCGGCGTTCCGGTTGCCGGACGAGTGCGGGGATTGAACTGATGATTCAGTTCAAATTGTTTCCCATTGTTTTTGTTTGCGCAGCGAAGTTACGCCTGACCACTTTGCATTGTTTGTTTATGTGCTAACGATAATTGTATTTCATTTTCTTCCGATAAACACTGTGTTGTTACTGCCTTCAGCAACCCATCCTGTGTAATTGTCAGCTCTAACGTCGTCATCCACTTGCTGTTCGACTATTTTGCGTTTTTCCCACTACGAATGTTACCCGCCGCCTATCGTCGCAATCTCAGCGGCGAGGACAATTATTTTTTCTCCGTATTTTAAAGTTATTCCGTTCTGCCCACTTAAAATCGCGTTACTACTCGATCATCGACGTAACACAACGCTGGTCATGATTCTTCTTCATGTGTGGCCTGATAATGACCGCGACGTAAGCGCATTCTTGTTCAACTATGATTTGCTTCTTTTACACGTTATTCGTCAAGATGCTCTCGAGTAAGTAGAGGGGGGGGGTATACGAGCCTCCTACTCTCGGCAACGTACCTAAGCGATATGTTGAAATATAACAAAAAAAAGTGAACGGGCATTAGAAAAAAACAAGTATAGTTTAACAGATTTTGTTAAAAAAAAAAAAGAAAGAAAAACTAGTTTATTATTATTGATAAGAATATGAATAAAACAATAACTTTCGATTTTTTATTTATTTTTACTTTTTAGTTGATTTTTGTAACTGAAATTAAAATTAAAGCCGCTAACTAAGTTTTAAAAATGCAAAAGGCTGTATAGCCTTTTGCATTTTTAAAACTTAGTTAGCTGCTTTAATTTTAATTTCAGTTACAAAAATCAACTAAAAAGTAAAAATAAATAAAAAATCGAAAGTTATTGTTTTATTCATATTCTTATCATGAAGTTTTCTCCTTCCACTGATGCCATTATCCGTTGTATTCATTCTCTTCTCCATGATCTATCCTTATCGACGTCTACCCAGATTGACTTTCTTTGGATTCCCGATGGAAATGTAGCCGTCGACCTCCTTGCTAAAGCTGCTGTTTCCAATGGAAATTTTATTAGTAGGGTTCCAGCACACATTATTCTTCTTCCAACTAAATCCTGCCATCTTATAGGCACTCTGTTTATGTTTCTCTTTTCGCCAATTCTAATTCCTTTTATCTCTCTTGATTAACCCTGTTCATTCTTATGGTCCTTGGTTCTATGATTTCCCCAGTTTGCGTCGGTCCATAATTATTAAAAATTATCTCGTCTCCGTTTCTCGCATAGTCTCCTTCCTTCTTCGCTAAATCGCTTTTCCTTGGCTGCATCTCCTAATTATCCATTGGATCCTGAAGGTTCCCAGTATGTTTGTGATGCGCATCACGTGCTCTTCGAGTGCTCCGGTTTATCTCATGAGCGTGAGTTACTTTATTATCATCTTTTAAAGCTTATTTTTCCTGCTCCTTTTAACGCCTCTTATGTTCTTTCTCTACCTATTCTCTCTGTTGTCCCTGTCCTAGGGGTGTTCCTTGATTCCATTGTCGACAAAATAAAAATATAATTTCTATTCTATTCCATGCATCTATTCCTTTTTGCATTTTCTTGGGTAGCAAACCCAAGGGGGTTAAAAAAAAAAAAGTTTTTTATAATAATCGAAATTTTGCCAGCGATGACGAAGCAGAAATATATAAATAATGGAAAAAAAAATTATTTTTTTGCTGTTTTTCTTTAAATTGTTTTTTTTTTGTCTTTTAATTAAAGAGGTGGAATCGTAAAATCCTAGAAGAAGCATCCTAGAATGTACAGGATGAGGAGCAGTTTAATTCGGCAAATGTTATTAAATTTGTAGGGTTTTTATTACTTGCCATCAGGCAGCAGCGCATTCTGTTCATTTCAATATTAACGAAATAAAGTGATTACTTTTAATTATTCCCGGTGTATGTGTATATTCCTTTAAAAATACTTTACGAAAAAAAAAGTAATTTTTTCTTGAAATATTTCTCTTTTATCATAGTTGTTACACGTTAATAATTTTTTATTTTTAAATAAACTTAAAAATCTAATTTTGTAAAACTATCGCTTACTTTTAATTATAATTATTATAACTTTCAAAAATTCAATACTGCTTTATTTCATTACGAGAACCACACAAATTCAATGATACCTTCCGAATTAAATGGCACACCTCCTCACCGGCTGGTACACATTTTAGCCGACTATATTCGAGCCTACTGTCATTTTCTCTCTTTTCACTGTATTATATGTATATACATATCGAGGACGTACCTTGAAATAATCGAACTGGATATATTAAAACATTTTTGTCGCGCGACTTCGTAGTAAAAAATAAAACCGACGGCTGGACATTAGAAGTGTTTGTTCCCATGAACAGAAGAAAAAAAAACGTCACATATACTTCGCGTGTAAACTACGACGCTTTAAACAAGTATTGGTGAAGAATGTGTGTTCTGTTGTTCATAATATAAACAATGATGACTTCGAGTTTCGTTTACTTTAAAAAAGCAACAACTTATGTATATATAGACACATTGTGTCTAAATGATGATGGTCCATAAAATTGATTACTGACATTCGACGCTCTCTGTGACGTTTTATTGAAATTTCCCTATCCGTAATAAAATAGCCAATTTTAATCGGAGTTCGGTATTTTTATTTTTAAGCATTTTTTTCTCATTTTCATTATTAATATTTTTAAGCATTTTTTTCCATTTTCATTATTAATATTTTAAAGCATTTTTTTCATTTTCATTATTAATATTTTTAAGCATTTTTCGCGAAAACCAGGAATGGAAGAATTTGTCTGCCGAATTACAATTAAGCCATACCTTTTTTTTTTCGTTGTACCACATTAATTTTCACTCGTTTTGTCACTGCAGATAAACATAATTCTGTTTTGCGCAGTGTCAATATTTTTCGTTTACGTTGAATTTTAGCAACACATGATGAAGATTCTGCGTTTCAGCTTTTAACCTGACGAATAAACATTTGCACGATAAACTCTCGCGTTCGCTTCGATCCGGACCGATTACGACGCGAACGGTAAAAAGACTTTGCGTTTCCGATCGATTATGATTTTAAATCGTGAGTAGAGTTCATCCTTATTTTGGCATTCTCTTTCAACTAAGAAAAATACAAAGTCAGTGTCAGCGTTTCGGTTACGGATTATTATGAATATTGCATTTTCCTTAATATTAAAAAAAAAAAAAAACAACCAAAAAATGAGTTTTTTTCTTATTTCAAAACTTTAATATCATCGAGATGTGATAATATTTTTTGATCATGTTTTTCGGGAATTACTGAATTTTATTCGATTCTGAGAAATACGGAGTTTTTATTCAACCTGTTTTTAATTTCGGAAAAGATTAATAATGTAAACAATAAAGAATTTTATTCATTTTTCGTACTAAAGTTGTTATACCTTTCGCGCGTGTACACGTTAATCGATCTGTTAATATTAAAAAAAACGATGTAATGAAGCACTTTTTTTTTTCTCGGGTAAATATGTATACAGGTGTATCTATTTTATTTTTGCTTTTCCGGACTTTAGTTTAAAGAAAGAAATCGAGAGCGTTTCCATTTTTCTCCTCTGAGCTTGTATCTCTTTTTTTTTTCCAATGATAATAATTTTTTTTTAAAAATAAATAAATAAAAATTTACGAATCAATCAGGAAAAGCGTCGCTGGCTAAAAAAATACAATATTATAAATTTTCCAAAAATTGCAAACGTCTAAACTCCGAAATCTCTCCGTGCATGCACCGCTGCCATATTTGCAGATATTAATGCTATTTATAACAACCGCTATTTACATGGTAGCGCGGCAATACGGCATTTCAGGTGCTCGGCTGTCAAACCGGAGATGTCATAGATTTAAGACTTCTTTGTTCCGACTCTTTAGTCTCTATGCCTGTGGCATATATATATATATATACACTCGGCCATTTTAGCTTCGCAAGGGGCTGTGCCCCTTGACCCCTCTTGCTTTCATTTCTGCCTCTTTTTCTTCTATACTTTGTATAAAATGATCAAAATTTACAACGTAATTCTTACTGGCGTCAACACAAAAAAAATAACATAATCACAAAAATCCTATCCTAACATTTAACTTTCATTATATAAAATTAAGACATTTTTTCGTTACATATTTCCTTACATATTTCGTTACATAAAATTGTGACATTTTTTAAATAACAATAATAAAAATCCTACAAAATGTAACAAACGTTACATAAAATTGGGACATTTTTTCTAATGGGGAGTAGCCTAAGAATTACGTTAATTTTGTGTTGATGTCAGTAAGAATTACGTTATAAATTTTGATCATTTCATACAAAGTATAAAAGAGAAAGAGACAGAAATGAAAGCAAGTGGGGTCAAGGGGCACAGCCCCTTGCGAAGATAAAATGGCCGATAGAGAGAGAGAGAGAGAGAGACAGACAGAGAGAATTATTGTATATATTGGTTATACCAGAGAAATATGGGAAAATAAAGATAAATCAAAAACTGACCAATATTTTCTCTTCAGATCTCCAGTAGAGGTCCTTAAGTACATCACGAAAAAATCTTGATTAATACGCTCTGTCAATGTTATGGCATTTCACGAATTATGTTGATGACGTTTTCTTTTTCTTATTTTCGCGATACTTCTGACGTTAAACGTAAAAAATTAAATAATTGTTTTGTATTGGTGTAAAAATTACTTACTGTACGAGGAAAACAAAACCAAAATTTGGTATCACATTTTTATGGACTCGGACGGCTTTTTTCTGTAGTTTCTGGAAAATTGAAAAAGAGGTAAGTTTTTACAATAGTCGACAGGCGAAAAAGTTTTGAAAAATTTCCGGTGGAATACAAAGTGTTTGACAGTGTCATTTTAATTCTTCGCTACGAAAACGGAATGTTTGAATAAACTTGTGTATCCGGTTAAATTTTGTACTAGCGACGGAGTCGGCTGCTGCTGCTATTGCGGGTGAGTTGGCGTGTGAAAATATCGTAAATGACCGCGGCCAAACGATTAGGATGAAAAGGTGCGGTTTCAAAGGAGTGTAAACCGACGAATTTTGGTCGGAAAGGCCGCTAGAGCCGAACAAAGTCGATATCTATGTGTGGCATTCGTCGAGAAAAGGGACCACCTGTGATGGCACGAAAAGTAGTTTTCAAGAAAAACGTGTTTAAAGTTTGCCTAAAGTAGTACCACCATAATATACTACTGTACCGCGCATGCCTGCATCTAACCTACTGCCAACTGGATAGAGCATCGTGGCCAAATTTTGGTCCAGTTAAATTAGAATTTGGTCGTCCTAACGTTGAGATTTTTCAGAAGTTATTAATTGATCCAGCTATAAAAAGTTTGATGGTTGCCGTGAATGCAAGCAAAATCGAATGGCGAATGTAGGACACAAAATTTCAAGGTTTTTATCAACAATTGCCGGGGGGTGCATTGTCGTGATTTGATACTTTCATCTCCGAAATTTTAATTTTATCGCATTCAAATTAGGCATTACAAAGTAAGACCATTTCCAGTTAAGAAAAAAAAAAAAAAAAAATGAAATTACCTGAAAAAAAAAAATTGTCGACTCGGAAGAGGAAAAATTTCACTTACATGTACGGCGAAATGTACCACCATCAAACGATTTACCTCGCGATCGAGCCTGATGATTTACCATTAGAAAGAAAGTGGGGTATCTTATGTATCGATCTAAAAAAAACGTAATTCCGCAGTAAGTCGAAAAATAGTCGAATGCAGCGAATGTAACTGTAGAGGAGTCTGCAGCAAAGTGGACGACAAACGAGAGAGACAGAAGAAAACTGAAACCAGAATCAAAAAACCCGAAGCCCTAACGAAGAAAAAAACCGATGTTCTAAAAAAACCGAAAAGAATATTGCTCAAAAAATACCCGAAGCAAATATAAAAAAACATTAAAAAAGGCCAAAAAAAAAAAAAAAATTAACAACTAGAGAGAAAAATAGTTTTGTGATTTTTTTTTTTTTAATTTTTAATGTTTTTTCACCTTTTTCTAATTTTCTTCAGCCAGTTTGTACATTTGCAGACATTAAACGTTTGCGAAAAAAACTACGTACTGCATTTTATTCTGCACCCTTTCAAGTATTAGAATCCGCGTTTAACTCAAAGCCCATATTTTCGCATCGCAGGTTCCTTTTCTCGGCGAACGTCACGTATATCATTAAAAATAATAGACATCGTGCCCGATTTGTTCGTTGCCCTTTAGTTGTCGCCTAGAATAGTTTCGCCCACGTTGATGGCTAATGTCCGACCAAAGGGGCGAGATTTTGGCCGAAATGCCTTTTTTTTTATTCTATTCGAAACCCTCGGTCGAAAGGTTATCCCGTTCCAAATGTATTTTTGGTTAGATTTTTTTATATGCCGTTTTTTACGATTAAATAATCTTTTATGAAATTTCAAATTAAAAAGCAGTTTTCTGAAACAAAAAATTCCGCTTGTTCCGTACAAACATTAAGTGTAAGAACTTCAATAATTTAATTTCGTTTTTAAAAATTAAAAATGAAAATTTAAAAAGAAAAATGTCTATTCTTATTTTCTAAAATAACATTATTTACATGATTCTAAATGATGAAAAATATACTCAGAAAAAATTAATAACCAATGGCGGAAAATATCTATTAACAATTAAATAACTTTATATTACACGCTGAACGTAAAAGTTTGTCAGTATTTTTTGTCCTATTCGAAAAAAGTCTGCCCGTAGCGCTGAACAATTTTGTTCACTTGCTACGCTAGTTGGAGAAGCGGATAAGTACACTTTATTGCTTTTGAAAAAAAACAAAAAAAAAAAAAAACTGACTCGAATTCAAATTTTTTTTTGAAAATGTATTCATGTCCTTTGAAAGTAATAGCTCTTTTAATTAATTATATTCTACAAATTTTTCGAATACGTTAAAAATAATTTCTCAATTTTACGAAGTTCTGTATGTTTTAATATGGAATTAATTAACCGACGCAGTTGCTCTGTGAAAACAAAGTGAAAGTAAATTTTTTATCCGTTCATGTCATCATTGTACCGTTTTCGATTTTAATTTAAAAACTGAAAAAAACTCGCTCCCGAAGAATTTGTTTTTGTCACAACATACACACTTACAAAAACAAATTTTTGACAAACTGATAATCTCCTAAACTGAATTTAGTATATAGCACATACAATGAAATGTTGATTTTGATTAGAATAGCGAAAAATCTATTTACTTATTGCGTAATCTCGGCGCAGCGGTATTTCCGCAGTGGAGCGATAAGATCATAACCACCTTCTATTGGAAGCGGTATAATGTACGAGGTTTTTATAAATTGAGAATGATTAGCAGATTGCTCTATATAGTAGTTTCTCTAAGAAAAACCGAATAAACCGATTTATTTATTCGTTCATCTCTATGTAAAACAAGGAGAAACAAACTCAAACGTTAAGCATTACTTTGTATTCGTTCTGCTGCACAGGCGATTTTATGGTTGAAAATGCTTATCCTTTCTGAGATAGTCTACTGTTGATCTTTCCGCAACCCTTTTTCAGACATTATGTTTGATTCCATCGATTTAACCGGTTTCTCATCTATTACTGGCCTTAATTATAACTGGTGGACCCTTACGGATTCTTACGCCGCTGATCGTGTTCCTATACTAATTATTACTGTTAGTTCTTTTTTTCCGGCCTTTTTCAGAGAGCCTCTTCATTTTCTCTTCGATGGAAATTTTCCGAAACAAATTGGGCTCTGTCCCGTTCCTTCGTTAATTCGTTACCCCTTCGCACGTATTCGGGCTACAATACCGTTTTATAATTCTACATTGCATCACGTCTGCCGCCCTTTTCTCCTCCTTCTCGTCAACTAATTATCTCATCTCTTTGTCGGAGTATGTAATGTCCGACTGTGCTCGCGTTACCTTTAGAACCTTCCGTTCTAATTTCACGATTGAAAATTCTCTGGCTCATAAACGAGCTAACGCCAGAACTAGGTATGTAATTAAAACGCCGAAGAGGTCCTCGAATTCCTATTTTTCCCTTTGTAGAACTGCCTTTTTCGAAGTCCATCCTTCGTTCCACAAATTCGACTACTGTTCTTTCGTTCATGGCCGTTTCTCCTAGTCCCGATTCGCTAAAAATCGGAAACAACCCAAAATTCTTGCTTTCCCCGTCTTTCTGGTGCTCTTCTGAAATTTCTACAGTTCTTGTTAAATCTAATAAACCGCTCCTGCCCATTCGCAGGTCTTCTGCAGACTATCGTTCAAACGTATTCCATCCACGTCTTCTCCTGTCCATTTCTACCTCCTCTCGATTTCTAAGAGCTGGCGTTTTACACTGGAGAAAATAATCCTCGCTCCTTTTTCCCTTTTTCCTTACTTCTCTTTGTCTCAGTTCATTCTAGTTCTACGCCAGGCTCCTTAATCAATCAGGCTTCTCGCCCCCCTATTTTTCCTTCAACTGTCATCCTCCTAAAGTATTCGTTATATCTTCATTTTCGACCTCCCACCCAGGCCGTAATTAAATAAGTATTCCGCAGTACTATCAATTCCCTATTTCCATCTCACGCTTTCACTAATGCTTCCAGAGAGCTTGCTGTTGTCGGAACTTATTTTACCCCCAGAATATTTTCGTCTTCCTTCTTTCTGTTTCATATTCACAAATGAATTAATCACTATCCTACAGTTTCCGTTATTTTCATTGCCACCAATCGGAACTGATTTTTGTTTCTTCTTTTCCAAAATAAATTTTCCGGTTTCTCTCCCAGTTGTCCAGATTTTTTCACAGAAAAATCAAACCGTACATGCTTTTTAAATATTTCGCGATATAGTTTTTTGTTTTTTTAATTTAAAAATTTTTACTACTAAGAAACGAATAACATTCGTTACCACTTTAATCTTTTGTTTTTTCGATTGATCACAAATATTCATGCAGAGTGAATGTATGCCGTAGAATTTTGCAATCATATTTAATATAGACAAATTCTCTATACACTTTGAACAAATTTCTCCCTGACTTTTCTCCCCGAGTAATGCCAGAAATTGACGACCACCGTTTTTCTTTCAATTATTTGATTATTTCCGGCACTTCGTGAGCACCTTTCTTTAGGCCATCTCTTCGCTCCTTCCTGTTCGTTGCCGTGACTTTATTATTCCCTGTATATGTTCGCACTTATTCTCCCTTTTTTCCACATTGATTTGTTGAACGTTCCTAGCCGTTCGGAGGTATCTTAAAGAAGTGGCTGTTTCTTTCAGTCTGCTTTCTTAAGAAAAGTTCCATTCTCTAACCTATTTTAGATTTCGATATCGGATATTTAACGCTCCCTCTTTTTCTAATAATTATGTTCATTTCGTCCGTTCCACCTATTTTTTCTTCCAATTCCCATGGGGTTTCTTCTGTTTCCTTCACTTCGTTCGTCGGCCTGTTGTTATCTACGTTGTTCACCTTAAGCTTTTTTTTTCGCTGCCTTTCTCCTGTTTTCGCATTTTGTTATTGCCCCTCCAACGTTGTCCTCTCCATCCGAATGATGGGCTTGTTTGCGACACCGATCATCACGCGTTCTTTGAGTGATTATCCTTTTTCGCAAAGATATTTCCATTATCTGAAACTTCCTGTTCCCTATTGCGCCGCTTACGTTCCTCTCTTCGCCACATATTCCTACTGTTTGTTCCTTCTTATTAACCACAGTTCGCCAGATTAAAATACAACCGACTCGTTTCCCCTCTAATTGTTTCTGGATAAAACCGAGCCTAATACATCCAGAAATGTTTTGTTGAACTGTACGATTTTAAGACAAGAGTAAAATTATTTACGTGATGAGGTATAGTAAAAAAATCATAACATTTAAAAAAGATTTTATGATTAATTCGTATTTTTTATTTCGAGAGAGCTGCCATATCGCCCTTGGTATTCTTGCACAGTGTAAGAATTTAAATAAAACAATAAAAAAGTATCATGTCATATATGTAGTTCTATTCAGAAACAAAAAAATTTGACTCTAATCCGACCACCCCGCACTACCGAATCATGTTCATCTCCGATTAAACTTCGTATTTTAGAGTGCATCGAATAGGCTCGTGACTTAACCGCTGTATGAAAAGAGCTCGGAATCTGTTTATTTCCACGTTTTCCATTGGGGAAAAAAAAACAAACAAAACAATATTCTATCAACTTCCCGGTTATTTACGTGACTTGATGATTCTTCCGTTGAATTAAGAAATTCTTCATACAAACATGTTCTCGCCTTTCATATGAGGTTTGAATAAAAAAAAGTATCTTGAGCATAATAAGACGCACGTATATAGCACTGTTGATACTAAGGGAATATTTTTATCGCTAAATTTCAGCCATATACATATATGCCTATTTAGCAATACCGCTATAGTATGTGTTCAGTACAAAATGTGCTAAAGAAACCAAACTAGAGAAATACTTCACACCATATCATTCAAACGATGATACTGGTTCAGAATTATTTTATAATATAATTATTTATTTGTATGTCGTTTAAAAGGAAAAATTCGCGGATTTAAAACCAACAGCTGTTGTGTCATTCGATTAAACATATAGGGCACTAATAGCATCGTAGCCTTAAAACTATATTAAAGAAATCGTGTTGTCATAAAAAAAAATTTTTTTTTTTTTCCACGTCCAACTCTATTAGCTGAGGAAGTGTAAAACAGCGAGATGGATATTTGCAAGAACGTTAAAATTTTGTAGACTGCTAGTTTCAATGAAAAATGTGCCTACTAAGATGAAGAGCGTGCGTGAGAAATTGCTTCGTGATCTTCTGATGTAAAAAGCATAAAATATTCCAAATATAATATATGTATATATTTTTGATATATTATGTCACGTCAGGGCTTATGAATTTATTCTTGAGTTTAGCGAAGTAATATAAAATGTAAACGTTCGAAATATATAAATGAGTAAAAGAATAAAGAGGCTTTTCAGTTTTAAGTAGAATACCATATACTCTTGACTAGATGTGTCGGGGACTGTGAAGTTAAGGTTTGCAATAGGATCTAATGGGTCTGAAGCAATACCTCAGTTCCGTTCTCTCGGCCATCTTTACTTTCCCAGATTTCTCTGGTACCTAATTCATTTCAGATTAGGTACAATATACCTGAGAGCGGCTTGGATCCGGAACAAAACAGCTCCCGAAAACCCACATTGTACCTCTGATTTGGTAACACGCCTTCGATTTCTCTTCTTTTTGCGCAGCTAGACGAAAATATAAATGAGCAAACGAATAGAGCGGGTTTTCAGTTCTATATTGATCAAATCGGTCTTCAAAAATTCCAGCCATCATAAAACTTTCGATTACGGTAATATGCGTATATTACACCTGCGTATATTACTAATGTATACCCAGCGCTAAATCACTGTTGGCGCGTATTAAATCTAAAAAATTAATATTTAAATATTTATCTTCTATATAAATTATCTGTTCGCGCACCGAGCATTCAACATTTAAAAGTACGTATACGCGCGACGAGAAATAATCATTCGTTATTCAATGCGCTCCCGTAAAAAAAAGTTACTCGGGGTATTTCTAATCAAAATGTGTAATATAAACTGCGGCGATGTGTATGTTTCGGATCAATGTAAATCTTAACGACGCAATCCTTATAACATGTCCCCTACGCTTACGAAGAATCATTTGTCGCGACTAAGGATTTATTTCAATAATTGAATCGGCTATGCAACGCACGCATTCAAATAGGAGCCGTCAGTTTTGTTAGCGTAATATAGAGCATTTAGTCATCGACGGTTCCGGAATCTACAAACAAAATGAAATTGAAGCTAATATCGGTACAAAATCGAGAAAAAAATTTGGAACTGCGAATGTGTCTGTTTCGGGGTTGTACGGAATTAAACGCAGTTTATGAAAACGTGTGTTGAATCCTCCGCTCCTATCCGAAAGAGACAGTTTGACTGTCTTGAAATTGTAGGGCATTTAATATATGCAACTGTTTAAAAAAAGACCAAAAAAAAAAAGAAAAAAAAAGGCGACAGATAAAAAGTCTACCCCCCCTCCCGTCTGTGTAGAAAAATTGCCAACGGTATTATGAATTATAGCGCGAGCTGGAATCTTCAATGAAGAAACTAGCCAACGTCAATGATAAAAGGGACGTGTCTCGTGATGACGATATTGCTCTCGCTGAGTGTTTATGAACAGAAAGCTGTCGACGTCACACACGCGACAGCAATACTCTTATTAATGGGAAAGTTGGCTAGCGTGAGCAATTCGAGAGATAGTCGCAAACGGAACGTAGAAATTTTTGAGGAGCGGATGAGATTGCAGCAGCAAAAAAGGCGACGTAGCTGTGCGAGCCGCGAGATGGAGAGTCGGATTATCGATGGTCGATTTTGCAAACTCAGGTAGAGTGTCGATTTTTCGGTCGTCGACGGAATATGGACGTAAAACATTGGCCGCAGAGCGCGGCATTAGCGTCGACGACTGCTGGTGTTTCATTCTGACGAAAAGTTCTTCTTTTGAAGTGCGTCTTTCGCTGACGATATTTTGATGACACGGCGACGCTGGATCGAGCGAACGCGGTCGTTGTTTTTTCCTCGTTCTCCTTTGCCAGACTGTCCGCTTGCCTTTTTGCGTCCACCTTCTTCCTTTGTTTATTCTTGTCTCCGTTTTTACACGCTGCTCTTTTTCCCGTCCCGTCCGCCCGTCAACAACTAGTCGTCGTGCCGCACTACCGGCGTCCGAGCGTGGCGCAGTGTGTGTGCCGCGGCGAATAGGGGGCGCTCGAATTGCATCCTATTACTATTGAACTGGAATAATCCGGTCTCGCGGTCTCAACTCGCATTTTGCCCATCTCCTCTTCACATCGTTCTTTATCGCTCCGTCTATTTTGTCGGTCGCTTCTTCCGGTTCTGCTGCCGCCGACCGTGTTAATTCACCCATTCTTCGTTTTTCACCGTCATTATTGCGCGCTACTCGTCCGTTCGTCGTTCTTCCGTTTTTACTACGCGCATCTCTGTCCGATCTCGCTCGGTCGCTCTCGTCTGGTCGTGAAACGAAGCCCCCTTTTGTTGTAAGCTATTAAACCTCGCTCTTTAAACCATTTCATATAATGCGCGCACCGTCCCTCCGCCGCCTCCTCCTGTTCGCGGAGCGCACCACGTATCTCGGTAGTGGTGCGTCGTCGTAATCTTTGTTAATAATCCGTTCCCGTGTCTCGTAGCTAGAGCTCCCAACGACGATAGAGTGTGTCGCGGCGGCGGCGGCTGCGGCGGCTCTGTGTGTCCTTAAGCGCAAGCCATCCTCTAGCGCTGGGGTAAAACGACGGTCTCCCGTATAGCGTGTAGTGGTGCTAGGCTAACTTTTAGCGTGTTCCTAAGCCAAGTCATCGATGACGATGATACTCCGTCTGTTCTGGTTGGTTCCGACCGTTTCTATAGCCATCTCCGTCCGCGGCAGCATCGCCGAATCTCTCCGTCGCTCCAACGCTGCGCGCAACCGTCGCTCTCTTTTACACGCTTCGTTTGCCTAGCCCTGCTCGCCGATCCGGCCCTGCCGTGTCTTCCCCCCTCTGCGCCGCTCCACCGGTCAGTAAGTTATGTTAGTTTATCGTTTACCCCACTGCTGCTGAATCGTCGGTCGGGTGACACGGGAGGGAGTAGAGTCCGCTCGCCGCGCTCGTAGCGGTCGTCCTCTGTACCCGGCACTCACACACTGGCCCGGAACGTGGTGTTCATCGTGACGATAGTTTCGTGCTGTAAGTTAGTTCGCCGTCGTAGTCATCACTGCCGTTCAAGTCGCGTTCGTGATTGTTTGCCTGAATCTTGCCGCGCAAACGGATTCTCTAATGAAAGACACACAGCAGCGCACAGTTTTGCACAGTATCATGTGATATTATTATACTCTTATTGGAAATAATCGTTGTTGTTCTGTTCCGTGTTCTCATCGGGCTCGTTATTATCATTATTATTATTTTTATTATTATATTGGTTTTTTGTTTTTAACGTAACGGCGAAACGGAACCGATACCCCGGTGCGTTGTTCGTTCTTAACCGAATGTTTCTTTTTTTGGAATTCTTTCGCGCTCTCGTTTTCCTCCGTGTCTAAAGTAAAGAAAAAATTAAGTACGTTGGTTGCGGTTCATTTTTCTGCCGATTTTTTGTCAGTGATGCTATTCCGTAAATATAGTTTGTTTTACGCGGCCGGTCGAAAACGTATGCCTAATCTCTCCTAGATTAAGAAAATGATCGCCGTGCTCTCCGGCTTATTTTAGTGAAATATATAAATTGAAAACGAAAAAAAAAAACGTAAATAAGGAACGACAAAAAAAAAAAAAACGCGTACTATGACGACCAGCGAGGAGCAGACGGATGTTAAACGCCGTCGTCGAATTAACTGAGAAAGACGATCGAAAAAAATGAACAATTTAAAATCGTGTCGAGAAATGCTGGAACACCGCCAGAAATCGTACATCGTGGACCCGCCCTCAGCCACTCAAATTGCCGCCTTGCCGGACGAATGCGAGTCCGACCTCGATCCTTCGTCCTCGTGCAATTTCTACATGCGCTACGCGACGCCCGTAAGTAGAATTAATAAAAATTCCGTGGCCGATATTTCCATGTCGAAAAAAGCGCGAGATAATAACAGCAACGCCGTTTCGAATTTAGATAAACAGACTAGTAGTATTTTATTGAACGGCGGCGCCGGTTCCGGTCGACAACCGCAACAAAGCGCCGTCGCGGTGGCCGCGGCCGCAGCCGCAGCCGCTGCCGGCGGTAGCGCAGCGGACCTACTGCCGCCGGTCGAGAGTTTAGGATTGTCGTTCGAGACGACGTCCGAAGAGAATATGCTCAGGCGAACGCCGACGACGCTGTCGGAAGCGGCCGGGATCATTCGGTCGACCATGCCGAGTCTAGTGGAAGCGGCCATGTTCGTCGGCGATCCGGACGATGCTCAACAGCAGTCGCACCAATATAACGGCACTCCGGTCTCTTCGGCCGGCCTTTATCATTCCAGCTACGGCGGTATGGCGCCGTCGGTGGTCGCTTCCTCGCCGTCCACGGACCATCCGCAGCAGCAATCGTACAACATCGTTACGTCCGGCAGTACGGGATCGAGCGGTCCGCCGGTCGAATATCACCACGACAGTCGCTACTCCGGCGACCCGTACTACATCGACAACTCGGATCCGTGGTGTAACGGAGTTACGAATGCGCCACCGCCTCCGCCGCCTGCCGTCAAACTAGAGTACCTGCAAAACCACCAGCAAAATCACCAGCAGCAGCAGCAACCGCCTCCGGCAGTCAGCATTCACTACGGCTCGACGGCCGCCTATAATAATTGTTCGCCGAACAAACAGCTGCTTTCGTCGCCGTCCAACGTGGTCGGCTATCCGCATCCCATCGTCGGCGAAACGTTGGACTATACGAATTTACCGGTGGCCGCTTCGAGCGCGGCCGCTCGTCTGAACGCGTCTGGCGGCTCGGCCGCTACGCCGTCGCCGGATGTAGTAGTTTCGCCGTTGCCGCCCGTCTCCAGCCTACGAGGGCCCGGATCCTCGCACGGTCCGCCGTCCATTCCGAGTCCGTCGGCGGGGGTCGCTCATCAATCGCTGCTCTATCGGAACTACCATAGTCCGGTAATAGCGACCAGCGGTGGCGGCAGCGGCGCCGATACGCTGGTCGGCAAGACGTTGGCTTCCATGTACCCGGCCACCGATCAAAGCGCCAGCAGTTACAGCTCCAGTCCGTCGTCGCCGGTCAACTCGCCGCCACCGCTGAACACGCTCGGCAATTCGAGCCGCGGCGGGCCGTGGACGCCAATCGCGCCGCAAGCCCATCCGTCGGCCGCCGCACATTTTTCGTCGTCCGATCATCGAACGGCCGCTCAGCATCTACGACCGGACGACGTGACGCATTTAGACGAGGCCATCAGCTGTTTGCGGAATCACGTGGTCGAGGGATCTCGGATGGAGGAGAGTCTGGACGACGCCATCAACGTTCTCCGAAATCACGCCGAGAACCAAAGTCTGCCGCCGCCGCTGTCGCAGCTTCAACATTCCAGCGGTATTTTACCGTCTGTCTATCACCAGTCTATGAGCAATCCGAACCTTACGGCGTCCGGTACGGTGGTATCCGCTCTGTCCGGCTATGCGACCGCGGCACCCGCTCTGTCGTCGTTCGAGAACGAAGTGACCAGTCTGAAATCGGCCGTCGGCAAAAAACGGAAAGAGCCGCCCGACATGAACGAGTCGTCCGCCGCAAAGTTACCCATCGAGCACCTAATCAATCCGGCGGCCGCTGTCGGGGCCAGTAATTTACCGGCGTCCGCGATTTCCTCGTCTTCCGGCAAACAGTCGACCAAACGATCTCGAAAGTACTGTTCCGCCGACGAGGACGCGGACGACCCGAAGCACCACCATAACAAGGAGCGGCGACATAACAGCGCCGACGAAGACGGAGAAGATCCGGAGATGAAAGCTCAACGCGAAAAGGAACGCAGACAGGCCAACAATGCCCGGGAACGGATTCGCATCCGGGACATAAACGAAGCGTTGAAAGAATTGGGCCGCATGTGCCAAGCTCACCTGAAAACCGACAAACCGCAAACCAAACTCGGAATCCTGAACATGGCCGTCGACGTCATCATGTCGCTGGAGCAGCAAGTGCGCGAACGAAACCTCAATCCGAAGGCGGCTTGTTTGAAGCGTCGCGAAGAAGAAAAAGCCGAAGATAACCTGACGCATCATCTTTCCTCGACCGTGATACCATCGGCAGCTCCGAATCCGGCTTCCATATCGATATCGCAGCATAATCTGTTGGTACAGCCGCCGCATCACCAGCAGCACAATCCGGGGCCCCCTCAGCATTTTATACCGCCGGTCCCTGACTTGTCTGTTGCGGCACCGCATCACATTAGACAACAACACATTGGTGAGCAGTCGCCTCAATAGTTATTACTTTTTACTATTACTATGTACTTTTATTACGTCTCGAATGAAAGAAATATTCGTTTTTTTTCTTTCTATCCCCTTTCTTTTTTTTTCTCTTTTTTTTTGTTTTTTTTTTATAAAAAAAGGAAAAAACATCCCATTATTTTTATAACATTATTATTATTATTATTATTATTATTATTTAATGCGCTATTTTGTGTATACATTTGTTAAATTTGTTTTTATGGATATTTTTTTAATAATTTTTACCTCGTCCCCTCCCCCCGCGCGGTAGTCGTTCTATAATTAAACGTATTTTAAAAAATGCAATTAAAAACGTTATAAAGCAGAGATGCTCTTGCACATTAGAGATATGACGGTGTTCAACACCGGCGTGTGCACAGCTGATTAAATGGGAAAATTGATTTTTTTTTTGTTGTTTCGTCAGAGGAAATGTTTACCAGTGCTGCGCGCTGGACGACTACCGTAATCAATAAAACTTTAAGTTTGAGGCGCGCACCTGGTAGTAACGCTCGTTAGTTTCTAATGCGTTCGTATGTGTAATGAAAATAGAAGCGTGTCCAGGGCGACTAGCAAAGTATACAGACGTTTTTTAGATCAGCGACGGAGAAGTCGGTTTAGCAGAAAACTTGGCTGTGAAGAAGAGCCGAGATGGCTGTTTCAGCTTGCGAAATAGCTCGTGTGTAATGATAATCGGTGCAAATTCGCGTGATTATCGTTGTCGTTCGCAAGCACGAACCCCCCCGCACAGTAGTTAGTTAGTACTGTCAGCTTCCGGTTCTAGCTTATTCTATAAATTGTCTGCGAAATCGAATAGGAAAACCATGGCCAGCAGATTAACCCGTTTTTTGAAAAGTACATATACGGAGAAAAGTTGCTCTCCAGAAAATATTTACCACTATTCCTTCGACCCGTTTATCTCTAACTGCTCCTTTAGTTACCATGGTAACAGCTTCAAAAGTCGCTCACCGACAGAGAATTGCCTTTCTCGCGCTCTGTTTTCAACGATACTCTCCTACACCCTTCTCGACACCACTGCCTATATACAATATATATCGATCCTTTGAAAGCCTGATTGCTCTGTACTCGCAATATTGCAGCGTACTTTTGTTATTTTCTTAAGCTCTACATGTAATATTGCAGACACTGAAAACTGAAAACTGAAAACTGAAAACTGACTGCCGTTGTGGTACTTGCGTCGCCGAAATTCAAAGTAAAACGCACGTATATTTTGCTATGCCCCCTGTTTTCACGTGTATAAAAAAACCGCCTAACACGGTGTACTTAGATGAGCGCAGTGAAGAATCTTGTTTACTTTAGTTCAAAATGTCAATTTCACTTTCCTAGATACGAATAAATTTCTCAGTAAAAATCTACACGTAAATTAAATATCAAAAGGTGACCTTTTTTAATTTATAACGATTAAAAAAAAAAAAAAAAAAAAAAAAAATTTGCACGTACCGAAATGAGTTAGCCGGAAAATAACCGAGAAAATTTGTTAAACGAACTAAAAAAACTGACTTTAAGACTAAATATTAACGATTACTACACTGTAATTGAAGGTTCAGACAAACACTTCTAGTTTATACAATTAAAAAGTCAAACAAATTGGCATGGCCGGTCCACAATAAAAGTAAATTAGTAATAACGCATGAATACATTTTTCAAATTTACGCCAGGTTTTCAAGTATCCTAAATGTTGTTGTTTTTTTATGGTGATTCCAGTTTTGGATTTTTTAAACAGTTCTTGAAGATTAAATAAATACGTAAAGTAAAAAGCAAAATTAATAAAAATAATCGGCCATCTTTAAATCCATTTCAGCAGTCATATTATATTATATGTAACTATGAAAATTTCTCTAAATTCATTCGAATTTGCTTTTAACGATTTTAAATTTATTTCGGAAACCTACCGATCAGTGCTGCATATAGAAGAAAACTTAATTTTAAATAAAATATGAGAAGTATTCACAAAAAGAGAAACCTGGACAATTTTCGAATTATTAAACTTTTTTTTTCCCCCTCTTCTTTTCATCCTTATAAACAAAGGCATAGAGTTATGAAAAAGTTGCGCTGTCTATTTAATTTTTTTAAATCAGGCTATTAAAATATGTACTCGATGGCCTCGACTCTAAAATGATAAGCCCCTACTTCTGAATTATATAGATCGGTTATTTAACCAAATTAAGAATTTTCTTATCCTACCATGCATGATACGCAAGTGAACAATTTTTGAAGCCGATTTTTTTCTACTTTTAAGTCTGTAAGTCCATTTGTTTCTTTCGTTGTGCGTATGGATGCATTGTAGTTCTTCGACTTTTCACTTTATTCGCCTATAGAACAATGTGAACGATAGTAATTCCTTTGATTTCGAGGATTAGAAATTTAAACTAAAAATTTTACTTACATTTTAAAAACTTTCTTCTATTTATTTATTTATTATATATATATATATATATATATATATATATATATATATATATATATATACACATTACACTTTATGATTTTTGGCCTACCTTTAACAGTGTGAACTAAAAGGACTATAAGGAACTGGTAGTAGTAACTGTAACTGAACTAACTTAAACAGTACAACTGACAAAAAACATCGACTAGCGACATTAAAAAGTAAATTATCCAAAAGTTGCAAACAATCAATCGAGGTATTTTGATTTAACTTTCGACGTGTCTCTTATTTGCAATACATCGAGGGGGGGGGGGAATAGTGTACCGCGTTTTTATAATACGCAAATAGTTTTAAATTCTAAACAATTTGTAATTATCGCCTATTTTATTACCGAAATGAATCTGCTTTTTCAGTCGAATCAACACCATTTCTTAACAAAACGAAACCGATTACAACATTCGATGACATTACCTCTATATGTAAATGGATTATCGATTACACTATCGAAACATTGATTTATCCACTCTATTCTACCTTTAGGAAACGAACAATATATTTAATTTAATTAATACTAGTGTTTATTAAAAATTAAATGTAATTTTAAAATATCCTTTAATTGCTTATATAATCCCATCATCAGATAACAACAGACAAGAATAAAAAACACGCTGTTAAATAAGTAAAAGCTAAGAAGTGTGGAACAAAGAAAAAAGAAAAACACCGCTAATTTCAGCGTTTTTTTTCATGTTCCCTTCTTAGCTTTTAAAGAGCGTGTTTATTGTTTTGCTTAGTTGTTTTCTGATGATAGCTATCTAAAACGTTAAATAAAAGTATTCCGAAACGGACGCTATCATCCCGTAAATTTCCAATACTATCCACCGAGTAAAATTTAAATTCTTAATTATTGTTTACTTTAAAAAAAGTAAAAAAAATGTATATCGAGATTTCTTCACTGCGAGCAATTCTTTCTGTTTAATCTATGTTTATCTATTTAAAAAAGAAAAAAAAAAACCTACTTGCCATATTATTACATTTTACGTTTTATTAAATGATTATTTTTAATATTATTTTTGTTATGTACAGAATATATTTTTCTATAATATGTATGTTATATAAATATGTACCTAATCCTATATTCGTGTATGAATATACACTCTCATATCAAATATTATTAATAATCGTAAAAATTGTACCGATGTGCGTGTGTGTTATGTGAGTGTGTAAAATCAAAATTATGAAATGCATATACCTTACGGATAGAATCGTTATTAAATAGGCGGTCGTCAGCTATATTTTGATGTAATTTCTTCCATTATTTTTTCTTTTCTTTTATAAATATATATATATATATTAATATTTACAACGTATTAGTTGGTTATTTTTATTTTTTTGTAATTTTTTTCTTTTGTTATATATACTCTCGTGTATTGAAAAATTTTAAATATAAATATGTTTCTCGTTGTATATTCGCTTTTGAGTTTTATTTGTCTACAAAGTATTGGTTTTATTTATTTCCTCTCTGTCCTTCTCTCCATTTCTTTCTTTCTTTCTCTATTCGTATTTTATAATTTAAAGCAAATCAATGTTTTCAGTATTATGTATATATATATTATATATACATTTTTTTTTAAATATTTTTTGTTGCTGACTTTCGTACATGATGCATTTAATGCATTGATTGATGTGTAAATTATGTAGTATGTCTAGCGATATATAATTAGTTTTAAAAATTTTCCTATTATGGAAACACTTTTAATAATTAAAAAAATTTGACAGCATAAAGATGGCATATTTAGAACGTTGGGTAAATTTTATTGCATTTCGTATGTAAAAAGTTTTTGTTTTTTTTTATTAAAATGTCGGGTAAACCCTGCAATTGCGAGGTATGAAAATTTCACACACAGCCGTGCAATGAATTTTATGCATTATTTAGTTCCTAATGAAATTACTGATTATGGGGTACTTCCTTTTGAAATTGGCCCGGATGAGTGAAGTTCATTTAGGTCGACCGTGTTTGATAATGCAATTTTTTAAACGTTTTCGACAATAGTGTGCGGCTGTTCATTCTGTGCGTCGTGACTAGTCTTTCTTTTTCAGTTTTATATGGTTTATTGATTAATTGTGTTTAACGAATTGGTATCGGTTGCGAGTCGCTCAGATGAAACTCTCACCACGAACTTCGGGTGCACTAACCTCATTATGTTGGATTCGCGAAGTCATCAGTTTTAATCAGAACTTAGTAGAATTTGATGGTCCTTGTAAAAATGATAAATACTTTCAGCCAATTTTTGTTTGCAGTCGCTGCTGTTATATTGGTTTGCTGATGTAAACTCACAACTACACACTTGCAATCTGTGCGTATTGTAAAACAATGTAATTAAACTCTTTCTTCGAATTGTTCGTACTCTGTTGTCACGTTCGTGTTCTCAGAGTAATTGCCGTTATTTTTGACTGCTTCATCACGCTTCCGCCATTATTATTTCGCCGTCCTCTGAACCTTATTAGAAGGTATTTTACATTATCAATAAACTAATTTGATTATCTCGCGTGTAACTCTGTTCGATTCTTCTTCCACCGTGGCCCCCTCCCCTCGGGGGGGTGTTTCGTTTGGTAGCTCTCTGATCATTTGTTTGTCTTTTCCCGCTTTGTTTACCGTTTTCTAACTGTTTACGAAAATGTCGAGGGGCTAGTGTGAAAATGCTTAAATTGCGACGACGACGGTGTACAAAATTGTCGTGACAGATTCAAGATTATAAATATAAATAATTTTTTAATACCATTTGAAACGATTTTTATAGATGTAATTTCGTACGGGGATTTTTGTTTTTTTTTTTTTGTGTGACTTTTTGAAAACTGTTTTATTCAGTCCGAATTCAGATTTTACCAGTAAAAAGATTACAGTTTCTCTAATCTGATGTTTAAATATTTGAACAGTTTTTTTAGAGATTCTTTTTTTATTTATTTATTTATTTTTTGATCAATTTGCTGATACCTCTTGTTACGAAAACCAATTTATTCAAGTAATACCACGTGTCTTTTTTACCTTTTACTTATTTCTCTTCAATTTAAAAAATAATTAAAATTTTATACTAGTCTTGTATTTGGATAAAATAATTCTAGTACTATATGATGAAACAAATGCAATTAACATTTGCGCATACTGATCATCCTTATCACATTTTTAAGTTAAAAGGAAAACTATAAAAAAACGTGTTCGATATGTCTAAAATCAAAATATAACTATAGTCGCGAATTTTGCTTCTACGTACATATTATATACGTATATATATATATATATATATATATATATATATATGTATGTGTGTATATATATACGTATATATGTATATGTATGTCTATAATATGAATATAATAATGAGACAGCGAAATATTAAAAGCAGAGTGCGCCAGTCATTAGATCATGTACGAATAGTGTATGTAACAAAAAGCAGTGTATTTTATACGTTTCACCGGATTTTTTATATGTATCTTCTCCGGCGTTGAAAAAATGACGGATAAAATTATGTATATACCGCGTAGTGCGTGCGTGTGTGCGTGCGCGTTTTTATGTGTATGTATTACGATGTTACTATTAAATTTTAAAGTTTAGTAAATTAAAATTTTAAACGATGTTTTTCACCGATGCTAATAATAATTATGTCATATACCAAGATCTGTGATGAAAAATATATAGCATGTATTCATTTTTGTATTTAATGTCTTCTTGTTTTTCTCGTCTTTCTGTGCCCCGTTTTTTTTTTTTTTTTTTTTATAAAAATCGCGCATTTTCACGAATCGATCTGCACCACGCTGCTGTCGCGTTGATATAGTTCAAGATGATGCGTGTCCGTACTGCGTTATTCATTTGAACAATGAGCATTGTCCAGCTGGAAACGGAGTGAGGAATTAGTGGCAGTTGTGTAGAAAAGTAATTAGTCGAGAAGACTGTGTCTCTGTGACGCGGTATAACAAAAACTCGGCTAATTTCCGTTTTGTACGTACAATTTTATATCTAGCCGGAGAAATTAACGCATTCGAGATAATAATATATGACAGGTGTAAATTTAAGCAGCGTTCATGACTTCACAAAATAATTCCTTTCAAGTCGGCCGTGTTCCGGTTTTCTAATTAAAGTTTCAGTTTAACAAATATGTATTTGCCTATTTTACAATGAAATCCGGTTCGTAGGGAATTTTAATATTTTCGCGGGCAATGTTTATCCGCTCAAAAGAAAACTCATATAAGTATAGACGCTCTGTTAAATATGGGGTACCTGAGATTAGGGATAAAAATGATAATAGCTCATCGGCGGCACACGATCTAGCTGCGTGTACGTCTAATGGGGGCGACCGATTTTTGTTAATGGTAGAGGAAACTGGCGAAGCCGCCCCCGGTATCAAAATTTGAAAATTGTCGCCGAAGTAGTATTTTAATTTTTGATGAACTGATGTACCTTTAGACACTAGTCATACGGCAGTAACGTTGCTGTTAAGATTCTTTGTTGCAGTCGGGGTGTTAGAGTTGCTGCCCGAAAATTAATGAGTTTTGCGTTGTGAATTTTTCAGTTTTTACGCGCATACTTACGAAAGTAGGCGAAAAGCGTTAATTTCGTAAATTATCGGTACTTTGGGGCGATGGTTTTTACGGTTATAGGTACGAGATAATTTACGAAGATTTCCACAACCACGCTTGTATCGGAATCGAAACGAAAATGGTAAGCATTTCGGGTTTACCATACGGAAGTAAGATAATTTTATCTGGCGATCCAGACACTTATTCGTGCAGTTGTATTACGTTTATCAATATATTTCAAATAATGACGTACAAGAAAGGAAAACAATATTAATCTAGTTTGAAAACTCAAACAGGTGCGCCATATTGGAAAAATACTCTACCGACAACTATAGGCATATTCGCGAACTGCTCCATTCGTAATTTTGAACTTCTTTAAGCGTTTTGAAGTCCAATTTATATAGCAAGTCTGTTGCTATAGAAAAAAACCATTACCGGAGCAGATGAAATAATAATAACCTCTACTATCGTTTAAGACCGCATATGCGAGTCGAACGTGATTTGAAAATATTTCGAATTATCTGCCAGAGGTAAAAACGAATCGGCAACTCCTAGCAACAACCCTATTATAATTGTCTTATACTATACTTTAGAATGGGGAAATTCTTCTATCGATTGAAAATATTCGATTGTTTACGCGATACGACTTTAATTTCTGATTGAATTCAAATCTTAAAAGAAAATCATAAACTTTTGGGTTTTTTTTTTTTTTTTTAACGACCAGCGAAGAGTTATCTAGTATTTAATAATATCGCACGTTTCGAGCAGATACCCTGTCCGATAACAAAAGGGAGCACTCTGGACTTTATTTTTAGGGTCGCCGTAAAGAAGATTTCCGACTGGTTTTCAGTGTTTCTGACTGTTTTTTACTTCCGTCGTGTCTACTGTTTAATCGATGACGTTCGATGATACTTTTACGAATAAAATCGATAGTCTAAACACTCGACTGAGTACTACTCTATAAAATTATTATTTTGAAAACTCTTTCAGTTGTCACTAACTACTGACAAAGCGAGGGCAGGGTTTTACGTTGGCGTTTCCGGATAACTTAAATGCAAAATGTAGCCTACGATGTGGAGAAATCGGCGATAATACTTACTCACCGCTTTTTAAACTGTCTATTTGTGTTTAAAAACCGTTTCTAAGCTAGTTGATCACCCGATCTTCTTAGATCGGCGCTTGTAGTAGAGACCGAAGAAGCTGTGTCGATTATTTTATGTGCGTGCGATGCGGAAAATGAGAAACGAAAAACTAAAATGTTCAAGTCGAAATTGGGCAAAGTTTGTTTACCCGCAGGATCTTTGAAAGTTTGGCCGCCGAGGGGAATTCACTAAAAGAGGATAACAGTTAGAGGAGGAGCCTTTTTCATATGCGCAAGAAGGTAATGTAAGGTTCGAGATAAATCTCTGGTTACCACGGAGTTGTTTGGCTCCCTAGTGCAGAAAGTCTAAAGCAAAAAAAGGGGGGCAAAGTTTTTTTGTTTTTTTTTTTTCTGTTGGCGTTTGCGAGCGCATGCAATTAATGGGCTTGTAGACTACTGGAATAGCAGTTTGCTCTCGACTTGGGTGATAAAATCGTTCGGATGGAAAAGAAAATAATAGGTTGATCGTTTATACATACGCATAATATACATACACACACGCATATATATATATATATATATATATATATATATATATGTATATGTATATGTATATAAATATATATACGTAAAATCCATTTTTAATTTTATTTTTGTCGTCGTCAGAGCCACCCCCCCCCGTGTTAAGCGCTCGAGTCTCTTTAAATTGTCGTAATGGTCCCTAAATGGTACCACCGGCCGCCTTTTGTAAAATTCCCTTTATTTATTTTAACTTTTTGCGAATATGCTAATTAAGGGTCGAAAGCGATTAAAAAGTATATCAAAATTCGAGTTCAGTCGATGTGTATTTATATAATTCCGATTAACAAATAAACTCGTTAAAGAGAAAATATTTAAAAATTAAGAAATTTTTCGCAGTCTACATTATTATCACGAAACATGTTAGTCTTTTAGTTTTTTTTTGATATATTTTCATAATGTAATTATTATAAACTAACTCTAGATATCTTATATAAATGCATACTAAATTAATATATACGAGAAACGCGTCTTTTCTCAGAGGAATTTCCTCCACTACTGGAAAACATAAAAGAGATATAAATTTTGTGTAAAATTATGTTTTCGAAGCAAACCGAAATACCCGTTTCCGTCTTTTTCTTCTTTTATTGGACTTGAATGTTTGATTTTTAATTAAACTTATAAAAACACGCGCGTGTAACAATCATTAAAGCTAAAGGGGTAATTTTATAATGGAATTATCCGAGAGATGAAAAGTGTACAGCAGATGTTTTTAAAAATGTGGTGAGTTATTATTCCCTCCTATATTTTTATCTTCTAATTCGGTTTAAGTTTTCTCGTTTGCATACTAATATTTCTTTGATTTGACCCCCCCCCCCGTTTAAAATAGGGGCGAATGCGCTGAATGACGAATTAATAGTAGCTCTTCATTTTCATAAATCCGCGAATGGCAAGAAAATAAAAAATGGAACTGTTTAAATAATCTTCGAACGAACTCAAAAAGAACTTATTCTTCTCTTTTTCTAACCAAAATGTACAATTCCTCGTGTCAATGATTTGCACCATCATCTCATCTCCCGTTATAACATGGTGTACAAAGCGAACATCTCTAACATTGAATGAAACTTTTTCATACATTTAATGTATATAATTTTGATTTAAAAAAAAAAAAAAAAAAAAAAAAAAACTTCATGACGATAAAATGAACCGGAGTCGTTTAAAACTAGTGCGAATTATATCACCGACTTTGTTTACCTTTATGTTTAGGAGAATATACATACATATGTGTACATATATCTAACCTGAACACATATCACTTGTATTCATATCAGAACTTGATTGAGGAATATTTCTCGACCGATCATCTCTGTTATTAACGTACACGCGTACTTTCGGAGGGAAAATTACTAAAGTGTGTAATGGAGATCACAAGTATACGTATGGAAGCCGATTATGATAAAAGGATGTAATGTTGCAGCGTAGATCGCAAAAGGACGACAGGAGTCGCTGGACCTGTCGGTCGCGGGTGCAGTAGCAGCAGCAGCAGCAGCAGCAGGAAGAGGGCCAACGATAAAAGTAAGAAGTGTAGTCGGCTAGGAACCGTCGATGTTGGGCGGACTAGGAGTAATTCTCCGGCTAACGGAAATAACCAGCACGGATCGCCTCGCCTCGCCGCGCCCGCCGCTCGCCGGGAAAACAGTGAACTGGCGGAGCTGGTCGCGTTCCGGCTTTTATTAACGACGGAAAGTACAGCGCAATGCTTCGCTTTATGTGCAATACTGCTCGGGCAAGTTGCGCGACGGCCGATGCTGTCGAACAGCCCGCAGCGGGGCCGAGTGCTGCTCCGATATCGGTGGAGTTTCGGAAGACCGCGACGACAAATGATCCCTTTGTGTTAGTCAGTGCGTGAGGAGTGAGCGGCGGTCCCGATATCCATTCAGCGGATTCAGGGCTGCTGGTGTGCATGCATCGCGTGTATTTACTTCAATACCCCAAGGAAGTACTTAGTAGTGTACCTCTCTGGTCTTCCAGCAGCGGCTCTTACCGCTTTCGCTCGCTTAGTTTGAACTTTACGCTCGCTACTCTATGCCTACGCGCCCACTATCGAACAAGAGCACCGAAGGGCTCACTGAACACTGCTTCCACCGCCACCGCCACCGGTGTCGAAGCGAACAGGCCGCTCTGCTGGTACGGTCGTACGTAGCCGGTTTCACGGTTCCTGTTCCGCTGTGCTGGTTTCTCCTCGTTTGTATCGACGAAAAATATATACTGCGCGCTGCATAGCGGTCCTCCTCTCGTCCGCACCGCATCTCCGTCTTTTTCTATATCCTTTTTGCGCCTACAACGAATAATAATAATAAGAATAAGAATAATCGTAATCATAATAGAGGGAATAATAATAATGATGATAATGGTAGAAATGTGCTGCTATGTGTGTGTGTGTGTGTGTATGTCGGTGCTTCGGTGCGTCAAATTTGATGTGGTAAAAATAATAAAAGACACCGAAAAAGAGACAATACTCTCTGTGCGCGGCGCTGCATGGACTCACGAGGAAATGGATACACTGGTTCGAGATGGCCCGGCTAGAGTTGAGGGTTCATATGTTGAATTCGTCAGAGGAGAGTAGTACTTCGTCTCCCCTCTCCGACCGAGGCGTATATAAAAATGCGTTCAACACGGTACCGTCGTTGCGAGGGGCGACGACGGAAAAGAAAAGGTTTCGCGCTCTCTTCTCCGTTCCACGAACCTGCCCTAGCCCGATCCGGTCCCTGTTCATCTTTTGGAAGAAATCTTCATCTTCTCGACTTCCACCTTGATCCGATCCATTATTGAATGTGCCTATTTTTGCCGTAGAGTAATACGATTCTCTCTATAGTCTCTCTCCAGTCGTTTTATCTTTCATCAGTTCTACCGCATTGCCGACGTATATACACTCCGTCAGTGCTGGACCGTTCGTTTACGCGCACCGCTGTCATCACCCACCCCGGGCGTCTTCGCTCCCTAGAAGCCTTTCCTACCGAATGTTTCCAATTCCGCCGTTTTATCTGATTTACCCCGTCGCCTTTCGCATCTTACGTCTTCTTCGATTTCCGCGCGCAATTATTATCACTGCGACAATCAGTCGCTGTCTCCTGCCTAATTCTAATTATCTACTCACCGATGATGCCCGCCGTGCCCAAAAAAACAACGCTAAACCGGCCTCCTTTTAGTGTAAACCGTCGCTCCTCGTCATTCTTCTCTCGGCCGGCATTTTGCACGAGCAACGCTCCTAGGACAAAACTGATGGAGAAAAGATACAGAGTAAATATTTACTGCACTGTCTTTTCCGAACGCCTTTAAACGGCGGTAGAACTTCTCTTTCACTCTTTCACTCTCTCCCTGTCGCTCTGTCTCTGCCAAATTTTATCATAATAGCAGACGGACGTTGCATCTCATTCGAATTCTTTGCAACCGGCGGCAGTCGCCCGCTTATTCTTCCTCTAGTCCTCTGGGACGCAGTAATTCCACGCAACACTTTGACCTAGTGGCGGCTGGAGGAGTTAATGAAAGTTATTCGAAAATAAATAATCAGTTTTAATTAATTTATTATTCTGAAATTCGTTGTTGAGGATTATATTGTGAAATGATGAACATCGTAATTTTCTACGCTCAGATAATTTTTTAATCCAGTTAAAATAATGAATAATATTAAGAATTGATCATACTCGAAAATAACAGACATAGTCCTCAACACCTGCTGGTCCATTGAAACCGGTCTCGTTCTTTTTTGAAATGCCCATGTACAAACACACTATGTCAACCCTTTTCACTTAATCCTCCACACCATCGCCTTTTTTTCTTTTCTTATGCCGCTCATCTTTCAATTTTCATTTTTCATTACGTGTCCCGCCTATTCTCACTTTAGAGTGTCTATGCCCCGGATAAAGTTTCGGATATACATTTAGGTATGTTGTGCAACGCATTTAGCGTCTTATTCCTTAATACTACATGCGGCATGTATATATATATCTTTCTCCATTCTATTTCGTGTTAATTTTATTTCATATATTAGAGTGGGCAACGAATACTTACAATGTCACTTTTTAATCTATTGCTATGTAGTAGGAGCTTTTGAGAAGCTCGTTTGATAGAAAAAAAGTGCTAGGGAATATATTTTAGTGTTCCCCTCGTCACATCCTGTTTTTGTTGTGAGTAGTAACTTTACATGTTCTAGGATGTGTGCATTTAGTTGCTGCTCCTTTAGAATTTCCCGTATACGTAGGCTGTGGGAAGTAATCTTTCCTCTATTCATTTCTCTATCTCACCTTCCAAATTCTCCTCCGTTGTATTCTCTCTGCGATTTTACAATTTAGCCGCGGTCAATGTTTCTCTGAATAACCTTCCTATTTCCCCGGTGAACTGCTTCTCCGATCTACCTTTTGGAGTGTTTCTGTAAAAGTCGCTTGTCCTTCTTTGAGCACATTAATTTTCTTAATATTTCTTGCCCGCAAACGACTCAATCTGTTCAAGGCCTTTTCACATACGAGATGGGGGGCGGAGATCTTCAAATCCTAATCCTGCTTTACAAATCAATCATATTATCTAAACTAGATTACTGTTCTTTCATACATGGCAATGTATCTCTCCTCTCCAAATTTCATTCAACGCAAAATTTGGTTCTTCGTTTTTGCTTAAGGGCGCTCAATTCCACTCCTATTCCAGCTATTCAATCTAATGTCCAGCCGTTGTTCATCCGTCGATCACATTTAGGATACAATTTCCTTGTAAAAAGACTCCATCTCGTTTTCTAAGATTCCATCATATCTCTCTATTTTCCATAAATGGTGTTTCTCTTCTAATAAATCTCTTATCTTAGCCTTTGTTTCCCTTCCTTTTAGACAAATTCTCCTCCTATACTTTAGTAAACTTTTGTTATTTTATGTTTAACTTCTTCGGGTTTTTTCACCCTCTAAAACTCTCTTCTCTCCCGTCATCATCTAAGACTTCTGGCTTCGCAGCTGCCGATCAAGAATTTAATTTTCTCATTAATTCCTCATTTCCTCTTCATTCCTTAATATATTTACTGATGGTTCCCAGAGATCAGGGGGAGTAGTTGTTTTCCTTTTTTCCCCAACCGGTAAATCCGTTCAACCCCCTTCAGGCTTCCGGCACTTTTTGCTCCATCTTTTCCGCGGAATTTTATGCCATTCTTCGAGCAGTTATGGAGTTATTTCCTCGATACTCTGATAGATCCTAATCATTTCGGACTACAAAAGTGCTCTTCGAGTTATATCCTCTCTCTTTCCTCCTCATATTTCCTTGGCATTATTGTTTTCCGTGTACATTCTCTCATCTATAGTCTTTCCTTTTTTCCATTCAATTTCCATCGACCCTATTTGGGTTCCAAGGCATGCGGGTATTAATGGTAACGAGACGGTGGATTCCTTTTAGCATGCTCAACGTTACACGTCCCATATTTTTTTTGTTAAAAAGATTCCTGGACACAACATACTTTTCCTCTCCAAAAGAATGCATGTCAAGACTTCTAATCCTAACTCATTTTACTATTCAGCCTAGACCCCTTTCCTGTTCTTGGTTCTATTATTTTCCTATTATAAACGTTTTTTCATTATTGCTATCTGCCGTCTGCAGTTCAATCATACGTTGCTCCCATCCTCACGGTATCGCTTTTTCCCCGTCTCCTTATTGTCCATTGTATGACCTTACTTTCTCGTTTGTGATCCTGATCACACGTGCTGTTTAAATGTTCCAATCTTTCCTCCGAACGCAATATTCCGTACGCTAACCTATTAAAGCTGAATTTTTCTACTACTCCCTATAATGCTTCCTACATCTTATCTTTGCCGTCTTCAAAGGTGGTTGTTCCTATTCTTGCCTCTTTTCTTTCATCGATCTCTGACCGAATTCAAATTTAATCTCTAATATAGTCCAGTTGTCCTGGGTAGCTGCCCTCGGTTGGCCGAGCTCAAAAAAAAAAAAAAAAAAAAAAACCTAAAAAAAACAAAAAAAAAAACCGTCCTTTAAAGGTAAGACTGCGCAAATACCACTAGAGACATTCGAGAAAGATAAATCATTTAAAGAGAGTCATTCTGGTGTAAACGAAACCGGTGTCCAAGCCGCGATGCGACTTAGAGCGCATTTCTTGCCAGGTCGCTAAATAAACCGGTCTTCCAAAATCTGTGTTGTAGATTTGCGCGGAAAGCGACCAAAGAAGATGCCTTTCTCGATTTTTTTTTTTTTTTTTACCATTATCGGCGCTAATGCCATTGTTCAACAGGAAAAAATTAGTCCTTTCGTTGACTCTCCGAATGACTAAATTTGTAGTTTTTACAGTAAACCGCCGGAGACTTTAAAGGACTGACAGTGTAACAAGAGTCTGTATTTATAAGTGCATGCTACAAGTTGACGATTTTAAAATAGCGAAGCATAGCTGTATCTGAAGTATTGCAGCAGTCGTGCGTATAGTCCGAAAGTAAGTTGGCCCTCATAGATTGGAATGTTACGAACTAATCGGATTAGGAAGAACAAAAAAATACAGATGGAATATGTATTGAATGTTCCTGTTGACGATGCCGTGAATAGGAGACACGTTCTTATCGCACTAGTGGACGACAGTAAAACTTTTTTGGATAATATTAATGCAATGATAAACGCTTGTTGCCTCAGAAAAGAGAACTTGGCTTCCAGACGATTGAAACGCGAAGACAAAATAACAGCGGGCCTTCCGGCGTTTCTTTGTGTCTAATAAAAGAAAAAGAAAAGTACACACCGAACATTGTTGGGCGCAAAGGTCGTGTACCGCACGGAATATTTATACGAAATGCGCATATAACTTTGCTGTATCGTTCACTGGAGATTTTCCTAAACGACGAAACAAATAGGCTATCAACCAGGAACTGATGTCGAGTGTATAAATAAATATATGTATATACGTATATTGCGCTGCCTTTCGTGGACACCCATATGTACCAGGACCGCCCTATTAGTAATGTACAGAGAAAAACATGTTAATCACCCTTGATCCAACCGGTTGTTTGGTAATTTTCGCCATCATGCCAATCCCTCGCAAAGATTTCATCTTGATTAGTCGCCGTACGGCTTTACCCCCATCAGCAGGTCATCTCAGGAACAGCTTATTGTTTAATGTGTTTTCATTCCTTTTTAATCCGCCCGCGACTAACGTGTTTAAGGCTTTCGACAAATTTTAACAATTCTCCCGTGATGACATCTCATCAGATTTCTACCACTGGAGAATTCTTTCAAGTCCAGCAGTACAGACAAATATCTGCGTGCTCGTAAAAAAAAAACAATACCTACACAAAGTCCAACACGAAATAAGGTTAATAAGAAATCGAAATCAACCTTCAAATGTGTATCATCTTAACATCATTTTTGATAATTTTAGATGCAAAAAAAAAAAAATATCAAAAAAAAAACAAAATCGAAATAGTTTTTTTTTGTAAAAATTGGCTGTAACGTTACGCTACTAATAAAATGGTATACTGTTGGTTCACGTATACCTATATAGCACGGTCAAGAGTATCGCGCCCTTTGTGATTGTGGTGTGGGGAATCCTCAAACTTTGGATCAACGCGGCCCGAGTTCACATTTCTTTTCACAACCGGTATCCTTCGACACTTTCTTCGAAAGATAAAAATATCTACTTTAGTACGATGCGTGTTCCCGTTCCTCCCCTGTTTCCACTCTTTTTTTTTTTTTTGTAGTAAGCAACGTAGAAACACGATTCTAATTAAAACCAAAACACTGGTGTTTTTTATAAGAGGTCTTTACCGAAGCAACAGTGTCCCGGTTGTCCTACTAGCTTGGCTTGGCAGTGTAAAAAAACTCCAGCATTAAAACGTGGATTAATGTATAAATAGTATTAATTAGTGATTGGCGGACGTTAATTAGGAACAAAATATAAACTAGCGACGCAAAATGTAACATTGAACTGCCAAGCAAAAAAATAGTAATTGTTTTATAAAATTCGCGAAATTCCCGATATTAACCAAGTCCTCTTCCACTTCGTGGACATAAGTAAAAATATTAAACAGTCAGTCCGCATTTTTGCTAGAGTTGAAGCTTCTACGATTGTAGGTAAACTTAAAGGTTTAATGAATTTTAAAATACTTATCAATGAAACACGATTAAGAAGAAAATGGAAAACAATAAAATTGATTTTTTGCGAAGGGAGGCTCGTAATGTTTTCTGTACTCTTAGTTTACAGAATTGGGGGTTCTTCAGCTGTTACCATTATTGCCTGACCAATTTAGCCACGGTAGCTGACTCGATTAAAACGAATTAATTTCTACGATAAACTTTAAGCACGTGAAAAAACGCTACAAATGATAAAATGGAAAGCAGCTAGACGATATGGGGAACGCGCATTAATCTCTACAACCGATATAGAATGAAGTGGGCGTAACAGGAAATGAGAACGTGAGAGATTAGCAATCATCACGGATCTCTAGCATGATTTACGTCGAATTGAACACATTTTTGTGTCCGAAATAAGCGAAAATATCATCGGAAAGCTCAGATTATTTTAGAATTTGTCTCAGTTTAGCGTAGTCGTCTGTGCATATGCACATGTTACGTATGTTTGTGTGAAGCGGGAAGGTATTACTGCAGCCCTTTTTAAATGTGTTGAACAGAGGAGCGACGAAAATATCAGATGTTAATGTTTCGCTCGCCCTTTGTCCGTTTTTTTTTAATCGACTTCAAAAAAAAGAGGAAGTTCTCAATTCGACTGTATTTTTTTTTTGGTTTTTTGGTGTTTTTTTTCTGATTTAGCAACTTTTATTTTGTTTTGCAACCGGCTGTATATAACGGAGAGATATTTAATGACACGCGATGGTTGTTAGGTGAAGAAGAAATTAGAATCTGATTATTTAGATATCTTCATCTGGACTTGCTGCATTTGCGATGATTTTCATCTGTTTCTTATATGATACCCCATAAATAGTGAATGCATATTGAACGGGTTGCAACAGGAGAGATGCGGAAGTGACCATCGCTATTAGTGAACAAAATGTTTTGTGGTTCAAAATTCATTCTAGGTGAAAGTTTTATCATTTTTTAAACGAATATTGTTCCACATTTCACAAATTGCGAAATTGTTCGAATTTTCTAACTTTACAATCGATTTTTAAATGTAATCATATCGAACGATGTATCTAAATGTTTACTTAGAAAAGCGTGTGACAAATACTAACTTGTAGCAGACATGGCTAAAACAACTAATTACAGATACCTTGTGAAAATAAAACTGGTGAAAATGCAAAAACAAAAAAAACCGAAATCGTTAAACATCGTTTTACAATTATTTTCACTTCGCTACATTGTGTGAACTGGCAGCGGAGACCCTACCGGCCATCAACTACACTTACTAGATAAGATAAGTGTGTGGCCTTTGTGGAAATAATTGAGCACAAATTTCATCGCTGGCGTATGTATTCATTTAAATAGTAGTTCCGGATATAGTAACTATGTCGGCTCAACTTACTCCGTTTGTTACTGAAATCTGGATTTTGCAAAACTTTTGTATTATTTTTTTTTTTTTTTTTTTTTTTTTGACGGTCATGAAAAGTCAAGGAATTTGAAATACAGAAAAATACCTCGTAGAACACTTGCAAGGGATCAGAATAATCGCAAAAGAATGGCAAAACCCAGGTTATGTACGTTTTTACTCTATGGGGTTAATAGAAAATCTCTCTGAATTTTATTAGGTAATAAAGACGGTGAAACAGGATTTTATGGTAACTCGAATTTTAGACATTTTTTTAAAAAGAAAAGTAAAAATTTCAGTGATTTGTGTGTTTATCATCGCCATTAAACCGCGGACGGATTGCGAAAGATTTGACAATTATAGACGATTTTTCTGTAAAAGAAAAACTAAAAAAAAAAAAAAAATACCTGAAAGAAATCGGAGAAATTTATTTTGAAAAGAAAAGCGGCGCAGCTTAGCAGACTGTTTAATGGAAATATTTTTATACGTTCAATGATTAATTTGATTTACAGATAGTGAAGAAAAACGGAAAACAGTCTCTTTTATTTTTTCCTGCTTTTATTATTAGTATTACTTTTGTATCAGCCAGATGCCGTGCGCGTTCCTGTGGAAGAGATCATTGCATAACCGGTAGCACGAGTTACCTAAGGAACACCAAGATATTGCGCAATCTGTAAAAGCACCATCGGGTAAAGACCAACTAATGTTGGACCAATGACAGCGATCGATGAAGACAGGTAATGAGTGCATCGAAAGCCACGTTGACGAAAGTGTGGCCGATACAAAGGCGCTCTTCTATGGCGACTACAAAAAAAGGCTATTTACAAAATGCCGGCTATTTATGTAGCATTTATAAATATAAAATAAATAAATTCCTTAATAACAAACAACAAAAAGTATAAATTTATTTTAATAAAGTAAAATAATTACCCCAATTTAAGGAAACGTTTTCGGACACAGCTCATCATCAGCTAATAACATAGAATACATTCAAAAGAACTGAAAACATACTGCCGAGAAATCATGGAACTATATGTATTACTGATAACTTCATTCTTAGCCCGACTCTCATTAGTTTTCTGTGTCACAAAAGTTTGTCACGGAAATGTGTTTTCTGTTACAAAAAATTGTCACATAACGTTATTCTTAGCCTGAATCCTATTAGTTTTTCTGTTAAAAAATAGTTTGTCCCAAAATGTGACATTAAAAATAATTTTTTTTCGTCGCGCATTCGGAAAGAATGACGTTGTCAATTTCCCCCGTTCTATACAAATTGCAAAAGTGATGGAGTTGGAGGTTCGGGGGTGTCCCCAGGTGGAGTCAAGGGGCGGAGTTCCTTACGAGTCACGATAGGCCAAGTTATATATATATATATAACTCGGCCATTTTGGCCTCGCAAGGGGCTGTGCCCCTTGACCCCTCTTGCTTTCATTTCTGTCTCTTTCTCTTCTATACTTTGTATAAAATGATCAAAATTTACAACGTAATTCTTACTAGCATCAACACAAAAAAAAAACAACATAATCACAAAAATCCTATTCTAATATTTAACTTTTATTATATAAAATTAAGACATTTTTTCATTACATTTTTCGTTACATATTTCGTTACATAAAATTGTGACATTTTTTAAATAACAATCACAAAAATCCTATAAAATATAACAAACGTTACATAAAATTGGGACATTGTTCTAATTGACGGGGGGGGGGGGGGTAGTCTAAGAATTACGTTGTAATTAATATAGGAAAATAGTAGGCGCATGTATAATTAGTCAAAGACGAAAAATTGTTTACAAATAAATTAAAGGGGCCGGTAAAGTATATAAAAATAATTGAAGGCGGGATTTTATTTACAAAGTAATAATGAATTTAACGGACAAAATTTCAAAATAAATAAATACAGAAATAATTTCGTAAGTGATCATATACCATAATAATAACCCTCTTTTTAATATAAAATTTTAATTTCTTTCAGATTTTTGTTCTGTATATATTTTTAATGTGCGTTAAATTCGTTATTATTTTGTAAACAAAATTCCGCCTTCAATTTATTTTAAATATTTTACCGCCTTTGATTTATTTGTGAACAATTTTTCACCTTTGACTGCAATTATGCATCTGCCTATTGTTTTCCCATAGTGTATATATATATATATATATATATATATATGTGTGTGTGTGGGCGTGTGTGTGTGTGTGTGTGTGTGGTTCTTTGATTTCTCTGCAGTGTGTTTTCAGTTCTATTTAAGTGTACTCTGTAGATGGGCTGTGCCGGAAAACGTTTCCTTAAATTGAGGTATTTATTTTACTTTATTGAAATAAATTTATACTTATTTTTGTTTGTTATTAAGGAATTTATTTTATATTTACAAACACTAACAAACAGATTATAGATTTATCTACATTTATGTAGAATTTTTCGAAAAGAACTTTGCCTTACGCAATTCCGGTTGAGTCGTAAGCTGTGCTTTTCATTTTCCTTTTGTAGTCTATGCTGCTCGGTTTTTTCGTTCATATTAAGCAGGAAATTCACGGCGCGGTTATTCCCAATCATTTAATGTCGTGGAAAAGTTCAACTACTGTATCGAAAAAAATTCACGATAATATTCCGTTTCGTGTTCGTCTACACGATCCACTTCTTGTTACAGGTGTATGGGAATGCATACGTTTCGAATTTCAACTTTATTTGTAGCTTTGACAGTGGAGTGGTAGTATGTATATAAGCGTATGTAACGGAAAAACAAATAACGCGAACTACATTCAGAAAGCAAATAATCAATTTTTAAAGTTGTTTTCGTTTGCTACGTTACGATTTTTGTGCATAGTGGATTTCACTGTTATACACGAGAATTGTTATTAGAGGTGCAATTTGTGTCCAAATTTCATTCTAAAGACCCCCGGCGAATTTAATAAACTTCAAGTGAGTCGGTTTCTGACTGAAAATTTGACTAGAAAAGGCTGCCTCGCTTTTAAGTGCGATAAAGTAATCGTTTAAAGTGGTCATTTCGTTGGCAATGGAGAATGCGATTTTTTCCCGCGAACAGTTTAACTATTGTAAAGGTTGTTTGACTAGAGAGCTGTATTTAACTAGCCAGACTCCTGCCCCAGCCATATATATATATTGAATATCGCCGTTACGACCAGAAAAAGCAAAGACACGGACCATCCGAAAAGGTGAAAGGGATACCGATGCGCTTAATATTCTCTTCAAATCCCCATTACAAGAGACCCCATTAAGAGTACATTATGAAAAAAACTCGATCCCCCCCCCGATACCTTATCGTGTGATATTCGTTTAACTCTACGTGTGATCTCCTATTTAAAGGTAAAAAGAGAGGGGCGTGTACTGGACACTACTAATTGCAAAATATCACCAATGTCATAAAAAAATCTACTTTATTATTGATGACTCTAGCTTTAAGTGTAAGCCTGCGAGTTGCTGCCTATGCTACTTATGTATCTACATAGGGGGGGGGGGGGGGGGGGGTGTACAAATAGGTTCGATGTTGAGTAAAAGATGCAACAAAGTATTGATAGGCACCACGACTGCAAACTAAACGTTAGCGAAGCAAATGTTTTGGATATCGAAAGAAAGGATCTAGGACGGTAGTGGCCATTTGGTTTTGCGTCAGTGGTAGATAATTTTCTTACTTTCGTTTTCGAGCTGAAGTTTGTTTTGGGAGGGGGGGCGCCAGTCAAGGGCATTACCCAACAGTGAATAACCGGTTCACAATCAATGGAATCACAGATTAGAGCCCCAAAATGATTAAGTCTACGTACGGGACTTTACCATAAGGTTGGCCAAAAAAAAGTATCTTTTAATAGTTTTTGCGTGATGGTAACGCGACTTTGTCGAGATGAAAGGTGCACGCGTTATAAATTGTATAATAGCGATTGTCTGGGTTCTATTTATTGCGTTTCGTTCATAGTTATCAAAGTTGACTGGGATCTGTGGATGACGAGTTCTTCCGATATTTCCTTTTCCTTTTTTTAAATTCAATATGGATTTTTGAAGGACCGAGTTTAAAAAACTGCTCTATTTTTCATTAGAAAAAAATCTTTAGAAAGACACCGATCAAAATGTCGACTTGTTGCAATACTACAAAGATTACGTATGGGAACCGTGAACTTTGTAGGGCAGCTGGTAAGGGATATTTCGGAGAGAATTATCGTGACCATAATCATCTTCTACGTAGTTGTGGAAGTGTTTTCCGATATGGTTACCGTAGTGCGACTTCCAGTGACGTTAATGTTCCGGCGCCGAGTCTTTGGTCGTTCATTTTCCTGCGGGTTAATAAAATTATTATTCGACTTACCGAAATTATTTTAATAATTCTTTCCTTTTTTTTTTTTTTTTTTTCTTGTGTTTTGTTGTAATGTAAATATTTGTTTTTCAAGTGAAGATAATTATTAATAAATGAATAATAAATGAATAAATAAATTACTGGTATATCGATTTTATAGACGGAACTAATCGCATTTCGATAACGGGTAATTGAAGAATTTCCTCCTGACGGCAGCGTATAAATTATATTTATTCAGCATCCGTTTCTGCATTTTTTTTTTTTTTTTTTTCATTTACAAACTAAAGCCATATATTCGACATGTGTTATCTGTTACATTGTTAATAGCCATATTGAATGAGGTGCAATTTTGTTTGCACCCTTTGCGCTCAGAGATGCTTTTATTTTGAACCATGTTAGTTCTGAACGAACGGCGAGACGATAAGCGAACGAATGTTTGTACGTAGGGTGAAAGTTTAGTTGGAAAGCTAAGAAGCGAGACACGCGTGTTTTTCAGATTACCGCCGCTCGAGGGGGGAGTGAGAGAAATCTTCCAATTTTCCGGTTACGAATGTGTACATCTTTTTAGTGTACGGGGAATCCCATTAAGGGGATGGTTCAGAAACGTCAGAAATATCAAAATATGCAATGATCCCCGAAACGGCTTGACTTGTAAAAATTCTGCGTATAAATAAAACGCTCTTTATAAAAATGTGTAACTTTAATTCGAACTAGCGACTGTCTGAAAATTGCGAAAAAAGAGGAAAAGCTGGCAAGAGAGACTAGTGTACACATAAGATTGAATTCACAACTACTTCAAAAATCGCTCCAATTTATTTATCGCTTGAAAAACTTGAAATTAAAAAAATATATAATCAACGTGAAACAGCTTATTATAAAAAAGAAAAACATCTTCGATGATCAAATAAGTTCATCTACTGAAGAAAAAAAAAGAAGTTTGTCCAACTGGTAGCTTATGAAGGATGATGAGAAACAATCAAAAAAAAAAATACAGATTTAACACACGTACAACGACGTAAAAAAAGAGTGCGGGCTCTAATGGATGCGCGCTGATTGCACCGTGTTCTTTTTGATTTTTGTGTTTTTTGTCGCTATTTAATATTTTTTGCCACTACTGCTGCTGTTTAGGGGTTATTATTTCTTTTAAAAATTCAAAATATCATCTCGATGCAGTTGCATTAATGAAGTTTTTAAAAATCGATACGGAAAACAAGAATTCTACTTGTTGCAATTGAATTGATCTTAATTAATGCTGCGATATAATATCCCCAGGGGATGATCGGAGGCCTCATAATTTTTGTAGTATATTACGTAAGGCATTTAATTAAAGTAGGGCGAGATTAAAAAAAATTATACGAATAAAATCCGAACTGAAAGTGTAGTTAATACAAAATACACTAAAACCGCTAAACTCTAGTGTATTTGTGTTCGCTAGAATCAACTTACGAGTGTGTTCATAATATTTTACGTAAAAATCAAAAGAAAAATGGATCGTGTCTCGTTGTAAGTTGCGTAGCTATCATCAATGTGTACCGCATTCGTTCTACCACCACAATATGACCTGATAACGGTTTACTACCACGTTTTAATACAAAAAGCCACGGTTCATCGCCGGGCGTTGGATAATCGGATAGCATCACACGAACGAGTATATTAATCTTTGCGGCTATATACACCAAGAGCGATGATGGTTCGTCGTCAACGAATGTAATTAACACAGGTGTTTTGTTTTTTAAAGTCGGAGGGGAAATTTTCAATTTTGCTAATGCGTTAATTGTTCCTTCGGATTAGTGTTGAATGAACTTACGGAAATTAAAACAAAAAAAAAAAAAAAAAAAAATCGTAAGAACATTTCATGATGAAATCATTACCGAAAGTCAAATTAGAATGCAAACTTCCCCCCGTAAATTAACGGTTTTATCATAAAATTTTCTTATAATTTTTGTTTTAATAATTCCGTAAAAAATTAATTTTAACATATTAGCGAAACTGAAAACTTTAAAAACAAACACCGGTTTATTATAACGCCGCCGAATTGTCACTTTTGGTGTGTAATATTGTCGGTAGCAAAATGTACCGACTTACGATATCACAATTTCTAGCTTTTGGAACTGATCTCGGCAAAGATTCAGAAGGGAAAATAATAAGGAGAGGGGGTTCTTTTTTTTTTTCAATCCTGTTGTGATATTATTAGAAAACTGACTACTTGTGTGGAGGTAACTAATCCGCAGCGTATTTTCGTATATACCTCAGCGAAAACTTTCAAAGTTTAAAAAAAATGTCGCTCACCATTGACGACAAGCCCCTGGGTATTTTATCTAAAAATTGCAAAACACAGCTGTTACAAATTTTTGAGGAGCGTTGCTGAAAAAATTTAGTCGATATTACAACTTCAAATTTGGCCGATTAGACAGATGTTTCTCCTCCAGCCTGCTTCATGTCGATGGAACCCGCTGCCTGCCTGTAACGAAAAGCCGCGTTCGATTTGTCGACGAAACTTCCGGGCTTTGTGAAAAAAAAAGGCCGAAAAATTGTGTTCCTGGTCCCGTTGCCTCAGCGTGTTATTAAAAATTTCAAAGCCGACTACTTTATGGAAAAACGGGAATTAATTCGCGATTGTTACTATATTTAATAGACCAGCAATAACAACACGTTGTTTGTCTGATAACTTATGTGTGACACAATGCACTTCTTGTAAACGGATTAAGAGCTGTTGCGTTTTACCGCAGAGCGGAGCGTGTAAAATGCGCGCACAAACACACACACACTTCGGGTTAAATTATTGCATAATATTTGCAGAGCTAGGCCATAACCATATATATATATATAATACATTGGTCATTACGCAATAGTATAATTTTTCGAAAAAAAAGTGTAAAAAAAGAATATAACACAAGTTGATTGTGTGTTTCTGCTCGATGGCTGGAATGCAGTCTGCTCGGCTAGTTCGCATTCAGTTGGTCGTCAAGTGTACTTCTAGAAAAGGAAATGCTACATTCGTTTTCAATTACGTCGTTACTGCTACTGAATACCTGAACAATTGCTAACTATAATTTCCACAAATTAATTCTCTTATATTGTTAGCAGCGTTGTTGCTGTCTCATTAGATTTCTATCGCGAACCATCTATTGAATATGACTGCGAAAGTTTTGCGCTTCAATTTTTGCTTGAAATGTTTTATCGCTTCTGGCTCGCGCCATCTTATAAAATTTTTCCTTCATTCGACGTGCGTACACTATTCATTTAAATAAATAACGAAGAAAAAAAAAGTGAAATCGTATTTTTTTACCCGAGACTTCACGATACACTAAACGCGATGCAATTGTTACAAAATTTTCGTACATTAATACACGGTTAAGTAGTATTTTATCGCCCAAATAGATTGAGTGTTAAGTGCATTTTCTTATCTTTAAGGAAAATGTACGTTTTAATTATAAAAATGCCGAGCTGGCTGTGTTTGGTTATAATAATTATAATCGCATTACAACTAATATAAAATACTTGCATTTTCAGTAAAATGCAAATATACATACGAGTATATATAATATATATATATATATATATATATATATATATATATATATATATATATATATACATAATATATATTATATATATATATATATATATACATAATATATATTATATATATATATATATATATACATAATATATATTATATATATATATATATATACATATGTAGCTACATCGGATACAAGCTTGTCAGCGTACAAAGTTTAAATATAAAAAATTGGTAAATGTGTCATATATTTTTTCTAAGCGTCCTCTCGAATTCTTCTTCTTCTTCTCGTGCCACCCGATTCGGGTATTGCTTAATCATCTTCTATGGATTGGATTATCTGCTGAAATTGATTATGATCTTTAGTCTCTCTCGAATTATTAAGGGTCATTATGTTACAAATGTAATTATTTCAGAGTGTTTACGTTTAAATCATTTTGAAATACAATTAAAATATGTAGTCTTTTCCAGTATTGCCCGAAAAACACGCGTTACGTAAAATTTAGTACTATAAAAAATCGCTACCTTTTTTGAAATTGACGAAAGAAAAAAATAGTTGGAAAATTGAAATCAGGATTTTGTAATTTACACGGGGTAATTTAATGAGAAGAAACTTTTGTAAACATTACCCGAAAAAAAAAACAACAAAATCACAGTGCCCCCCGAATATAATTTATACGCTATTCAAAGTAATTTTATGTTTTAGTAGGACTAGAATTTTTAAATTCGGTTACGAGATTTAATAAAATGCCTTTTTACAAAAAATAAATAACGACTTGAAGTAGTTTTATTGTAAAAATTTTAAAAAAATGCACTAAAAAGTAAAAAATAATCACTCCCGATAAGAAAATATATATCAGAGTGATATAACACTTAAGTGGTGATATCGTAATTCTTATATATTAACTTTTTGGAGTTGGCATTAAATTCACATATCTAGGAACAATTTAATGAACATTTAATGCACTTTTTAATTATTCTTTTAATATGTAATATGAATCCTACTCTAATTAAGGTATCAATGTTGTATAAGAATTACGATAATGTCACCTTTAAGTGTTATATCACTCTGATATATATTTTCTTATCGGGAGTAATTATTTTTTACTTTTTAGTGCATTTTTTTTAAATTTTTATAATAAACCTTCAAGTCGGTATTTATTTTTTGTAAGAAAGCATTTTATTTTTTACTTTCTAGTGCATTTTTATTCAATTAAATTGAAACATTTTAATAAGAACGGATATTTCCACGGTGTGAAAACATCAGTAGCTACATTTCCATGGTAATTTGGCAAATTTACACCCTGTCAAGAAAGTATCGGGAATTGTTAAATAAAACGAACAATTTTTAATTTTCATCCAAATTTATTTTGTCACCTTCAAAATAACATCCATTCGAAGCGATGCACGTATGCCAACGCTTTTTCCACTCGGCAAAGCACTTCTGATAGGCGGTTTCCGGGATGGCCTTTAGCTCTCGCGTCGCATTCGTCTTGATGTCATCAATCGATTCGAAGCGCATTCCCCGTAGCGGAAATTTGAGTTTTGAGAATAGGAAGAAGTCGCAGGGTGCTAAATCTGGTGAATACGGCGGTTGTTCGATGATATTTACCGAGTGTTTGGCCAAAAACTCATTCACAATTATGGCTTTGTGAGACGGCGCATTATCGTGATGGAGAATCCAAGAATTGTCGACCCACAAATCGTTACGTTTACGACGGATAGCCTCTCTCAAACGTCTCAAAACACTTAAGTAAAACTCTTTGGTGACTGTCTGTCCGGCTGGCACATATTCATAGTGTACCACGCCTCGAATATCGAAGAAAACAATCAACATGATCTTCACTTTCGATCGGCTTTGGCGAGGTTTTTTCGGCTTTGGCGCGCCAATTGGCCGCCATTCGGACGATTGCTGGTTCGTAAGCGTGTCGTACTCGTACACCCATGTCTCGTCACCAGTAATTATCTTTTCCAAGAAGGTAGGATCCAAATTGGCTCGATCCAGCATGTCTGCAGCTACCTGTTCTCGGTACTTTTTTTGAAAGAAATTCAGGTCTTTCGGAACAAGCCGAGCCGCAACGCGTTGCATACCCAATTTTTCGTGCACAATCGTACGTACGCTCTCGTGTGACATGCCCAATCCATGAGCCATCTCTCTCAAGCTCATATGACAATTTTCAGCAACGATTTCCTTGATTTTATCGACGTTATCATCGGTCACACTCGTTGAAGGCCGTCCAGAGCGAGGCATGTCTTCGACCGTCTCCCGACCATCCTTGAACGCTCTGTACCACTCGTAAACCCGCGTTTTTGATAAAGCAGATTCACCAAAAGCCTTCTGTAACATTTTCAGTGTATCGGCACAAGAAATTTCGTTCGAAACACAGAATTTAACACAAGTACGTTGTTCAATATTTTCACTCATTGTAAAACTTCGACAAAACACTTCAAGGTCGACTGATTTTAACAGCTGCTGTAAACACACTGGTTGACAGATCGCGCTAAAAATAGGCATCATAATACAAAACAGTTGTACCAACCTGGAAAAAAAAAAATTATCTGCCTAGCTATTACCCGGGAGATTTAAATTGACAATTCCCGATACTTTCTTGACAGGGTGTATAGTATTTTAAGTCAATAAATCTAACCCGACGTTCGAAACCAATGATGAATGAAAAGCATCCAAAAAGCTTCAATTTCCCGCATTATTAAGGATAATTCAAAAACTACCGGTCAGATCTTGATCAAATTTAAATGGGACCACACGAGAAGTACCACCTTTCAAATAAAAGAAGAATCATCGAAATCGGTTCACCTAGAAGAAAGTTCTTTAGTAACACACATAAAAAAATAAATAAATAAATAAATAATTAATAAAAATACAGTCGAATTGAATATTTCCTCCTTTTTTGAAGTCGGTTAAAAAGACAAATTAGTTTCGGAAACTGTCACAGAAAACTGAAAAATCAATAAAAGAATTGCCGAAATTTGCAAGTTATAATAAAAGTTACTTTTATTCGTGTTACCGAATTTCTTAGGTAATTGTTTAAATAAAAAAAGATCAGCGCGCTTTGAATTCTTCGTTACTGACTGAAAAATATTTTAATTTATAGTAGGCATTTATAAATTATCAAATAATAAAGCTGTTTTCGGACACAAATTACAATAGAATATGATATTTGCAAATGATGTAAGCCAGATTTTATGCATATATAGAAGTTAATAACTGAATTAACTAGAATTTTTTGAATCACGTTAGTGTGTAAAATAAACTCGTAGAAATGTAATCGTATGATAAAAATTTGCAAATTCATATTAATTTTGAATAAAGTATTAGCGACAATTACATTTTAATTTTATAAAAAAAAAACGATGGTTTATTTAATGGTTTTAAATGAAAATGAAACAACAAATTTACACTATAATCGTTGATAAAATAGCCGTTAAAAAAAAATAGTTAATTTCCTCAGTGAGACAGCTATATAATATTTTTGTATTATGCTCGCTTTTATATATTATTATTTTTTTGGCCAGAACAAAGCATATACGGCGGGAAGAATCCGGGTGAAATTAATTTTCCATAAAAGCTTTTTTCTCTTCAAATCTGTCGTAAAAGATTAATGTCTTAAAAATAAAAGTTGATCTAATGCGATAACATCTAGCAACGGAATAGGGAAAATTTAATGCCGTACAAAAGTAGTGCCCGTACACGCGCAATCTAAAGACCGTAATAAAATATACCTGAAGACTACCGGGAATCGGCAGCGGAATATTAAGGTATCAAGGGAAAACGGAAGGAGACGTCTACTAGTATCCTAAACGCTATTAGAGTTAATAAGGCATATGAATTCCCTAATATAAGTCTGTGGAAAGAACAAAAGGGAATTCCGTCCGATGCAGTGGTTTTAGCAGCGGCGTCCGTAGCGTCATTTAGACCAGACCCGCGATGACACTCTGGGTCGATCGAACAAAAGTGTAAACCGCCATTGTCATTGAAAATTTGTAGAGACTTAGTTCTAACGTTATAAAGAAACAGGGGTGGGAATTTATAATTAAGAGAGCTATGGGGTGCAGTCAAAGCATCGGAGAGAACCGGGAATTTATTATTAGTGTTAAAAAAAAAATCAGAATTAGCGGTAAAAGCGTCCGTCTCCCCGGATGGATTTTAAAAATTTTGAACTGCCATGTTAGACACAATAAAAGCGGAGGAGCCGCTGAAGTTATTGGGATCTAAGAAACTTCAGGTGCGGGCGTTTTTTCGTATCGTTCTTGTTTTTTTTTATTTTATTTTTTTTTTTTATTTTTAAATTTTCAAACCGCGGTTAGACCCCGGCCGTGTATAATATCTAGACTATTACGGCCCGAGAGTCTCAGGTTACAGGAATGCCCCTAACCACTGTCCCTGACGAACTGGAAGACATTTTTGTTGATTTTCCGGTATTGCTATTTTTTGTTTTACCGGGTTTTTGTCATCACCATTTCTTTTTTCATTTTCGTTTCTTCATTATGTTACATTTCTCTGAAAATTAAACCTTTAGCGATCTGTTCGGTGAAATTTTCTTAAGCACGCCCGAGGCCTTTGTACACACCTATTTCTAAATCTATCCCTTTAACTAAACCTATTTAATCTACTGAGTCAGCAACTATGTTTGACGTGTCCTCTATCATCGCGACAACAGAAAACTTCCGTTAACCTCCGATTTCATCTTTGTTTTTCAAAACACTGATCGCTTTTCTCATTCCACACGCTTTGACCTTTTAGCTCCTCCATAACCTCACGTTTACGTCAGGACACTTCCAGTATAGCCGGCGTTATGTTCAGGCTGAGCCTGAATCTCGTTACTACTGCACATTGAAAATATACAAAAATTTCCCGCGCGCTAGGTTAATATCCATAATTGACAAGATCAAATATATATATGTATATGTGGAAAAAGAAAAAAGTCGACAACTAGCGTGAATTCACAGTAAAATTTGATCCATTTACAGACACGACTGAAGATACAGAATGTCTATATAAACCTTAGCGAGCTTAATTAGATGAAAGCAGGTGCACCGGGAATATTATTCCGTGCTCTCTGTTTAAATCCTGCATTGGCCGGATAGTTATGATGTTCCAAACTGGATAGAAGAACGTTGTATTAGTTGATAAAATAAAAATTATAAACGCAAAGCGGACCTATTAAAAAGTAATTAAATAAAATACGCTTTATTTACGGTCGAATGCCGTCCATCTTTAGTACTAAAAAGTGGAAAAATGTATTAATAAAAAAAAAAAAAAGCAAATAATATTTAATTTAGGAAAGAAATGCAAAGAAGACCGGTAAAAAAAAAACATTAATATTGGATTTTAATCTGAATAAATGTCTAAATCAATTTCAGTAAATGTTCGGGAAACATTAATTCAGAATTAAAAAAAAAAATTGATCAAGTATACGTGGTATCCAAATCTGAAACACTTATATCTCACTCTACAGCGTTGAATGTACAAGCAGCGCCAGCTTCCTGTCCTGATAAATGAGCAAGACTTTCAATGACATCTAATGTTGGTGATTTTTCTTGTTTTGTTTTTTTTTTTTTTTTTTTTTTTAAAAAAATTCAGTCGTTTCTTTTTAAATTATTCACTTTTACCCATTCATTCATATTATTTTTCTTTAAAACTTATTTTGGAAATAATAATAATGGTATAAAAACTAAAAATAGTAATAATAAGTAATGGGATTAAATTTCAGTAAATGTTCGGGAAACATTAATTCAGAATTAGAAAAAAAAATTGAACAAGTATACGTGGTATCCAAATCTAAAACACCTATATTTCACTCTACAACGTTGAATGTACAAGCAGCGCCAGCTTCTTAAAGACATCTAACGTTAGTGATTTTTTTTGTTTTTTTTTTTAATTTAGTCGTTTCACTTTTGCTCATTCATTCGTATTATTTTTTTTTTAGTCCTTAACAAAATCACCTTAATTTTAAAATATTTAGGTCATTATCTTTCGTTTTTTTTTTTTTTTTAAATTTTATTTTTCCCTTTCTTTTAATATACGAATAAAACCTTTTTTAAAAAGTTACGTAACTTTTTTTCCCCGACTCAATTCTTCTGTAATACTTAAAAAAGAAAGAAAAAACACAGAAAATTTTAATCCATTACGGGATTGCAGCTAACAGTGGTAAAATACATTTCATTTTTATCTCATATTCCCAACTTTTATTGCTATCATTTTTTTTTGTGATACACGAGACTTTTACGAAAGAATATAAGTAGCACATCGTAATAATCAAAAGTACACGGGTTTATTTTGAATAGATAAAATACCAGAAGCATATATCCTGCAACATCTTGTTAAAATTATTATTAAAAAGCGTAGCGAAGGAAGCCTTTTTTTTTTTTTTTTCTTTTATTACACGATTATATTAAAGCAAAAATAAATATAAATATGTTTTACATATTAATAATTTTTTCTATATGCGTCTTACACACTATGTCCGAAATCGGTATCGGAAGAGTTGACACGCAGAATGAATATAGACGTTAATATAGCTTTTAAGAGAGATCGTATTAGGGGATGTATCAGTTCAAACGCCCGGGACTTGACTACTTGTGTATTCAACTTTATTTAGTTTCTGATTTGTTTTGTGTGTGTTTATGAGTTGAAATCATTCCGATATGACTGGCAGTACTGTTGTTAACGTGGCTGGTTATAGAGCGAACGTTGGCATCGTTCACAATCGCGGCTTAATAGCCAGAATCCGACAAGAGCAGAGAAAATGAAATCATACGGAAACGATAAATTATACGAAAACCTCGGACCGAAGAAATTACTTGAACTCGTGAAACATAGTTTGATATTTACCGATACATTTTCGTTAATAATTTTTTATGTAATTTTTTTTTTTACTAGGATTCCGTACACATATAATGTACCGAATCCTAATAATAATAAGATGGTTCAGAAACGACAAAAATATTCAATCAAAATATCCAATAACTCAGAAACGGTTTGATTTATTAATTTCGATATCTGAAACATAAATTATAACTAAATTCTCTTTAAAACTATATAACTTCACGCTAACCGATTACTCCGGGCGGCAAAACGCCCAAAAAACCGTCCAGAATACATATTATGGAATTTAAAACGACCTCAAAAATAACCTTTAAAAAATTCATAACTCATCATTAGATAATAACCTTTTAAAAGTGAAATTCAAAATATAAAAGAAAACGCGGAAGCTCTTTCGTAAAATCAAAAAATTATATAGACTCTTCCGTTGGGGCCAAAAACAGCAAAAAAAAAAAGTTCGTTTATGTAAGTGATAGTGAAAAAATCGAAGAAACCAAAATGTATCTTGAACATGTGTATAATAGAACACTTTATAGGAAAAATGTAGTCGATCTTATAATTCTTTATATGCGGGCCCTCGAGGCGCCGAAAGCTTAGAAAGTTTTGAAAAAAATATTTTTTTTGCCGGTCGTGTGATATATCGTTAATATTAGACGTGGAATAGTAAAATGAAATTTATAACAAAAAAACCATTGAAAAAAATGATGAGTAAAAAAAAAATAAATGAATGAGTAAATAAATAAATTATTATAAAGTATTTATTTATTTTTCTAATAGATGATTATTTATATTTAAAAAAAAAAAAAAGGGAAAAAAAGGGAAAAAAAGAGGAAATGCGCACAACTCTAGATTTGAACCCGCGTATTGTGTGTATGTGTCACGATCGTTACCACTTAATCCACGGCACTTTAATGTTCTATAACTTATGTATAACCTATACATAAGGTGTGGAAAAATTTTAATTCGTTTTTCTCGATTATATATCACCTCAATATTTTACGCATAGTACACTAAACCAAAAATGATTAAAATTCGTTTCCCCGAGGCCACGTACGGTCTCCTTGTTAGAATGAATCGATGAAGAGGATAAAAAAAAACAAACTAGTGAAGCTGGAAAAAAAGTAAACGAACTTGTCGCGACTAAAAAGAAAAAACTGAATGAAGCGATTGAAGGAAAGAAACAGAAATATTGAAGTTTATTTAGAAGAAAATTAAGGGTGGTAAACAAGTGGTGATGAAGAAAGAAGAAATCGATTGCGGAATTCAGCATAACCGGAACCCCGGGGTAGATTGCACGCAGTCGGGGACAAAGGTGAGTATTTTGAACGCGATCTTATTTTGAGCGACTGGGAAGACGCGAAACAACGGTAGTTTAGAATGGAACGGTCCGGAGAGGGCGGTTTTAACGATTTTTCGGGAGAGAAAATTAAGAAAAAGGTGATTAATGTGATTATGAGAAGATAGAGAGAGACGGCTGCCGAAAAAAACTCCTAAATAACGAAATTGTAAATGAAAAATTGTGGACCACTGTCTTAAGACAAGGATTGACGAAGGCCAAAGACTGCAAATGAGGATTTAAATAGGGAAAAGGGCATTTTCCAGTAATAATACAGAGTTCGGAAGATATGGGCGCGTTCGCTAACCCAGAAGATCAGTTTAAATCTTTTACCATTATTTTACAACAACAGTTTTAATCGTCTATACGCAGTCTTAATGGATCATTATTAATCGTTTATTCGCTGTAAAGCAAAGGGGGGCGGTACTGTGATCATGTATTTAAAGAAAGAAAAAAAGTAAACTTTTCAATTAACATTATTATTCGTATTAGTTTGGAACCTTACAAATTTTGTTGCTGTAATTTTTCCCACTGCAGTCTGGCTAAACACGGTGCGTTATTTCTAGCGCTGTTTTTCCTTTTTTTTTTTTTTTCATTATTTTTAATTTATGGAAAAAACGCAAACACACATTACATTCATGCGTGTGCGCACGTATACACGAAGTAGGCAAACGTTATTAAAGAAACGGCGGTCTTTAGCAAGTGTTCGACGAACAATTGATGTTAAAGTTAGCTCTATATCTAAGGTCTCGTCGGATAATCCGTGTGCGCTACACTTCCTCCTACGAGCTTATTTTGAACTTTTATATCGACAAGCGTAGCTCCCCGCGGCCCGGATTTCGGCCGAGTTGATTTGTCCTTTAGCGGGAAGGCAGAAAGAGTTTCTTCGTAGCCATTTTTTTTTTTTTTTTTGCTAAAAAGAGAGCAAATGTGAAAAACACGAAAAAGGCTTGTACTAGCTGCGAGCGAGGTGTATTTCCATTTTTCTGCCTACTACATCTGTACCGTGTCGATATAGTTTACCGATGCTTGTTGATAACTTTGTGGGTCACATTGCCGCCGGCAACATCGAATGTTTTAAACAATAATTATTATTCTAATACGAATTAACCGAATGTGCTACAAGTGCGAGTTCTCTTTTGTCTTATCTTTCACTCCCCGGTATTCGTAGTAGCACGCAGCACAGCTCACGTCATTGAGCTTTATCGTTATTTCTCTCTCTCTCTCTCTCTCTCTCTCTCTGTATACACCTACATCTTCGTTTATAATTTCCCAACGAGTTTTTGCTGGCTTTTTTTTTTTCTTTTTTTTTACGGTTATTACACTAAAATCTTGCAAATAGGCACTTGGACGAATCCGGGTTTTCCCTGTTTCTTTTGCTGCTACGTCGGACGTAGGTCTCTTTTATTCTAATCACACGTAAAGGCAGTGGCACTTCTGCGAATGCTATCGGACGCGCTGTGGAGTTCATGCAAACCGTTCCTAAAAATATCTGCTTTAAATATCTTCCCGATTCATGTAGAGCGACGATAACGTTTACCTGATCCTTGAGAAGACGTTTGCAGCATTGCAGCACTGCGCAAGTAATGTCGCGATTTTACACCAGAGAAGGAATGTCCCCGTGGTAAAGGCGATTAATGCCGAAACGAGAACCCGGTGCTCGATATTATTAGGTACATACATTACGGGGAGAGCTTTGAGGATAAATATACACGTTTGACGGCAAGTTCTAATCAACCGAAAAGCTATAAAGAAAATGGCATCTGTCACGCAGTTCTAACCACTATTCTTAGTGACGGTATTACGGAATGGTTCGGTATCTAAAAATTATTTCACAATATATACAGAGTTCATTGTGTTCTGCACATTAGATCTGAAGGAGACGTAAATTTATATGGAAAAGAGAAAAGACCCATCGAATCTAAAATACTTTTTTTTCCGGCTAAATCTACTTTAAATATTCGGTTGTTTCAAGTGTTGGTGTAATTCTGTACTGCTTTTAGAGTAGTACCATTTTGATGCTCAGCGAACTTGCTTTCGACAATTTAGTAGTACAAAAGTGTCTCTTTATGAAGTTCCGCACGTGCGTATTATTACAAGTTTTACAGATGTCCGTGAACTGGCCGATCTTTTTCCCAGTCTCTCTGGTTGTAAAAACGCGCGAAAATAAATCTTGATTTAGAGATTACGCCATAATTAAACCCGCCATCGAGTAGTGGAGTCGAGCGAGGAAAAGTACTTTTTATCTGATTTGTAAACACATTTTTACCGGGTTGCCCACTCGTTATCATTTGCTCCGAACCATGTTTCTTCTTCGTGTTTGAGCATGGTGCAACGCGTGCCACGCCGTTAAGAATACAACTTTTTCTAATATCCTTTCCGTTTCCATCAGTGTGCAGTCTTTCGTCTTTTCGGAAAATGTGCAACCATCGTCCTCTTTTACTCGAAAATTACCTCTGATCGGATGATAGCGTTAAAAACGTTATAGAATTCCTAGAATTAAATCGCGCATATTTCATTGTGTAACGACAAACGGACTAAATTATAGAACTGAAGAAAAGGGGTCGAATACTTTCATATTAGTCGTACGCTAAATGAAAATAAAGGCCGAACGTCGTATACGACGGTTGAAAAATGAATTTAAAAACTGTGTTTTGCACGGAATTTGAACGAAAGATAAAGTCAACAATACTCGCTGGATCTTCAGGTTAGACATCTAACTAACCTCTTGTATTTAATTTTTGACTGGAATTACATTCAACTTTATCAACAGTAGAGATAAAGATCGAGTAATTCAACGCAATTATCAGAGCGCGCTTTAAATAGGACAGTGTGTGACATACCTGTAACATATAGCGTTCGACCATCTGCAGAAACTACATAAAGAATTAGTACAACCCTTGTGCGCAAATGTGACATATCTGTCGCGTACCACTTTTCTTTGAATTTTAAAGAGTAAATAATAAATATATTGAAAAATTATTAATTTTTTCTTTTTTTCGCAAAAATGTTTTCAAAAAGTATTTTTATTTATAAGTTTTCAGAAACTTGACTTATAAAGGATTAACGAGACAACATATGCGTCTATATTTGACGACGACGTTAAGGCATCAGCCATATGCACGAGCCCATCAACTAAGAAGCGAGAGCGGTTTAATAAGTTTAAATACTTATACCGGGGCTGCAGTCAATATTCAAAGTCATGCATGTAGAAACTGCTTCTTCAAATCAAACCAAATCTCTGAATATATCACCCGATGTTAGTGCAAATCCTACGAAACGAAATTATTCGATTGATTCGTCGTAGCTGGTAAATTAATCGAGGTTTTTCCTCCCTCTCCGAAGAATAGCCTGTTCGATGGATCATTCTTACACGTATCCCCCCCCCCCCCCCCCTTAAATTTACATATATTTCTTATAATTTTTTTTTTTTTTTTTTTTTTAGGCGTATCAAAGCCGACTTGACTATATATTCTTCTTTTTATTATTATTGTTATTGTTATTGTTGTTGTTATTATAATTATTATCCGTTAATAAAGTTTTGCATGCAATAGACTGTGATTGTTCTTTTGAGTAATCTCATTCTACATCCCTTGGTGGTATTTCATGTAAAAGGGGTGTTGTTAGACCTCCGTTACTTGAAGTACTCTCGACTTGGCGATAATTTCACAGAATTTGGCACTACGATGAAATCGAGGAAGAGAATGAAATACTCGGGGATGGGATATTTTTTAAAATGGGCATTTATTCAGTTCGCTCCGATGTCACGTGTTGTCTTCTGATCAGACTTTGCGAATTCTTAACTGAAATTATTCTTCACGCGCTTGTTGTTCTTTTGCTGTATTCTCTGGCGACACCCTTCTGACGACTTAAGTCTGTCAAGTTTGTTTCTTTGCACACGCTACTGCGGTGAAATAATAGATCTTCCTTGCAAGTGAATATTTAGAAAATGCGTTCAAGTCGCTTCCCCGTGAAATTTTCGTGTCAATCTAACGCGGCTGCTTTATCGACGCAGTCGCTGTAAGGATCAGAAATATTCGTGATAATTAATAAAATTACCGTCTCTGCGTTCTTCTGTTGGCATGGTAGGCACGATGTTGTTACACCGTCTAGAGTATATTGCTGCGCAACTAGCCAGACTTGGCGCCTACTGCATTATCTGCCGTATGCTGTTCCGTCGCAAGGTCAATGTTACCATTCTGGTTGCGTTCACAGCGTTCTCTCTTATGTTTATGATTATGATCCTCCACGATGTTGGTTACAGTCAGCAGCCAGTCGAATCCACTGGATGGCTCGGCAGCAGCTGAGATTACTCTTTTATGTTGCGAGCAGTTCGGTTCGCCGTTTATGCTGCACTGGGGATCATCCTCTGTCTTGGTCCGTCGCCTACACCGTACTACTATCTCGGAGATGGTCTCCTCTTCTATTCTGTTTTTGTTGCGTGCTTGTCTCATTTCCAATCTCTGTTCTCTATGCGTATGCATACACGCGCGCGTTCACGCACACACCGGCAGATCTGGTTGAAGAGGAACATGTGGCACGTGGACAGGTGTTTGGAAAAGAACCGGGTGCTGCGGCCATCGCATTTCTCCCTAAATCAGAGAGTCTATGTTCTGTTCTAAACATAAAATACACTATTATCTCTTATTAATAATAATAATAATAATAATAATAATAAGGATGATAATAATAATAATAATAATAATAATAATAATAATAATAATAATAATAATAATAAGGATGATAATAATAATAATAATAATAATAATAATAATAATAATAATAATAATAATAATAATATCGGGCCAAAACTTCGACCGTGGCGACAAAGCCAATGTACACATTCAAAGATTCACCGTGCACATATGTAAAAATACGCAGGTTTTCAGTCTCTCACTCTCTCTCTCTCTCAGTCTCACCGCATGTACCCGTTCGCTAATGCTGTTACGTTTTTCATAGAGTTCCAACAGCGACAGTTGGCTTGCTGCCACACGACACACAATCTCTCTCTTCTCTTCTGGGCGCTGGATTCGATTCTCGAATTTCTCCGCTATATCTACCCAGATATTTTATACCGCCATCATCTCTCTATACCTTGATCATCGTGTCCTAATCCTTCCAACCTACATTGAAGACAAAGTCGGCTGTTGGTCTCCCTTAAGCCAACGTGCGTACACCACACTGGCTGCAGTAGTGTACAGAAGCTACCGCACCTCGTCGATATCCTCATCGCGCTCCTACTATTCGCGGCCTAGGTAGTTATTTAAATTGGCTCTCTCTAATGATCCGATTATTATTTTCCCAAATATATCTAAAGTGCCCCTGCGAACGATGCAACACTGTGCGTCGTCGTTCCGAAGATAAAAACAACACACCTCCTAGAGAGGCATCGACCGAACTTGTCTTCTTTTCGATGAGGTGAAACGCCGCCACCATATCCCGTGTATATACGTGTTATCTCGAGCGTCTTCTCTTAATTCATTCTGATCTTTGTTTACTTTCTAGTTCTCCAGTTGAACGCGCTAACGTTCGACCGTTTATCCAGCGTGTTTTATCAATTCGCGGGAAATAACGCATAAAAAGATAACGCGATCCGTTTTTCTTTTTCCTTCTTATTTCCCTTAAATAATCTCTTAACTCTTCGGCTATATCTCTTGCCTGTGTGCCTACGTGTGCTGTTCTCGTTCAACCCTTTCACTAGTGCGTCGACTTTTAAGATACAGCCGTGTAAAGTCTGCTTCCGTCAGTTTTTAGTAGGCTTCTTTTTCTTTCGCCCAAAACGCATTAATAAATGATTTTGAAAAAAGGTACGTCCAATTATACAGAGGATGGTTTTAAAGATATTTCTCAAAAATCTAGAAAATACCTCACAATCCCATTATTGTCTAATTTGCAGACGATCCCTGCAAGTGTAAATCACTTTTTGTGTCGCAATAAATACTTCCCTCGGCATCCTTGGCAGCGCCGGATGCCCCTAGTGGTATTACAGAATTACTTGCGCGTTCTGTCGTTCGCAACCGGAGTTGGACGCGGTTGATTACCTTTAATTTAATCGCGACTATTTAGTATTATGTAGATACGATAATAGCTACATAATGTACAATGCAGATTAATCGGACGGACGATTACACACGTACACGAGAAAAGTATTTAAATATTTGAGCGCGATTGTTTTTACTCGTGTAAAAGAACGAGAAGTGCGGGTTTTGTTTATTAAACGTATATATATATATATATATATTTATATATATTTATTTATACGTATTATTTATTATTTTTCGCGCAGTTGCACTCTGTTTTGAAATGTTAAATCCAGATTTTTAAAATATTTACGTATTCGCCTAGTCATCCTTAGCGATTAATCTTGACGAGGAATAATAATAGTTCGATTCGTCTGACAAATCCAATGATTATTGCTTATCATCGTAATCGTGCGTTGTTACAGTTGTTATTGCGGTGAATAAAGTATAATCGATTACATTAAATAGACGCAATTATCATTTCTGTAATTAATTACCGAAAGTGTATAATCGATTACGGCCAACTTCGATTGAAAATGTGTAATCAATTACGGCCAACTCTGGTTGGGAATAGATTTTAGACGCGTAATGTTTGCAATAACTGATAATAGCCGACCCTGCGATACATATATACTAGAACGAATCGGAAGGGAATATTGTTGGGACGTTCATTTTTTCTTTCGTTATTACTCGATTCGAATATATAAGTGTAAAATAGTCTTTGAGAAAGGAAAATAGAAAAATCCCAAATTCTGTAACGACGATATTTCACGTGGCCGAGTGCAGGCGATAATTTTATTTTGAAGTATTTCAACAAATTAATACACGTATTTCTTTGGTAGACGGAAGAAAAAAACCGGATGCTATAAAAGTTCGGACTGCTTCATCTTACCGAAATAAGAAAGTATTCTTCAAAGGCCGAGAAATTTCGCACAATTCGTTTTCTTATTTTTAGTGTAGCGTCATTTGATGTGTGATTTATTATACCAAAATTGTAATAAACCCTTCTATCGATATGGTCATATATTTAATAACACACTATAGAGAAGCCATATTGAAATTCGAAAGAAAAAAAAAGAAAAAAATCGTATGAAACTGCGCGAAGGTTCTTCTACATTCGCAAATATTTTCCTATATTGAGTGTCTCGTAGTTCTAATTTTTCCGCAACGCTCGAAATTTTTTCACACCGCCTTGAGGTTGCGCACTATTGCCCTTCATGTGTAAAAACTATATGGTAACCTTTAAGCTGCAAAAGTCACCCGAATTAAAAGCTGTCCCAAGAATGGAAGTTTCCGCAAAAAATTTAAAAAAAAATACCACTACGCTCATATTCAATTTTACTTCTTCTTCTTCTTTTTTTTTTTTTTTTTAATATATATATATATTATATACCTATATGTATGGGTGTAAATTTGATCCTTCAGACTTTAAACTTCTTGAAACTCGAGATGATTGTTTTTTATAATTCTCGATTTGAGGGAATGAAGCGTTCTCTGCAACAATTTCGAAGAGGTGAAGAGGAAAATGCGAGAGAGTCTATTAATTTTTTAATTTATATTTGTGTAGCAGTTCGTAATGCAAACAAGGTAACAAAATTAATCTAGCGGAAAAACGTAATAGATGTTCTTATTATCTCCAGCGTATAGAGTCATTAATATGCAGGCCATTTGGACTTTTTTTTTTTTTTTTTTTTTTATATAACAATCATGAGTTGATTTCAATTGGCCATCTTAAAAGAAAACGTGAATTTTGCTATTTTCGAAATGTATTTATTTGGTTCCTGACGAATGAACTAACGGAGCTTGCTGGTCTTTGGGAGTGGTACGAAACATCCGTGTTGATGGTAATAAGCGATGTGTATTCGTTTTTCTAGTTTATCGATGACAAAGTCGATGCATGAACCGCTGCGGTACATACGCAAAAACGTAAAACAGAGTTAAAAAACACAAAAGGAACAAATTTTTTTTTTTATCTTTAATACAAAAGAGCCCCATAATCATTAATACATTACTTTTTTTAAATTTTTCATAGCCAGGTAAGATAGTTAAAAATGTCTGTAAATCAATCGCTGTAAAAACTATACCATCGTTATCTACTTGAAAGAGTTTCAGCTCCATATTCTCTGTATTTAAAATACTGAAAAGTACACTTGTAATAAATGTCTTTTTATATAAACTTGAGGCCGAAATACATTTTTTTTCTTAAGCAACTCTTAGGAGCTACATATGACAAAAAATGGAAAAAAAGAAAAAACGGAAGAAAACGGTTACTTTTTAGTTTTTAAGGAACTTTTAAAAATCCAGATAAATTCAAAGGTTTCTAATATAATATATCGGAGGATTTTATACGTCATTTTAGTTGAAAATCAAGGCGGAAATATGAATCATTTCGATATTTTGTGAGCTTTAAAAATGAAAAACTGCCCAAAAAACCGGCAGCAGCAGAAAAATGAGATTTAAATGTTCCGTTCCATGTTCTCTTTGTATGCAAAATACCGGATAGTGCTTATTATTATGTCACTTTTTGTATAAAATTGAAGCCAAAAAATTATTTTTTGTCAGCTCATAGAAGCTGAATATGGCCGAAAATTCCAAAAAAAACAACAACAAAAAAAACAGTTTTTATTTTTTTAAAGGTATGTCCTTTAAAAAATCAGAAATGCAGAAGGGTAGTTGGACTATTAAATACATGATATATAGGTGTTTGTTTTAGATATATTTTTATGGCAATTTGAAATTTTCAAATGGATTTTTAGGTTTTGTTGTGATAAATAAGTCTGCAAAAATATTCTTTAAATGTAGCGTTTTGAAATACCTTCAATTTAAGCCAAACCCGAAGAAAATCGGCAAAACTGGTTCTCGAGATATCGTCAAAAAATCTGATTTTACGTTTTTTCCCCTAGGGGGGCTGCTACAGGGCTGAAACTTTCAGGAAAATAGTATTTTCCGATGCTCCTGACACGATGGTATACGGTTTGTATGGCGATTGGTTTATAGGTATTTTTCACTATCTTAACCGCTGCTATGACTTTTGAACAAAATTTTTGTTACAATAATAGAATTATGTAAGCCGGACAGCGGCCGTCTTATTATACGAAGACTAGTATATTTAAGTAATTTTAATAATAAGAGGAAAAACATCAAAGTAACATTGTTCATCAATACGGAACGTTTAAGAAGATAGTGGTATAGGGAGGAATGGAAATGAAACAGGGTTTTAGAAGCTGCGCGGAAAAGTGTCGGAACGGGAAAAATGGAAAAATAATTCCAGAAACGCGCGAAGTCGGGAGTTTAGTAAGTCAATTCCGAGTTCCCAGTGAATAATTTTGCTGAAAACCCGCACTCTTTCGGTGAAATTCGGTTGGAGCGAAGTTATTTATGCGACAGAGGACCGGGAAGTATTGTTTGAATTTTTTGTTATAACGATTGTCAGTTTAAAATGGATGCGACTGTTTTTTTCTCTTTCTTTTTTTCGTTCTCGTTATAAATTTGTAAGCGTAATTAGCCGCGCAGTTTAATGTAAACGACAGATTACTAACAGAAACATTTTGATTACGAGTATTATAAATTCTAGAATAAAATTTCGCATTGTTCGCGTGGCCTTCGGTGAATTTAACTCTGTTTATAAATATTTCGTTCGGCATCAATTGATTTTTTCTTTCTTTTTGGCTCTGCATTATTGTGCAATATTCGACGGCAGAAGGCGTGCTTTTATTTATATCGGATATAAATATATTTAAAACCTCACCATTGCGTTAAAACTCTAGTAGGTATTTCGAAGCTTCGAACTATGCGACATATGTTATTACTAGGTTGTTCAAAAAGTTTTGAAAGCGACACCTATGGAGCAGTAAAAGAACCAAAATATCTACGCTATTTTAATATTTCATCTTTCATATGAACATAACCAAAGTTTCATTTTAATCTGCCAATTCATTCTTTGTTTATAAGCCGTTTGAAGTTGACGTGTCGGTGTATTTTTTAACAATGGAAAAATCCGAATATCGTGCAGTGATTAAATTCTTTGTTTTAGACGGTTTATCGGCTACTGAGATCCATGCAAAGATGGTGAAAGTATTAAAGGAGTCTTCTCCTTCATTTCCAACCGTTCACCGATGGGTTTTAGAGTTTAAACGTGGCCGTACAGGCGTTGATGACGATCCACACTCAGGACGTCCAAAAAGTGCATCAACACCAGAAATCGTAGCAAAAATACAGGATATGATTTTGTAAAATCGTCGATTGATTGAGAGAGATGTAGTAGAGGCTCTAGACATCTCATTAGGCAGTGTGAGCCACATTTTAAGTGAGGTATTGGGTTTCAGAAAGCTGTGTGCACAATTGGTGCCGCATTCGTTAACAATGGAACAAAAACACATTCGAGTGCGACTTTCTCAGCAACATTTGGAGCGTTTTCGACAGAATAAAAAGGATTTTGTGCGTCGATTTATCACTATGGATGAGACTTGGGTCTACCACCATGATCCTGAATCAAAACAAGAAGCTAAGGAGTGGTGTGAACCAGGCACTTCGACTCCGAAGCGAGTTCGTGTCCAGAAATCGGCAAAGAAGGTCTTAGCGTCAGTTTTCTGGGATGCAAAAGGTATTTAGTTGGCGGATTATCTCCAAACTGGCAAAACAATAAATTCTGAATATTATTGCAACCTTTTGAACCAATTGGATGAAAAAATTCGTGAAAAAAGACCCAGTTTGCAGAGAAAAAAAAATCATTTTTCATCAAGACAATGCACCGGCTCACACAGCTCAAAAAAACCATCGCGAAGATCAGTGAATTGAGGTACGAATTGTTGCAGTATCCACCCTATTCGCCAGATTTAGCTCCCTCTGACTTCTGGCTCTTCTCTCACCTCAAAAAATTCCTTCGTGGACAACGTTTTTCATCAAACGAAGAGGTTATAACTGCTATAGACGGGTATTTCGAGGACCTTCCGGAAAAGCACTATAGAGATGGGATCCATAAATTGGAAGATCGTTAGGACAATTGTATTGAACTTATGGGAGATTATACTGAGCAATAAAAGTGATTTCACTAAAAAAAAAAAAAAGGTATTTTCATTTCCGCTTTCAAAACATTTTGAACAACCTAGTATATGGGGAATTTTTAGTTATCGGTTTTTTGTATAAACGGGACCGTTTAAATAGTTGCTACTTGTTTTTTTCCCGTAAATACCTCCCTTTAAGAAATCATTCTATTTTATTATCCGACGAATAGCGTCGATTATCGTATGTTTATTATTCGTAATTTTTATACCCCATTTTGACTAATTCGCGATTTCGAAATTTCGAAAAGTTCAATCTTATAATGTACAAAAAAGCATTCGATATTTTACGCAGATCGCAGCTGTTTGGTTACAATTTTCTAATTAAACGTCTTTCTGTATCTTCATCTGATCTTACCTCCTTCTATCTTTGTATTAGAAACCAGTGGCGTTTTGCTTCTTATAAAATCCCGATCCTTTCTCCTGTAGCAGTTTGAGTCTCCAATTTTTCGTCTCGTGTCTTTTCGTATTCCCAGCTTCCTTACTTTTCCCATGACTTTACCAGCATGTGGCAGACTATTAATCACTTCTCTCTTCCTCTCCCGACCAGCTCTATCGCACCATTCTACAATCAAAACCGAATTCCTCCGCTTGCTTGATACATCTTTTCCTTCTCATCTAATAGTCTTTAGTGACGTTTTTAAAAATGAAAATGGGGCGAGCGGCACGTTTACCTATTTCTCACTGCATCACTCTGAATCCTTCAAGCTCCCTTCCTTCTGTTCTATCTTCGCAGCGGAGTCTATCTCCATTTTACGCGCTATCTCCTTCATTCCATCCATAAGAAGGATCGGTAAATGGTCTCATTGTCTCCGATTCCAAAAGTGTTCTTCAAGCTATATTTCTTCTCCTCCTTCTTATTCCTCCAACTCTGTTATTCTCCCAATTCGTTCTCTCATATCTAATGTGTACTCTCACCCCGCTCTATTGACCTTTTGTGGGTTCCTAGTCATTCTGGCATCAGCGGATTTTTTATCCCGTTCGACCGCCCACGACGGTCCTTTACTCTGCAATTTTCCTGCCTCGGACATTCTCCTTCTTTCCTCAGCCAATCATTCTTGACTATGGTCGTCGGACATTTATTCTTCTTTATTATTTTCTAATCCCGCCTCTCATCATTATCTTTAAATACAGCCGGTTCTCTGTTCTCAGCCGTGGTTTCAATCCTCTTCTTATCAATGCTCCGCGATCGTTTCCTTAATTATACTGCGCTTTAATCACTCTCTTCTACCCTCTTCGCGTTTTCGTTTTTCTCTGTCCTCCTCTCCCGGTTGACCCCTTCATAGTGTTCTATCTCTACTCCACTATATATTGCAAACTGTACATCTTCTTTGAATACCCTGCCCTGGATTCTGAACGCTATGCTTTGTACTCCGAAATTTTAGAACTGGATCTTCCTGCTCCTTATAATTGTTCCTTTATCCTTTTCTTCCCATCTCCAGCTATAATACCTGTACTTCAATCTTTCCTAAGCTCTATTTCTAATCGTCTCTCTATTTAACCCTATTTATAATTTCTGTAGTTGTTGGATCAAAGTCGCTGGCGCGCTCAAAAGAAAATTTAAAATATTATTATTTTATATTTATATATAAAAAAAAAAAACAAAAAAAAAAAAAAACGTTTTAGGCTAGTTTTTGAAATCACCATCCGTTACTCGTTTCGATGTTATATCATCTACATTTCCTATGTGACCGGAAAAGAATATGTATCGTGACTACCAATCACGGTCCGTTTTCGGTGCCTCTATTTCTTGCAGCACTCCGAAGACATTAGTGCATTTATCCAGTCACGAAATAAAGAGTCCCCAGCAATGCGCTCAGTTCCGCGAATCGTCAACTGCACTATACGCGAACTCTGAGAATAGTCCCGTTCTAATCATCTTATCGACGAGTCTCTGGCCATTTTAATTGTCTCGTGATGCTTTCTGTTAACATGTGGAAATTTCGCGCTTATGCTTGTAGAAAGATAAAATTTTTTTTCGAATGAATTATTTGCTGCGAAGGGAGGAAACTATATAATAAAGTTGATGCAGTGAGCCTATTAAAAATATCGCGACCGTGCGGAATAATATTACTGTCGCCCTCCGCTTAAATTAACTTGACGTGGCAGTGGGCGGATTTCGTAGATCGTGCTGGATTCTTCGCAGAAATAAGGTCCGCGAAGGAGACGGCTGTAACAGGCAGCCATGGCATAGTAAACAAAGCTAAGTTTCTTCAAATTTCACACATCCGGTGGTAATATTTTTGTTCGGTTAAACTCGTTTACATTGGCATTTGAAATACGGAAACCCTCTGAATTATTATACGGATTAAAATTAATACGACATCGCGATAATTTGCCGTGCAAATATTTTTCTAAAGGAACAGAAAGAAAGGGTCGTCGTCTTCTAACGTGCGAGGAAAAATGATTAAAATTACTACACGAATAATCAGAGACGGATTCGGAAGTACATGAGGGGGCATTATATAATTACGTATAATCTTCTACGGTAAGCAGTAGATTTGAGAAATACCCCTTGTTTCATAAATGAAATAGCGACCTTTATAGAAATTTAAAAATGTTTTAAAAATACATGATTATTAACTTTTGTTTTATTTTTAGGGGGTGAAAAATAAAATGAAATTATAAAATTATACCTAAAATAGTAATTTAGAATTTTCATAGAAAAAAGATAGTATTTTTATTAGACTTTACTTTTTTTTTTTTTTTGTATTTTTGTTCTTTGTTCGTGAGCGAATTAAAATATATGTATATATTTCTCATTGAACTATTTTTAATTAAAATTGCAAAATAAAAATTGAAAATAAATAAAAAAGACAAAAGAACGACGACAGTTGCGTTTAAAATAAAATAAAAAATTAATAGTTTTACTAGAAAACAGTATTAAATATTAATTATTAAAATCCATATGTTGTAACATTTATTACAGATCTTTTATAGTTTAAGTTTCTCTGTTATAACAAATTTTTTCACAGAGGCTTTGGTTCTTTTTGGGGGGAAATATCTCCTATCCCCCCTGTGGATCTGCTACTGGTTTAACACTTCCCAGGGCCCTGTCAAGCGTATGGGACTTACTTTATAACACTTGTGTTAATAATAATAAAACAATTACCATTTTCGAATTTTTAAATACGCTGAGAAGCTATGACGTTTATTCAAGTGTCAGGACAACGGAGCGGTCATTTCATACGAACATTATAGGTAAATATAAAAAGTACACATTCCTGTTATTAATTTTCTTTCTGAAATATAGAAAATTTAATCTCGCGAGAATTGTAAAGATCGATAAATCGATTTCGTACAACACCGAGAGGTGGGGCACATAATGAATGTCCGACGGAAGAAGCGGGTAGGTATAAACATGTTACGCGTGCTGCGATTGAATTCGACGCTCGCGGCGTGTGACTTTACGAAGGAACAGGATTTAGTTTAGTATGCTGGCAAATTCGCGATAGTCATATTCGAACGATTAAAGTTCTGTTAGAGGTTCGTAAAATATTTTCGGACGCTGCGTAATTTAAATTCTTACTCGATCGTCTCTATAGCGGTATTCGCAAAGTTCGGAATTTCTTCGTGATGAACGTTTATTACCATCGATGATTCTCTTGAGAACAGAACGGTGAAGAATGTAATTTTCTCCTTCATAACCGATTTATGTATATTAGAACAACTACTAATTGAGATTAGTTTTTAATGTTTAAAATTTTACACCGGACTTCCTCATTAACAATTTTCAAAAATGGATTTCATTGAAACTTACACACGACACGCGTAAAAATTTTACACTTGGATTTCTATTTTTTCTCGGCTGGGTATAATTAGAAATTCGGTTACACGTTTACGCGTTGTTGTTTTATGCAAGTTGCAACTGAAACTGTAAATTTATCGACTCTGAAAATTTTTCGATTGCCACGGAAGAAAACCCGTATGTATTATTTCGCCGAGCACCCGGCACAGTCAACTGAAATATCAACTCTTCCAATACCCGTAGGGGAGACTCTCAGATCTGTGCGGAGCGTTGAAAGGATCGAGTTCTACATATATGCGAGATTACACCCTAATCTAATGGTGTTGCAAATCCGGTTATTAAGACCAAGTAAAAAAAAAAAAAAAAAACCCCAAAAAAAACTTGCAACTCGGTTTGAATTTTCAAATAATTTCTTCAACGGCCAGCTCCTTAAAGTATGTGAAATCTGTGTCAATTTTCGAAATGGCTCGATGATCAGGTCGCGACAGTTATTAGATACTACTTGTAGCGATCGACGTTTAATATCTCTTGTAATCGTTCGTTCAAGGGAGAGAAGATGGTCCATCTGCTGCTGCTGGCGCGGATGCGACCGAAAGCCTATTTCATCGGGTTGTACGTATTCGCACATTGTCTATTCCCGGTTTCAGTGGATAATTCGAAGTCGACGAAAGGTCTTGTTGGTGAAAAACGCGTTTTTCGCGGCAGTCGAGAAGAAATTGACGGGTTTTTGCTTGCGCTCTTTTGTTGTTGTTTTCATACGATAGCGAATGAAAACGAAAGAGAGCAGTCGAGGAGCCGCTCGTAATAATATTTCACGACATATAAAGAAATACAAAACGATCAGTGCCAGTCCGCGTCTCCCCGACTTCATGCCAACTGGCAACATTCATCCTCTCCCATTGGACGACGGTATCTGCTGCTGCTGCCACCTCGACGTACGCGTTTATTGGCAACATCGCGCACCGGGTTATTTAAGTTTTAGCCGGCCGAGCGAGCAGTCTCGACCCGATCCGATGCCCGATCGTGCGACGACGACGTCGACGACACGATATGCACACATCGTACTGTATCGCGTCGCATCGCTCTCGATGATCGCAGAAGGGGATAATCTGCCGACGACTACCGACGCGATCGGTATAGAGCGATACACGCGATCTAGCGCTCGGCCCCCGCCTAGCTCGCTCGCCCTGCCGTCTTTTTCGACCGGCAATCTATGATCTCCAGTTATCATCATCACCGTCGTCGTCATCATCGTCATCATCAGCGTCGTCATTACGGATGCAGCACGGCTGATGCGACGGATTAGTATATATATGGTGCCCCCCCCCCATCTCCTGTCTTTGCCCCGTTCCAAGTGTCGGCCCTTCGCCCGGCACTTTTTTAAATTTCATTTCGTGCGGCACCAACGATCGTAGCTCTCTGCCGAGATGGCGAAAACAAGATGGAAGGAGGCGGTTGAATGGGTTCATCTTCGTCTCCCGCGGTTTATCGAATTACGCTCTCTCTGCTTGTTCTTCGGTCGTTATCGTCGTTTATTTTACGCACTCGTCTATTGTCGTTCGCGCTATTAAATAATATCAAATGATCGCTATCGTGCAGACTTTCCTCAAAAATGCTTCGGCAAAATTCTGCCGAATTTGGCGCCGTCGATACTTTTTCCCAACTCTAGTATTGGAGGGCCAATTTTAAGTTAACGGCTCGTAAAATTCCTCCTCTCGTCCGACAAAGAACCACCCCCAGAGTTTACTGCGGATTTTTTTTTTTTTTTTTTTTTTCATAACACCGGTCAGAAATGATCCCACCACACCAGTGTAGTGGCATTGCTGAACCTGACTCAAATCGAGAGACGCCATGAAAACAAAATATTAAATATTGTCTCTTGTCCCGTTGCATTGGAGACAACTAATAATAAAATACACGTAGCTTTCTTTTATCCGAAGATAAAGAATAATCGTGTTGATATTAAATGTTCGTCTTCGGACCTTTGTGCTTTTCCGGGCATTTTACTAATTCTACAAAAAAGGGTTTCTTTCGTTTTTTCAGCACTTTTCGCCTCTGTCATAAAGAAAAATGTCGAGCTCTCCCCATCGTTCTGTTACGTTTACGGAAAGCTGCAAGAGCGACTTTTGAATTTTCGAGGCTACGATTAATTTTCAAACTATCTCTCGCTGGTGGTGGGCTCTTTTTGTTTCAGCAGCGACATTCGAGGGCAAACTTTGTTTTATCTTAGCGAATAATAAATTTTCGGCTACGGAAAAAGCCCCTTCCCACTCCCGGTGTGTATGTGTTTTGGAGCAGCGGAGTACGAAATTTACCCGGTTCTTGTTTAACGCGAATTGTCCTGATTGTCTCTGCAGTTGGTTGACGTTCAGCGAGACTGCATTTTCATCGCCGTTTGCGCTGGGCACCTACGCGCAACCCCGAAACTTTTGCTGTATAGAAAAGTTGCTGGTTGGTATGTTTTGGCGGTTTTCAATTCGATGCGCGAGCTCTTACACGCAGGGGTTGGAACCGGTTCCGATTTTGGAACCTGATTTTAAATGCGATATTTTATTTCATCGTTCTGGCATCGCATCCAGCGAGTTCTTCACTGTTGACCCACTCGATCTTTTGCAACATCTGAACGTGTTCTCTGCTATATGAATGCCGCGCGGGTGTTCCGTTTTGTAGGATCTCGCGTTAAAATTGGTTTCCGGTGGTTTCAAGAAAAATTTCATATGTTTGGCCGTTGCTCTTTGTCTAACAAAAAAAAAAAAAAAAACACCATCGGTAGAAATGCTTTTGCGCGCGTGGAATATTTAACTCTCTACAACGACCATTCTTGATTCGGCGAAATATTTAAAATGTCGTAAATCCATTTCATCGCGTACTCCGTTTTCAGTTCGCCATTTACCACACGGTAAATAAACCTGCATTACTTCAATATCGCGGAATTGTGACAATTTCACGCAAAAAAAATTAATTATCAATATCCACCTTAACATATACGCGTATGTATCTTCCTTTTTCAAACCTCAAGCACATTTGTCCAGATTTTCCCGGCTGCGCGCAAAAAGATTGAATCAAATATCCATTTTTTCTTTTGTTTTTTCATTTCATTTTATTTTTAATTAATTTATTTTTTTTAACTCTCTCGATCATTTTTTTTTTGGGTTTTTCCTGCGTAGTCACTTTTTTAAATCATCTTTTGCAACCTTCCGATTTTCCGGGTATAAGAAGTGTCCTATACTTTTGACACAGGGCGTTTACAGTTGTACCGCCAAATTAACGCAAAAACGCGGTCACCGTGATGACAGAATATTACGAGTTCAATAAAGATGGGTTCTAAAAGCAGTGCGATAAAAACGGCTTTAGGTAAGGCGGATTATAAAGCAGGGTTATATGAGGATTGTGATAAAAATGGATTCGAAGAAGAATGCGATAAAGATGAATTTGAAGCAGTATTAACTATACGTGGTGCCATTTTGGCAACGCAAACATTATGCGATGAAAGTCTTACCGAAAAAATTACTAAGGCAAATTTTCAAAAACAAGCCCTGCCTTATAAACAAAAAAAAAGAACGGGTGTTACGGGTGGGGGGACTTATTCGAACAGCACCGTAATAAAATAAACATAGTCCCAACTCCTTCTGGAGATGGTCAATATGTCCGGATAAAGAATGTCACGGTGTTTGCAGACACAACTTGTATTAGAAAATGCGTTCCAAACGACTTGCGTAAAAAACTTGCAGCGTTTCAGGACATCTGTTAATGGTGCATCGAAAAACGAGGAAAATAGTGTTTAGTGTACGAGTAAGTTATGCAATAGCAGCGTGCGATAATGATGATGATAGGGGGTAACGGTGAGGAATAATTGCAATTACACGAACGTGTAACAGTAATGTGATATAACATATATGTATATTCGCTGACAACGGCAAAGACGAGAATTTAGCCGTTAACAGCAACCTCAATTGCAGCAGAAGCTTTTCAGACCCGAGGCGAGACCTCTTAAAACTTGTTTGCGGGCACATGCGCTACGATCGAGACTAGTGTGGCCAGGACGACGAGATATGCACCGGAATCGAGACCGGTATGGAAAGATTATGGATTTCGCCGCGTGCTCCCGGTTCGCGCCTATTCTGTTCAAGATGAATTTTTAAACGAATTTTATCTCACTTTCATTTTACGGGTTTAAAATTTTCTCCGATTATCGCGCAGGTAATTGTATATACGGTGAAAATTTTAATCATTTTAACAAAGGTGTCGGTGAAGATTTTTAGCGGCATTTATGCCCACAACGGTGAATAAGTGTTTTTTAATTATTCAATATAGCCCGGCTGTGTGGAGGTATATGTATGTATTATTAGGCTGATAAAGCCGCCTGCGAGATCGCGTTGTGTTATGTCCGTGAAAATCCATTAAAATTTCGCTCCGATTATAGATTTCTTTTTCCGTTTATTTATTTATTTACAATTTCGATATTTACAACCTAAAAAAATTTCAGCTTAATTTTGTGCTATTATATCTTAAATTATAAGTTCAAAATTAATCTAGAAAAAAAACAACTTACGCGATGTATGATCTACGTCATTTCGAGCGAGGATTAGCTTTATGTAAGGTTTTACCACCCTCCGGTTCAATTATAGATAAATACGAAAGATTCAGTCCGATTTCACACGCATCGACTTTGATCTAAATAATGAGATTGTTTTTGGAAGGATGAATTGTCCTGAAAAAAGTTTAGATGGTCCACGCAATGAAATCGAATTTTAGTGAACTTTTTCCTTCTTTTCGACTTTTTATTTTTATCATCTTTTTTAAATATGATTGTTTTTTTGATACTGCACGGAATGCAATTTTCGTACATTTTCGTTGTAATCCGCGACTACTAACTTCATAATCTGCATTCATCAACAAAATACATATACATATATATATGTATAACCGATTGTGATTTGATTTGCGGTACTTTATGTTCGTTTAACGTTTCTAATTATTCTAATTTTAAAGCGTACTTTCCGTGAACATTCCTTATCTCACGATTATTATATAGGTTTCCGTGTCATTAAAACTTCGTAAGGAGTACTTCTGGAAGAACTAGAGCATAGAGAAATTCTCTACAATCCCTTCTATGTGAAACGATGCGCATATTTCTATTTCGCATTCTTAGTGGTAATATATAGAACTGATGGTGTTCAAGGAGATCGGGGCATCTTTTTTATCTTTGCAGATTTTAAATTCGCCGGATCTTTCCATTAGCGATCGTGTTACACTATTGCCCTTATTTCATTTTCTCTAATCAACTTTCTTCCAATTATACTTTGTTTATCCATAAGCAGTCTTCAGGGGTGGTTGTTCTCTCGCTCCTGATTAATCGTGCGACACTTTACCATATTTCCCGTATGCGTTTCTATCTCTATTCCATTCCTATTGGTTTTGAGTTTCCAACCATACGCGGACCCGTTAATAAAATTTGTTGCACATTTTATTTTAAAATTATTTTTAAATTAAATATAAACAGACACTTTTCATAAAATAATAATATATTTAAAAATATTGTTTTACGAAAAGTGCCAGTTTATAATGTAAAAAAAAAAAAAATATATATATATATATATATATCGATTGATTCTTTGATTGCCGCTTTTTTCCGCCTCCTTTCTTCGGGAAAATCCTATAACGTCCTATCTTTATGTGAATGTTTCCGTTTTCACTTTTGGTCGTCTTCCCTCTTTTCTAATAATTCATTTCATCCGTCTATTCATCCTAACCTAACCTCTGGGTTCCTTGAATTAATTCGCCTACGTTCTTACGTGGTGCATTCGTATCATCTTCCTTTTGCTTTTGGCTTTTCGTTGGTTTCCTATTAACGTAGTTGTGCATTCGTCCTTTTTTTTTTCCGAAATCTTTTTTGTACTCCCATTTGCTGAGACTTACCTTGTAATTGTACTACGTATATCATCATCCTGTCTTTCCCTTCGATCATGCAGTGCTTTCGATTGCTTCCAACTAATGATATCAAAATTTAACTGGCCCCTTTCTGTTTTTATACGAAAAAACCTGCTTGACAAGCTCTTATCGGGGGGAAAAAAAAAAAAATATTTACTGAAATTCTGTTTCACGATCGTCACTTGCGGTTTGATACCGTTATCCAGTGAGAATTTTGAAGAAAAAAAAATATTCAGTATGTGGTCGGAATCATTGCTTGTAGAAGGTCTATGTACTAAATTTAATGAATAACAACGCGTTATAATAGACGTGATAATAGACGTGATAATAGGCGTTAATTGTGTTGGATTCTACCGAACGTACGATTTTTAATAATGCAAATGACGGTGATTGAAAAAAATTCGAGTAAAATTTAGTTCCTTAGTTCGCAACATTGTCGGTATTAAACGACGGATGCTACAAGGTAATAACAACCTACACACATATACGAATAATATACGAATAACATACGGAAAATATTAATATTATAAATAAATGAGAAATAAATAAAGTAAAATACGATTTATTTTTCAGAATATACGGAAGGCTGGGGTCATAAAAGAATAAATAACGATCGACACAGATCTTTTCACCGAAATTGGCATCAGAACGTAGAAAAATTTCTAGTTATTTCGCTTGGCGACGATCTAATCTTTAATTTTTTTTTTTTTTTTTTTTGAAGAACTATTCAGTCCTCTAGAGCTACGTATAACCCAAAAAAGTGTTAATTCTGTGAGCAACGGATTGTTCTAGTGTGCAGTTCTAACAATTATGGAATAAAAGGTTGGCCAGCGGGACTTGGAAAAAAATAACTAGAAATCAATCCAGCGTTTGCGCTCTCTGACAATTGCCCGGACGGTCTGGAATGTGGTGATGATATCGATGAAAAAAAAACTAATAACACTGTAATACTGCTCAATCAAAAGCTAAACATTTTCAGTTTCGCATTCAAATTCCACTTTTCTTTTTGTCACTGCTCCTAATTATTTTTTTTTTTTTACTGTTATTATACAAGAAAAGAGCTCTTCTTTGGAAGTTTGGTGAATTTTTTTAATCTGCAGTGTAGTAATAGTTTCTAATAGGGGAGAAAAAAATTGAAAACCAAAAAGGAGTATGGAGAATAGCTGAATATATATTCGGGCCGTATGTTTATAAAACACCAAAATTTACAACAAAGCGATGGAATTTTTATTCAAGATCTGTTTTTTCAAAAACCTTTATGAGATTTAGTAAGCGATGTCTAATTTTTGAAAAAACTACAATCGGACACGATCGTACCGCAATTCGAAGTCAATTAAAATCATCGCTTCGCAGATTATCGTCGGCTATGTGCAGTTTTTATTTAAGTCATTCTTTATTTTTCTATCAGTTCACTCCAACAGTCGTCCAGTCTGCTAAACGTATTTCGAGCGATTTTTAATTTTTCGCGGAATTCGTATAGCTGAAGAATTTGATCATATCATCTTTAGAATTTCTTTCATTCGTAACTTCTCCGTCTCAGGCTTGGAAAGCGCTTTTACCACCGGGATTACACACCTTTTCCAGTGCTCACTCCTGTGTTTCCCTGCACTGCTGTTGTCCACTATTTAGAATGCACCCTCCTCGAATAATTATTTCTGACCCCGAAACGCGATCGTCTACCGCGGCCGATCCGCTTTTGCGCGCTTCGCTCCTTATTTTCATTTGTCCTTCACTCCAATTTTTTAATTAGCGCGCGTGAACTCTTGCTGCGACGGCAACCGAACATCCTCGGTCGCGCCGGCACCCGCCCTACAGTGCCGCGCGATATTTACGGTTACCGGAGTTGTTGTTATTGTGCGTCGAACAACAACAGCGCCCAGTCAGCTGTGGCACCGTGTACCGGTTCGTGCAATAATAGTCCAGAATCGGAAAGGTATCTTAGGCGGCTGTGTATCGTGTTCACCTAGTTTCAATCTTTCACTGCGAACCGGCAGCCTGTTCACCGATCTCGAAACTAGACAGAACTCGTTACTCCGCCGTTCCACTAATTCCAAAACAACTGCGAACTAGCTGGCTTGTTCGCGATTACCGCCGTCAGCTACCATAATCTCTTTCTTCAGAGGGTTAGCGCTGCGCCCCCGGTCGGCCGTTGCCGTAGTCGGACATCTGCCGCTCTTGACTAGGACTTAAAAATGAGCTCATTCCGTTGATTTCTAAACGGCAACGCAACACCACCATCCCGCTGAAAATAAGTGCAGCTCGACCGGTGGCTGGTCGGTGTACGCGAAATACTTCTCCCAAGCCGTTCTTCAGTCAGCATACCACGGTTCGCTGTTTCGAAAGAATGCGGTACCGTGTGTCTACATGTCGCCTACATCGTGCAGCTGTCTTCACTGTAAATATTCTCTTCCCTCGATTGAATGGCACGTGCCACTCGACACTTTTAAATATTTCACCGCACACGCGTCACCCATCCTCTTCGCTATGCTGCACCGGACTGCGGCGCCGATTTTTATTTATTTATTACTTTCTTTCTTTCGCGTTTCGTCATTGTTGTGAACTGCTGCCGGGGGGCTGCTGGTGCATTGCCGATAACTTTCCGCATTACAAGGTTGTGCACTGGAAAAAACTGTCCACCCTTTTCCGTAGCTTCGACACCGGCCGAAAATTCGGTTGCACCCTGCGTATTCGCCTCAGTCGTTATGTGGTACATCGTACAAATTTACCCAAACCTCGAGAGGCATGCACTTAACGAACGAAATATGGCGCGAATGAATTCGCTTTTGCCCTGATCCTTTTTAAAGGCTGCGCAAGGTAAATTGCACTTCCGGCCATGGAGGTTCTCTTAGTGTGTGCGCGCATACATATGTATATATTATATACATCTGTGTATATATATATATATATGTATATATATATGTACAAATATATTATGTATGTTATGTAGGAAATGGTGAGTAGTTGAAGTTTTTTGTTTTTTGTTTTTTTTTTCATCACTAACAAAGGATTTTTTTTTTTTTTTTTTAATATTCAAAGGTTTGTTCCACTTTCTTACCAGGTGATGGACATTCTGGAAGTTCAAAATATTCGAATCCCAACAGCACTAATGAGAATATAGAAAGACAAAAGCGTTTTTTTGGTGGATGGGTGGGGGGGGGGGGTCATTTTGAAAATCATTAGGGAATTGACTCAGCAGCGGTGCTATCGTATTCTTTTTTTTCCCCTAATGAATCTAACTTTTTGGTGTAAAGAAACGAAGTAATGATTATACAATATGAATTTATTTCGAGCGGTTTCTTGCATCATTAATTTTAACAAAGCGAAATTAAAGAAAATACAAATAGTGCGCAATAGACTATTCAGGTCAGTCTGAGAACGCCATTGAATAACCGCCTATACTTAAATATCTGTCTTTGACTTGATACAAATTTTTCATCAAAAATGATGAGATGTATTGGTAAGGATTGGTTCTATTCTCCTATGATAACTAGTCCCCAGGAAGTCCTTACGACTGAACATCGATCTAGATTGGAGTAGTTTGCGAATCGCACTAAATGTCCACATTGGACGGGGGAACATCCGCTACACTGATAAGTAAAAGTTTAAGGATCAATCTGATAATTCGGATTAAAATAATATTACCAAACTTATAATAAGCGAAATTCCTTCAAGTAAATAACAGAAAGGAACATTTTGCCAAACGTAAAGCTTGTCTTCAGCTTAGTAAAACGAAGCAACGAAATAGTGATTATCGAAATATAAACTCCAAGCTATATAGGGATGTGTATCAAGATGTATTTTTAAATAAGATAAATTAGAAGTAAAGGACGGTAAATATAAGTGAAACTCGTACGTTATTTTAAAAGCGTTACCGATATTGTTATTAATACCTTCACTGCATAAATAATGTGTAATTGAATTTAAAAAAATATATATACATATATATATGTGTGTGTGTGATATTATGGTTCGGTGTCTACAAAAATTTTCCTAGCAACATCGAACGCAGAACAAAGAAGAATATTGCGTTGGTATTACAAATAATAGAATAGAACAAAGAAAAATTAAGAAAAAAAAAATATTTTTTTAAAATTCCTATTGACTATCTATGGTCTAATTGATTTCTGATAAAAATGAAATAATTACATTATCGTGTATTAGTATTGTTTTCCCAAACAAAAAAAAAATACAAAAACAAAAAAACAAACGTACAACAGATAAAATCATTTAATCGTAAAAACAGATAGCCGGTGTTTGTCCGAAAAACAAAAAAAGTGATAGCTAACTTTTATTTTTTATCCAGTTCTCGCCCGGCTCATGGCAGCGAAATGAATAGAATATGTTAATGATAATTGCTGATTAATCGTGCACAGAATTAGGTTTTGAAGATATTGCGAACAGTATTCTAAACTATTCTAATTTAGCTCTTTATTAATTAAATTACTAATTATTTATACAATTAAGGCGTGAATTAACACTTTTGAAATAGCGTATTTTTATTTAAGCCGCGTTTCGAAGTTAAACATATTTCATGATTCGGTATGTCGCAGCATTAAACAAAAACCCTTTAGTGTAAATTCTCATAATTAACGATTTTCAAAAAACCCACACACGGTCTAAGCCAAATCTATTGAAAGAATTAAAACTCCGCGGAATTCACCTGCCGGAAATCCCGTGAAGAACCCCTACTTACTTGCTACATTGCGGAGTTCTTCGAAAATTTAAGCAAAATTAATGAAATTTAAAAATTTCGATATTAAGAAATCTTCGTATGTTTTAAAATTAGAATACATGATTCAATGGACTGAACAATTCGGAATTCCTCGGTCGCATATAAGCACAGATGCCAGCGTGCGTGCAATGAGGCGGCAGACATTCTGAAACTGTGTCTAATGACGGTTTATAAAATAGAAGAAAAATAAAAACACTAATTATTATAGTAACTATTAAAAACGCGAGAACGGAAAGAATTTCAGTTTAAGAATTTCGGCCAACACGCGTATATTTCAAATAGATAAAAATTTGAATAAAATATTTAAATTAAATATTAGTCGGATAACACAACTCTACATTATTTTTATGCTCCATACTTAATTCGAATATTTGTTGAATGAATGATTCATGCTAATGTTCACAATCACGACGTCGCCGTGCATTAATAAATTCGAAACTAGTCTGCGTTTTGCGATACTCTATTGTTTATGTGAATGTTAAATATAAATCTCACGAGCTTGTATTTTTTTTTTTTTCTTTGCCTACTTTTATACAGGGCACAAAAAAAAAAAAAAAAAAAAAAAAACTTTTCAAAATAATTTGATTTTGGTAGTAAAAATTACTCGAATAAATTATTGAGACTTTTTTTTTTTTTAGCCCAGTTAAAATGGTCTCAAGTGTTGCAAAAATTTTCGGAGAAAAAAACAAAAAAACACACGAAAAATTTTTTTAGAAAATGAAATATAAAAAGAATTTGAAAATCGTCGATATTAAACGATACTTGTAGAAAATAAATAATCTCTAGAAAAAATTTGACAATTTTAAATGTATTATTAGCGCCGAAATACGGAGTCGTACGTAAATTTGTATTTGCTTAAATTATACCCCCGACGAGATTATTTAATTTATGCGAAACATACGCATTGAATAATCATCGTGTTATCTACTCGTGAATTAACGGTGTACATGCTTTTATCGGTTACCGATATTGTTGTTATTACTTCATAAGAATGTCATGATTTTCATGTTTTTTTTTTATAAATTAGTTTATCCGGTGAAAATAGTTTTACTTTGCGAGACTTCTTACATAAATATATTTTATTGCGCTGATCATAAAAATGAATATTGTGCGGACAGCTTGGACAAATAAGTGACAAGCAACTCGTGACATCCAGCTTTGATCCGTAACTGTCAGCAAAATTGGTTAGCTTTTAGAAGCAGTCACAAAACGAGGCAGTTATCTAACTTGATATTCTGTTAGAGTTAACATTGAAACCGAGTGGTATAATGAAATTCCCAACACCTCTACATCATTACGAAGGAAGTTTGTGACTACCAGATAATTCGATACATACTCGAGGGTGGAAAAGAATTCTCTACTGTTACTTGCCCTGGACGCGTTCCGGTGAACATTTATCTTCGAGATTTTCTGAGATGCTGATCATTTGCCGGTGGTTTTGTTTTAAAACGCAAATCGAATTCAACTTTTCGAAGATTGGTTGTCTGCGAGTTTATCTCTCTCCTCGCCATTATGCAGCGCTCAATATCTAGGGAAACATTTCTGTTATTATCATTCGGATTTAATAGTTTGTAAATTATTACGAAAAATTAATTAAAAATACTCGCTAATAGTCACGTGGAAGGCAATGGCAAACTACCAAGTATGTCATCATATGCGCGCTAGGTAGTACATAGCAGACACACACGGAACTGCACTTGTAGCGTGATAACAAGCCGCCACGATCAGTTCCGAATGTAGTCTTGCCGTGTGTATATAACAATTGCCATGAGCGCTACCTATTCTGTACAGCTAAAATATAGAAATAGGTAGTCACGACGTTCAGAATCGAGCAATACGACTGGAAATTCTACTTTGGATTGGCGGCGCAATATCGAACATTCAGGTCAAAAAAGAAAAAAAAAAAGTTAATAATTTTGAAGGAATTAGGAACACTGTCTGTACTACGAAAACTAGAAAAACACAGTCTGAATTTGTGCACATGGCACGGACGACTAGTTATACGAATGAAAGTGAAGACTTCACTAATAACACGTTCAAACCGAAAACGTAAACCCAACTTTCACGAATCCCCTATGAGCAGGTATGATGAATCAAGGATAATTGGAAGACCGAAAAATTGGATACGGGTCAATTTTGCGACATCATATTCTCTAAATTTGGCGGTCAGCGGGAGAATTTTACATATTGATGTGTGTCATAGGCGAAGGGGACCGTTTGAGATGTAATTATAAATTAAGAAAAAATATTAAATTGGAAAGAATTTGTACCTTTCATCGAATGTAGTTTTTATGACAGCTCTTTTTTTGTAGTTTTTTTTTTTTTTTTATTATTATTATTTTTTTTTGTCTAGGATTTTTATCCCAACTACAAAATAGACGTTACAAATTGTAAGACCTACCTATATAATAATTTTACCCTTAAAAATAAGCAGAACTACTTCCCTACATAATGTTCTCCATCGCAATAGTAAAATGTTCTCCATCGCAATAGTAAAATGTTCTCCACCGCTAAATAATAAAACACTTAAATTGTACGAAGGATATTATAACCTTTGAGGAATCAACCCTTTGAAAAAAGGATTTTGCTTGGTTCGCATGATAGTGGGGGAGCAAAAACACCGATGATTCGTATCCTCCACATAATATATGGATATACATATATTGATTTCAAGATGTCTCTGAAGAATGTCCAAAAAATAAAAACATCTTTACCCCGGAGTATATCCCATACACGGTCTACCATGTCGTGGTCGCAAATTTTCTTGATAGTCATACCAGAGTATTCTTGGAGATATTGTGATATCACGGTTTATATGTTAATCGTGATTAAATATTAGGTTATAAATTCTGACTCTGCTTTTAAAGGCTAACCAATCTTTCAAATTATTTAAATTCTGGATCGTAAATCTTTCGGGAAAATAAAAAGAAACTGGGCTCCATTTGATGCCGCGTCAGCGTCATTTCCACAGATTCCCCGGTGACTAGTCACCGAATAGAAAATTACAAGTTTTTTTTTTTTTTTTGATCTAGAGTGCAGTGTGATTATTATACCCATTATATGATGCAGTCAGAAAATTTTAAAAGAAAGATAGAAAATACTTTTTAAAAATATGTCAACATCAACATACCCCTGTGCCTCAGGTTCGCAAGCAGCAGATACTCTCTCGGTGTGAACTGTCGAAAGTTGGATATATGTATAAACATATTAATTTCTATAATCACGATAAACAGAAAATGGCAGCAAAATATAAATATTTGAAAAATCAATAAGTTAGCTAAATGATAACTCCCCCTCCACACACATTGGGGGGGGGGGGATTGGCCTAGATTTTAAACGGTACAGAAGTATAATGCAAATCCGCTATTAGACACAATCTTGCAACTTACTTACACACATATATATATATATATATATATATATAGGTAAATATAAAAAATTTTCCTTAGAATCGTATTAAGGTCATGAAGGAAATTTTTAATCGCTGAGTACTAAAAGTACACTAATTGGATCAATTTAACTTCCGTTGAATCGTTCAGTATATCGATGGTCAATTAAAATTGTGCAGCTTATATATATACGTTACTTGTATCTTTTTCAATAGCTTTTGCTACGTAATGGGAATCACGTTACAGCGTCCCTTTCGGAGCAAGTTTCCGTCTTGTCTCTTAATTATATTTTAATGTTACTTTTTTTTTTTTTTTTTTTTTTTTGTGCAACAATCAAGTTATTCACGCAATCGTTGAATGTATTTGATTTTTTCTCGGACATAACGCGTTCAGATATATGGCAAATAATACCATTTATAATAATCGTTTGTAATTGTTCCACGACTTAAAACCAATAATCCGATAAAAATGTAACGCTATAATCATTTTTGAAAAACTTCACAAAATTTCCGTTACAAGATTTTTCTGTACCAAATACTGTTGTAAATCGCAAACCGTAAAATTTTTTCGAATAATCTCTGTTAAAATTGTGTAAAATTGTAAAAATTCGCTTATGTACATACGGGTGCGCGCTGCTATTTATTAAGCTGATTATTCCGAAAGTAGATTCAAAGTAAAAAATTAATTCTCTACCGCTAACGCGATGTCAACAACGTACGTAGTAGCTCTGAGCAAATATTTACTAAATAATTCTACGATATCGCTAGATGACGTATATTTTGCGTCGTGGATATTGTGGACGACGGAGCAGTTGCAAAAAAGGAGAAAAAAAAAGGAAAACGAATACAACAATTACCGATGCAAGTTTTTTTATTTTTGTTTTTTTACCGCAATTTACAATTCTTAATGATTATCCTTTTTTATTGATCTGAGTTTTTCAAAAAAACACATATCGATATAATAAATGGATTAGCAATTATAAGAATGTTGTCGCTGTACTAAAAATTTTTTATCTTTTTTTATTTCTTTATTTTATCCTTTTTATCTACATACAATTTGTTCATTTGAACAATAAGCAGCGATGTTATTTTATGTAAACCATGGTGGAACGTTTCTCAGTGGTCGCTTATTTGTATGTACGTTATTTATATCGGATTATGTTGAGCTATACAAATTAATGTCTACGGACGAAATTCCAGTTCAACTAATGTGTCGTTTCAATCGTCTGAATCATAAGCTATTCTGCGAAAGATTAGCTGCTAGCGGATTGATGTGGTTCCCAAGTCGATGAAAGTATCTTCTAGTAAAGGTCGTAATTACACTTCTTCTTTAACCGTTGGAATGCAGAGGCCTTCGTGTATATCATTATTACGGACAAATCAGTATTAAAACATGCGTCGAAAATACTAAAAACAACTTCGTGCCAACACTTTCGTGCACAGGATTAAGCGACCTATTTTATAAAATAGAGCATTTTTTTTAAAGAGGTTTTACTCATATTAATTCCGTAGCAAAAATTAGCAATATAGATATGAATTTTTATGCAGGCAATAGCGGACATACCGACAATAGGTATTAAAATGCAATTTCGAAAATTACGAAACATTTCAATAAGCGAAAAATCAAAATTAACTGCGAGAGACTAATTATCTTCACCGAACTAAAAACTAGAAAATTTATAGCCTTTTCAATTGATCGGATGCAAATATTGTACGGATATATATATATATATATATATATATATATATATATATATATAGTTACGTTGGTACCGGTGATCAAGTTCTGTCATGACCCTGCGCGTACAAATAATCTACGCTTTGATTCTGTGTACGTGTAATTTTTTTAGATGTTTTTAGGATTGAACTGAATCTCAGCTGTATATTTTTTTAAAGAGCTTTTTTTTTAATTCCTCTTGTGATACTTCTTTACGTCATTTTTTTAACATCTGCAATTTATTTTACGATTTTTTTTTGTAACAATTCACAGTTTTACAAGTATGTATATACACTGTAAAAGTACAATGTGGCCTGTGTTACCATATTCGGTGAAATATTAGAAGTTTAATAAAAAGTGCAAAATGTAAAAGTTGTTAACTACAAAACTCCATAACACCTAGCCTAAAGTGTGACAGCAGATCCGATTTCTTAGTAGCTTATATTACCGTATAAGAAGTTACGGATACTCTACCATTCACCATTGTCTTCAACTCAAAATCCAAACGAATAGATACGAACACGTAAGATCACCAAATGAAAGTGAAAATTTTGGTCAACATAGAATATGCTTCCCGAGCTATTAAAGACGGCACCTGTATATATGTATATACCTGCAAACTACAAATCGGAAAATTCGAATAACCCTGCGTTTCTCATAAATTCGGCTCCGAGCACAGAAAAATGTTTAAAAAATGCATTGATAATGTCATATTTTATTATTATTATTATTGTTATTGTTATTGTTATTATTATTATTATTCCTACTACTACTATTACTATTATTACTATTATTTTACAAATACCGTAATAAGCGAATACAACTAATTTATAGTCTAAACGCCAAATCACTTTCTTCTGCATGTTTTTCGAAAGAATGTGCATACATAGATTATTTCTAGATAAGCTCAATCGCGACCTATGTGACCTACTTTTATTCTAAAATCTTAACAGCATAGCCCTTAATTAGTATCTATAGAATTGTCGTTAAAATCGGAATTAAATATGGCCTTCCGATAAACGGTAAATGTAGAAAAACAAGTTCAGTCCAGCATGATGCTTCATGCGCTGAAGATTCCGTATGTTAACTTAAACAAAAAAAAAAAAAAAAAAAAAAAAAAAACTTAAAGATAACTATAGTTTATATTTACATAATTATAAATTTAAAAAAAAAAAAAACGAAATCCGATTTTTTACCCCGTAAGAGAGACACGTCAATTTTCACGTTTTTTAAAATTTTTCGCTATGTTCGAAAGTTTCATTAAGAAAATGAAATACAGTTTTGTCCCTGATAAATAGCAATTTTTCTATCAATATATAACATGGCCGTGGAAAAAAAATTTTTTTCAGAAATTTCGAGTTTTCAACTTTTCGGGGGCTGAATTTTAAATTCGGAAACCCGGATGCTTTAAAATGGAAAAATATACGGGAATGCTGCGTATATTTTTAAGCTAGTTCAAAATGTTTAACTATAATACTCGCGTCGCAAAGGGGAGGCGCGCCTTTTTTCGTGCTTTTTGAACTTTTCGTCAACTTCAAAAGTTTCGTTAAGAAAATGAAAAAAAGGGGGGTTTCGTTCCTGACAAATAGCACGATCTTTCCATTGACAGATCACATGATCGGGGGGAAAAAATATGTTTTTTTCAAAACTTTCGAGCTTTCGGCGTCTAAATATGAATTTGTAAGCTCGGCTACATTTTTCCTATAAATCGCTCTATTATTATACACATGAACCGTTTCTAAACTATTGCATAATTTAAAATTTTGTCGTTTCTAAACCATCTTATTAAGATTCCGTACATTATGCGTGTACGGAATCCTAAAAAAAAAAAAAAACAGGAAAAAAAGCCGCACATACGAGTATTTTAAAATACTTGATTTTAATTAAATCTTAAGTTAAAATAAATTCATACCTGTTTTGTTAACAGGGACAGATCTAGAGAAGAGACACATTTTCAGGAGGGAAATTATATAATTACGTAATATCTTATACGGTAGGCGGTAGATTTGAAATATCCCTTGTTTCATAAAGAAAATCAAATAGCGACCTTTATAGAAATGTTTAAAAAATGTTTTAAAAATACATAATTATTACAATTTTTAATTTAACTTTTGTTTTATTTTTAGGGGTGAAAAATAAATAAAATTCTAGAGCTAAAATAATAATTTAGAATTTGAATAGAAAGAATATAGTATTTTTATTAGACTTCACTTCTTTTTTTTTTTTTTTTTTTTATTTTTGTTAGTAATCCGATCCGAATTCTCTTTGTTCGTGAGCGAGTTTATATATTTCTCATTGAACTATTATTTTTAATTAAAATTACCAAATAAAAATTAAAAATAAACAAAAAATGGCAAAAGACTGATAGCAGTGTTGGGTTTAAAATAAAATAGAAACGTAACATTTATACAAATCTTTTATAGTATAAATTAAGTTTCTCTGTTATAAGAAATTTTTTCGTAGAAACTTTGGTTCTTAGGGGGATCTCCTACTCCCCCCCCTCCTTGTGGATCCGTCGCTGTTGTTAGTATTTATAAATTAAAAAATAAATAAATACCTCAAATAACAAACGAAAATATGTACTTCAATTTAAAAAAAAACACTTTCGAGCATAACCCATTATCAGCTAATAACACGGAGTGTACACAATTACTAAAAACACATTTTAGTTTTATCTGAGTACACTCTTGTTAGCAGATGAGAGGTACTTTAATTTGAATTTATTAAAAAAATACAAATTAATACTTATTTTCGTTTGTTACTCGGTGGTATTTATTTATTTTATATTTATAAAAACGTGTAAGTTATTTAATGATCACGAGGTTGCGTTGTATTGTTTACTTCGATTTAAAAACTGCCGATTAGTTCTTTTCATACTCCGCTGTTCTCATTCTTTCTCTGTCCAACCAGTTTTTCTCCTATCCATGTTTTATTAATATTTTCTAGGCGTTTACACATCGAGTAGTCCGGCGTGCCCGTTAAGGAGGCCAGTTTCTCCGCCTTAGGATCATTCTAGCGCCTGCAATTTTTTAGTTTTTTATTTTATTCATTTATTATACAAATCATGTTTGTCTGCGTATATATATACGTACATGTGTACCTATGTGTGTGTATTAACTCCCATTAGTGCGAGCACACCGCCTGTGTGTAACCGATGAGAGTTATTTCTGTCTTCTTCTTTTTTTTCAGGATTTACAGACTTGTATTCGTTTTGCGTCCTTTTTACTACTTCAAATATCTCTCTACCTTGGTATAGAACGAAAATTAACCTAATTGTCTGCCGAGCCTCTTACCTGTGTGCGTGCGTGTGTGTGTGCTCGTACGAATCTAATGATGTATATGCTTATCCCGTTACAAATTAAAGGTTGACTAACTGTTTCATTAAATCGAACATCTGCTCTCTCGACAGACGTTATCTATCAAGTACAGTTAGAAAGATTTAGGCAATGTGTATAGGTGTATGTGTACGAGACAGGCAAAATGGAGCACAGTAACACAGCGCTTGATCCCGGTGCTATGATATTTAGGTGTTTTTAATGAATTCTGTTTTGTTTTGTGTTTTTTTTCCTTCACTTTTTACACTCTCGTAAGCCTGAATTGAAAATAACTTTTCTGACTTTCTTTTCAGAAACGGTCTCGGAACAAAAACCTCTATCGGTTGTGACGAATTTTTTTTGATCGGCATTTAAGCTGCAATTATGACGCATGAATATAAAAGCGTCCCCTTTGTTAACATTTCAACGCCTCAACAGAGTTAGCTAATTGCAGTATTCACTTTGCCCGATCAGCCGAGAGTGTGACTTCGGAAGAAAGAAAGGTGCTTTTATTTAACGCGATGTATGTTTTTTTTTTGCCTCAGAACGTTCTCAAGGTCAGCCAAGATGATCTGAGAAGATCCGCCGTACATTCAGTCAAAAATTACGCAATTAAAATCTAGATAATATATTCGGAAGGAATTTTTTTTTCTATTATGAAATTGTACACTTTTCGCGTAATATCCTTCCGTAGTAAAAGTTTAAAAACGTGACCCGATTGCCGTCCATGATTTCTGAACATCTTTTGAACTTTGGCCAAAATTTTCGAAATTTTTTACCGAATCGAAACGTGTGGTTCCGATGACCTTTCTCCGTATCTTTCGCAAGTCCGTTCGGTACGGCAAATGTCCAAAATTTTTAACTGTAATTGTTCGTGTAATAATATATTATACGTACGTGTTTATAAACAGCCGCTGTGAAGGAAGGCGCCAAGAAGTCTACAAAAAATTCTTTAAGATTTTTTGAACTTTTCATAATCTTCGAATGAAAGAATACGAATATGGTTTCGTCGCAAATATTAAAAAAAAAAAACTCCCCCCCCCCAACTTTAAAAGGTAGAAGTTTGCGTAAACTCTAGTTTCCTTTAATTTTCACGAGTATAATACTAGTTTAAAATTGAAACTGTAATGCTTGCACCATAAGGTATTGCTATCTCTTTCGCACTTTTTTTAAAAATCTCATGCGAACTTCAAAACTTCGTTAATATAATACGGCATTGTATCGTGATGTAACGCAGCTTAAAAAAATGGGTAGAGGTAAAGGGGGGTATTTTTATTTTTTCCGAATTTGGAAGTTTTGGACGTTCCGACTCGTCTCAATTCGAAGTTATAATGACGTTAAATATATTTTTCTTATTATTTTTCCTTTGAATATATGTTTAAAATGAATTTCAATTTTTTGATCTTCTACGGCCTACTACTTACGAAGGAATCTTTTTTTTTTTTTTTTTTTCCCCCGTAATTTGTCGACCTAGACATTATTCGATGTGATAGTTAATTTTTATTTTTTGTTATAACATATTAAAAATATTAAGTTTAGTGATGGTAATCACTGATAGCTTTAGCGACTATAGATCGTCTAAATTACACCAAAAACTTATAAATTACGTACTAAGACCTTCCTTAGGAGTAAGTAAGTCTATTCACTGATGAAAATCGAAACAAAATCAGTTCCGTAGTTGCGGAGACGAGTGTGCAAACAGGCGCAAAAAAAATGACCTTATTTTTTCGGTTGAATTTTTAAGTGTTCACTTTCCAACAACCGTAATAATCACCTAATTAAAATACGTGCGGTGGGCAGTATGAGAAATAAACTGATTTCCAGCTCGTTAATAAAATTATTATTCGAGTAGTTTTAATTTGCCGAAAAAATAATTTTATTTCCGATTAAATTCTGCCGTGCTTTTTGAATTTTTTCCCCGAACTATCAAAAAAAAACAACATCGAAAATGTAATTTCCGAAATATTGTTTAACAAGATAAAATATCAAAATATCTTTCAAGCACTACTCCGTTGATAATTCTTTATTCCCACGCGAAACGATTTCTTGCAACGGTAGAATTAGAAATGGTTTGTTACTTTGCTTTTATCTTTTTATAATTTTGTCGAATTACAAAATGAGAACCATTAATTTTATCAAGCGATTTAACGTAATATAAGCGGTAAAAATATTCATTCATTTTTTTTTTTTTCGAATAATTTATTTTTAAAATTTTCCATGTCGTTCATTGTTTCTAAAAATCTCACCTTTTTTTTTTAGTATTTTTTTTACGTTGCATCCGTTTTTCTTCCGGGAAATTTTAATCCTAACGTAATGCCCTTTTACCGTCGTTATGATTGTAAAACTTCTCGAGTAAAAAAAAAAAAAAATTAAAAAAAAAGCTAAACCGAACTAGAATGACTTTCCTGGTTTTTTAAGTGAAAATATTTAATATTTTCGAAATAAGCGAATGTACACAATTTTATAAAGTTCGAATTTAATGTTGTCGCGAATGCAAATGACACTTTTTAATTCAGCCCGGTTACTTCTTTACATATTTAGCGGTTGAATTCGAAACTGAAAAATTTGAAAACACATTCGAACCGGCACTTTCATTAGGTACCAAAATAGGGTACTTTTTTGATAAATTGTTTTATTTTAAAGATCACTGTTTTTACTGTCGACTGAAGCCGCTCAAAGCTTTAATACGTAGAACTCTATGCTAAGTTACATTGCAAATAAAACTGTTTTTTTCACACTTAAGTTGGAATATCAATTTTTAGAATTTTACATTTCCTTCAAGTATCTTCCGAATATTTTCTGTAAGGTTCGTGAGAATCGACTTAAAATGGCAATGTTATACCAGTTTATAGAAGCGCCGCTTTATAATAGAGTGTTCAGAGCAAGTGGCGAGTCACTTTCCATGTTATTAGAGTTATAATATCCGCTCCTGCTGTATTCGAAATTAACGTTATCATTAACTGTTAACCTCAGTTTTGCCTGTATATATTAATAATACACATTTTAATATGTATTTGTAAATTGGTAAAACAAAATTTTTGTTTTGTCTAAAATTTATTCATCTACCTTATCTATTTATTACGTAGTTCTTCCCTCTTTACTTTACTTAGAATACTCCGTTATATATAAATCGGTTACGGGGAGTTAGTCACGCAGTAATCTCCCAGAACTACATATTTGAAAGAACATGTTCTCTACCCGCATTTCCATTTTCTCCTAGATCTTTCGACTCCCTCCTACCGTCAGATTTTTTTTTTTTTTTTTTTTTTTTTTTTTCTTCTAATTCATTTATTACCACAACATCAAACCACAGTAGTTGAGCAAGCATTTAAAATTTGAATATGAATAATATTTCCGGTAGCAACTATTAAAGTCTGTTGCAGAATTCTTTATTTCTCTGTAAAAACCGCTTTTATTTAGACCCCGCAATAGAGGTTTAATGACCTGGGTAACGGAAAAAGAGAAAAGACCGAATATAACGGTTCTTGCTTGCGCCAGAGATTTATAAAACGTTAGCTTGTTATTTATATTTACCGTAATAATTATTTTATTTAAATTTTTGCGTTTAATTTAATTTTATTTAAATTATTTATTACGCAGTAAGTATTTTATTCAATTTTACCTTTCTATTTTATTTTTTTTTTTAATGAGTTCGGTGCCAGCACTGACCCAACTACATGAGCTTAGCTCACCTACTCAGATTCTGAGGCGATCGGAGATAGAGAGTATAAAGGAAAGTAGGAGAGGAATAACGGCTAGAGATGGGAAGGAAAGGATAAAGGAAGCATTGAAAGGGGTATGAAGATCCAACGCCAAGAGTTCGGCGTATAGATGAGAACACTCGGGAAAAAGAGCAGGACATTCAAAAAGGATATAGTTGGAATCGCATATAAAGGGAGGATCAGTAGAGTGGAGAGGACAAAAGGGAGAATTTCCTCATTTCATTGACATAACACTCATAGCTCTTGGGTTGTTTACATATAAGCAGCCAAAAAAAAAATAAATAAATAAACATAGCTCGGCTAAATTACATTAGAAATTTATAAATTATGCACTAAAACCTTTGACAGAAATTAGTTTATCCACCGATGAAAACTGGAACAAAATTCGGGTTCGATAGTGTTCGTGAAATAGAGACAGACAGACATATTTTTTGATTTTTTAAATATATATATATATAAAATATTAGCTGTTATCTACGGCTTTGCCAGTATTAATACATGTTTAAATCATAAATTATACAATCGCTTTTTTTTAATATTTTTTAAAATTTGTACGCTCTTTGGCAGAATATTCATCAGAGTCAACTAAGCAATGTTTCCGGACATATAATAGCTTGTTCATCATTGTATTTATTTGTTTTTTATTTCTCATTCACCACTATCCTCATGTTATTTACTTATTCTATAAACTGTCCTTTTTCTTGTTCGTCGGCTGCTGTCCGGTAATTAAAACTTGCCTAAATTCATAATTTTTTCTTTCTTTTTACATGATCATCTCTGTATTTCCACTAAAGATTTATTTTCTTTTTTCGGGAATATTACAAATATAATAATTAAAACGAACATTATATACACTCTACGACAGCAAACCGGAGTAGTTGCTAATGATTTAAGATATGGATGTAGGCTATTGTAACTATTGTTGCAGGATTTTTTATTAATCCCTCTGTAATATAAATTTCTAAAATATTCTAATGAAATCTGTTTCAAAACTAAATTTGTTTATACCAAAATTGTTTATGTGTGGTATTCACGCTTGTATTGTATTAATACACGATAAATTACCTGAGAAAGCGGTGAAAGAAAAAAATAATGAAACTTCAGAGAAATCAAATATTGAAAACAACACCAGGTTAGTAGTTTTGGAGACGTAGATAAGGTTTCACCTTATTATATTTTGTTTCGATTACTGTTGATGTTACACCGGCGAAATGTTCGATGTCATTGTAAAAAGTGTTTATTACGGAGAATATCAAGCTTGGAATTCTAAAAAGAGCACTATTGACTATGAAAAAAATAACATAAGGTGCACCAAGCAAAATGTGCTACAATAGGTAAAATGGAAGTAGATACCATCGTAGCATAAATGCTCTAAACAATTTGCTTGAAGTAATATCTACATTTGCTGATTCAGATACTTTCAGTGGTGTTAGCGCAAATTCGAAGATATTATTGTTCAATAAAGTTATTAATGATGTTATCAATCCTTTGCGTCATCTTAATTATTTAATTTATATATATAAAAAAGAACCGGTAATGAACAGAAATATATTAAATAATGTTAAAATATTATACCGCCATGTTTCGCAGCAATCACTACATATATTCATGGTGTAAATGAAACAAAATTAACTATTACCAAAACAAACGTCAACAATGTACTATAAATACAAAATTACTGGTTCTTTTTTATATTATTGCTATATTAAAAGTGTATTGGAGGTGTCTAAAAAAGAATTGGCTCATGATAGGAGAAATCATAACCAGGACTTTCCGGGGTAAAAATTAATGAGCTGATAGTTAATTAAGAACTAGCTCTATACGTGTTTACATTGTAATCATTGGTTAAAGACTATGAGAAAAACTACTTGCTTAGCATACAAGCATTACGGGGTTCTTTACTGATGAAATATCACTATTGCCCTAAAGGAGACACATAATGGTGCCAACGGTAACGCGTGTATGCAGAATCGGAAGCTAGAAGAAATATCAGTTTTTTTCTCCCTATTATAATTCATTTTCCAATTAATGACAATTTAAGTAAAAAAGAATTATTACAGCGATGTCTTGGCGCATTCGCTCAAAACAATAACAAAAGTTCCCCTATCAAATGTATAGTCATCGTGGGTCTAAAAATAATTCTCAGCTACAACGAAATTGTTGAAATTTCAGCTCATATTAAAGTGGCTATATACTTTTTTACCGGCAGCGAACGATAGTATTATTATATATTATAAAAAAAAAAAAAGGTAGAGTTTCTTGTAGTTGAAATTAGGCCAAAGCGGCGGGAACAAGCTGATATGCCAGAGTGTGCCAGAGACGCAACGAATTAGTATTCTGTGGAGGCTCGAATAGCTACTGAAAAATCTCTGTATAGCCCTGAAACTAATGATTCATTTCCAGTAAACATTTTTTTTTTAAAATTAGAACTTCAAACTTTAAATGTGTTTTTCTCAAAATTACTTTTTCTGAAAAGCCGCTTGATTGACGGTGAGATCTTAAACAGTTTTTCTTAAATTTTTCACATATTTTTTTAATGCATTTCGCTTGTTAATGAATGAAGGACCCGATTTTGTCCTATTCACTATCCTTCCGTATGTGTTCTTTATGATGCTGATCGCATTATATTTGAATGTGTGGCCTTCTCTGCTCAGCAATCGCGCCCTTCTATTCTTCGCTGTTAAAACTTAATATTTCTACTCCTTCTCATTTCCTTCTGCTTCGGTTACTTCTGCCTACCCTTGAAGTGCTTCTATCCTATATCCTTAAACGCATACGATTATAAATTTATTTCTCCTCCTTCCCATTTCTTGGGCTAATGTCCTTGCTAACGAATCCAGTTAAAATGAATAAATAAACAAAAAAGAAATAAATTTGTCTGAAATATGTTATTGTCAACTATCAAAAAATTAAAACATGGTACGTCATTTTTAAGCTTTTTTGTTTTAAAACTTATGCTATTTATTGATTTATTTTTTCTTTTTTTCCGAACAATTTCTTCCTTTAGGGACACCATTAATTCCTAAACTAAATAATTTTACTTGAAATTCCCATTTCAAACGGTCCACCTTGCATCAATCCTGTTTACTTCAAAACTTCATAAAAAAAAAACGAGTTCCGAGAAATTTTTTTATTTATTTTTATTTATTTATTATAATGTCATGTAGAATTATTGCTCGGGAAAAGTAAAATTTTTACCGTTTATAGTTACGTCTAAGAAAATGTTTAAAAAATCCGTTTTTTTTTCTTTTGTTTCTTTTTTTGTACAACCCTTTAAGTAGCGTTTTCCGGCCTGTCCTTGAAGTTTCATAACAACAATAATAATTAATCGGGCAAAATTATACACTTCGGAAGTGATATTTTAATAACATTCAATGAAAACAACTATAACACTAGACGCGCGAAGGGATTTGCCGAAATCACAGACCAATTTGGAAAATGAACTCAAAAAAGGGCGGTGGTTCAGTTGAAAAGCCGCATGAATGAGCACAGTTTTAAATACAGAAGATTACACAGAAAGAATATAGCTAGAAAGAGAAGGTGACAAAACAAATATTGTTGTATTGCTCTTGACTAACTAATAGGAACACCAAAAGCCTTCTTCCTTCCGATTTATATTAAGCGGATTAATTACAAAAACAAGTAAACCTATTAGTAACTTTATTATTATGTTGCTTCGTAATTTCATCTTTTGTCTGGGGATGAACGGAGTTTGTCCTTGAATATACGAGTAGATCTCTTCATAGAGAACGAACAATAATGAGGAAAAAATTCGATTTGCGAGCACATTATGAAAATAACGTGTGACCAGATCTTATGTTATCAAATAAAGCTTCGTAAGCGGAAGACTGTTTTGACGATTTTTTTATTTTTTTTTTAACTTGATTAGCTCGTAATTTTTAAAAGCAGCATTAAATGATGACGATGGTGATAATAGTAATAATAAGCATTAAAAAACAAAAAAAAAATCGAAATATTTACATTGATTGGTTTCAAAAAGTAGTGCGTTCTCGATCTCTCATAATCAAACTGATCGAAATGAAATTATTATTAAAAAGTAAAAATTGGTGAAGATCAATAGAAGTAAATTAGATATCTAGAGAGCACCCGAGACAGGAATATTGGCGAAATAAAAATACTACGATGTAAGTCAGATAAAGAAAACCAAAAAAAAAAAAAAAAAAAAAAATTTACCGGCGAATTAATATCTTTAACAAGCGTTGACGTCGTTATCATCATGGTTTCTACGTTACGTTGTTCTTTAATTAACATGGAACCTATCAAACGTTAGAATTCATCGCGAAAAATTTAATCATATTATTCCAAGAATTGCACGAATCACCGTCGCCGAAATTATTGATGATTACCATGGCCAGCTTCTGATCACTATCCCGGATGGACGAATTTGTGATGGAACACAATGTCCCACCGTTTTCTTTTCTGTAAAATGTCATAAGTAGCATAAGGATTAAACAAATGTTCCAGCAAAAAATTAGTAGTTTGAAGGGGGGGATTAATATAATTACGTAAAACCTTCTACCGTAGGCAGTAGATTTCAGAAATACCCCCTGTATCATAAAGGAAATCAAACAGAAATTTAAAAATGTTTTAAAAATACGTACCGTATTTACTCGCTTAATGTACGCACTTTTTTGCCGTTTTTTAGCTGCCAAAAAAGGGGGTGCGTAAATTACGCGAGGAATCAGACCAACCTCCATTTTACGGGTTATACGTAATAGGTGTGTGTATTTCAAAATTACCTCTTACCTAAACAAAACACTCATTAAGTGAATACCTTTGTTTCGAAAAATATATTTATACAATAATAGGTAACTCTACATTAGGGTAATTTATAAATTCGAGTACCGGTAATTTACTTTTAAGAAATTAGACATTACCTAGTAACGTTAGTAGCTATTAATGTATTTTAATAACGCGAAAATATGGTTTATATTATTTCTCGAAAAATTAGGGTGCGTAAATTACGCGAGTAAATACGATAATTATTACAATTTAATTTAAATGTAGTATTATTTTTAGTTGTGATGAATAAATCGAAATTATAAAATTATACCTAAAGAATGGTAGTTTAGAAATAATAAGAAAGATAGCATTTTTATTAGACTTCACTTCTTTTTTGTATTTTTGTTAGTAATCCGATCTGAATTCTCTTTGTTCGTGAGCTAGTTTATATATTTCTCATTAAACTACTATTTTTAATTAAAATTACAAAATAAAAATTAAAAATAAACAAAAAAGACAAAAGATCAATGATAATTACATTTAAAATAGAATAAAAAAGGAACATTAATAGTTTTACTGGCGAAAATAGTATTAAATATTAATTATTAAAATCCATAGGTGTAAAATTCATACAAATCTTTTATAGCATAAATTAAGTTTCTCTGTTATAACAAATTTTTTCATAGAGGCTTTGGTTATTTGGGGCGAAATGCCCCCCCCCCCCTACTTCTCGGGATCCGCAACTGATATTAGTATTCCTTTCTGATACGTATAATGTTGGTTCGAATTTCATACGATATGTGAAAGATTTAATTTTAATTGCGAGTGCGTTGTGTACTTTACATGTTATAAAATTTTGAGAAAAAATACCGTATTATATATCTCGCAGCATATACGTAAAAAAATATTTTTTTTCGTCACTCTTTATGATTTCATTGTGATTGCCGAATGATATTAACTAAATTGTGACTTTAAACTTATTCCAAGTGGGGATGCGACAAATAGTAATTTACACAACAAACGTATCAATCAAAATAACTAATTACAGTTATAACGCCAAATGAGAAAAAAAAAACAGCGAACTATGTTGCGTTTTAAATACACTTATCCGGGGAATAGCGGTTAGGAATTAGATACTTTTTTTTTTTTTTTTTTTTTTTTTTTTAAATTGATATCAATGGATGACGTGATCTGTGCAAAGATGGCTACAATTGCAGTGATGTGAAAATGGTAAAAAATTGTTCTTTTTTTTTTTTTTTTTTTTTACGCGCGTAAGAAGTTTACAAGATACTCTGTAAATGCGTGGAACCTCGGAGTAATAATGTAAGGATTGCTAGCTTTGCTAATTATTTTAAAGTGCTGATCGGAACTCATCATCGGAAGAAAAGTTAAGGGAGTAATGAGCACCTACGGGCAGAGCGCATGATAGAGGTCGTTATTATCAACAGCGTGTACCGTTAGATTCTTCTGACCAATGTGCTAACTGATGTGCCATGCTGTACCCCCATTTAATAATGTACAAATCAACCGGTAAAGTTTTACAAAACAAAACCTCAGATACAAAAAACTATGGCGCGAATATTTATTTTAATAAAAAATAATTTTTCATTAAATATTAATAATCACCGGACATGTTCCACGGAGATACAAACTCCGTAATCACGGTGTAATTATAAATGAAAATTAAAAATTATGTATAAAAGGAAACGTAAACAAATGAATAAATCGATAATTGTTGAAAGATAATCGATAAACGGTAATATAAATTTCGCCGCAGAAAATAAAAAATATAAAGGAAATATTTAAAAATTTGAAGGAATTTTATAAAATAATAACATTAAAAAATACCGTATACGAGATTACGAAATAAATAAATAAATTCTAAAACCGGTTAATTGAAAATAATGAGTTATGACTGTTGGGGTATTTTTTTTTTTTTTTATGACTTATTCTTTGTGTTTATGTGCAAAAAAATTGTTCAGCTGGATTGAACAGTTTATAATTAATAATAATTCTTAATGTACTAAAATGGAATCCTTTTGTTTATTTTCGCCAAACTCGTAATAACATTGTGTGTGTGTATGTGTAACTTAATAAATTTAAAAGTTTTTACAGTTCATCTGAAACATTCGATACTGAATCAATTATCAGCAGTACTTTCGGAATTCTGAAACATCGAGAACTGCGATTTTTTCCAACTACATATGTTGCTAGGCCAATAATGTTCTCTGTTAGTCTCCTCACGAAAAATGCAAACTATGTAAATCTTTCTTTTTCTTTTCCGTAAATGTCAAAAAATAATCGGCGAACATTACAATTACGCCCGTAAAAAGACGCAGTCAGGTATTGCTTTTAGGGGTTGAGCAAAAAATCTGTCAATATTGCATAATCAATAATCATTTTCGAGAATGTCTGCTAAAGTTGATTGACTAAAAAAAATAAAAACAACCGTTTGGGGAAAAGATTCGTAAAAACAGATCTAATAGAGAAATAAATGGTCGACAATAGTTTTCAACCGCTTTAATCTGTATGCTAAACTGTGAAAATCTATTTTCTTTTTTTATTTCTTTATTATTATTATTGTTGTTGTTGTTGTTGTTGTTGTTGTTGTTCTGACGATAAACCATTTGATCACTGTTGATAAATCTTTTTTCCTGAAATTACCTTGTTTTCTGAAACGATAGTTAATAATTCCGGCTTGCTGACCTGAACTGAACTCTCCACTGCTACCACCATCATTAAGAATTATTTACAGTATATTGCAGCTTTATTAGCGCGGTGAGCTTATACAATTTCTCCAAACTAGTTCGTAAATTTTTAAAAGCTTTCCGAAAAAAAATTGAAATATTAATTAGTAATCTGATTACATGTTTTATTTGTATAAATTGTTTAATATAGGATTGTAAAGGATATTTTTTTATGTCCACTAGGAGATTCCACCGATTCGTATTAAATTCACGCTCTAAACTATTACGTTATTCGGAAGGAAATTTAAAGTCAGGAAGATGTCAGTTTTTCAGCTGGGGTGAATTTATTAACCTCGTAGCAAAGCGAGAGAAATATGTACAAAATGCCAAATTGATAAGCGATCAAGCTCTTATTAGTTTTCTCCTCAGCCTATATATAATAGAATATGTAGAATGTCGTTTAATCTATAACGCGTTAAATTAATTTTGTAAGTTACGCCGTCATTTGACAAAAACGAAGTCTAGTACTTCGCTGACTTGTTAATCGGCGAACTTTTAGTTTATTTAGTAGACTTCTTTCAGAGCGGCCGTAATACATTTCATTTTTGAGTCGAATAAAATGGCTCTTAGAGCTACTTTTTTTTCCTTCTGATCGTTCAGAACTGATTCGTGTTTTAGTTCAGCATTCCGTTTAGTTCGATTGTGAAGGAAGTTGTCACTTATTCCGAAGCATTATTTACCTCCAATAGTATCGTGTATAGACTAGTACGACTTATCAAATACGATTCGGTAGTAGTTAACGCATTTACATAATACAAAGACACGGGCACGTAAACGTATACATGTAAAGAGACTATTCGTTCCCTAAAACTGTACTATTCCGTAGAAAACACCTGCCGTCATTCTGTGACGAAGCGTGGTTGCTACAGAGATCTCGATTCTAGTTCAAGTCGCACCATTCTACTCCAACATCACTGCTTGGTGCGATGGCCCGATCTTGTTCCCGTAGTAATATTGTTGCTCTATTCTGTCGAGCTGTTTTACATTGTTCCGCTCTCCTTGTCTATCCGGGTTCGCCCTCCCGCGCACAAGTTTCCCTCGGCGAATATTCTCCCCTTTCGACGGTTTCGGTCCTGCGGCTGATTTATTTCTATTCCTATTTACCTTCTCGCGATCACCTACTGCGGGCGTACCCGCACGCGCGCCGCATAAAAAAATCCTATCTAACGAAAACCTTATTTACACTGTTCTTCTAACATGTATACGTCCAATTGGCCTGTTTTATCTCGAATAAATTTGTCCGTTGTGTCATGACGCGCGAAGAGGAAAGTTATTCCAATTGGAAAACGGATATTTTACCGCATTTCATTTCGGAAATGCCCTGAGTGTTCATGGTAGATAAGTAAGATAAAAATGTCCCCCTATTTTATTATTAGAATAAACGTATGCACAAACATGTACGTATATGTACCATATTAATGACTGTGTGATTCTTACGTTCGGAGTAATAAGAAATTCTGTTAAATTTTTTGGCGTTATAAAGTTACATTACGGAAGTTGTAACAGAAATTACTAACGCAAAATGTTACCTGTTCTGAACATTTTTTTCTGATTACCATAAAAAAAAAAAAAAAAAAAAAAAAAAATGTGTACTTCATTTTGCGAAGAATGACGTAGCCGATTGAAACTAACTTGTCTAAAAATATTACAGATATCATCGGGGGATGCCTACGCAGTGTCTACACAGGGAAGTCCGGAAGTTCGAATTTACACTCATATACATATATTTATAGACTAAAAAATAAATAATTCAAAAGTGTAAATTTACGTTTACGGTTAGTCCGCTGTTAACACTCCGTATTTTTCATAAGGCAACGGGAGTTGGACTGTCCTAAAGAGACTAAAAAATAAATCAGGGTCTTCGAAATGTTCATATATACCACGTCAGTAATAAAAATGTTCTGCGCAGAAAATATTTAAAGAAAAAGAACTGCCGTTAACCATACAGAAACCCAAACCAAAACATTACCGATGTATAAATGGAGAAACGAGAAATATAAGGTATTCCAGACGGTACTTTACGGGAAAGGGGCAGACCTAAAACATCGCAGGAAGATGCTATGCGTAGATTGTGTAAATGATTGATAAAGAACTACTAGTTGCAGACTGGAAACTGATTGACCAACTTTGATCATAGATTACGCCAGAAGAAGAAGAAAATCTTTAGATCCTAATTCTTTGTGATCATTTTTTTTCAATCGTTTCTATTCATTTGATTATTCTTATTTCTTAGACATTCTACCGTGTACTGAAACTAAATCCCGGTTTTTCTTTCCTGTGTAACTTGTGCTCTCTCTTTCATTTCATATTATTTCCTTACTTTCGTCCTTCCGATTTTTTGAGCTCTTTCTTGTTGTGTAAAACGAAGACATTTTCTATTATTCTCTCGGTTTTAATTTAGAAAATAAAAAAAAAGAAAAAAAAAACAACCTTTTTCCTATTTAAAATACTAAGACAACTTCAAGTGGTTGGTATTTCGTTTTAAGTTTTTACATTTTTGAGCCTCGGGCAAGACATAAGTTTAACTGTTATTTATTTATCAAAGCACTTTGTCACAAATTGCGATGAAGGCGTATAGCGCACGGTAAATACGACAAAACTATTTTTGTTAGTTTCATTAAGATTACACATTTGTTAATTACTAGTCGTTCTAGTATTGTATAAGTGAAACGTCTTATGACTTGTTAGACACTGCAGAATATATTGTAATTAAATTTTGAAAAGGGACAGTTATATGTTTGACACACCTTGAATATCATGCTATTTCACATAAATAGATTCTTTGCTTCGTTTTAATTCGAAAAAGAAGTAATAATAATTCACCTAAGTTGGTTGTGTGTGAACTTAGTTTTATACATATATATATATATATACATATATACATATATAGTGGCGGATCCGAGGGTGATAGGGGACATCCCCCCTCCAGAACCAAAATCTAAATGACAAAAAATGTTACAACAAGGAAACTTAATTTATCCTATAAAAAAATTGTAAAAAGATTTAATTATATAACTAACAATTAATACTATTTTCTAGTAAAACTATTAATGTTATGTTTTTATTCTATTTGAAACACAACTGTCGTGGATCTTTTGTCTTTTTTATTTATTTTTAATTTGTATTTTATAATGTAAATGAAAATATTATATGTTTTTATTTCTTCCGTAAACCGTAAATATATATATATATATGTTATAAGTATAAATGAAATGTCTATTGAACGGTTACTAATGTTATATTTTTATTTTTACACGAACATATATTATTCAAAATTCACAAATATAACATTGTTAAATACTAATTAATTATGTTAAAATAAATCAAATCAAATAATTACAATAATAGTCCGACCGGTTTCGTTAATACATATTCATGGACTAATTTTTGTTTTTTGTTGTATTTGTGTTATGTCATTATTTATAGAATAATTCGATATGTTATAATAGTTAGTCTATGTGAATGTATAAAATTAATGGAATATTGAATGAAGTATATATTAAATTAAATAATGTGTATAAATAAATAAATATATAATAATATAATAATAAATGTAAATTACTGAGTAAACTAAATATTAAACATATTTTATTTTTTATATATATTTTTATAAATTTTTGATATTAAATAATACATTTTTTGGGGTGCTTTGTTGTATGTTTAATGTTTTTTCTTTATGTTTATTGATGTAATATTCTTCTGCTATATTTAAGAGTTTATTATCGTTGATTATTTTTAAAATTTTCATGTCTTCTTCTATGTTATAAGTTATTGTGTGGTTTTCTTTTATTATATGGTCGGCAAATGTTGATTTTTCAAGGTATTTATATTTGATTGCATATACATGTTCTTTATACCTGGTTTTAAAATTTCTTTTTGTTTGGCCTATATAAATTTTATTACAATTGTTACATTTTAGTAAATATATGCCTGGTTTTTTAAATTTATTTTCTTTGTTATTATTATCTGATTTTAATGTTATAAATTTGTTAAATAATTTGTTATTTGTTTTGTATCCTATTTTATTATTTTTGAAAATGTTTGTTAAGGTATGTATGTTTCGGTTGATGTATGTAAACATTAACCATTTTTGTTCCTTTGTTTTTGTTTTAATTATATATCTATTTTTGTTTTTTAAGTTTTTTATTATTTTTTGATTTATTTTGTCTATTATATTGGGATTGTAGTTATTATTTTTTGCTATTTGTTTTATTAAATTTATTTCATTATTTTTTCTTTTTTCATTCATTGGTGTATTGTGTATTCTATGTAAGTATGTTTTGAAGGTTGCATGTTTATGTATTTTTGGATGGTTTGACGTTTGGTTTATGATTGTATCTGTTTGTGTTTTTTTTGTGATAAATGTTATAATTTATGTTGTTATTATTGATATTTATGTTTAAATCTAAATAATTTATTGTATTGTTGGTTCCCACTTCTATAGTGTATTGTAGACTAGATGATATTTGATTTAAAAAATTTAGAAAGGTAAGATGATGGTTAGAATTTTCATTGAATATACATAGAATATCATCAACATATCTAATATAGAAAATAATGTTATGTTTTTGTAGGTTGTTTATTATTATATTATCTTCATAATACTGTAATGTTATTTCTGCTAGTAATGATGAGATTGGTGACCCCATTGGTAGTCCTGATTTTTGTATGAATATTTTATTATTAAATTTAAAATAATTTTGTTTTGTTAATATTGATATTATATTAATTATTTCATTAATTTGAATTGGATTTATGCTTTTCTTTTTTAGGATTTTTTCTATGATTATAATTAGGTCATTTATGGGTATATTTGTATATAAATTTTTTATGTCATATGATACTAGTAAACATTTATTATTAGTTTTAATATTATTTAATCTATTAATTAAATACAAAAAATAGCGCAGAAATTAAGAATCAAGATGGAAATAAAGTCATTATACAGGAAGAAGCAAGAGATAAATAAGAAGTTAGTTACATTACATTTATTAATTAGTAATAAGTTAAAATATGAAATTTTTATTGAATACATAGTTAAAATAAAACAGAAAGTAAAAATAATAATAAATAAAAAATATCTAATTATAAACAAGAAACTCAACAATCTAAAATTAAAACAATACAACATAAAAGATAATTACCACAATTTTAAATTCCATCCAAGATATATTAATTTAACAGATATAAATTTAAACAATAATGAAATAAATTTACTAAATAATGGAATTAAATACAACATATATAATCATATTAACAAAAATAATTTAGAAAACTTAATAATAGAAACGGAATTTGCCATAAACAAGACTATACAACATGATGAACAAGATTATTATAGATACATAGCTAAACAGAAAATTAACAAATTAATTACAATTAACAAAGAAAGAAGAAATATAAATAACACAAACATAAACTATAAAGAAATAATTAAAAATTTTAATATTAAACTTCAGAATAATAATTGTGTACTAACAAAAGCTGATAAAAATAATAGTTTCATAATAATCAAAAAAGACAACTTAATTGATAAAACAATGGATTTTATAAATAATAACAACATACATGAAATCAATACAGATCCCACTAACAAATTCCAAAACGAAATAAAACAAATGTTAAAAGAAAATATAATAACCTTTGATAAAACCATGAATTGGAAACATATAAAGAACAACCCTTCACCACCTATATTAAATCCATTAATAAAATTACATAAACCAGATAAGCCAATAAGACCATTAACTAACCACATAACTGCACCATCCTACTTAGTAGCAAAATATATTAACAAAATGTTATCAAATTTAATACAATTAAATAATAATTTATCTATCAAAAATAGCAATGAATTAATTAATAGATTAAATAATATTAAAACTAATAATAAATGTTTACTAGTATCATATGACATAAAAAATTTATATACAAATATACCCATAAATGACCTAATTATAATCATAGAAAAAATCCTAAAAAAGAAAAGCATAAATCCAATTCAAATTAATGAAATAATTAATATAATATCAATATTAACAAAACAAAATTATTTTAAATTTAATAATAAAATATTCATACAAAAATCAGGACTACCAATGGGGTCACCAATCTCATCATTACTAGCAGAAATAACATTACAGTATTATGAAGATAATATAATAATAAACAACCTACAAAAACATAACATTATTTTCTATATTAGATATGTTGATGATATTCTATGTATATTCAATGAAAATTCTAACCATCATCTTACCTTTCTAAATTTTTTAAATCAAATATCATCTAGTCTACAATACACTATAGAAGTGGGAACCAACAATACAATAAATTATTTAGATTTAAACATAAATATCAATAATAACAACATAAATTATAACATTTATCACAAAAAAAACACAAACAGATACAATCATAAACCAAACGTCAAACCATCCAAAAATACATAAACATGCAACCTTCAAAACATACTTACATAGAATACACAATACACCAATGAATGAAAAAAGAAAAAATAATGAAATAAATTTAATAAAACAAATAGCAAAAAATAATAACTACAATCCCAATATAATAGACAAAATAAATCAAAAAATAATAAAAAACTTAAAAAACAAAAATAGATATATAATTAAAACAAAAACAAAGGAACAAAAATGGTTAATGTTTACATACATCAACCGAAACATACATACCTTAACAAACATTTTCAAAAATAATAAAATAGGATACAAAACAAATAACAAATTATTTAACAAATTTATAACATTAAAATCAGATAATAATAACAAAGAAAATAAATTTAAAAAACCAGGCATATATTTACTAAAATGTAACAATTGTAATAAAATTTATATAGGCCAAACAAAAAGAAATTTTAAAACCAGGTATAAAGAACATGTATATGCAATCAAATATAAATACCTTGAAAAATCAACATTTGCCGACCATATAATAAAAGAAAACCACACAATAACTTATAACATAGAAGAAGACATGAAAATTTTAAAAATAATCAACGATAATAAACTCTTAAATATAGCAGAAGAATATTACATCAATAAACATAAAGAAAAAACATTAAACATACAACAAAGCACCCCAAAAAATGTATTATTTAATATCAAAAATTTATAAAAATATATATAAAAAATAAAATATGTTTAATATTTAGTTTACTCAGTAATTTACATTTATTATTATATTATTATATATTTATTTATTTATACACATTATTTAATTTAATATATACTTCATTCAATATTCCATTAATTTTATACATTCACATAGACTAACTATTATAACATATCGAATTATTCTATAAATAATGACATAACACAAATACAACAAAAAACAAAAATTAGTCCATGAATATGTATTAACGAAACCGGTCGGACTATTATTGTAATTATTTGATTTGATTTATTTTAACATAATTAATTAGTATTTAACAATGTTATATTTGTGAATTTTGAATAATATATGTTCGTGTAAAAATAAAAATATAACATTAGTAACCGTTCAATAGACATTTCATTTATACTTATAACATATATATATATAAATGAAAATAGTTCAATCAGAAATATACAATATATACTTTTATTGCTTATTCACAAACAAACATTTCGGATCACATTACTAAAAAAAATTAAAAAAGAAGTAAAGGCGGATAAAAATTACTATCTTTCTACTCTTTCTGGTAATTTAACTGTTCGAATTCTTATAATTTTTTTATTTTTCACCTAAAAATAAAACAAAATTTAAATTAAATTGTAATAATTATGTATTTTTGAGACATTTTTTAATTTTTAAAGAGGTCGCAATTTGATTTTCTTTATGAAACAAGGTAGTTCTTAAATCTACTGTCTACCATATAAGATATTACGTAATTATATAATTTCCCTCCCCAAAATGTTTCTGGATCCGCCCCTGTGTATATATATATAGTATTTATAATGTACATACATATATATAGTATATATGTATATATATATATATATATATATATATATATATATATATATATATAAAAGTGAATAATACGTAAAATAAATTTGAACATAACGAAACTTTGCGCTGTGAGCATTGGTAACTCCGAACACAGTTATATTCTCAGAAATATATCCGTGGTCGGACACATTCGGATAGGTGTATCTCCGATGACATATTTTAATATATCTCAACTCTGAAAAGCTTCAGCGCTGGGCGCGCAACTGTCAAAAGTCAAAATCTGCCTCATCATTACTGTTTTACAGAATTAGGTCGTGTTCGTAGATTGCAGTATAGAGGGACAATAGCGACAGTGTCATTTAACATTTTCAAATCTAAATGAATAATGTGATTCACAAATTTAATGTGCTGTGTGTTATTTAACGCGATGCGAACTAGTGATTTTATCAAAAAAAGTGCTGGTAAATCGGAATTACGCGAAAAATATCTGCACCGTGTTCAAGGACGTTCTGTTGCTTTGCGCGTTCTGAGTACAACACGGAGTTGGAGTTGACTGCACAGCCGAAGATGATTGCGATTATACTCTAGGCATGAAATAGATAACTCGATCGGAGTTGGAGTTGAGAAGCGGATTTATATCCGTAGTCGGAAAGGACAGATGTATGTACCCAAAACTGCTCAAACGGAGTTGATTTGCGCATCTCTACCTTGCAGATTGAAAAATATGAGAAAACTTATTTCGGTTTCGGATTTAATATTTCAGTAAAAGTTCACCGGACTTAATTATATATTCAATGTAAAGAAGATAAATTTTGGAAGTTAATCTGGTAACATTTTCTTATTAGGGCTAAAGCTAAAAAGAAGTTATTTCGCATTATTCCGTATTAATTTCCTGTTTGTTTTTTTTGCTTTTTTTTTTTTCAAATCTAGATATCCGACTACAGCTGAACGAACAGCTGAGATGTTTGGACACGAGGATGGAAACACAGGTATCAGTGGTTACCGAATTACAAGATTTCTTCCGCCGAAGAGCGGAAGTGGAATTGGATTACAGCAAAAATTTGGACAAACTATCAAAAACTATTCAACTGCGCCACAAGGAACAAAAACAGAAGTAAACCGAATACTGTATTAAATGTTCTTTTGTGTCTATGAACACTGATCTTTTTCCTAAATAAGAAAACCCTCTCTATAGTATGATTTTTTTTTTTTTTTTGCGAGGGGGATACCGTGCCCACCAAATATAATCGTTTAAAAGATATCTTAAAAGAAGATACATATATTCTGGTCATTGTAATTAACGCCAAAAACTTACAAAGTAAATATTGATTTGCTAAAACGCTTATTAATAAAAATAAATAAAAAAGAAGGAGAGGGGTACTGAGAAAATATTTAAAAAAAAAAATGACGTATGTAAAATCGAGAAAATCGCAAATCAAAGTTAAGGAGGGTGTGATTATTTTTTTACAGCTTCTTAATGAAGGCCCGAATTTTCAGACATGTTTTTAAAAAAAAACTATTTTCCATATTAACCTATCAGAACCTCATGCGAATAGCGGAGGAAGGCAATAACACGCGAGTCCGAGTAAACAATCCAAACTATAAAGATTGGTACAAGCCAAAAAAAAAAGAAGAAGAAGAAAAAACATTTAATGCGGGTCGTGTGCAGTAATAAGCTGTTGAGATGACAAGTTCGTAAATGTTGAGAATAGAACGGATTTCCTTTCTTCTCTAGATCGTCTTTGCTGTCCCTAATTTCTCTTGTTCTCTATCGTACTTTAGTTTGCGACCTCGAGAACGATTAGAATAAAAAAAATTTGAACCCACGACCTACGATTGTTGATTATAATCGAGAACCTTAATTGTTAAGTACCTCTTTGACTTCATGTTTCAGCTGTTCCAAATACGTTCAGTCCTAGAAAACCATTGCACTTACCTGTTGAAAAAAAATGTGTGTAAATTCCTAAAAAAAGTTGGCTCCAATGTATTTATTATCGATTAGACGTAGCGTTCCAATTATAATATATTTTGAATATCGATGCTAAAACGAAGGAAATGTTTCCTGATGCGCCCGTATGATTATCGAAAATTCGCCATACCGAAAAAATCATACTGCTCTTTTTTTCGTCATCCTTTTTTCCTATCTTTCATTAGCTTTATTTCCTGTCTTCTAAAAGAGATACTCCTTCTCAACTCGAGATCTGTCTCTTTCGTTTCATTATTTTTGAGTCGTCTGTCTTTTTGCGAGATCCTAAATACGTGTTTAAAATTTCACTCAGAGCGATCTAGTGTAAGGTGAAGCGATAAAAGAAGTAGCAGGAAACATCTTCTTTAAGTGTCGTACGCTACATAGCGCGTTGGCGCAACCTATTCGTATATATTTTTAACTGTACCGATATAGGTTGTGTACTAGGCAATTGTTTATATGCAGTACGAATGTGTACACACGCAAGAAGACTACATTCGGAACAGACTAATAATCGTTTGATTTACATCGTTTTATAAAAGTGCAGTCCCCCGTGTATGTCTGCTGTGTGCTGACCTAGCGCGCATATGATGATATGCATGTTTCCATTGCCTTCCACGTGATTATTAGCGAATATTTAAATTTTAATTCTTTGTAATAGATGATCGAATGAAAGATTGAATATTGGCGAGAAGTAATGCTGAACTAGGGGTAATCGGTTCGCTTGATTTTCGGCAAGTTTCTTTATACTGTTATTACCGTTGTTTTCTTATTTCTGGTCACATAAGAAGTAAATTAAATGTATATATATATATATCACAGTATTGGATCTACTATTAATGTTATTCCAAGTTTTAGTGATTTTTATTTAACAATTTGGTTATGTATCTGAACTAAATTTTGAAAATTCTCAGTAAAACCAATGGTGCGTATTTCGTAAGCGGTAAAAAAAACTATTTTTTACTTATGATTTATTTACTTTTTTTTTTCTTTTTAAGTCGAAAAGTTTTAACGTCTTATAAATACAATGAATTCCTGAGACGATGATGATAATTATTATTTCTTTTTTTTTTTTTCCATTTTCAATTTAATCGGGTTTTAAATAAATTAAATCAAAGCAGAAAACAGAAAATTACGAAATATGATTTTTGTTTTGAAAAAAATCTAGCGGCGGAGCATTGGAAAAAGCTGTAGAGATTTGCAAAGAATAACCTATAGTGTGTTTTCATACTTATGTACTTTCCCTGAACAGATGTGCGTATGCAGTGACGTCTGCATGCAGTTGATCTTCATTTATTATTTACATTGTTTATTTAATTTTTAAAAAATCTAAAAAATCGAGAGTATCGAAACAAATAGTTCTCTTTTTAGATGTACTATTAAAATTTATACCTGTTTGTTAAATCATGTAAAATAAAATAATAATATTACAAAAATTGTAGCAAATTCCGTTATTTAAAAAAAAAAATTATAATTTGTTATAAATTCTCTTTCTAGTAAGAGCTTTATTTTTAACGATTTTCCGACAAATATTAACGATGTTTGGTGTTCTGATGATGACGCCAATCGAAATGAACTGGCAGCGCGATAAAAATAAGCGTGTCTCGTTTAACGGGATGCATAGTGCAAGACACACGGTTAATTTTCATGATCAAGAATTAAATATGGAATGTAATATAAAATTCTAAATTATAATTAATTATACTAATACAATTTAAAAGTACTTGCATATGATCTTTACGTTTTAATGGGTTCCAAAATGAACGACAATGTATATATACACATATATATTTTATATATATATATATATAACTGGGTCCTTTGATACTCGGAAAGGGGCAAGTTCCTTTCACCACCAGGTCCAGTTGTTCTATAATTCTTATAGAAGAGTAAACTTTTTCATTGGCTACGCCGTTCGACAAAATTTTTCCGTTACCCTTTTTCGTTAAATTTTCGTTACATAAAATTATGACATTTTTTGGGCAAATTTCGTGACAGGACACTTTTCCTGATGACCCCTGGCGTAAAAATGGCATAGTCATTAATATATATATATATATATATATATATATATATATATATATATATATATATATATATATTAATTAATTAATTCCCGGCTCACCTACTCCAATCCAAATTACAACTTACAACACCGGTTCGGATATTCTTAAGCACCTTTTAAATACTTCATCTTCTTCTAACACCATGAATGATCGAATAGACTCCAGTTATTAACAACGTTACTTTCGATAACGTTTCTTCCCTTTCTTCAATAAATGTTTTAATCTGGACGCTGATATCTGCTTTCAGTAAATTCCATATGCTTAATTTGGAGCATACGGTTTTAGCTATGTGTCAAGTTTTACAATCTTAGATTTGGCTGAAGTGATATTTTTCTTTTCAAAGTGTTTATCTTGTTTATCCTTCTTTTTTATTTGTCTTCTTCGAGTATCTTTTTTTTCGTATATGCATCTTTTTTTACCATTTCTTTCTTAAGCAATTGCTAGATATCCCAGAGCTAGTTGCAAAATTGCATTAAAAATAAAAAAAAAAAATAAAAAAAAATTTCTTAAGCAGTGAAAGTTCTTATTCAATTCATTTTTATTGTTACCTTTCTGCTCTTTAATGTATCTTAGGTACGTAATGTTCGGGTATCAAGATGGTATCATTTCACAAGTTTCACTTCATATTTTTCAAATTCTTTCCTCGTCTTTTGTGCTGTTCTCTGATCACTTCTCTAACTTTTTCCTTTATTAATTCTTCTAGGTTTTTGCAATATGAAATTCCACTATGTCAAGTCAACTTAATATTCTGCAGCGGATCTTCCGTAGTATTATGTGGCAACAGGAGCTCCTTAGAATGACCGTTGAATCAATATAATATTGACACTGCTCCGTTTTCTGAAACCTGGTTAAAAATTTATTCTAGCATCATTTTCTGTAGTTTCTCCCACATCAGTTCCAACCGTAATGATAGTAACGGTAGTAAGGAACGACATTCAGTACGATATCCGATCGTTCCTCCTAATATTTCTTACTCCAACTTAATTTACATCGCTATTCCCAACTGTTCTCGCATGCCGTTGATTTAATTTCTGCTTATGTTCTTCTGAATTACGATATACTAAATTCCCTTTTTCAATCATTTGTTGACTGCTTCTTATTTCCTTTGATCATGTATTCTGATTGGAACACACCCTCTTTCCTGTTTGGGGTTTCCCCTACTTACAATAGCAATCGCACAATCTTAGAGAAGTTTATCTTTCAGAATGGCGCCTATTCTTCCGTAATAATGGTTCATATCAGAAATCACTTTTCGTTCAGTTCCGTTGATCTCTTATCTCTTCCAATCTTGCCCTCAGTTGTTTATTAAAAGTGACTCTACATTTTTCTCTTAATTTCTTTGCACAAAGCTCCATCTTTGTCTCTTTAATCTTCCTTATATTCCGGACATGGGTTCTTTCGTTAATTAGCCAAATTTTCGAATTCTTGTTGATTCCCTCACCCTCTTTAATCCATATAAACTTGAATACTTTTTTCAATATCATTTCTTTATCGATTTTATTTATTTTGCCTTAACTTGTTCTTCTCCTCCCTCAAAACTTGTAAAACAGTTAAATTGTTTTCACCCTTGCGGTGAAATCAGTACCGTAAGGCTACTTTTGACTTGGGTGAATTTAACTCTTCAGATTATTTTGCTCTTGTTCGACCTGTAATAACTCTTTAACTCGTAAAAGAGCCAGTGCTAGAGTCAGATTTATTCTAAAAATGGCTAAAAAAATGCGTGGAAAAGCTTCCCTTACTCTTTCTCACGCTCCACCTTTATTCCCGATATTCAAATAATATCCGTGGCCCTTACGTTTCCTCTATTCGAATATTCTTTTAACCATAATCTCCATTCCCACGAATCAATATCTTTTATTAACTTTCTATAGCTCCTTGTTACGTTTCGAGCCTTAACGAATATCATGTCGTATTTCTTCTTCCAACCCCTCCCACTTATTCGATTTCTTTTTTATAGAACTAGAAAAATGTTTACATAATTCTCCTAATGGATGCAATTTCCTTTTTCGTTCTCAAAAATCTCGCTATACATATTTTCCTTTCAGTTTCTCTTAAACTTGTTTAATTCCTTTCTTCGCCCCGGTTCCACTTACCGTTATCGTTCTTCCAATCTTTAAACGCAATTCTTCTTCATTTTGCCCAGATGGATTTATATAGAGAAATAAGGATGTAAGGATCACTACCTCTTTTTGTTTGCCGAAGAGGAAAGATACTTGATGCGTTCGGAGAAGGATAACCGACTGTCAAGGAAGATACTAAGATAACAAGAACAATTAACACGAGAAAGGAGTGTATTTGATAGGGATAGATAGACAGAAACAGGGTTATAAGGTCGCAGAGTAAAGGCGAGATATGATTTTCATCGTGATGTTGTACATAATGTAATATTGTTCCAAGAATTTTGTTTAATGCATGTCTCGGAAAATTTCAAATTTGTTGCAATGAGATGAACTTCCTTTTTTATTATAAAATTAAGATATCAAAAATGTATACATACAAATAAAAAAAGGATATATATTTTTGAATTTACAAAAGAATTTACGTGTTGATTCAGTATACTAATAACATAATTTAGTTGTTTTTTTTTGTTTTTTTTCTAATCTACATTTGACTCGAACGAAATATTAGGCTAGTGGTTATGCTTATTTCTTTTTGGCGGGAAAGATGTTTAATTTTTATTCGGGACAATGCCAACATTTTAATAACTTCCGCTGTTGCAGACATGATAAAAGTGTTATTTAAAATCTTTTCCAAAAGTAATTTTAAACATGTGTCTTATTATACGAGATTGCGAAATATTAAAAAGGAAGATGGCAATAACGATTTTTAGTGAATATCGCAAAGAATTACACATTCGCTATCCGTTCAAAATAATATCATTGTTGTCCGTCCGGACACGAATGAAACCATTTTTCATTATTTTTACAATCGGCATTATTCGGAAGTGTGAAAAAGAAATTATCTAACAAAAATTGCTGTATCGGCCGTTTTTAAAAGTATTCCGAGTATTTAATACGGTAACTTCAACGGCGTCCTCTCTTGTAATCAGCCGTTCCGTAAGGCTTGTTCACAGAGAATCTGCGACTATACTCTAAAAGTATAGTACATCTGTACGAAACAAATTGTACTGCTGCTGTATTACACTACTTTTCGCTAAACTTGTGCGTAAAAGAAAGAGTCATTCGTTCAAACATCTTCATAATTATGTTCAGCCTCAAAAGTAACCAATTAAAACTGGAGAAAACACTGAATATATAAAATATTAGAATCTGTTACATTCTACAAGTAATCGGAAAAGTTTTTTTTTTTCCCCTGGGTTCGTCTACAAGGACATTGGTTCAAGAACAAAGGAAAAAGGACGCAAGAGACTCAAATCTTTACACGATTAGAGATAGCCGGGAAAAGTAATTTTGTCTAATCTATTTTTCTATAATTTCAAATAATCATAACCGAACTTTTTTTCAGGCAATTCGCACTTTTAAATTCCAACTAGGAATATTCGGGCAGATTAATGTTATTTTTTGAACTCTGCGAAAGTGCACCATGTTTAATCGCAGATTGAATGGGTCAGTTGAATATGAAACCATGAGGAATGATAGAAAAAAAAAGAGGTTACTTTAAAGAGATTAGATGTGAAACGTTGAACGTTGCAGCGCAGCGACAGGGTGAGGTCCCTAATTGACGAGCCCCCCAAAAAAAAAAAAAAATTAAAAAAAAACGCATCGATTTGAAGGCCGGTAAACTGACAAATGACAGTTCTTCAGAAGAAAGTACCAGTTTATATATATATATATATATATATATATATATATATATATATATATTATTATTATTATTATTATTATTCACAACCGGGGAATTAAATGTTTAGAAATAATTTTGAAAATTCGAGAAATTTATTAGCTTTCAATTGTGTAAATGAGGCAATTAACGTCTGCCGCTCGAACGACCTTACATAATTAACTGATTATTGTTGTTTACTATTTAAATAAATCCACCTAGGCGAACGGATAGCGTCTGGTTGATTCTTTTTTCTTACAGACCTGAAATCAACATCTGTCTCCAGCGATCTACCTGTTCTCACCTGCTTCACAGCCCTTGCTTTTTGTGTAAAAGCTTGTCTACTTCCTTTTTATTTTCTCGTTTGCTTTTTTTTTTTTGAAACATTCGTCGCGATTGTGTCGAAAAAAATTTCGTCCGAGTTTCCTCCACAAGAATGCGTGTTCCGTGTTTTAAATATTTCACCGAAAATATATATGTAGCAGAGTGTACTTCGTATTATGCGAGAGTAGTGTGGTACAGATGGTACGGACTGTGTAGCGAGATTAACGTGTTTGGAGTCCTGTTGGCGACCCCGAGTAGCCAGCGGTCGGTCGCCGCCACCGAATGGCTACAAATTGTCTCCACTTCAGTGGATGAAACTCGATGAGGAGGAGATATGTTTTCCCCGCCGACCAGTTTTATAATTAAAATAAAAATAGAAAAAAAGACCACACATCTTTCTTATGTAATACAATATTTCAACTGACGCTTCTGTGATAGTAATTTATATTCTATTTCCTTCCCTGCTCGTCGGTGCTTTCTACATGCACACACTGTAGCTTTCAACTATGTGTACTGTAAAATAATTTTAATTGGGCATCGTATATGATAAAATAAATATCATATCCTGTACAATTTCTTGGCCAGGAGGTCACACACATATATTATTATTATTATTATCATTATCATTATCATTATTATTATTATCATTATTATTATTTTCTACCATTCGCTGCGACATTCTTCGACATGGCTTTTTTACCGATTATAACAAAATTAGAATAAATTTCTCCGCTAATTTAACTCTTTACCCGTTATTATGTAATTATTTTCATCAGAAAACCCGATCGGCATTGAATTTTTCGAACACCTGCAAAAAAGTATCACTCTGTATGAAACGAAAAAAAGTAAGAAAAATAGCAATCCTCAATACGCCCAGTGTAAACAACTGCTTCTTCGCAATTCGCGATGAGACTTTTGTGTATCTTTTTGAAGTCAGTGAAAAAACTCGGCCTTGTCGTAATCGCTTTTTTTTTCGCCATTTCCTATTTGGTCCGTGTTAAGGCGTCCGCCGAATAACAAGAATTAATAGCTGTCTCATGTTGCATGCTGCGGCTTTTAAAGTCGAAGGACGTCACACCACTTTACTGGAGCATCCTGAACATCTATAATTTAAAGATGACATAAAAACCGTTTTCAACCACTAACGTTCGTTTCGGATAGTAATAGTTATTTTTTTTATCCAGGTCCATTTTCGTAAACTGTACACAGTTTATAAGAAGAACAGTTCTCGAAAGAACCGTCCTGGAAGGAAATTTTCGTATACCATACGTGTCAATTGCACCATTCTCGGCCATTGAAAACCGCAGTTGCGGAATTAAACTAATGTGATTTCAACGTCGTTAAATCATCATAAATTACAATTGAAAGAAACGCTCTTTTCATTTTATCCTTTAATACATACTCCTTAGTCGTTATTGCTTCGTTCATATCCTGTTCTTTCCAAAATCTGACCGGCGACATGTTCTTCTTATTATTGTTTTTGAGCGCCGGCTCGTGATTAAAGAATCCAGTGGCGAGGGGGAGTAATGCGCCCACGTGCCATTTTTTGAACAAAAGAAACCAACGACCAACAATAAGGTAGATTTTTTGATAACAAGCATCGGACGGTGCAATTGCGCTGGTCACAATCTCGAAGGTGGTGCTGTAGTATTAAGCTGAGTATCCACTAGCAGCGCTACGCGACCACTATTATATAATTTGATTAATTTCATTTATAAAGTAGTAATATAGAACATGTCGAGTAGTGAAGATGAAAATCCATTTCACGTATGCGGATCAAAGTCGCGTCGTGGTCACCTGCAGACTGTCACGATCAGTCGCTCGTTACCAGTCGTTGTGCTGGACAGTAGTTCTCTGTTTAAAAGTATATGCCGCAACTTGGAAGAGACTTCGCATCGCCATCGCCTAGTGCTGATGTATACTCAGCCTAACGGTCATTATTATCAAAGAGATGATGTGGTGGTACATTTTCTGAGATCAGTGTCATCTCCTCCTGCGTGTCTCGCTTCGGCGTTTGTTAATTTCGTCGGAAATTGTATTTGGTACAAAGGCGTATGTCTTTAAAATAAACATTACAAGAAAAGTCTCGCTGGACCCGAGGAGCAGCTTCCATCCATAAATCGGAAAACTCAACCTATATACTACTGTAACAATTGGTATGTCGCATTCAAATGCGCCGCCTAACGTGTTATCGGTCTCTAGTACTGTTGAAGGTACTCAGGCAACGGCCGGGAGTGACGTAAGAAATTAATCGTCTCGAAAGTGTTTTTCGTTTAAGCGTGTAAAGCATTGTTCAGGAAAATATAAAGCCGGCACCGTTGTACTTTTTGTACTAAAATATATTGTGACGACATGTGGTAAAGTTGTGTGATGCGACTATTTTGTTTCGCTGAAAGCGTGAACTCAAAATGAATGAAATGTTTTACTGGTAGTATTATACGGATTTCGCGAAACGATTGCCAGATGCAAGACTGTATCCGGATCAGTAGTACCCGGCAGTCACGAAGGATACGAAACTATTATGGATTTACGATCAGTTGAAAGTATAATTTAGCAAAGATTTTTCGTATAATAAAATGCTTGTCAATAAACGGCGAGAAAATTCGGCCCGAACTGTCGTCGTCTACCTACTAGATCTGCAGAGAGTACTAATGTTTCGCGTAAAACATGATGAGCATTAGAATGTTCAACTCCGAACTACAAACCAAACATAATAATTAATTATGGTTTATCTTCGGAGAAAAAAAGTAGAAAATAAGTATAAAAAAAATGAAAACACTCGGAATTGTTTTAAAAAAAAAAAATCGGATCATATTTTCGGTTGGTTAAAAGATTTAGCACATTTACGGGGTTGACCCCCCCCCCTCTTGGTTACATTTCTGTCTCTTTCTCTTCTATACTTTGTATAAAATGATCAAGGTTTACAACGTCCTTCTTAGGTGTCGTCCCATTAGATTTTATAACGAAAAATGTCCTAATTTTATATAATAAAAAAGAAAAAATACGACCAATAATTTATTCCATAAATTTTATTGAACTACCGAAACAACTTAATATACGAGTACTACACAACACATATAAATAATACTTTTTTTGTATTTCCCCATGGTATTATTAAATTATCTGTATAGTGTCTTTACATGTTTCTGATTATGGTGGGGCTTCTTATTCATCAAATTGTACAGTAATAAGATGTGTATTCATTATGTGTTTGCAAAAACAGAAACCGCCGCCGAGCGCAAACGCGAATTCCGGAAACGAAAATGGGACGACTAACTGTGCAATAGCGAAGAATTTGCCACATTTATACGTGAGATCCGTCTTTTGGCTCAAAAACGACAGATGTAGAAAAGTTTGAAGCGTTGAAATATATAACAAGCGTTACATAAAATTGGGACACTTTTTCGTTACATTAAATTAGGACATTTTTTCTAACGGGGCAGCCCTAAGAATTACGTTGTAATTAATATAATTTTAATTGAATTACATTGAGAAAAAAAAAAATGTACTGTGAACATATTTCTGCATTAGTACTTGTTATTACGCTGAGATAATGTAAATAATATGAGAACTATATACTTCATATCAATGACTTTTCTGACGGTTCAAATATGAAGAGACGTTGAATGGGACTTTGTCGGAGGAATATATGTTGGAGGTTGCCGGCGAGTTTTGGTATTGCGGTCCCTTAATCATGGTGTATTACATCATGGTTGTGGGACTGTGTTTCTGGAACATGTCGGAGGTTATGTATGTAGGTGATTTTGGTATATGTTTTTCCGATGAGGTTTAGTTAGGTGCTTTTGCAAATGAGAATATACTTAATATTAATAAATTATAATGTGATTTTATTTAGGTACCAATTTTAATATGTGCTACTTATTGTTGCCATTAAGGTTGCTATTTCATTTTATTGATTTATTTTAATTTTTAATTTTTTTTTGTTCGTGTGTGTTTTGGCCATTCTTTGCTGTCTTCCTCCAGATTTCGCTTTTCCCTAATTTCCTCCCCACACTATCCCCTCCATCCTGATTATGCAGTTATTTGCTTATTTTCGGCGCCGATCATGTGTTCTTCCAGTGTTCATCTCTTTCTGTGGAGCATTTTGTATTCCTATTTGTTGAGGCTTAGGTTTCCTTCTCCTTAGTAGGCTTCCTTCTCCTTATTAGGCTTCCTATATCCTGTTCTTTCCTTTCCCACTAGTTATTCCTGCTATTTGTTCCTTTTTAGCAACGATTTCTGATCGGATTAAAATATAACCGACTTCTTTCCTTACTATTTGTTTCTGGGTAAAGGTCCTTGGTTGACGAGCCCAAAAACAAAAGATAAGGAAATTTTTTTTTTCTCGTTTTCCGCATATTTATACGAACTACTTTTTATTTCGCTTTGATTCAAATTTTTATATCTATATCACTTTTACTTTTTATTATTTTTTATTTATTTTTTTATTTTTTTGCTTTCTATTTTTTTCTCTCTTTTCTCTATTCTTTTTTTCCCTGTATTTTCATAATATTTTGATTTATTGTAATTTTTTTTATTTTCACTTCCACTTAGCGCATTTGTGGGTTTTATAACAATAACAACAATAATAATAATATTTACTAATATTACTGATTAACTATATGTTGCACATACTATGCATATTATTATTATTTTTATTGATCGACCAATATCTCATGGTGTAGAGCCCCCTTCTTGAATTTCATATTTACTATTCTTTGCCATTTTTCTCGGTCTTGGGTAATTCTGGTCCAGATGACGGTCTTCGTCTGAATTTATATACACAGTTAGGCTTTTGAAATGTTAGGAAATTGAAATTCCTAGAAAAATCATTAATTTCTAGGACAGTCTCGCCGTTTTTTTTTTAAAGTTTTTCTGCATTGTCAAATAATGAACCTTGGGTGTCTTAAATTAAGAATAATAATAATAACAATAATCTTCTGTGGTGCAATTATTAAATATTTAAAATTTGCACAATGGTCACACTGCTCATCTTTAGTAATTTTCGGGATAACAATTTTTGCTAGAAAAACAATCGGGATGATATTTTCATGAAAAGATGAAAAAATAAATCGCGTAAAGAATGGGGGAGGGGGCTTCTTCGGGGTAAGCTCCGAAAAAAGCTGTGTAACGTACGATAATAGAAAGGAACGAGATTCATCCTTGATCATGAGGGAGAAGTATGTGTCGCGTGCTGCAATATGAATTTTATCCGTTCAACCTTTTGAAATTAATACCTTTGGACGATTACGTAAGATAACGGCAAAAGAACAACCGGTCTCACCTACTGAAATGGGCTCGCCATGCCGTGGGCGCGTTTTGAAACACAAAAAAAAAAACAAAAAAAAAAACCAAAAAAAAATACGCGGGTACTTGAAAGCGAAATGAAAATAAGTAACTGTAATAAAGAAGGTTATTTTTTATGTTAAAAGTAAAAAACTCGGGCAGCGTTTCATGGCACGGTCCACTCTAACGGGGCGAGACAAACTTTCTAAGAAAAGGACAAGAAAAATGTGCCCTTAAACAGCATTATGCGTGTTGCACCTATTAGCCGAGATAAGACTGATAGTTGACTTATGGACGTTGCGACATCTCATATCAAGCCAAATCTAACACCTGTTCATTTCTCCTTAAACATTTGCAATAAAATCCGTAAAAATACAGCGCACAAGCTAGCCGGACGATTTTTTTCTTACATCCCTGAAAACCGAGGGATTAATTAGTAACACTTACTATATTTTATAAACTCTAATGATGATAACTATTTTCCAGCAGTCTGCTACTGTGATGAATGTTTTTCGTAGTTTAAACACTTCTTTTTGCATATGTTGGTTGGTAAATTTTATGAAAAAAAAAAAAAAAAAAAAAATGATAATCATTATTAATAAACGCTGTTTGGTGGAATTTCAAAACGGTAGCGTTCCGTGAATCGGTCCAATAAAAGCGAGACTTACGTTTTTTTTTATGTTTTGGGCACGTTGTAGACTCAGCGCGCAAGAGAAATTTTCATAAGTTTCGGTGGTGCGGCAGCGGGATATTTTATCCGAACGAAACATAATTTGTAGTTGTGAAAGGTTACATTTAATAAACCAGACTGTACCAACTCCAGACAGTCTTTTCTTGAAATACTTTTTGACGATCGAGGAAGAGTGTCTAACTGAGAGAAGAAAAGTGCTGGTCCGTCGTATTACTCGTTTGTAACGGTAATTAAAAGAATCTTCTCGATAAGGATTCTTCACGGAGCAGGTTAAAATTTAGACCGGAAAACTTTTTTTACATAAAACATCGGGTCGGTTGAACAGAGAGAGGCACACGTGATAGGTTGTTCGCGGTCGAGTTATAAGAAAGTCGGATATTTTGTAAGAGAAAAGGCCGATCTCACAGAATTAAGGTTTACCAGTTTCCGAAATTTACGGCGTTCACGAGAGCTTTTCTTGAAATATTGCTATTAAGATGAACAGTTTACAACCAGTAGTAGGGAGCCTGGAAAGTTGCGTAAAAAACTGAAATTAAATATGCACTTATGGTATAGACTACATCGGTAACGTTCGGATGAGATTGTGCGTGTGTGCGTATCTTTGCAGGAGAAATGTTACCGTCTCACGGTACTCGTTGGTATACTAACTGTCTGCGAGGTGAACAAATCGGGCTGCTGTTGACGATCGGTTAAAAACGCTCTCCCTAACGTGCTTAACTTCCCGCGGAATCGAAAACGAACGTCACATTAAATTGCTTTATTTAGTAATTGCTTGTTTTTTCGAGTTTCAAATAAAACGTTTTCCTCTCATTTTCCTCTGACGGAGTTAAAGGATAAAAGGTGCACTCGTTGCTGATATGTTTTTTACCTTGTCTTTCTACCAGCTTCTCAGTGTTCATCTCTTATTGCACCGAGGAATTCTTCTGCCCCAGCGTGATTTATCGCTGGCATTACGCCTCGGGTGAACTTTTCCGGTAGCTTGATACGGTTGATTATTTATGTCATCCAGAATTTTCCTATTCTTCGTTTTCCATTCGATTTCCGGTTTTATTATTATTCAAGATGTTTCCGCCTTCGTGAGGGGGGTCCTCAGTAACGCGGCTACCGGAGATGTAGAATCGGTGTAATGAACCGGAAACAATCATTGATCGAGCGAATCTTGAACGATGTGTGTGCATCGTCCCGTGTTTTGGTTTCGTTATCGTTCGTTGGACGGATTTTTCTTTTGTAGTCCGTCCAGCGTTCGTTTTTTGCGGTATGCGACTTTGGCGTCGCACAGACAGTTACGGAGTTCGTTTACTTCGCGGATGGTATGCGGCCGGTTAATAAAGTCCCCGAGCGTCTAGATGAATTATCGTGCGCACATATCGTCCGCAGAAGTATGCGCGCTTGTAAATCATCGGCTAAGCTCGCAAAAGTGGTCATCATCTCAGACGGAACTTGTAAAATTTTAACGACGGATATGATCTACCGTCGGTCGCCATAATACGCGTGTATACACACGCGTTGATGCCACCGTAGCAGTCCCCCCGCACACACGGAGAAAAGTCGGTTGTTTTGTTGTTTGTTTGTTTGTTTTCTTTTTTATCGCTCTTTCGATTACGTCACAGTTCCTGAAAATAAATTTCGGGTTGAAATGCATTTTTGGGTTTCCCCTCGATCATTTGACGAAATTCTTGGTCGAGTAATTTTTATTTATATTAAAAGAGATACTTTTGAAATTCGATATCTCGCGGCAGATAAGTATAATGTGTTATTGTTTAAAAAATGAAAACTGCGATGTATATTAGAGCGTCCTCTTTTTTTTTTGTTGGCAGAAAACCAAAGCCGCGTTTTATCTTTGAACAGGAGAAAAATTTTTGTGGAATTATTAAAAAAGATAGAAAAAAAAAAAACGCACAAAAAAGTGTAAATTATAGACACCTCTCCCTGGTTTATTGCTTACTTTCTTCTTCTTCTTCTTTATATCGCGATGGACGAAAAGAGAAACTATTAAAAATCGAAGATAATTTAAATGTGCGCCGCGCCGATAAGTTATAAAAAATTTTGCGCGCATTAACTATGACTTTCGTAGTAACTTTAAAATTTGCCAAAATTCGCGGACGAATGCCAAAAAAAAATTCAAGTCCCGACCTTAACTCGAAGATAACATCGAAGCAAAGAAGACGATATTTAAACTGTTTTCACGCGTTATAGTTTTGCTGAAAAATATATAGCCGAATAACCATTTTCAGACTGTTCCGCGTGATGGGATGGCGAAAATGTGTATGATTTACTAATATTCTTATACGCTCAGCGGTGGTACTGTTTTACAATCATTTTTCGACCACTAATGGGATTTCGGTAAATTCTTCTTTTCTCCTCTTCTAGACGTGCTCGTAAAGAGGAACAGAACGTGTCTATATGGGTAGAGGAAGACTTGAAATAGTGAAAATAAACGAAACTAATAAGAAATGTCTAAAAATATTTCTCTCATCCTTGGTGAATGAATATTATTCAAAGTTGGAATATTCAGCGAGTATTTAAATTTTCGAACTGAAAACTGAACCGGATGAAGGAGTCGTCGTTGGCCGATTAAAAAAAAAAAAAAAAAAAAAGTGGATCAAACGGAAAAACGGATTGCAGTTGCATAATAATAGTCAAGAAAGGTTTTGTTCGGCTTGTGGTAATTGAGGTACGTAGTTTACGTGATTTTATTCAACTTGACACGTCTCGTGTAAACACAGTGAACGTCGATGCGCAGGTGTTGCATTATTACTGGCGGTAGAAGTGGAAGGGCCATTGTTATTCAGATCTAAATTGAACGTCTCGCGCATAAATTCGATAAATTCCGAAATACGAAGTCTCATTCGATCAGAGAAAACTCATCTCGAAATTCTCGTTGAATTTCGAGGACATGCTGGCGGTTCGACAGCAAAATGAGGCAATAACGCTTCCGCTTTAGCAGTTTCGTTTTTTGCGCGTTTTTTTTTTCTTTTTAATTTTGATTTCTTTTTTTTTTAATGTTTTCTTTGAATGCGAGAAAAAAAAAACATTTTTAATGCCGGTTAACGCGAGAGTGTTGATTGAGAAAATATCAAAATAAATCTCAAAATCCCTGTTCAATATGTTTATTCTGTTTTTTTTTTTGAATAAAATCCATTTAAAGTTCAAGCGTCGCCATAATGTGGCACGGGGAGTTTTCAAACTGAAGTCCGAGTAATAATTCTTTCGTGTAAAGTAAACTAATAATCTTAGATTACTATGGGGATATTTATGCGCGTTTTTGGGAAATACTTTTGGTGTGTGCTAGCTTATGAAAAAAATAATAATAATGATAATAATAATAAAAAACTCGTTCAGCAATATTAACAAAGTAGAAGGTTTTTTTCGTTTTAAAAATTTCTCATAATGATACCCCTAAATCCCATGTAACATGTTGGCGTACGGCAGAGTGAGAATTTTTAAATATTTACCTATCTAAATGGTGTATAGCGGCGAGACAGAAATACGTACAAGAATTATAATGACGACAGAAAGCTAGAAAGAAAAAAATGTCGATAAAAAAAATTTGTTCAATACGAAAAACCGGGAAAAATTAAGATCTTTCTTTTTCCGGATATCGTGAAAATCTTTGCTCATTATCGTACTCTTCTATCGTGGCTATTTCACCAGTCACGCCCAGGCCATCTCAATTTATTTGATCTGCATACATCGTATAGTGTTCTCTCTGTCCTCTCTTAACCTCACCTTCAATTAAATATTATGTTTTTTGCTAATGACGTGACCAAACAACCTACGCAAAGTACAGAGAGTAGTCTAACCCGTAACAATAATTTGAATTGTGATTCAACAACATGATAACTCATTAGATAGAACTAAATAGCCAGGCGGTCAGAAATGGAACTCACAAAGGACAGCAGCAGCGGAATAACTGAAGGCACTGGAAAGGAAATGGGTTACGTTATAAGGACTAGGAAGACCCGGAGCCGAAAATTATGCGTATAGAAGAGAGCGTTCGTTGAAGAGAGTAGAGCATTCGAAAAGGATATGATTAGAATCACAAATACAAGGAGGCTCAGAAGCACGAATAGAGCTGAAAGGAGAAGGGGATAATTTTCGAGAAGAAGGGAGTAGAGAATGATTGATTCAGAGTCTAGTTAAGGAAACAACAGTGGAATGACGACAAACAGGAATAGAATGAAACCAAAGCAGAAAACAAGGAACCGGTTGAATGCAAAAAGCGATTTGAGAATAAAGATGAATACATGTCCAACCGAAATCTGGAATGATTAGAGCGTGATAAGAAAATAATGTCTGAAGAAGGGAAAGAGTTGAGGAAAGAACCATTGCGAGCGGCTGAGCGAGCAAAAGAGTCAGCTGAATCATTGCCCTCTATATTGGAATGACTATAGAAACCCACAGAAAGTCTATGAGGACGGAACGGGACGAGAACAAAGTGGAGACGAGAGATTGAATTGAGGGAATGACATCGTCAAGGGAACGAGAAGGAGGAGAGTAGATGGCTCGAGGAACGCCGTTAGAATCGGAAACAATTAGGAATTTGCGAACTCCACTTGTAGAAGATATAAAATAAAGATAGAGCAGAGAGAGGAAAATCTGAAGAATTCAGAGTGCAGGAACGAAGGATATGTAAACGCACCACCCACGCTCTTGTCATTTTTGAAACCATCCGTAATCATTAAGAAATGGGAAGGAAAAGAAGGGTCCAGCAGATAAAGGAATTTATAGTTGACTACATTGTGAGAGGAAGAATTAGCTTGGATCGGGAGGGAGGAAAAATCGATAGGGTGCCATATGGGAAAAGTAAGGAAGAACATAGGGAAATAATTCGAAAACACACGAGCAGCTACCTGCGATAGAATCGGGATTCTATAAAGCGCAAAGCGCCAGTGATTTTTGATGTGAAAATAGGAAGGAATAAGCTAGAATGAAGAAGTGGGGAGGCGTTTTATTAAAAAGCGATAACCGAGGAGCGAACGACGAATAAATAGAGGTTGAGTGACAATTTTGGATAAAATTTCAGGAATGAGGGAAGATTTTAAAGCGCAAATGCAGAGGGGCAGGCTGAAATTTTGAATTTAGTCAAGTTTGGATTTGGAGGCATCGTGTCATAAATAAAGGAGCAGTAGTCGAGTTTGGATCGAATAATTGATTTCTAACGAGTTAAAAGAATAGAAGGGTCTCCACCCCATTTGAGAGGAGATTAAGTATTTTAACGGAATGGATATAATTAATATGGTCATGAAACGTAAGGCGACTGTTTACGAAATTACCTAGGTAACATATGGAATTAACAGTGGGAATAGGAATACCAGAGATACGCTGATGTTAACAAGAACACGGTTAAAGGGGCGGAGAGCAAAAATTATGCAGGAAGACTTGGACGGGGAAATAGTGAGGTGGAGACAGGAAAGGGAATTACTAAGAAGGGATAATGAATGATTTAACTCGTTGGTGGCGGAGGACAGATCATCTGAGATGGAGTAAACTAAGATGTCATCAGCGAAAAGAAGAAAGAAGGAGGGAATAGGAAGAGAAAGGAGTTTGCAATCCAGAGAAGGAAGATATTATCAAATGCAGAATAGGCATCGACACCGAAAAGATGACAGTATATTTGTTTGATAGGAAAGACTTATAAATATCTGCAAGGAAATGATATGCAATCAACAGGGCTAAGACCGAAGCGAAAAACGAACGTATTCGTAGGGACTAGATTATTATGTTCAAGCCACCAGACGAGAGGCGGATAGGAAAGGTGGGGGTGCTCAGAAGGAAGATCTAAACGCCTTGGCCATTTTCCAGATCTGAGGGAAGGGCGTATCTTTAGAGAAAGAGGAACAAAATAATTTCCAAGAATTCTTCTTGGCAGATTTTAAGATGTACCAAGCTTTTGCGTTGTCTTCTTTGTGAGCTAAAAAGTTGGACATTGAGGAACAAGAGCTAAAATCTCCGAAAAGCAACTTTACACTCTTCATTCTACCAAAGAGAGGAGGCAAAAAAAAAAAAAAAAAATCACTAACTTTGCGTAAAAGAAGTAGGAGAGAAGGAAGTAGAGAAAGAGCAAAATATAGAGATTGAGTGAAGAAATTATACTGGTATGGCGGGTCGGAGATATACAGAATAATAGCGAGGATACAACAAAGATCGGAAATTTACTCCAATCTGTTTTGGAAAGAAGCCAATGGGGAGTGTGAAGGGGTCTGATTGGTTTAGAAGGAAGAACGTTGTTGAGAGTTCGAAGAATACATGATCACCATCAAAAGTGTCGTTGACAGTTCTCCAGGAGTTTACAAGACAAAAATTCGGAGATGAAAACGGGAGATCTATTGCACTAGAGGAAGATGGATGTTTGAAGTAAGTAGGGGAACGATCATTGAGGAGGAAAAGATTATGGTTCAGAATGCCAGAATCACAGCATTAAGATTGCGTCCTGCGCAGTCCTAAAGAGGGGAATGTGCATTCCAGTCCTCACCAATAATGAACGGATCAGATAAAGATGAAAGGAATGAGGGAAAAGGAAGACCAGAGAGACTGGAGTTGGAGGGAACGTGTACACGCAAGCAGTATGTATAGGATTCGGGAGGAGATCTTCAAGTGAAATGTGAATCGTGTTAAGGAGGTTAGGAAGAGATGGAAGAAGAAGCGGGATATTTTGAGACAGATAGGATAGATCGCGTCTAATTAGAATATCGTAACGCCACCATATCCATTCACACGATCAGATCGAACTAAAGAATAACCTGTGAAATGTAGAGACGAGGAAAATTTAAGCCAAGTTTCAGGTGAACATGGATATTGTCGAAGTCTAATAAACACTCGACACTTTATCCATACTATAAGTCCTATACTAATACACTCGTAATTTATCTTTTAAGTTGTTCGTCTTCACTGCGTCTCTTTTTTTGGTTATTACGGAGATGGTTACTTTTTACCTCTTCTACACCGTTTTTGCCGAACTAAACACGTGGATCGATTCGACTTCAAGTTTTTTTCTTAGATCCTTCGACACTTCCGAGCATTGTTTCTGCCATTTCGTAATTATCGAAAATTCGTTATTTTCTTTCCTCTAAAGATAAACCTTTGCACGTCTTTTCATTGTCTTCCTAATTGTCCAGAAATATTCGGTGATAATATGGGTCGATTCCTTTTTTGATCCGGACACCTTTGGACAGTGTGTCTTCAATACCTCAGTAAAGCTTTATTATTTATTTACATACAGCGATATAATTAATCAAGTTCGTATATAGGTACATTATTGTCTCCTCTAGTGCAACAATAACTTTTGTGTTTGACATTGTTATCAGACACTTTTCCAGTATAGTGAAGGAAACATTGACTGAAAATCGAAGCAATGCTTCGAACGAAAACGAAGCTGGATAGGACATGCGATGAGTGAAAAATCTATTATTTAAAGCGAGTTATAAAATAAAAGGTGTAAAAAACATCCGTATTTAATTAATACGTCTTGAGTATTAAACCAATTTTTTTTCATTTTTATTTTTTTTATTTTTATTTTTATTATTTTCATTTTTATTATTTTCAATTTTTATACAATTTTTTTTTTTTTTTACATTGCACCATTTCTGCTGCTTAGATTTGTTTTGTTTTGCTTGTTTTTTAAATCAGTATAATCACGATATTATGCGGTTGGTGTTAGATTTTTTTTTTTTTTTTTTGTTTTCAAGATGTTGCGTGTGTACACACACACTTCAGATTCTATCTCCTTTCGTAAGAAACGGACTGTTAATGATTAGCGTGCGTTAGCGATCATTATTGTATATTTCAAAGAGAGCAGGGGGAAAAAACGTAAAAGATTAATTTTAAACATAATTAAAATAATTTCTCGAAGCAGTTTTGTTCTCGCATCTCACAAGCAAAGTAATCCGGTTTATTTAATAATGGGTAACAGTTACATTTGAATCGTTAAGATTAAGAATTTTTTGAAATCGATCTGTACTGGGAAAGTTTCTTACGTATGATTAATGGATTTTAGGGGGAAAGATGCATTTTGCGCCGATAACGAAAGAACTGGATGAAATTGAACGGATCATTGTTTTTTCCGGCAAGTTGACTGAAAAGGGGAATAGATATAGGTACGTTCGGAAAATAGAGGACTCGCGTCTCTTCGGTGGGCCGTGTGTGCACCAGAGGGCACAATCGAACGGAGAAGATATTTTATATTACGGCTTTCGTTAATGGGAAAATGCGCGCAGAGAAGTCTGCGTCGCAGTTCGTTTTTATTCTGCGACACAGTTCACTCTTTAAAAGTAATAATCGGTTATGTCATCGGAATCGTCCCGCGTCAACCTCTTGCTCGTCTTCCACTATATCGAAAGTCAATTTTCCCGTTTAATGTAGCAGTACAAATTCGTTCTTTCAACGTTCAAACCCGAAAAAGACGAAAATTGAACGATTCGTTGGACAATTTCGTCTCGCAGTACAGATAACCGATATTTTTCCCTATTTCGGTTTTTCCCGTCCACGCCGAGTTCCTTCCCTATTTTCAATCTGACGCGCACGTACACACATACACACACCGTACGGATTACGGGTTATTATAATGTGATCGAGATTATTAAATGTAGTTCATCGATAATGAAATAGACCGGTAGGCAAGGGATATCGAAGTTCCGCATTTCTTACGCTGCAACTTGCATGTAGCACAATATTCGTTGCACGAATTTGCGAATGGTGCGGAATCATTGAACATCTCCGACGAAATAATATAATTACCGAAAACCATCCTATTGATTACGACTTTGAAATGGGCGTCTTAAACCTCTCTCGCTCGCTGTCGATAAGTGCTGACGTCTAAAGCAGCGACATACTCTGCTAGCTATCAGAATGAGATCGAGATTAGTCAGAACGTTCCGACTGCTGATTTGGTGTTATTATCTCTTTAGTGTGATAGAGAAAAATTTTACACAGTAGCGTAGTCTTCAAAATTTTGCATCGTGAGAGGATAAACAAAACTGCTACGTAGTCTCATGTATGTGGCTTGAGTGTACGCGTCGCACACGTTTATAATTGTTTACAGATTAAAAACATATAGTAAAGCCGAGCGGATGACTAATTTTTGAACTGAGCAACGTGGTAGTTCAACTTATTGCCCTTTTTAAAAAACAATTTTCAATTTTTTTTTTTAATTTCCCCAGCGGCGTCAATGGCGGATTTTTAAAAAAAAAAAACGTCCCCCTTCCACCCACGAAAAATATTTTAATGAACTTCATTATAGGCTATATCTCCATTTCGGGGATTATCAGTCAACGCAGCAATAACGGTTTCCGATTCAGTTTCGATCGGAGTTATTGATATGTAATCAAACCGTCCTTCGAGCCATTTGTGTATGAATACAACAGCGGTCTTCCTACTGACTTTTTGGTAAAATTAAAACGAAGAAATATGTCGCTTGTAAAATTTCCTTTTTATTTTCGAATTGGGGTTGTTTTTTTCTTCTAATTTGTAAATTCTCACCGGCAGTTAATTCCAATTTACACCATTATCTTCTTTTATGTTGTAATCATTTGTACAGGAAATTTTTCAACAGCAGATGGGGGTTATAAGTGTATAATCGTAGATTGTAATGATTTACAGCGGTTTGATACGGAAATTTCGTCGAGGACATTAGCCCGAGGAATGAAAAAAAAAAAAAGGAGAAAAAAACTGTATTATTAAACACTTAAAGAGTAAAATAATGTGAAGGCAGTAACAACAGGAACAGGAAGAAATAAAGGAATATAAGGAGTTGTACCAAGTTTCATTAGAATGGAATAAAAGAACAGTTGCTCATCGGAAAAGGACGAAAATCCGAATAGAGCATGATCCTTAAAGAAAATGGAGTTAAGGGAAAACTGTGAAAAGGACAAAATAGAGTAAAATGATGCCGGAAAGAGACTCAATTCGAAGGCGACACGTAGCCGAAATTATAGAGCGTTTAAAAGAGAAAAAAGGACTAAGCGGAAACAATTTGCAAGTGTAATTGTACTATTATTTAGAGTGGGACTAATCGCAAAAAAAAAAAAAGGATTAAAGGAACGAAGAGTAAAGATAATATAGATAAAGAAACGAAAAATTATTAACACAGGTGAGAGAATTATCGTTAAAGATTGAATCATTTTTTAAAATAGTATTTTCCAACACACGAATCTATTACTGTTGCAACTCTGCTGCAGTCCCAAAGAGGGTAGTTAGCATTCCGATAAAAGCGGACGTGAGGGAACCGATGAAGGAATGAAAAGGGAATTCGCTTAAATCACGAATAGTAGAAATGTAAGCTGGAATAAAGTTGATGAAGTTGAGCGGTTTTGACGAGTTGTTAGAAATTATAATAATCGTCAGTTAAAAAATGTATCATCATTTCTGATTAAAATAGTTACGGCACCATGACCATCCCTGCGATTAGTTAATTATAGAAAAACCTCGTTGCTATCACAGAGATATCTTGTAGTCAGGTTTTTTGAGAGCAGCGCAATATTTATATTATATATTGGCTCAACAAGCCTCTATGAAAATTTTTACGAGCCCTAAGGACGCATGACAGTTCGGCTGTAATAATTTAAATGTCGGTAAGACCTAGTGGTGGGAGAGAAACGAGAAATATGAAAAATAAGATATGAAGGAAAACGAAAATGAGCTAGCGAGATAATGAAAGAATAGCGGATGTCATACAGTGCGAGAGCATAAATAGAAAATCGTAAAAACGATATAATGTAACCGCCGGGACGGTGTCCAAGTTTATTTATTAACAAGTAAGTAAGAAGAACAAAGTTGGGCTAAACATGAAAAATCGGTGGGACCACGATGTTAGAACTTGGTTAAAGACATCGTAAAAAAAAAAAAATAAATAATACGGATTTAATCTGGGGCAGCGACACTCGTCGTTCAAAAAATTCATTGTACCCGAGTCCCCCGTAGGCTGTTAATGAACATTACGACTACTTATTCTTACTTTCTTGTAATGCTCATGGAAGTTCTCCGTGTAATACGAATTTAAACGAAAGTGATTGCATTGAAACCCGATTAGTTTATTTTATTGTTATGTAGGTAGAGAAATTACGTACAATCCTTTCGCGCAGGGCATATTATATGACTAGGATCGGAATCCTATTTTCGAACCAATTGGGTACGATCGATCACCATTACAACACTATCAGATGACGGTAAAGAGAAACGTATCTAATTGTATAGGTAGTAAAACTTTTAGTACGAGTAAAACGCCTGAAACATTTGTATACTATAGTGTCACTTGGAAGTTACACCGATGTTGAACTTTCGAGACGACGACAGGGGTCTTTCTTTAAGCGAATTTTATGTAAAATAATTCAAAATTGTTTGCAGGCAAGCTGAGCTGAATTTTGATAAGCTTTAAGGTCTTCTATTAATAAATTTTATGTAAAAAAAATGTTATCAGATTATTTAAGATTCTAAATTGTTTCGAATTTAACAGTTCAATTCGCGATCGCGTCCCATCGCAAATGCCCCAAAGTTCCTTAGGCTGTGGTTTTTTATTGCCTTTTCCGCTGTCGTTAGTCATTATTTACTTTTAATCATTTCCACTTATTTCCGTTCATTTCTGAACTCAAGACTTCGGACAAATGAGATAGTTCAATCATTCCAACATCGCAGCTATCTCAACGGCCAATTCCTTCGACCTGGCCGTAAAGAGTCATAGTGTGCTATAATTGTTATAGAAAAGTCGGTTCTAATTGATTCACGGTTCTAATTGGTAATTTCTAATTTTGTGCTTTTATTTCCGTTAAAATATTATCGCCGGCATAAAAAAAAAAAAAAAAAAAAAAAAAATTCCATATATGTATACATATATATATATATATATACTGTGTATGTGTTTTTTACGCACGTTATGCATCTAACAAAAAAGCACGATACAGACATAGGTTATGACCATATCTGTAGATATTGATAAATAGTGAATTAGATGCATATTGCGGTATTCTTGCAGCAGAGAAAAGACAATACTAAACGAGTATCATGTATAATTCTCTAGTTATATAATGTCCGCATAGAATTAAAGGTAACACGGCCATTTAAGAGACATGAACGAACATTTGACCTTCGAAAGACTATTGTCATGACGCGTAATACATGTGTATGTGTGTGTATGTGAGGGTGCAGTAACATATTGTGGCTGAGAACTTATGAATATACGTCTTAAATATGTAGCCGATGTTTAAATCTTTTGCGTGATATGAAGTACGTGTTTCAGTGATTCCGACATTGCATTATTTTTAGCGGATTTGTTTTCTTTATTGCCGGATGATTCAATAAAAAAAAAAAAAATCGATACCGGTGTCCAATCGCTTCGGACTATAACAACTATGAATAGTGTAAAAGTTTTTCGCGCACGATGAACTAGGAATGGAAAAATCGGAAGTAATCGGGAAAAAGTTAGAAGGCAGCGTGAAGCACATCAAACTGATGGACGTGTATCAGCGAAAATCCTGTGTTACATTAATCACGGCATTTCGGCTGATTTTAAAAGTTACGAATAACAAAAAATAAAAATTCTCCGAGGTTAGTTGGCGAACGAAGCATTTCTGAGCTTTAGTTGTTCGAATATGTGTGGCCATCTCCTTGGCAGATCACTCCCGACAACAAATTGTTTGTTTTACGTTTGCCTGAGACTCGCTGACACGCCTGTCCAACCTACCTTAAGGACATCAAACTCACAATGATGATTAGCCAGTAAGACTAATTCTTCAGTAACGCAGTTTGAATCGCTGCAACTTTGGCGGAATGAAGAGGCCCATCAAGCTGGTAGAATCCTGGTTCCAGTGCGACCGTTCTTAACGGCATCTTTTGCAGCGGGTTTAATAATTTCTTGAAACAAATTGTTGAATTTTCCAGGCTTCATCAGTACAGCGGTGTCTGGCGTCTTATGTATTCGTCGCATACGGATGGACGAAGTTGTACTGTTGCGTGCACACGCTACTGACCATCTATCTAGCAGCCATTTCTGATCTTCTCCGATTTGTTCCGCTTGTAATATTCGGATATTACTCGTATTCTTCTCCTACTCGCTCATCCTTAAATTTTCCTAGTTCACTCGATGAAATACTTCATCATTGTGAAGATAATCATCCTCGCAAAAATTTTTAATATTTTGTCTAGTTGTCCATTAATGACGTGTGGTACAACTTATACAATAAAAAAAAAAAAAAGTTCTTACAGATTTTCTTAAATTAAATAGGCAAACTTTTATTTATGGCACGTCGTGTAATTGTGGTTGAAATATAAAGAGAATGGAAACTTTAAAAAAAAAAAAAAAAACAATAAAACAAATAAATTCTTCGTAATATTGATATTATCATCTTGATTATCTTCTGCAATCTTCACGGTCAAAAGCGGGTGCTGGGCTGGGGATTATACGTACCGCAGGATGAAACGAAAATATGAGTACTACGCGTAATTTATCGAGCGAGGAGGGAACAAAAAAAGGTCCAACATTTATTACCTTCCGTTTTCATATTGATTTATACAATTATTACCGGGATGCAAACATTTTTCCAGGAATGGAGCAGTTTGGAAAAATAATAAATAACCAAACGTCATTTTCGGCGATCCTGCGATTCACTGCATTTTTCAGCGGTCGGTTTGCTGCACTACCGCAGTAATTATTAGAAAAAAATCGATAAATAAATAAATAAATAAATAAAAGCTACGTGCATCAGAAAAAAAATTGAGATTTATTATTTTTCGACTATTAAATGTTAGACAATTAATAAATTTTGAAGTAGCTTATCGTGTCGCCAGGCGCGTTTATAGCGGACGAATAAATTACGAGATTTCACAATTTTCTTCATGATTAAGTCTCTACTTTTAATTTTAATAATGATCGGTAAAAATTATCACGCGTTCGCCTATTTCCTACATGGCACTGCAGATGAAAACCTCTCCTCGAAATGTACATAAACACTTTTACTTTTTCCGCCGCTTCGTCGCGTCTCGAGATTACTAACCTTGGGCCGGTACAATTACATCTTGGCGGATGCAAATTAAGGTCACACGATCATCATCGTAGCTTTTTTAAAAATAATTTTCCATTCGCCCTCTTATTCGTTGGTATTTTCGGTCGACTGCTGCCGTACACGCACCGGAACCACTGTCCTATCCAAAGTGAAACAGTAAACCGGATTGTTCGCTGCTGATGGATTTTTTCGATGATATTGAACTTTTGTATAAGGACGCACCGCGTGTCAAATATGCGGGCTCATAGGAGTTATTTCCCTGAGGTTGTGACGATCATTTTTTCTTCTTACTTCTTTTTCGGCAACTCTCTAACTCGATCGAGTTTGTATGTGCGCGCGTGTCGATATGAAAAAACGCTATTTGGTATTCTTTCCAAAAAGGGCACCGATCGTAAATAACAGCCGAGGCTGCCGGTTAATTATTATTATATCTGCAATTAAATTTATTATTCGGAAAATGTTTTGATCCTGTCCCGGTGTGTTTAAGGTTAACGATAAATAAATTGTGTCGTCTACCTACCCGTATGTTTATGTCATCACCACCCCGTGTATGCTTCAATCGTTGTTGTAAAACACATATCAGTGCGGCCGGTTAGGTTTTATGTTTTTATAATATGTACTTTTTGTATTTTTTCGTTTTTTGGGAAATAACTGAACCTCGTTGTTGTTTGAACAGAGTGCAAATTAAGCGACAGATAGATTTTTGTTAACTGATAATAACAGAACAGTCGTACGAAATATTGACCGCTAGATTGCGAGCGGATAACGTTGCTCGTTAATAATATATTTCGCAATTGATGCTATTTCAGTCTTTGCTGATGTCCAATAGCGTTCCAGAGATCCAAATTTTTTCCCTTAATTTTCTAAGCAAATATCGAGTTTACGAAAACCGGGTTTGCCTTTGTTATTCCAACCCTTGGCGGGATTTTTTTTTTCCTTTTTAATTTTACGCGAGCAATCTTGCCTTGTGCAGATAGAAAATGCATCATTGCGGTTCTAGAGAAGAAGAAGAAGAATATTGAGGTAAACATTTATCCGCACTCTGCATTATGTTGTATCGGAATTTTGGTGCGGTATTACGATTTACTTGATGATCTGCGTGTCTATCCGTCGAAATTGTGTAATTGACTGTGCATTTCTCGGAATCTAATAGATAAGCCCGAATCTATTTTTCACCGCAATTTTAAAGAAATTTTAAATACCTTCTATTATTCAATACTTGTAAATGTTGTACAAAAGGATTTTCTTCATCCGTTGTTGCCGCATTTATTTATTTATTTATTTTTTCTCGAATTTTCTTTTTCAGGCAGCACTTATGATAATCCCCATATGTTCAACTAAAGACAACCATAATTTATATTTACATTATTCGAAGTAAAGGTTAAATTTTTAATTCCGCATATATTTCTCATCCAGCATTCCCGTAAATACGAACATCGTGAACTTGTAGATTTTATTCTTTCGGGAATCTTTAAAAATTTTACGGTAGTATTGTACTTTTTCGAAATTATTTAGAATGTAAGGAGCTTGTTAAAAAATTTTCAAGTACATGCTTCTCCAAATTTGATTATTTTATTAAATTATAATAATAATAATAAACCGGCGAAAAGGAGTAATTCTACAGGCTTGTACTTGGCTAAATGCTCGTACAGGACCTTTATGCTATCTAGATATACTAGAGAAGTGTTTAAAAATAATAATAATAATAATAATAATAATAATAATAATAATAATAATAAAGGTTTTCCCATACACTAATCTAATGAGTTTGACTCATTTTAAGAACGAAATTAGAAAAAAAAAAAAAAAAACTCACAATCAGATATCGTTAATAAGAAATAGCAGGAATAAGTGTACGGAAGGAAAGCGTCAGGAACACAATAAGGAACAGGAAGCTGAAGCCTAAGCAAAGGGGAATACAGACCCCAATGTTTTACTGAGAGAGATGGACACTCGAAGAATACATGATATTTCAGATAACTGTATCATTTGAATGGAAAAAACAATACGAAGAAGAAGCCAACGAAAATCGAAAGTGGGAGGAAGATACTAGAATATGGCTAGAAGGTAGGCAAATAATGGAGGCAATAGCAGAGCGTTGAAGTGAGAAAACTGAAGGAACATTGGAAGGAAGACTAGGTTGAACAGCTAGGTAAAAAGAGCGATTGTTAGAAAAGAGGGGAACATTTACACCCGACCAAAGACTGAAATGGAAATTATTACATAGCGGTGGAAGGTTATAAGATGGGATAGAAGGAATAAGAACAACAACCTGAGCCAAAGAATCAAACCGAAGATACTATAACGGCCAGTAGCCCATAGCAAGTCAATATGAATCGCATAGAGAGAACGTAGACGGAAAATAATGAAGTCATAGTAATGGTCAGGATGGAGAAAATGGCCTGAAGGAGACACTCATGGAATTAGAAATAATCAGAAAATTGAAATAAAAACGATCGGAGAAAATGAATATAACGGATAGCTATAAACTCGGCTGTAAATACAGAAAGAAGAGAAAGACAGAAATTATTAATGATATCACTCCTTTGCGTCATTTTAATTGTTTAATTTATATATATATATCAAAAAAAAAACCAGTAATGAACAGAAATATATTAAATAATATTAAAATACTATACTACCGACATGTTTCGGAGCAATCACTCCGAAATTCGGAAAAATTAAAATCTGGAAGAATAAAAGAAGCAGCAACATTAGCGCAGGCCTACTTCAAAGTATCAATGAAGGAAAAATGGAATTAATAATATTGTAGAATTCACACGTTTCATTACGGCTTGGGAAAGAGTAAATACTTTGAGAGGATGACAGAGAGGTCATTGAAGTTTAAGGAAAATACAGGAGACTATGAAATTGTGCAGGGCCAAAATTATCTAAAATGGAGAAAAATGGAAAATGAGATAGAAATAATTTGTAGAAATTGAAAGGTAGGAATGGGATGTGGATGAAAGATGTGTAGCAAGGAAGCGATAACTCAAATAAGATCTGCGAATAGACAGAGGTATTGGATTTAGCAAAAACTGCCGGAATTAGAGAAGATTTAAGGGCACTAAGACAGAGTAAATGGCAAACAATTTTGGATTATATGTAATTTAGAAAGTCGGCACACCTGGAGGCGTAGGCATAAATAAATAGAACGGACGATGGACTTATATAGAGAAATAAGAATGTTAGGATCCTCGCCTCACTTAGGTGGCGACACAGGATCCTCGACAGTTCTGATAGAAGAGGAGGAAAGATATTCAAATATTCAAAGAAGGGAAGATACCAAGATAACAGAAGCAATTAACACGAAAAAGAGACGTACTACTATTTAACAATAGAATAACGAAAGCAGGATTGTAAGGTCGAAGAGTAAATGCAACATGAAAAGACTTGGATGAAGAAATAGAAAGATTAATTGAAGTAAGAGCACGTTCAAAGAAAATGAGAGGTGAATTGTGAGCTCCACTGGTTGCAATAATATTGTATGAAGAGGAAAAAAGCAGGATATCGTCAGCAAAGAATAAAAAGAAGGAGAATTTAAAGGAAGTGAAATGTACTAATAGAGTACAAATTTTAAAGAGAGTAGGAGGACTGAGCGAGGACCCTTGAGGAAGATCAGGAAAGAGTTTTCTCGAAGCGCAAAGAAATTAAGCAGGGAGATGGATAAAACGATTCGACATTAAATTAATAAAAAGAGAAGTGAATTGAATTGGAATATTAGTAGTTGCCATTTTATCCCCTAGAGTTGGTAGATGAACCATTATCAATAACATAGGTAACATTAATAAAAAAAAACGAGGTGTAACTTTTATGAATAGAAGATTTGTATACGTGAGAAACGAAAGACTAGTACAATCCGGAGGGCCATTACAAGGTCGAAAAACATATCACCGGGAAATACATTCAAGGTGTTTGTTTAGTATACCTTCAAACGGTTTTCTGATGAAGATGGCAAGGAAATGAGGCGTAAAGAAGAACTTTTTCAGGAATGGGGACAATGGTAAAACAATTTCAGGAGGGAGGAATTAGAGCGATGAAAAGGGAAAAATTAAAAGAGTTAAAAAGGTAACTAAGGGACCGTTCAGCTAGGTTTTAAAAGCGTAATAACGTATGCCATTAAACCCTAGAGTGAAGCTGGATAATTTGGAAAGAACAGACTTTAATTCATTAAAATTGAAAGCTGAAGTTAAAAAACGTATTCTAAAATAATTGGCAGGTAAAAATTCAACACTGAACGCTTTATCTGCCGCAAACATCAAAGAATCTGTTCAAATCCTGTTCATCGTTTCGCAGCATATTTTCTGAATTTTTGGATCTGCAGCGTCCCGAAGGTACCCACATTTTGAAGTTGAAAATTTATATGTTTCAAACTGAAGCAATATCTGCGAATGAGCATATTTTGTAAGCTAGTTCAAACGTCTTAATCGCGTCATAGAGGGCGGAGAACGTGATTTTTTGCACTTTCTTAAACTTTTCGCTAATTTTGAAAGGTTCGGTAAAGAAACCGAATTATAGCTCTGATGCTTCTAAACAGCGATCTCTTTAACGCATAGATTCGGATTTCGGCATTCCGAGAATCATTTTAACATTTTAAGCCCCATGTCTCCATATGTGGAAAACAGTGTCGTCTGTTGCTAAAATCACTTAATTTACAAAAACAGCAAAGGTGACAATTTGTAAATTTTTTGTCAGACTTATATACAATAAATGTATCGTATATAAGCTCTGACAAAAATTTTACAAATTGTTATTTTTGCTGTTTTTGTAAAAAAATAATTAGGTGATTTTAGTAACAGACACAATCACTCTTTCGTAAAATTAAAACATTATAGATAAATTAATTTAACCCTGTATTTGTTGTTGATACACATTGTTAACATTTTAATTATGATAAAAATAAACTTTAACACTTTTTTAAAAAAATTATATATATAATTGTTAAAAAAGTGCTAAAGTTTATTAGCAATATTATCATTTTTTTGCTGTATTTTGCTCAAGAGGAGGGTTAAATTAATTTATCTATAATGTTTTAATTTTACAAAAGAGTTATTTGTTTATATTATATACTTTAAATTTCACTTCCGACGGGGTTAATGAGTTTCAAATTGTTTTAGAGTGATTTTTTAGGTCATTTTACATTCTATATTTTGCGATTTTTGACGTCTAGGGTAATCAGGTGTCCGAAAGTTAACGTTGAATTAACACGAAACCAAAAGGCGACAGGAGGGAACCAGTAAACGATTGAAAGGTGAAGTTGCGTAAGTCACATAAATATTAGGAATGAGCTGAAATAAAGTCGAGTCATTTTGAAATTGAGATGTGAACAAAATGCGGATTAAACAGATTAAATGAGAGAGGAGATAAATATCGCGCGTTGAAAAATGTATCATCATTTCTCATTAAAATAGTTACGGCACCATGACCATCAATGCAATTGTAACTATCTTGTAGTCAGGTTTTTTGAGAGCAGCGCAATATTTATATTATATATTGGCTCAACAAGCCTCTATGAAAATTTTTACGAGCCCTAAGGACGCATGACAGTTCGGCTGTAATAATTTAAATGTCGGTAAGACCTAGTGGCGGAAGAGAAACGAGAAATACGGAAAATAAGATATGGAGGAAAACGAAAATTAGCTAGCGAGATAATGAAAGAACAGCGAATGTCATACAGTGCGAGTGCATACATAGAAAATCGTAAGGATGATGAAATGTAACCGCCGGGACGGTGTCCAAGATTATTTCAAACCGTTCAACAAGTAAGTAAGGAAAACAAAGTGGGGCTAAACAGAAAGTTGAATAATCGATGTACCTATCGTTCGAATTGAAGCTTTGCATATTAGCCTACAATTTGTCAAACAACCTAGTTAAAGGTATCGTAAAAAATACAACCTAGTGACAGTAATCGTAAAAAACCAAAAGGAAAATAATACAGCTAAAGATATAATTTGAAGCAGCGACACCTACTGCGGAAAATATTGAGAGTGGCGCTGAGGAAAATAATAAAAAACTTTATAAAATTAACGTTGGAACCGATGGGACGAATTCCTAACAATCGTACGCAAATAATTTTTATAATCTGGTTTTCTAATTTTATTGTAAATAAAATTAGAAGGAAGAAGAAGAAAATAATTAACAAAAAAATCAAGCCGTGTGAACAAATAAGAAATATCATGAAAATAAAAAGAAATAAAAGCGAAATCGGAGAAAATATTGATTGCCGAAAGAACAGAAACTGTAAAACTTGTCATAAGCCTGATATTCTACATTCCAAGTTAGGGATTTCGAATTTATTATAAGTGGATAATAGTACAGGAACTAGATAATTTTTAGCAGTAAGGGTTACGGTGTTACCAAGAACCGAATTGTTAAGAAAGGAGACATTCGATCTCAATCGAGTGAAGGAAGTAAAGGTCATGGATGAGAGAGCGTTTGAGAAGAATTATAGAAACTGAAGATGGAAAAGGAAGAGAAGCTATCAGCTTGCAGAACACTTTTAGAATCTGAGGTTATGGAGCCTTTATGGAATACTAGTGTTGAAGAAATAAAGAGGAGCGCACGTAAGGTAGCAGTAGTGGATTCCGCACAGAAAATTAAGCCGAAAGAGGAAAGTTAAAAAGATTTAGCATAATTCAAGGTCAGACGAAATAAGGCAAAACCAACTTCAGAGAAGAGAGAGCCTAAAGCTTTGGATTCTGGCGAATGTTGTAAAACAGATTTGGAATGAATCAGTTAAAAAAAAAAGACATTTAAGAACGTAAAGGTAATTGGGAAAACAAAGAAAAATAAGGAAGCTTAACTTCACTATAAATATACGGTGAAAATTGAAAGAGACGAACAGAAATAAGCGATAAACTTGGAGTTTTATAACAAGTAAATCGCAATTTATGAGAAGGAAAGGGAATTCTGAAGAAATAATTGAAGGACGAATTATCATAGATAAAGCAACAGTAATCTAGGATAGAGCAGGTAAAAGATTTATAAAACATGAATAAGATACGCAGATCGCCTCCAAACTCATTGATTTTAAAATTCAAATAAATGCGAGCAAATTTCAGTCACCAGGTACACTTATATATGTATATATGTGTGCATGCGTGTGTGTATGTGTGTGTATGTATATACACACACATATATATCTTAATATATATATTTCTTCTGTGCGTGTGTATATGACTGAACTCCTCCTAAACGGCTGGACAGATTTTAATGAAATTTTTTGTGTGTGTTCGAGTAGATTCGAGAATGGTTTAGATTCACAATTCGGTCCATTACAAAATGTTTTTACGAATTTATGAAGAAAATTCATTTTTTTTTGCCGTCTTTGGTCCAAAAGGGGGGTTTAAATAATTTTTTAACCGTAATTTTTGAATTTCCATAAAGGGCTCCTGTGTTTTGTTTTATATTTGAAATTTCGCTTTTAAAGAGTTATCTGGTGACGAATTACGAATTTTTTAAGGGTATTCGTTCTGAATTCCATATTATGTATTCTAGAGGTTTTTTTACCGCCCAGGGTAATCGCTCAGTTTAAAGTTGTAAATTGTCACAGATAGAAGTTTAATTGCAATTTATGATCCAATTGCGATAAGTCGAACCGTTTCTGAACTATAACAGAAATAAATATTTTTTGTCGTTCCTGAACTATCTTATTGGGATTCCGTCGTTTATAGTGTGTACGGAATCTTAAAAATCGGTATAAATTTACTTTAAGAAATTAGAGATCATTAGAAACACGTTTTTTCGTGTATAGCCCATCTCATCAGCTAACTGCATAGAGTACACACTTTATTAAAAAGTATATAAATTGAGTGTGTGCTCTGTGTTGTTAGCTGATGATATAGCCCGAAAAAACATGTTCCCAAAGTACATTAAATTTTTAATATAACTTTATACTGATTATTGTTATTAGAGTTAATAATGCCTTGCTGCCGCGTAAATTACATTCATTTCAAAATATTTGTCTTTTTGGTTTTTGCACATTTATTGAACTTAATTCATTTTCAGTATTAATTTTTTCTTAATAAAAAACTGAATTTAATTCAGCTAATAAGTTAACACAAAATTTACTTTCTAAGGCGGTACGAAGTTCGCCGGGTCAGCTAGTATATATATATATATATATATATAGTAGATATATGAATTGTAGATTAAATTTGATTTAAAGGATGTTGTATAATTATTAAATTTAAAGAATTTCGGGTTTCTGTAAGTCGATTTTTAACGTTTTCTAGTTATATTAAATATAAGATTAACAAATTTTATTGTTTTCTAATCCTCATCGTAATTTATTCTCGGGACAAAGAAATATTATAAGTAGTGACCTATGCCTAAACATACGCAATATATGCGTAGCATGTAAGTATCGTTGTAAAGTACGTAATTGGCTGTTTGCCTACGGCAAATAGATAGCTGTCAATATTTGTCAAACTCTCCATCGTGACTAAAGTATAACATCTGTTTCTTATCAATAACGTAAAGAGAAGAATGAGATGTTTTTAAAATTATTGTTTAATAAAGAAAAATTTATAAAAAATATTAACTACGATTTAAGAATCGTTGGTTCGCATGTGTGCCCAATTTAAAAAATAGAAAAAACAATATGATTTTTATACATACATATATATATATATATATATATATATATATATGTGTGTGTGTGTGTGTGTGTGTGTGTGTGTGTGTGTGTGTGTGTGTGTGTGTGTGTGTGTGTATGCGTGTATGTGTATATATATATATGCGCGTGTGTGTATCATATGTAAAATATGGGGATGGTGTAATACAAGGATGGATGAATGTGGATTTTTAATAGCAGTTCCCAATCTGTTTCAAAAAATTGTATAAAAATTGTATTGGTAAAAATGATGTATTAAAAATTAATGTAAAAGTGTTTTTCCGTATTTGTCATTCCATAGTGATTTGCTGGAATAAATTTTAATGATAATTCCGTCGGTGGTCATGATGTCCTCGCTGCTCTGTATAATTAGCTAACGTCACTGTGGGGGGGTGGGTTAGTCCCTAAGTTATAATATATTTCTCGGTTAGTAAGACATAATTAATATATGGTTGACGTCACGAACACTTTTATGGTTTTCTCGTACAGTGAAGAAAAAAAAAAAATCGTCAATTTTACTTAAAAGCCGACTAAAGAATATAGGTTTTGAGTTTAAAAAAAAAAAAGGCAAACAAACAACTATGATGTTTATTCATAGCAAAATGTATAATTAGCAAATCAAACGGTAAGTTTTCGTCTTCAATTTTTGCTCGATGTCTATGCAAAATAGTAGAATGTCAGTGGAGACAGCTCTTCGGTAGCTAAAAAACCGTTAAATTATTTTCTGATTTGGTTCCAGTTTTTAATTCAAGGTCACTTTTTTTCGTTTCATCATAGATTAAATTATACACAACCGATACAAAAACGGGCAACCAAAAATAATACACGATTCTTCGTCATTAATATATCTCGATACAAAATTTCGCATCACACTAGAGAGGGGCTAAGTAGAAAACTGGCGTAACTTTCGAATTTTTCGGTTTTCTGAGTAACAAAAAAAAATTCTCCCGTCGCTCTAAACGATAAATTTTATTATCGTAATATATTTATTTTTTTTGCGTTTGTCGCATTTTTAAAATGTTTAATTTCAGTATGTATTTTCAGAATGTCACCGTCGGTTATTAAATAGTAAAGTAAACGTAATGAGAAGAGACGTATGCCCGTTTAATAGAAAATTTCACACTGTCCGAAACTCTGTGACGAGACATGGCGCGTTGGTCGTCAGTGTTACGTGCAAACTATATTAACCGGAGTTGTCAGTCTGATAATTGATCGCTTGTAAACAACGCCGACCTCAAAAAGGTTAAGCACCATTTGATTAGGGTACATGTCGCTTACATGTACCGGTAGACTTTCAGAGTTCCGCTCTTCTATCGGCGCGGCTGGGTTTTCCGAATCTTTCGCGAATGATAGCTGTAAATGCGTGTACCGCATAATTTTTGTTACCGCTTTACGTCGAAGCTTCTTTATAAAACTTCGGAAACAAGCGCTATCATTCCGCACCCCGTATGAAGATGATGAATTTTTATATATATATATATATATAGCGATATATCTGGTACTGCCGAAGATACATCCGATAATTACTATCCTTTCGAAGTATGAGACCTTTTTCGGTCTTCTCATAGTGTTCTATCAATAAAATAACCATTTCGAAACCACCGTTCTGATGAATTAGTCTCAAATTCTCGCGCTATACGTGTTGGGCTTATTAATCACATTCCCTTGATTAGTAATTAGCCATCGGTGGTCAAATTCGCAATTAGCAGAGCTGGTCTTGATTGTAAGGCATATACTGGTTGATTTGAAATCAAAAACGTCGTGTTTCAGGTATAAAATCATCTGGTACATATGCAGAGAAGCATAGGTGAAAATCATTTTCTCATACAGTTATTCGATTTTTTTTTTTTTTTTTTTTGTTCACTAAAGGCAATGCCCCGTCGCTACAGCCATTCTGTGTCCTGTCGATAGCCATTCTTCCAAGTTCTCGATATTTATTTATATTCAACCGATGATGATATACACCTTACGAGTGTATCCATTATAAAGATGCGCTTGCTCTTCCTCCCGGCCTTTTACCTGTAACTCTTTTCCTTCTATTATATTTTTTATGAAATTATTTTGCCTCTTAATTATAAAACTAAGTAAAGTGGGTTCCATACCCTTGATAAGGTATCATGGATTGTGAAGTTAAGGTTCACAATGTACTAAGCCTAATGGATCTGATCAGAATATTGGGGCCAGTTCCTTTCTACTTGGGATCCGCCTTTACTTTCCCAGATTTCTCTGGTACCCAATTATTTCAGATTAGGTATAAACTTGAGAGCGACTTGGATCCGGGGTGAGACAAGTTTCGATAACCTATGACACCTCCGACTCGGTAGCCAAGCACCTTAACCACACTATATTTCCTATTAATTTGACGCTCATCGATCCATGGTTTAATAAACTTCTTTTTCCGTCTATTTCTTCTAGAATTCCGTTATTTGCTTTCATTTTTTTCCAAGACGCTTTCGCCATTCCATGCCATATTCACATTTCCATTGAATTCAGCTTTTTTTTTTTTTTTTTTTCTTGCGCTGTTAAACAACAATTTTCACAACTAGCGCCTCTGAATTTTTAACAGTTTTCAATTTAATATCTCCGGATGCCGGAATTATATATAAATCGTGTAAACTTGTAAATTTTACAAAATAATAAAAAAAATACATGAAAGGAATTGTTTCTCAGACAGTTTTTGGAGATAATTTCTTTTAAATGCTTCTCTCCGAAAATCCTGTTTACGAGGAAAATGATGTATTTTAATAGTTTTTAATCGCCTTCGTTTATCGAGGAAATTCCTAGCGCGGCTCGTCTAAAGAACAGGGATTGTTGTTATTAAAATTCTCCAACCGCTGCTACAGTGTTTCGACTTGATGGCCAATAATAGACTACCCAACGATTTGGACAACTAGAGAACGGTGCTATTTCCGAAAAAACCTACGCCCCGCAGTGAAATCCAATATCGTAGGCGACCGCGAAACTAGGAATATAGCGGATTATTATTGCCTGTAGATATTTTTTAAGCCTGTATGGCCGGTGTCGGGGTGATTGTATAAACTGTCCTCAAGAAGTTGATAACCCGCAGACATGTTCGACATGCGGGTGGATATTTATCGTCTACGTGATGCTCTAGACACACGGAGGAGGTTTCTTGCTTGCGCCGATCTTGACGTAGCATGTGCACTAACTACTTTACTACCGCCATTTTTTTTTTTTTTGGCTTGAATTCGACGCGACCCGCTATTGCCAGCCAACATGGCGAAAGTTGTTGTTCCCCGAGGGAGCGATCGGAAACGGTATGGCTATACGATATTTCGGAAAAGTAATTTCATTAAAAGTTGTTGTTTTTTTTTTTTTTTTTTTGGTTTTTTTGAGGTTTTTTTTCGCTACGAATTTGAATACTCTGTACCTGGTAAACCGTTTTTTGATATATTTTCAGTGTGAACGACATTTCAAAAATGCAAACTGCGCGGTATATTTATTACTCGCGCGAAATCGAGTTTCCCTCTTGGTGGATCAGCTGCGGTCGAAAATGATCCAGCAAAGAGGTATTTCGACAATGTATGAAAAAGCAAAACCGGTCGGAGCATTTAAAAAGAAACATCGTTGCAGTCATTCCGATTCGCTTGAATGCGAAAACTTTAATCTTACGTAATAAATTGTCAAGGTTCGAGTAAGAAAAAATTACATTTTCACACCACAAATGAACAATCCCCCATTTAAATGACGTAAAGTTCACCGATTGTACACATTTCTCGTAAGAGTATCCGGAACGTTTGAGCTCGACTCTTTGGGTTCGAACGTGTAAATTCTAAATTCTAAAGGTAACACCTTCGGCTAATTTGTGTTCTTTAGTGGGCTATCCTTTGCAACAGCTATTTCTCTATGATGCACGTCTGTGCAGTGACGTCGTTAGTATTTAATGAGTTCCCGTTCATCGCGTTTGTTTATTCATACACACACACACACACACACACATATATACACATAATATATATTTATATACATATATGATTATACATATATATATATATATATTTTTTTTTTTTTTCATACGCCCGCAATTGCTATTATATTGTTGCAGAAGGGAACAATGGTCGCTGTTCTCAAGTTACTCGTGCTGGCAACAGCTGGTGTCTCAGACGAAGACCCTAAGCAAAGATCATGCCGCTCTGAGCGAAGTCTACTCAACCCATCTGGTTAGCCGTCTACAACAGGTTATAGAGGATGTGCAGCGTATTTATAAACGCGTAAGCCGAAAATTCCGATTACTTTTTTTTCTTTTTTAATTACCTATATTACAATATTTAATTGTTTGATTGTTTCTATTTCCGTTCAATTCCGGAAATATTTTACAGCACTGTTGTTTTACAATACGACAGATTATTCGGCGAAAAGATAATTTTTCAAGAAACTCTTTATGTTTTCTCGGTGTAGCCACGTGTCTTCTTCGAAGGATGGTATTTATGCGCTATCGTGAATCATCTTTAGCAGTTTTTATGGTCTCGGGGAAAAATGAAAAAAAACGATCGAAATAAAAAATTTCCTTAGCTATAGGGCGAAGAGCAAAAAAAAATGCAATAATAATTCGGTGTAGTAAAAGTTTAATATGTCGAATAGCTTTCGTTGTAATTATTTAAATTTGAGACTTAATTTTTGCAAACGTTTTAAAGACAGTTGGTTGCTCGTTGATGTAAAACGTATTTTTATTTTTTTTATTTTCTTAAGGTCTGGACAATACAGTTTTAATTTAGCCCCTATTCTTCTCTCCAGTTAAATGTTTAGCAAAAGCGGGTCGCTCTGTAACGGAATATAATTTTTCTTTTCTTTTCTTTTCTATTTTTTTTTAAAATAATTCACGTATGCAGAGACAAAAAATAAAAAAAAAAGTAGGCAGTACATCGGTACGTTTTTATTTTTTTTAATTTTTGTCGATAATGGTGTTTTTAATTTTCTTCAAATCACAACCACGATGAGATAGGCCGCGATTAATGACATGTAAAACTGGCGGGGTTACTAGTTGCGGATTTGCGAAGGATACGCGCGTGAACGACGAAATTAATAAGCAGATTACGACCACGTTTACAAATCGTTTATTCGCGAACGCCTTAACGGTCAAATTTAACGATAGCCGCTTTACTTCGGCTACTTTTTTGATAGTCTACACCGCAATCAGTGCAGTTTCATCCGATCCGTAATTCAAATCTGTTGACCAGTTTGCTTTATGCGCGAGCTCTCTTTATAATGCCTCATTCCTACTTTCCCCCCTTTGATCTCTTTTTTGCTTCTTTTCATTTCATCAATATTCAAAAAAAAAATTAAACTTCTAATTAATGTTAAAACGCTCGCCTTTCACAAAGTCGTCCCTTTCGGTATATATTGAAAAAAGAAAAGAAAATAAAATAAAAAATCACTCCGTCTACCTTATGGACCCGGTAGAGTTTGATAAAATTGTCACGCATTTATATTTTGGTCGCGTAAAATTTCGAATAAATTTGTATTCATAACGTCACTAAAATCAATTCTCGATCGGAAATACTATAAACGATTCGAGATAATTTCGAAAAAATTTCAGTGCCGCATAAAATTTGAAATGTGGGAAATGCCGTAAGCACAGAGTCGTTCAAGTATGCGATGCCCGGCTTATAATTTAAAAGCGAAATTAGTGTTTCCGATCTCCATCCATCGACGTAGTCTCGCCGACGAATTGTAATGCCATAAAGCGCAATACTCGACCAACAAGGTGATAGACTCTCGTTCGTATAGCAAAAATAATCTCACCTTCTAGCCCGTATACAATTTTTACGGTTTACCTAAAAGCGATTGATTATAAGCAGTCTGTTTCTATAATCTCTTAAGATTTGAAAGCTGCCTTTATCACTGGCCGATTAAATTTGTCAAATGTTTACCACTTACGAGTATATACATATACCATATACATATATAATATTATATACTATATCGACAGTATCTTTAGTTTTAAATTCACTTTTTTTTACGAGTATAAGGGAAATATTCGCTGTATACGCGCGTCGTATATACAGATGCATATATTGCTTGTTAATTACATACATCGAAATAATATTATACCGCTCCCCCGCTGTGCTCAGTTTGATTGGCCTTATCGCGCCGATCACAACTGTGAGAGCTGCCGTACTGGCATATCCGATTAGATGCTTTTATTTTTCCTATACAAAGCCGAGCCAATGCGATTACATATAAAATGAGACAGTCTGCCGACAGAACTAGCGAATTAAATGTCGGCAGAAGATATATATGTATTTTTACAGGTATTAAAGGAAAAATTTAAAGTAATTAAATTCGTCTGATTATCGGCAATTGTATTTATGTTTAGGAAATTAAATTATCCTTCGATTGCAGACTGCTCGTTTTTTCCGAAAACCTCGCGTGTTATCGTGCCCTATTTGTCAGAAACTTGGTTTTCGGTAGTCGTCCTCATCGCGCCGCTAAAGATAATAATGATTTGGGCGCCGATATCTTTCATATTTTGCTTTGCGTTAACGAGATTGTTGGAATTATTTTTTTGACGAAAAAGGGGGAAAGTTTTTATTGCTTATCAGTTATTTTCCCCGACAAAAACACTGCTAGGATTGATTTATAATTGACGTGACCGCCAAACTGAAAACTGATGCGAACAACAGAGTTATTCTCCTTGTAAGTGTAGAAATTTTTTATGAAGCCCGAAAATAGTTCCAACATCTCGACTTATACCAACAAGGTTCGTATAGCAAAAATAAATTTAAATGACAGCAGTTGCACCGTGATTGATTTTCATGAAAACGTTGTAAATTTTAACGATTATTCCTCCCGAATGGCCAGTGTAAATTTCGATCCGAAAGACGAGACAAACCGTTAGATGAAGCGTTTCAAAAAATTAGTATTCTATTTAACGACGGTTTTCCAGCTGCTGACAGACGGGGAATTGAAGATGATCGTAAATTATTTAATCAGTTAGCTTCCGCACAAGGGACGACACCGGTGGAAAATAGAGACGATGTGCAATTGAGTACAATAATAACGGATTCCACTTCTCAGACGCGGAAAGTATCCAACGCAGAGGTCAAATTGTCTGAGAAAAAAAAAGGTGCTATACGAGCTATTTGGGGCATGTTATATGAGGAAATTGCGACGGAAAAAAAAAGTCCGAGCGAAACAACAGTCACTGGTTGATGGAAGTCGTGTATGTCGGTGGCTGTAGCGGCGTACAGGAAGTTAAGGAGATTTTCGGAGCAGCGGTGCCTAAATCAACATACATCATGCGGATAGTCGGTAAAGAAGAGCAAGATGACGCGGTGGTGTAAAATTTTGTTATCATTGAGCCAACTGAGAGTTGTTATAAAATATGAAAATCAGCGTTTATAATATTATCAGGACTATACCACAAACCCCTGAAACCGAATCAAAAATTGTGTGTTTTTTTGTTTTGTTTTATGCAGTCAAACCGGAATAATAAATAAACAATTAACGACAATATGCGCTCTATCGGAAGGTAGTTGAAGCCGGAGTCGGACTCTTCGTAATTAAACATGTGTACAAGGTTACACATGTAATCTCAACCACAGTTGACCGTAATCGATTACTCTTTCGGGGGTAACTGATTACGAAAATAATGACCATTTAGGGTAATCGATTGTTTCATGACACGTAATAGGATTTGTCAAAAGAATCACGAATTACTTCTCATCGGGATTAATCAAACGCGCTTTAATGTTTAAATTGGCCAAATGGTTTCTTGCCGGGTCAAAAAAAAAAAAAAAAAAAGTTTAAATATCTCGAGAATTTAGAATCGACCAAAATAGTTGATATCGATAGGTTTTGATTTTTTCCCTTTAATTTTTCACTCCAACGTAATGAGATTATCCGGCGGATATTTAAATATTAAAGTATTATCGAATTCGCCTAATCGTCCGTAAACCTTGCTGAAAAGTCATTTAACTACCACACATCGCGTAATTACTATTATGTTTTGATTGTAATTTGTCATTTTTCGTGATTACTCGAATCGACTAACTGCGTTTGAGAATAGCGCTATTACTGTAACCTTCTAATCGGAGTTAGTTACAAAATGCCCGATACTGTAGCACGCCGATGCGCTATTTTAGTTTTCACTTTTACGATGCAGTCTTTATTGTATTCTTTAGGAACGCAGCACCAACGGGGGCAATCTGCGCGATGGCGCTGAGAGTTTATGAAAATAATTAAACGAAAAACCGCATTGATAATTATATACGTACATTGTATTGATTTTTTTTTTTTTGTTTTGTTTAACAGTGTCGCGAAATAGGACTGGAGATGCAGGAAGAAATTCTAAGAACGCTACACGAACTGCATGTAACTATGAAAACTCACCACGCTTATCAGGCCGAGTGCCGTCAGGCAGAGTCCAAGTTGCGACTGGCCGAAAACCAAAGGCTCAAAATGGAACAAGGTATCCCGAAGGAAAAGCTGGATCGGTCCAAGAAGTACCGACTTATAGGCAAAGAAGTTCAAAAGGTAATTAATCGACAAACGCGTTTCCAACTCTTACACGAATTGGCCCGATCCCGCGTCATTTATGTAATAGTAGTCCATTTCAGCTCCGATCTGAATCGACCGGCATTCCAGGTCATTTCATTGCGCGCCTGCTCGTTTAATCTCCCGTTCGTAAACTTTTTCCGCTGTATTTTCTTCGCTCAGAAAATTTTCGTCAAAACAAACTGAAAACGTTGTGCACGCTTTATTGCCGCATTCTAGTGGAAAATAATCACCTAGTCATCCGGAAAAACTAGAGATAAATTTTCCGAAGGTTATATTACACGTTGGTTTAATGTTTTCCGACAAGCCCGTAATAAAATACCTCTCTCCTCATCGATTAGCTCTGCCTTCGTTGCCGGTATTGATCGTCTTTTCGAGGCACTCCGGCCTATATTAGTGAGACAACCGGAATATACGGCGGGGGGAAAATAACGAATTAAGGTAATTGAACCGAAAAGTTCAATTTCTCGAAATCGGACGGACGACGGAAAAGTATCATCTTCGCGCTGAGATAAACCTAATACAGCGAAAGAAAAAACTGAAGTGAATTATTTAAAAAAAAAAAAAAAAAAAAACAGCCTTTAAAAAATCGGGCTTCTCAAATACGCATAAATACTATACGTACAAATACGGAACGTTAAAAAATAGTATCTTTTTGACAGATCAAACTGTTTCTTTTTGAAAACATCTGTAAAAGGGAGGGGGATTACTTAGTTTTGTTATGGTCGCTTGATTAAATTTGTAATCTTTTTGTTTGCTTTTTTTTTTTTTTTTTTAAATACAAAGTCAATAATTTGCGTCCAGTTTTTTTTTGTTTTTTTTTTTTTTTTGCATCCTATCGAAATCGAAAGCTACTGTTTTGGTCCGTATGACACGGCGCGGCGCCTAGCAGTTAATAATATTTATATTTAGATAATACTGAATTCAAAAAAAAAAGGAATTTGATTGTTCCCGCTGCAAAGAGGAAGAAGAACGTGTAATTTTTTGCCATTTTTTTGAAATTATCGTCATCTCGTAAATTGTCGTTAAGGAAATGAAATACGGTTTCGTTCCTGGCAAACAGCGATCTTTCAATCGATATATCACGTGCCGGAGGGGGGGGGGGGATTTCCCAAAAATTACGAGTTTTCCTCGGCCCAGGTCCTAATTTCGACGTTGGAAACCCGGATGCTGCAAACTAGAAAATTATACGAGAATGTACATATTTTTAACTTTGTTCAAAATTTTTAACTATCATACTCGTGTCGTCAAGAAAGGGACATACGTCATCTTTCGCGATTTTTTAAACTGTTCGCTAATATTGGATATTTTGTTAAGGAAATGAAATGCGGTTTCGTTCCTGGCAAATAGCGATCTTCCAATTAATATATCTCACACCCGGGGAAGAAAAAAATAATTTTTTTTTCCAAAATTTCGAGCTTTCGGTAAGGGTCTGAATATAAAATTGTAAGCTTGGCTATATTTTGCCTATGAAGCAGTCCCCCCTTTATGCATATGTTTGAAATACGTTTTGGTTTTTCCAACATTTTTACTTAGACTATTACTTACGTGAACTTATTATTTTTTTTTTCCTGCTGCTTTTGGTCCAAAATAGGGGGTTTAAATAATTTTTTAACCGTAATTATTTTTGATTTTATGAAATAACTTCTGCATTTTATTTTTATATTTTGAATTTCACTTTTAAAGGTTTATTCGGCGATGAATTATGAATTTTTTAAGGATGATTTTTGAGGTCGTTTTAAATTCCATATTATGTATTCCGGGCGGTTTTTTGGGGGTTTTTCCACCCAGAGTAACCGGTTAGCTTGAGGTCATAGGCCTGGTTTTAAAGATAATTTTAATTGTAAAATTTATGTTCAAAATTTGAAATTGTCCTTTTGTCTATTTTACATATTTTTCCGAGATTTTCATATTCCGTCCGACGTAGCGAGTATATAAATTACATAATAGGGGTCTTTGTATCTTGATTAGTTGACAAATAACTGCGGCTAATTAATTTCCACGTTCGCGATAACGCCACAAAATTAAATCAATCAATATGTCCAAACTATTTTCTGTTTTAGCATGTAAACCAATTAGATTTTACGATAGCTTTTGTATGCGCAGAAACGATTTAATAATTTTCTCTTTTTCCAAATTAAACGAAAATGTATAAAATAATTCTCTGAGCTCGTTGCGACATGTTTTATTTATATTTAATAATTATATTAATATCAACTTTTTTTTTTTTTTTTTTTTTCGTTTTGTAATAATGTTTACAAATACTGCGAATCGCGTTACTGGTTATTGACTTTTATTATTACGAGCTAAAACAATAATATTTACTTTTTTTTTATACATATATTTAATAATAACAACGTTTGTACGCTCAAGTAGTGCGTAAATGCGGCCAATGAACTATGAATACATTTTTTTTTTTTTTTTTTTTTTTTTAATATAATATATATATGTAAGAAAAAACCGAAATTTTGATTTAAATTACACGAATTACAGAACCTCCAACGTTCTAAGAAAAATTGTCTGCGATTCATCAGGGAGTTTTCAATCAAGGAAAAACGCGCAAGCACGTCGTGCTTCTTTAAGATTTTTAAAATGTCATCTCCCACACCACCAGCATCGATTTCCGAATCAAGATAATATTGAAACTTTTCTTATATTTTCTTCTAATGCCATATCAGCCGCTGCTTCTCCTGAACGAGTACTTTTCTTTTGTCCTTTCTCCTGTTTCATTTTAATTGAATTACGCTATATTTTCGCCCCTCAAGAGTGTAGACTGCCGTTATATGGTAATTTTATGTTTTTGACTGCTGGCTGCTATGATGAATTTACTGAAGTAGTGCTCTTGTATTTACATATATATATATATATATATATATATATATATATATATAGTCGTTTGCGTTTAAGTTATATCGAAACGAACGGGGATAGTGATTTTATTCACGAAATAATAACTCTATTTTATTAATAAATGCGCATGTTGTAAGGTGAAATACTGAAAAGTATCCTTCCATGTAGAACGTTAATGGATCTGCCAAAGTTAAAAAAAAATATCACCTCTGTCGGCCACCTATTCTACAATAATAATCATGATATACAAACAATAGTTTTCTCTTTGTTCTCGCTCTGGCTGTATGCGAGTAGTGTACGCACGCGAACGGAGTACCGCAATTTTTCAAACGATTAATTATTCCGAGATACTTCGAAATTTGCTTTCCCAGGTGAGCAACTGCATCCATCTCTAGACTAAGTCAACTTTTAATGTATTGGAATGTTTGAAGGAAAAACCAACCCCCCTCTAATAAAATCGATTAGTAAACGAACTTTACTTGTTACACATTCAATTAAAATTATTAATTAAACGGTGCTTACGGGTTTTTTTTTTCTTTTATTTTACGATCAACAATTTTTCATCATTAACTTATTTATAACGTGTTAACTGGCCGTTCAAGGATCAACGATCGCTTTTATTAAAATGCAAATTCGGTTTAATGTCAAGATTCCAGCTCGCCTTTTTAATTACATCCGAGCCTGGTCTTCGACAGCGACTGCTAAATAACGGACGTAATGATTCCTACCGCAGGACAAATATTTTTTGAGTACTTATTTCGATGGAATAAAAACTTAATAATAGCAGCGAGTGTTTGATCGCTGTAATTTTTACCAGTTTGTACATAAAAAAGTACTTTGAAACAATAAAAAGGCTAGCTAAATTTCCGAGAAAAAATAATATTCAGTGTATATATATATATATATATATTAAATCTTCGCTGCATATCCTGCGTAAATCAGCAACTCTGTAAATTGAAATTGGAAAAATAATACAAATGATAGCCAGCAAAAACAATACGTCATAATCTTACGAGGAATAATAATAATTTGAAGGAAGATAAAAATCAAAATAGTTGCGGACAAGGATGAATTCGTTATACTATTTTTGGAAATTTGGAATAAAACGCGATCACATCGTTTTGGTGTATGACTAATACGAGTTTTACCAGATTTACATCTGAAGCAGTTGGAAACTGGTGGTCATTAGTAATGTTAATGCTTTTAGTTAGGTATTTTTTTATTTTCTTTTTGTAATTTCGTGTGTAAAATAATTTAAATTGTTTGATATCTAAATTGCTTACAATTTACAGAGTTGTTTGCTAGTGCGGTTAAATTAAAATTTCGAAGCAAACGGTTTTTGGTTAGTCTGTATTCAGCGAATTTTATGTAAAACAATTCAAAATTTTTTTAAAGTTTAAACTGTTTATCGCACTTGCAAGTACGACTAAATTAAAATTTTGTTTTGGACTCCTCCCGATAGTTTTTGATACTTTTGTATAAAGCAATTCGAAATTATTTACTGCTTACAAGGATAATATGATAAAAACTCGCCTGAAACTTAACAGTTCAACTTGCAGACATCAGACAAAAACAAAGGGGAAAGAACAAGAAAAAAATAAATAATTAAAATAAAAAGGCCCCATCGTGTCCCATTACAGATCCTAAAAATAGTGTATATCGAATTGATTCTAAAGTGAACAAACGCTCGCTCGAATTAAACTCTGCGAAGGATCGATCCGATTCGATGGTAGCGGCGTTTATTTATTCATTTATTTATTTACTATACGAGTTGGTGTATACAACAGCTTTATAAGCTGATTATAGTATATACACGTATTACATTAACGTTATAATAATAGTATATAAATAAGCATCTAAATTATTATTATTAATTTTTGATAATTAAAATTAAGCTCTAGCTAGCATGACGTGGTTGATTAGGCAGTGGTGTTCCTACCGGCTAGTCTTCTGTTCGAATCTCGCTGGCGCACATTGTAGATATACAAAATCACTGGATTAATGTCTGCAGTGGGGGGGACGCGCCCGAAAAATAATAAAATAAAATAAATAACTGGGCTTAGGTAACATGCGAGCTTACTCATGTACACATGTACGTGTATACTTGCAATATCATACATTTACGTAGGCATTCTTTGCACATAGAGATTGAGATTATCATCGGTCAGTGAATAGAAGCAATATTTCTTTTTAAGCGTGTTGGGGGGGGGGGGGGGGGGGATTAAAGATCTGTTCCTTCGTCCCTCGGAGTATTTACGGAATAGAAAGGGGCGTGGTTTTTTTCCTTCGCGTTTCTATAAACGGTATATTTCGATATGTGTATATTTGTTTCCCGGTTATTATAGATTTTACGTTGATTTTGGTTATCAAGCGGAATTTTAATTAAACACAAGCGGAAAATATGTCAATTGGAATTGTAAAATGTATTTTAAAATCATTCGAAGTGATTTCCTTATGGGGCAAAAAAAAAAAAAAAGCAACCTTGAAAAGGTATAGCGTGTTGCGAAGATACAGAATTCCACACATCTTTTATACTAAAGTAGATTAAGGAAATATGTTTCTCGGATGATGCGTAAAGTGTGATATGACTACGCATTTTGATAAAAATACCAAGGTATAAATAAGGATATCACTTTTGCGTCTACGAATTTTCCGAAACGATCCTCCACCTGATCCAGCGGTTATTGTCCTTCAGTGGAATCTTTAACATCTTTCTGTGTTGATTAAATATTTTATAAATTAACTGAAACTGCCGTTCCCTATGTAATCGCTTTAAAAACCTCTACGGAAGAAGTTGTACGTTATATTTATACAATAAACGATAATAAGTGTTTGGGCACCCGCAATATAGGCATTGGCCTCGTGGGACCTTTTACAGTTATTTTTAAAAAAAAAAAAAAAAAAAAATTGGTGGTTGCCCCCTGATATCGATCTATTATTATTAAATTCGTAATTACATCTATACATAAAGTCCCGTTTTTTTTTTTTTTTTTAATACATTTTTTCATCGCTGATATGTGAAAAATTGGCGCTTAGAGAGTTGGTTTTATTATACTTTCGTCGCCGGGTCGAGAAAAACGAACCGATCTTGAAATTTGACGTAACGAAAAGCATACGAAATTAAAATAGCAAAAACGCGTATCCAAACTTAACGGTACTATATTCCTTCTTTTCGGCAATAGTCGCAAAATTTTTTTCAATTTAATCCGAAACCGGCAGGAAACAATTTCATTATTAGCCTCTGCACCGAAAACGAGCTAAAAATTATCCCCGATTGTCGTAACCCCTCTAGTCTAGAGAATTCTTTTCCACGCTTTTGTTAAATTTTTTTTTCAAACGGTAGTTACTACTAATATATAAAAACTTTTTTTTTCTACACAATTTCTGTGTGATTTTACTTTTTTAATTAACTAGTAAACTTTTTTTTGCATAATTATGTAATGGGAGAAGCTTCTTGTTTGTTTGTTGTTTTTTTTTTTTTTTTTTTTTTTATCTTGAGTTTTCCGTTCTTCACAGAGGGGGAAAAAAAATAAATAGAAAAATAGAAAAACTAATATACGATCACAAAAACGTATAACAGATATCGAAACCAGGGGAATTTGCCGCCAGCTGCGTACAACTCTAATTTCCCCACTAGGTTCCATGTTCGTTGTACACCTTGTCGAAAAGAGTATTCTTCAAGCGTTCCGTATGCTCTTCTATTTTCGTTAATACATCCAATCTTCATTTCTCTGTTCGACGTAGACAGAGCTAAACGCGTGAAGTTCAAATATCGTATAGTAGTTCTGCGATCGATCTGACTTTATCAAAACTTTGACCTTGTGGCGTATTAATCGTCACAGATAAAAACGCGCGGGAAATTGTGTAAACGTTTTCCAATTTTCAATTATATCCAACTGTTTCATGTTCAAATAATTTTGCAGAATTTTAAATCAATCGCGGCGCAAACAGAAATGTGACGCGAAAATTGGAACGTTACGTAAAGAAACATTCTTCCAGCCCGATTTTTGCAACTAATAAAGAAACAAGTTCAGTCAAGCATGGTATTTTATGCGCCCAAGGTTATTCCGTATGTTAATTTAACGATAACCATAATATTTATATTTACATAATATGCTAAATTCGAAAAAAAAAAAGTAATTTGATTTTTCCCGCTGCAAAGAGGAAGAGGAACGTGTAATTTTTTGCCATTTTTTTTTGAAATCATCGTCATTTCGAAAATTTCGTTAAGGAAATGAAATACGGTTTCGTTCCTGGCAAATAGCGATCTTTCAATCAATATATCGCACGCCCGGGGAAGAAAAAAAACATTTTTTTCCCAAAATTTCGAGCTTTCGGTAAGGGTCTGATTATAAAATTGTAAGCTTGGCTATATTTTGCCTATGAAGCGGTCCCCCCTTTATGCATATGTTTAAAATACGTTTTGGTTTCTCCAACATTTTTACTTAGACTATTACTTACGTGAACTTATTTTTTTTTTTTTCCTGCTGCTTTTGGTCCAAAATAGGGGGTTTAAATAATTTTTTAACCGTAATTTTTTTGATTTTATGAAATAACTTCTGCATTTTATTTTTATATTTTGAATTTCACTTTTAATTCGGCGATGAATTATGAATTTTTTAAGGATGAATTTTGAGGTCGTTTTAAATTCCATATTATGTATTCCGGGCGGTTTTTGGGGGGTTTTGCCGCCCAGAGTAAATTTTAATTGTAATTAATGTTTCAGATTTCGAAATTAATAAGTCAAACCGTTCCTGAATTCTTGGATATTTTAATTGAATACTTTAATTGAATATTTTAATTGAATATTTTTGTCGTTTCTGTACCATTGAATTTGGATTCCGTACATTATATGTGTACGGAATCCTAAAAATCGGTAAATTAAAAAAGTGCACATAGATTTGCAAAAAAAGTTCTCCCATGTGGGAACTGTAGACTTCAGGTGCCGCCGTCAACCTGGTAAATTATTATCTGTTGCTTTTCTCGTTAAACGCGTGAATTTTGAGCCGCAGAAGTAACGGTCTCTCGAAAGTAGCGTCCGTTCGCAGTCTTCTTTTCATTATATCTACCGATCTTGTTATTAAATTCCTGTATTCCGACTTACAATTTCGCCTTGAATATTGTCCTAGACACCGGAGCATAATTCTCTTTTAATTTTCTATATGAAACTCTAATCCTAAAAAGTATCAATCTGACTTAATATTTCATTTTGTAAACATTTGATGCTGGAGGTCGCCGTGGTTGCTTTAAATTTTATCCGCGTCATTTTTAAGTTTTCGCGGCCTTTATAATTGAATACCATCTACGTCATTCATTTATTCGCCACAGAATGACGGCGGCCGGCCGGTACGTGATAAAATCAACACGAGTATATAGGTGCAACAGCGTCCCCCTGTTGAGTATACACCATTATTACTTTTTCGCCGGAGGCGTACGTGGTCTTCAGTGTTTCGATGCTTTCTATACTTTCTGTTTCGCTATATATAGCTGGTAAAGGACATTTATCCACGATAATTCCTAGTGGACCTTTCGTTTATATTGTCGCATTTTAAAATCGATCCGTTCGTGTATCATAATTATAAAAATCCTTGTTTTTGACGTTTTCCTAACTGGCGATAATTTTTAACTTTCATACTAACCAAATGTTTTCCCTTGTGCACGTTTCAGAGAAAAAACAAGTATTTCGACGCAAAGCTTAAAGCACTGAAAGCCCGCAACGAGTATATATTGTGCCTAGAGGCGTCGAACGCGACGGTGCACAAATACTTCGTTGACGACGTATCCGATCTGATTGACTGTATGGACTTTGGGTTCCATCAGTGCATAACGCGCAGTTTGTACATGCACACGACTGCCGAGCACGGTCGAATAAAGTCGTTGCAGTTCGGCGTGGATAGTCTGCAGAGCATCATTAATAGTATGGATTCGAGACACGATAAACAGCGTTTTCTGGAATACAATCATTCCGCTTTTATGGTGCCCAAAAAGTTCGAATACCAAGGTCAAAAAGACGAGGTATGTAATAAAAATATTTTTACATGTTTATGCGTGTATTACATGGACACTTTTTGCCGAAGCATCCGATCCATCGTTCGCGAATTAAGTAAAAATAGATAGAACCAACGATTACTTTTAATAACGGAAGCAAACAGAGGCTAATTTTGATTTTAAAACTTGCCTTTCCCATACTTCTCTGATATCGCGTTCACTTTTGGGCGGATGCAAGTTATAATTCGCGATCCGAGTTTAGTAGTCCTGTGTAGACAGAATTTGTAACGGATTGTAATTTTGTTTTAAGAAAAAAAAACACTTAAAAATGTAGCTTGTTTTTATTACAAAATCGTAAACCCTTTTACATTAAGATATGAAAATATCAGTGCGTTAGCTAGGTTTTACAACCTCATCGGTGTATCATTTATTAAAATTAAAAATCATCTAATAAAAATGTGTTTTTTTTTTTTTTTTTGTTTTTTTTAAATTTATTAGTGAAATAAACCTAAGTGATTTTATGTGCTAATAAAGTTGATGAAAAAGCTTAAAAATTAAGCAAACGGTAGCCATGAATTCTTTCTAAAAAACTGATCAATCACTTGCAAATGCATTTTCACTCAATATGTTCTAGCTTATTATAAACAATCCTAGTACGAATTCAAATATATTAAAAAATCGTACATCCTCTCTGAATATTGTCCGAATAGACTAATATCGTTCTGGATGGGTGCTGCGCAGTCGATATTCTCCTGTAGTTACTTTCTCTGAAATTCATTATCAGAATAACTTTAAACGTGCGATATATGTCGGTTACGATTTTGAGTTGACAGATTACCATAGTTTATGTATCGAGATAAGTTGGCAGATGCGGACCATTTATTTTTCGAATGCAACCGATACAAAAACACTCAAACAATATTATATAATTCATTGGTTAATCCTAAAAGTAGACCTTCCATGTAAAATAAGTTCGCTCTTGGCTACAAATAATATCGCCTTATACTGGATTTTATATTCATTTATAATGTCTTCAAAAATTGTAATTTAATATTTCCTTAATATAATGGCCGATGGGTTGTCTTGCAATAAGCCCAAAAAAAAAAAAAAAAAAAAAACTTTAAACGTGGCAAGTGTACTTTCTTTGATTATTTTTTTTTGTTTCATTCAGGTTTTAACTATTTTTCCTTAGATTTTTAAAATTCAATCGTAAAGATTGTTTTTACAGGTTTTAATACGCACCTCCGAGAAATCTTTAGAATTAAATCCACCTTCAGATTTGTTTTCGTTTCATTTCTATACGGCGAAATAATTTAATTTCAAATACAGCTTCAAAATCCAATCTCACCGGAAGAAGGGAAATATATAATAATATCAAAGGTATAGTTTCGGAGTGTATCGCTTCAGAATAATGTCGAATAAAAGAAAGAAATAGCCCTATATATAACGAAATTGTATTTTTCTCTTGCATTTCCTTCCTAACCGGTAGCCGCATTGTACGCGAGTTTCGTATTTTCGATCTTACAACGCTGCTTTTTTTTAAACGTTTGTGTTTAAAACTCGTCTCTGTATACGTCTAAGTATCTAAAAATCACTTTGAAAATTTGCACACTTCCCGATAAGATAGAATTGTGTTTTTTTTTTATTATTATTATTTAACCAATTCGTATGATTGATTTATCAACTTTTAAAGAAAGCGGTATTACTTTTTTATTATTTTTATAGTACTGATTTTGAATGTCGCGATGGCAAATTATACTGATAGATAGCGCTCGGTAAAAGTGACTTTATGTTATCCGCTTGCTATTCTGTAGGTAGGTTATATTTTTTTGCGGAAAGAAAAATACGAGCACAAGACATTATCAAAATACTAAAAGGATGAAAATAAAATCGAAAATTAAAAAAAAAAAAAAAAACGTTTTCATTTTAAATATTACAATATTTACCAAAAAAACAGCTCACGATTTTTAAAGATGTGTTAAAACTAACATTTCTCGATAAAATATACTTATCGTCTTTTAAATACGCTGCAAAGTGGAAAATAATTTTTTTCTTGAATGATAATTTAAAAATGAATTGCTATTAATGTAACGGTATGGATGCGATAAACATTGCAGACCGATACGATCTACCGGTATTAGTTATAGTTTAGCGACTTTAAACCATCAGTCGAGGAAACTCTATATTTTTATAGCATTTAAGAAACATTCACTTTTCAGAAATATCTCTTTCGTTTAAATATAGTTTTTATAAATTAGGTATTATCTGTGTTTTCTTAAATAAATGAATATGTTGTTAAATAAAAGCGCTTTAAAAAAACAAAATATTTCCTTTTTCCTACGCTACCCCAACCTTTTATAAACAAATTATTGACGCGCGATGACATGAAAAGGACGTTTTCTTTAGAAGTACACATAGAAAAGCAGTTTACGCTTTTACGAAAAACGCGATGATTGAAGAATGCTCGATCGCGTTTTACCGAAAATACGAAACATGGAACATCTAAAGTTCTCCCGAATGCGCACCTCCGTATCGTATTTTAAATGAACGCGGGGACGTGTGCATAATTTTTGTCTGTTCGGAGTAGAAGCGTTTTACTTTTATTTTATTTCAAAAACTTTTTTTTTTTTTTTCTTTTCATTCGTTTGTGATTACATCATAAAATATTTTTCCAATAACGGGAAAATAAAAAAAAATCCAAATTAAAATTGGATCAAAATTATGCATTAAATAAATAAAATGTTGAAAAGATACGTTATTATTCTATAAAAATCGCCGTTCTGGATGCTAATTTATCAAAAATGTCTCAATTTACTGTCCAAAATTTGTAACGAATTATTCCATGTAGTTCCCTTAAATTAAAAATAAATTATCAGCTTTTAAATGCGATACTAGAGTAATATTTAGCAGAAGAGCTTTTTGTTCTGTATTACAATTCGGTATAAATATATGTAAATAAATAAACAATCGTCCCACTACGTGATAATTTCGTATTTAACGTGAAACATATAAAATACACGCACTCATATTCTGCGTATAATTATGTACGCGAACAGTGATATCGTGTAAGCACCAGGAAGAACTAATCGATGACGTCACGTTCTTTGCTTCTCGAATTTAGTTTGCGAAAGTCAGCTCGATATACGCGGCTTACGAGTAAAAAGCAACTCGATACATCATATTTCTGAAGAGTCGCTATCAAATTCAATTCTATATTACGTAGCATTGCCTTCGAATGATTCGAACAAAGATATTCTCGCACCGCGCCAAAACGTTTGCAGTATTCGCATGTTGCGGATCTCCGTTACATATCCAAAATACTTTTCCCAAAAATATTCCTCGGCTACCGCGAGAAATCGCGAGTATATGTACGCCCGATTTTTACGTTAGCTTAAAATTAAACTTGCGGGGTAATATTTGAAAAGATGCAAGTTCGCCTGGTAGTTCTCAAATACGACCCCGGGTTAACGTTAATTGTGCGATTCGCACTTTCATCTTACCATTTCGAAAGCGAAATTCGAAACGGAATCAAATTAATTTTACGTTAAAAAATAATAATTTTTAATAATTCAAAATGTTACATTTATACTACAATAATTTTCATTAATGTGAAATTTCACCTTACCTTATAGTGGAATAATGACGATAGCGACGATGATCCTACAGTATACATGTGTATAATATTTTTTCTTTTCATCATCGCTTAAAAGCACGCCCCAGAACTTTACCGGGTTCGATGTTTACCTACAATCGAGATAAATTGTTTAGATTCTCGATTTAAGGAGTTTTTCTTTTTCATTACTTTACTAAAAAATTATTCATTTCAATACATCCTCATAACCTTAATATCGCAATCACATTGTTGCGCATTTTAAAATTCCGGTAGATGGAAAAATAACTTTTATTTGTGATGATATCATCCCTCGGGTGTGCAAAAATAACTCCATTAATAGATACAATCCGAATAGTGTGTAATTCCTCCGATATTCTTTCAAGAAGTTCATTTTCGCGGAATAAAACTCGTGGTGACTTGTAATGCTTCTATATTAAATATCTGAACGAACAAGTCGTGTTCTGCGCTAAAACTGCATTGTTTTCCGACAAAGTTTAATCACTCGTAGTGTTTCAGATTATGTGCGTACGTAGTTCTAATATAGCGCAGTTGCTGCAACTAGGCTCTGCGTAACAATTTGCCCAAAGTCGTTTATAATGGGAAATCGAAACTATTATCGGATTTCACAAAATCCGAATAATTCGGTAATAGTTTCGTTCAAATACTTTTTAAAAGTGGGCGGCCCCGCGAAAAATACGATTTATTTTTGAAAATAAAATACCGGAATAGTCAAAAAAAGAAAGAAAAAAATTTTAACAATTTTTTTTTTTTTTTTTTTTTTTTTTTTGCAATTTGAAACTTATAAAGTGTACATTTTTTAACTTGCTCACTTTTCCGTCAGATTTACTGTACCTATTAAATGGATTTTGTTTTGTTTCTGGATCGGATTAAGCTCCCTAGACAAGCCGAACAAATTAAAATCTATTTTTTTTATTTATTAGCAAGTGTCGTCTGGAAAGATCTCGCTAATGACATTATGGACGAAGTTTACAAGAAATTATTTAATGGCGCATATTAAAAAATAAATAAAAAACGGTCAAATTATTATTCAGTTATGTTAGGAAGTGTACTTAGTTTTTATATTTTTCGCACATTCTAAGGTTTCATATCGGTTTCATTTAACTGCAAACTAAAAATGGACTGTAAGTAATACACGAACACAATTTTATTATATTCGCGATTCTCTAAATATCATTTCCTGTTAGTCGTCTACTATCTATAATGGCTACACTTTGTTCTCGTGTTCTTTTTCATTAACACGGTATTGTGTAAAGGTCTTAAAAAAACCTGCAGCTTCCAAAATTAGTGATTACTGCTAAAATAAGGCTCGAAAAAATTATAAAGGCAAGCACTATCATTAATCTATACAAAGATGGCTCCTGCAAGGTTTCTCGGTCTTCGAAGCTGACGCGCTTTCTTTCTTTTTTGATGTAAAACGGCAAAATTCGTTTATTAAGAAAAATTACGACTTAAATTTTCTTCGAAAATCTCATGAAACACAGTATGTTAATTTTATTGATTTTCTCGATTATATTGATTTTCTTAATTTCTTTTCTTTTTTTTTTATGTGTGTGTTTTTGCGACAGCTTTCGTGATCTAGCCAGTCTATATTTTCTTATGTATATGTTCGCTTATAAAATTGACCGTACGCAAACATCATCGCTGAGTTTGGTTTTCTCGCCTCTTTAAGGGTTTTTTGAGCGACAAAATCGTGCTAGAGCTTATACTTGTTAGTTATCAAAAAATTTCATCAACAGTTACCATGAAAAAAGCTTTCCCAGGGTCTGTTTTCGGTCAGCTCGAATTTATTTCTATTTGCTGTTTCCATGATTAATGTTTCCCCAATTTCCATTATTTCCATTTCGGTCCGACAGCATTTTTACACACCAACATGTTTCAGTTGCTCCGCGCAGTTGTGGTGAATTATTATAATTATTCACCATGGGGAATGACTAAGCATCCGTTTATTTTTAGTAAACAAGTCCTACAATATGTGTTATCGTTATTTTCTACAGTAAGAATAATTTTCTAACATTTTGAAATGAGCGCGTAATTTTATAATTAAATCAAATCATTTTATTATTATTATTATTATTATTATTGTTATCGTGCTCGGGGAAAAACCGAGAAATGAGCTATTTAGCGCGAATAGTGAAAAAAAATTTGTAACTACAAAACCAAAATACAAAGTTTAACCTATAAATATAAATAAAACAAAATAGGCTAACCGAAATATTATTATCATAGAAAACAAGATAATTATCTGACAAATTTTAAGTTTGATAAGTTTAAATTATAAACTTAGTTTTGTTTTCATTTAAAACTAACTTGTGATACATTATTAACATATTTTCGAATGAATAACCGCAATTTTTCTGGAAAGCGAGCACAAGTAAAAAATTTCAGTAAAAATTTTACCATTTACAGTACAAGTCGTTGACGTATATCAAGAATAATAAGGGCCTAAAATATTTCCTGACGGGACACCTGTAGAAATTTACTGCTGAAAACACTATTTATTTTTGTTACGTAACTTCTATTGGTGAGACATGCTCGAAACCAGTTACGCACATCCCCCCCCCCCCTAAAACAAAAAACATAAAATTTATTTAACAATAAATCATGATTTACCGCGTCAAAAATGTCAAAATACACAGCGACGACTGACCTGCTTTCTTCTAAATTTTGTGTAATATCAAAAAGAGCCACATCTGTTGCCAATAGCTGGCAAAAACCTATACTTATTAGTACTGAAGAAATTATGTGAACGCTTTTTGCGCAAAAATTTTTGCGATTGTTGACAATATATATACGTATTGGTCTGTAATTTGAAATTTCTTTTTTATCGCCATCTTCATGGACTAGCTAGACATTCAATTCCATCAGCTTTTATTTTTATTCCGTAAAGTTTGATCTCTCGAGTACGGCGCTTTTCCAATTGTATTTTTTAGCTGCGTAATGCCGATGGTTTTTCTGATTCAACTTGCATTCATTTTGAAAAAAGTAGTGTAATTCCGGCTTTTAGTTCTGCTGCCTAACAATCTAATCTGCTGAACCCTTTTAGAAACGCATTTATGATTTTTCACTAAAGTCGTACATTATTCGAAGAGAGTTTGAGCAAATTGTACGCTTCGTTTTTAATTTTAGTTAAAACTTCATTAGTAACCCGTGGTGGTCCCTAGATTTGGGCCTTACGATTATTTTACAACGGTTTGGAGAAATTTGCCGTGTACGAACCGGCGGTCAGATTTATCATTTACCGGCACTCTGTATTATGATATATCGGATTCATGTTGTACTTTTGTAATTCATTCTGAAATAATTGATTACCGAAATGGTAAGCCCTAGAATTATTCGCTTTTACCGTGGTAGTCGATTACAGTAATAATTTTGCTACCGTACCGCTATGATCAGAAAAATCTGAATTACAACAGTAGTTTGAATTAAATTATTGTCAAGCACGCGTTTGAAAATATGATCCAAACAAGATACATAATTATCTACGGGACGTTTATCGGTTGGTTGCTTTGCGGTACTGATAAAATCATTGTAATATAATAAATTTAAATAATCACTATTATAACCTTGTTCATTCAACAGGTTTATATCTTCATATCGCTCGTTATTATAATAGGATGAATTATACGAATAGTCTGATTTAACTCCATAATAAAATCGTGATATTTAGAATCACAGAATTTATAAAAAGAAATAATTGTAACAGTACTCATAGATTCATTGAATACTGCATTACCAATTTTTATGGCTAGGTTAATATTGTTGTATTGGAGTCATTCAGCGGCATAAACAATTACTACTTCCTACGATATATCCTCATTACACTGAGCCTCTTCTATATAACCAAGTATAATATGCTAAATTGACTCAACTCTTCACTGTAAAGTCATGTTTCAGTAAGAATAATTGCGGTTGTAGAAAGTTGCTTTAAATATATGTCGAAATCATCAAAATGTTTCCACGGACTTCTTATATTCGTAACAAAAATGCTTCATCAAAATAAATAATAATGTTATTAGTAGTAGCCAAATGATGTGTAGTGTATAATTCTGTTAGGATTAACAACAGTATTTTATAATCAGCGGGGATGAAACTCAAAAGTAGAAATATAAATAAGAAATAAAGTAACTATTAAAATAAAGTTATTTGTAAGAGAATTATTTAACAATCTTGATAAGAAATTTTTCATGTATATAATCACTGTGAAGAATTCAAATGTTTAGGCAAGCTGTTGGATTTTTAGTAATAACAGAAAATATACTGAAGCAATAAATTAAAAATTAAATTTTCCGAAATAAATAAATAAAATTGCACTAGTGTAAATAAATAAGGAATGTAAATAAGAACATAAGATAATAATGTTACGAATTGTAACAAGAACATAAACTAACTATTATAGGTAAAATACTGAGATATAACTAATTTCAGTATGAAATATTATAAGGAAGCAAAAAGGGTATTTCCTTACACAACATAAGTATAGGGTAATAATAATAGTAATAGTTTAAATATAATTGATTTTGTATTCAAAATTTAGTCTGAAATGTGTAGGGGGAAATATCGGCAAGTGCTGTGTAGAATATAATATTCTAAAGACCGGCGACTTATCGAATACTTAAATTACGTCGTATTTTCATATTATTATTTTCCCGAGAATTCGCCCGCGCAACGTACCAACGTACATGAATATCGTTTTCAACACCGCCTGTAGTGAGTTTTCCGAAGTTCAGACGGGAAATTTATAGGTTTTTTTTCTTCTCCTTGTAATTTCATTTTTATTCTTCTGTTTGTCCGTTAATGAAGAAAGAAAGAAAGAAAGAAAGGAAGGATGGAAGGAAAAAATAGGTAGAGAGAAATAAAGTGGAAATGGAACGCGTTTATGATAAATTAGTTTGTACAAGTGTTATTCGCTCGCATTGTTTACCCTTTTCTTAGACGATATGTACGCTTGCGTTTTGGTTTAATTTGCGTTCAGTTAACGCTGTCCTTATGTTCTCATCTTTCACATCCTATAATCCGAATAAATTTTCACCGCTCGTTAAGCCATTTGTTCGCCTATCCGTTCTTTCGTCACTTCGTAGTCCCCGCCCGAGCGAGTCTGCTCTGTGCACACATTTTCTTCGGCTAACATTTCGGTTATTTATCGTTGTCTTCATTGTTTTCGCGACTAGAGCTAGCTCGAATTTTAACTTGACCCACAAACGCACTTATTGCGACTTTATTAATTGCTCCATTTCCTCGTTACATTTTTACGCTATTTTATCACCGAAATTAATGGTTATTTATCGCCTCCTAGGCCAGAAGTTTGGCTTCTGCCGCGCCTCCTACGTGTATGTTTTCAAAAAATTTTCCGGGCACTTCAGTCGACTTCACGATCTGCGAATTGTGTTTCAAATCCTGATGCTGTACTTTTACTTTTATCATCGCCGGAACTTTCACTGAATGAATTAAGTTCATTTGAAGCTGTCTCTCTTATTAAATTAGCCCACTTTTTCAGCCCCTCTTGCTTTTAACGCTGTTAAAATACCTTTAAAGCGAATAATGTAAAGCGTATAAACAGTGTGCAGTATTTTTAATTAGTAATAAATGCCGTCATCATTTAGCGTGCGGCTAAACTATTTTCATAAGGTGGAACTAAAAACTGATCGAGACTGTTCAATCAATAATACGGCGTCCGACAGAGGAAATAGGTAAACCGCTCTGTGAATCATTAAGAACGCAATAAAAATTAGAACAAAAAAAAATAAAATTCGAATCAAAATACGCTAGTAAATTTTAGTATATTTTACCGCGCAGAAATCGGCTGGGAATTATTCATCTTCTTTCTTTACATTTGAAATATTATGCAGTTTTTTATTCTGTTCGCTTGTAACGCAACGCGACTATAATCAGTACTTCAATGAAATTTTGATTTTTTATACAAGTGCAGTGTAACTGCAAATATCTGTGCATCATCGATGTTTCTTTTTTTATTTATTTTATTTATTTTTGTTTTTAATTGGCTGAAAAATAACGTCAGTCCGACACATGTGCATCGATGTTATCATCCTGCCTGCTCTTGTCTCTTACGCGACGGTAAATTACTTTTTTTTAATCACTTTTGTTTACGTCATTATTAAACACTTCAACGACTCAGACCACTAGTCGATAGTCTGAGATGATTTTATCCGAAATTTTGTAAATCTGCTCTGGGCCAGTCTTGTGACGTATTCATTTAATGTTTACTTTTACAAAATAAGTATCGCTGCTCTTTATTAACGGAATAATATTGCATACTTATTAAAGTTCAATTAATGTATGAAATTGTAAATATTTACACAAGTTTATTTCGACTATCGATGATGATGTGGTGCCCTGTTTGCTGTTGTTACGTAGTCAGCCGAGCCGGAATTGCAGAAATTGCTGTGCGCTGATATGGAAACCAGACTGCTACAGTTGAAGCAGCGAATTACGACACTGAGAACGGAATCAGACGAGGTGTGGAAAACGTTGGAGACTGCCGAAACAACTCTTTTGGAAATGTTGACGGTGAAGGATTACGATTGCACCGGATACTTCGGAGAAAATGCCGTGCCGGCCAGCAAACCTCCGGAAACAGTTAGCATTAAACTTCGAGCAGATAGGCACGAAACAGAAGAATTTTATTTAACCGTAAGTATGTCCGTGTAAATGGCAAAAAAACACCGTATTCGCATTCGTACGAATTTAAATTGAAATTTAGAAAAAAACGAGCAGGCTATTTAAAATCGCTTAACCCGAACTGCAGTACTCAGCTAACAGGCAGTGCTAATCGTTCACTTTAAATGTTCAGTTGTTACTTAGTTCATCTCTTTTTAAACCCATCTTTAATGACTTTTTCATTTTAATGGACAGAACCGATTTTAGGGTTTATGGTATAAATGGCGGAAATTGCGTAAATGGCATAAACGGCGTAAATAGCGTAAACGGCGAAGCTAATAAAGTATCTATAAGAAATATTACATTGTTAATAAAATTTTTCTACTCTTCTACACAGTAGCCATCATCTTTGATTACCGAACGAGAAGAAATTTAGAATTTTATACTGTACACTTACCGTTTATTTAATTTTCAGCAAATTAAATAAATCTAAATTAATATGACTACAATTATAGGAAAATTTAAAAAAATTCAGTATGCATAAACTTTGCAGTAGTTAAAAAGTTCTCACTAGTGATTTTTTAAAATACTGTAGTTAAAGTAAAATGAATCACTTTTTAAAGATGATACATGTTAACTTATGGCAGGTGTGTATGAGTGCGTGTGTGTGTATATGTGTGTTTTTCTGTAACGTTCGGAGTCTTTTGCAAATGTTCTATAAGATCACACATTTTCATTTCCCTCGGTAGTAACAAAAAAAAAATATATATATATATATATATATATATTTTGTATTATTTAGACTTACGAGTATAACGCATAAAAATAACAAATTATACTGCTTTGATTACCGTTTCGTTTTCCTTTTTGTTAGACTGATAGCATTCGGTTTTTCCTTATACCTAACCGGTTAGCAAAACAAATGGAATACATTCTATTCACTGTTATTCACGATTTATTCATACAAGCGTCTAATTATATATTCACATACATACTAAGAAGTAATTTAGAAACATACTCATTACCACTTGTGTAGATATTTATCCTGTTCAATGTTACCGAGAGTAATTATGCACTCGTTGGTCCTCGAGTGTACCAAATCGCGACGGGTAATTCTGGCTCTTAAATTTGTTTTTGCAATTTTGTATTGAATTTTCGGTAATGTGAACATAATCACGATTGTAGATTTAAATGTCTTCTGTATGACTTTTTATCTGGTTGGCTTTCTTAATACAAAAAAAACACATTGGTTAACTGAATAGCTCACTGAACGAACCAATAATATATAATAACTCTACATGAAATCAAGTAAATGATGATCGAATCGGTACAATCCCGTATTTTCCGACATTATATAAAAGCGATATACGTTCCCCGAAATTTATTATTATTATTATTATTATTAGTCGTAGTATTATTATTATTAATAATAATAATACGCCAACATGCAGTTGGATTACGACAATTACTCGATCCTTTGAATCTCACAATGGGACACCCCTTGAACCCTAGACGATAATCTTCTGTAGTTTTTGTAGAAGAGTCGGTTTTAATTATGTCAAAATAAAACACGTTTAAAGCGTGATAAAAAAAAGTTACGAGTTAAATGTTATAGCATATTCAATACGAAAACGTTAAGCGATTTTTCATATTACCTTCGGCATAAAAGTAACATAGTGATTAATATATACGAGTAGAGATATGTTTAAAAAGTATAAAAATGAAAATAACAAAAACTGATTTAAAATTTGTAATAACGTATTTATTAGAAAAAGAACCGATTTAAAATTGTACCGAACACGAATTCCTCGTGGATAGTATTAGCGGATTTTCTTCGGTTTCAAAATTACTTAAAAACATCTGAAATATTCATACAATGCGCAAGTTAGTTATCGTAAAATATGTATTTCTAAAGAACCGTTTTAAAATCAACGTGAAAGCTACGAGATCTTAATTATAAATATAACGAACTTGAATATGATCTATACAGTGTTTATAAAATATAAAATTATAATTAAAACGTAAATTTAATGTAGTGTTCGAATGTAGATTAAGAATTAAAAAATCGATATAGAACAGACTAAAATGGTCTTACATATATATATATAGTAAAGAGAATGGTGTATAGGGATGAACATATGGAGCACTAAATTTTTGCAGAACATCTCATTAAACGTGGAATTTAATTTAGAAAAAATTTACGAAATTTTAGAAAATTCCGAATGTCGCACGAAAAAGTATCTACATTTACAAACATAATTATTACAAATATTTAAATGAAGCGGCAGTTCGTAAATAATTTTAATTATCAGAAATTAACCGGTATCCGTTACTGTATATTATTTACAATTAATTTTTTACATTTAATATTACTCGTACTTTATTTTCGCATTTAATATTTTTTTTAATAAAAGTTTCAAATTTTGCATCTTAATTTTCGAGATTAATTTATATTCCAACACTATTTTAAATTCACCTTTTCCACTATAATTATATATTTTTATCACCCGTGATGATGGAATATCCCGAAACATGATATCATCAAATGAAATTACGTTAATTAAAAGGAAAAACAATTGAAGTGTTAAATAGTTATAAAATATCTATATATATCTATATATATATATATATATATATATATATATATATATATATATATATATATATAGTATATCTTATTGAAGAATAAATAAATACACTTAAACCACAAAAATTGTTATTTAATTATTTTATTTTAAATAATTAAATAACAATTTTTGTGGTTTAAGTGTATTTATTTATTCTTCAATAAGATTTATAACATACCACAAAAGTATGGAACCGAATAACATTATATATAGTATATATCGGATTAGTATAATTCACTTGTACGACTAATGAGAACTTAATTATTTTAAAACAACTAGTTTTGTTGAGAAAACATTGCCGCTAAAACCCCCCCATTTACTTTCGCTATTCTTCAATTCATAACATGAATTTTACACATTAACTGAATATTTAATTATTGTTACGTTTAGAATTCTTGGTTTAAATGATTTTATTTCACTGATCATTCTGCATCCTGTGTATAAACGAGGATTTTCAACTGCGATGATAATTGTTTTAAGTTTGGCCGGCGCTAATATCCACATTTTTTTTTTTTCTTTATTCTAACATTTACCCCAAAGCATAGTGTTGTTATTAAATTGTTCTGCTACTTCTCATTCCTCCGACGATATTTTTCTCGTTTCCTCTTTGTTCTCGTCCCGTTCCATTCTCATAGACTTTCTATGGGTTCCAAGGCATTTCAGTTTAGAGAACAATAACTTAGCTGACTCTTTAGCTCGCTCAGCCGCTCGCAATGGTTCTTTCCTCAACTCTTTCCCTTCTTCAGACATTATTTTCCTATCACGCTCTAATCATTCCAGATTTCGGTTGGACATGTATTCATCTTTATTCTCTAATCATTATTCATACTACCGTCTTATTTAACCGGTTCCTCGTTTTCTGCTTTGGTTTCATTCTATTCCTGTCTGTCGTCATTGCACTGTTGTTTCCTTAACTAGACTCTGAATCAATCACTCTCTACTCCCTTCTTCTTGAAAATTCGCTTTATCCCCTTCTACTTTCAAGTTTATTCATGCTTCTGAGCCTCCTTGTATTTGTGATTCTAATCATATCCTTTTCGAATGCTCTACTCTCTTCAACGAACGCTTCCTTCTATACGCCTAATTTTCGGCTCTGGGTTTTCCTACTCCCTTTAACGCTACCTATATCCTTTTCATCCCATTTTCTTCAGTTGTTCCGCTGCTGCTCTCCTTTGTGATTTCCATTTCTGACCGCCTGGCTATTTAATTCTATCTCCTGATTTATCATGTTGTTGGGTCAAGGCCGCTGGCGCGCCCAGGGTAGGAAAAAAAAAATTAAATTGTTCGTATATGTTGTTGTAGCGTCGTATTTTGATGTTAAAGTTAGGATGTGTTATAATTTTTTTTTTTTTTTTTTTTTCATTTTATTTCTTTTTTACTTTGCGTGAATTAGAAAAAATAAGGAATCATTTTTTTTGTATGCAATTATATTCGTACTTCTAGAGGGTGGTTGGAATTCCCACCACCTATAACTATGTGAATAAATGTAATTTTAAAAATGTAGATCAAATAATAGTAAACAAGTGTATCCTAAGATATATTTTAATAAATTTTTAATTTTTTTGAAAAATGTGAACTCTGCCCACGAAAAGGTTAAGCAAAACGATTTAACAAAAACCGGTCGCAGCGATGAAACTTCTTTCAGGCATATCCCGTTAAAATAATTAATTCCCTCTGCACACAATTATAGGCTAGAGGTAAATTAGTTGAGAGCAGAAGCATAGCTAGGATACTTTGTGCTGCTGTTATCATTTTTCTCCTTTTTTTTTTTAAGTATGTATTTTTTCTTCGGGGATTAGTTAGTCGAAATTGTGAAGAGTTCGCGAATAAAATCGAAACTTTGATAATAGTTTCGATAATTTTATTTAAGTCATAAATAAAAACTAGCCGCTATAAAACCGCGCCGAACGAATTTTTCGCAATTACCATTGTAAATTTTAAATAAATTATAAAGAAGATAAAATCGAAAGTTAAAGACTAAAATTTTTTTCTTGCATCATTTTACGATTTAAAAATGGTAATCGAATAAACTGCAATTTATTTCCGCAGAAATTACGAGAATACTTATTGTGCACTAGTCGTATAGCAAGGCTGGATGCGAAAAGCGAACATATCAGGCAAACATTATTAGACACCACCGCTTCATCCTCTTCGTTGTCAACGCCGAGTACGAACAGCACTTCTCCGTCGTTATCGGCCTCCACCATTCTAGAATCGCGTTCAGTTATCCGGGAATTATCGCAACTGCAAGCTACACCCGGAATAACTTTACTGCAACCGCCCAGCTCTAAACCGCCTCGGCGGAAGAGGATAGGTCGATCGCAGACGAACGGTCAGCCCAAACTATTCGGCGGATCTTTAGAAGAGTACCTGGAAGCCACTAATCAGGAGATCCCGTTGGTAGTGAAAAGTTGCATTCGTGTGATCAATCTGTACGGTAAGTGTTTATTGAAAAAAAAAAAAAAAAAAAAATATGGTAATTCTGTATATTACTTTTTCGCGGCGACGTTTGTTAGTCTTCATCATGTTTGGCCAGCCGAGCAAAAACCGATAACAATCGTCAGTATGTATGCCTACTCGATGAAATTCTTTAGAATTCTCTCAAGAAAGTCGCAAAAATTATCTGTTTAAAAATGCAAAAAATTGCAACAAAAAAAACCACCTTTCGTTAATTTATTTTATTAATCCGATTAAAACTGCGTTCTCCCTGTATTTTTATTATACGTTAGTGCCCAGACGGATTGCGCTCAAACGTTACTGCGGAACAAGAAAAAATACCTGCTTCGATATATCTCAGTTAAAATCTTACCTTTGTGTAGTCGTCATAATAGATATTTTGGATGCAAGTATTTCAATGGTCTTTTTAATGTTATTGCAATGCGTCTTTCTCGATTCAGTTTCTCTTATTTTGTTCTGCCCCTGCTTCGTTGACTAGAAATAAATGTTAATTAAAAAACGGACGACGTTAATATCAAGCACGTATTTTAAACGCATTCTTTCAATTTCTACACGATATCGCGAAACAAAGACAAAATGTAACTTTATAAAATAATAATAAAGAAAATAAAATAAAAATAAACAGATTAGTAATGATTTTATTAATATTCGAATAACGCTCAGATAGCTTCCGAGCGATTAGTAAATTTTACCATTCTTCGAATAATTTTAAATAGCCGTTAATATAACAAGTGTTGCCTCGGGAGCACCTTTCTGAATGTGTTATTTTATAATAACGTCAGTTTCAATGAAATTGATACTATAATTTGAAACTGAAATGTGTTGATAACGTAATTTCGGACAAACAGAGTGTGTATAATAAGATGAACGTGTAATGATGGTAATTTTTACCTGTTTTTTATACTCTATTTGTAATTACAGGATAAATATAAATATTGTAAAAAGCGTATTAATGCTTCAACTGGAAAATGTTTTTCTTCTTCTTGCTGTCCCGACCGATCTCGGTCATGGGTGGCTATCTAGCGAAGCTTGATGATATTCTGGTACCGCTCTCTGTCGTACCGGAGTGTACCAACACCACTCTGCATTTAATCCTGTCCACGTCTTGATATCACAGAACCAGGTACGTTTCCTCCGTCCAATTCTTCTTTTACCTTCAATTCTTCCCATCAAAATGATTTGTAGCAAGGTGTATCTCTTGTCCCACGGATCAAGTGCCCGAAATATTTCAGTTTTCGAATTTTTATTAAATTAATCAATTATTCGCGGTTTTTTTCCATAACCTTGAGTATCTCTTGGTTGGTCCTCTTAGCTGTCCAGAATACCTTCAAAATTCTTCGGTAGCACCACAATTCAATAAAGCTTGTAATCGATTCAGGTTGTTTTTCTTCAAAGTCCACGTTTCCACAGCCGTGTATAGTAATACTTTAGTATTCGAACCCTTAATTCCAAACTAAGACTGCCAAGGTTTTCCTCATCTTGTTGAATGTACTTCTCGACTGTTCAATCCGACTTTTGATTTCCACTTCAGATCCTCCTGTAGAGTTCAGCTGCGCACCTAGGTATTTAAACGATTCGACTTTCTCCAGGCTTTCCCCATTAATTCGTATTCTCGGGCCGATGTTATTTCCAATAACCATTATCTTTGTTTTTTTTGCGTTTAATGATACTCCATATTTTCGACTAATCTCATCTACTTTTTTCTATGATCAATTCCAATTCCTTGGTACTACCAGCTATTAAAACTGCGTCGTCCGCAAATCGCAATACAGTTGTGCACCCAGATTAGTTCAAAATTTAAATTAACTTTTGTTGCTACGAAAGAACGAAGATATAATTATTAAATTTTAAATAGAATAATTATAAAGATATTTTGTGCTCATTATATTTGAGTATTTATATTGTAGTGAAAATAGATTTTTGTAATTTTTCCATTTGTAGAAGCGGCATGAGGTAAAATTTTTATCCGTATGATATATTTTTTTTGCGTGAAACTCTTTCTACGCGAAGTAAAAATTATTTTTCCCGGTTAGAGGGATTCACTTTGTATACCGTATTTTAATGTTTTATTATATATGTAAACTTTTTATTATAAGGAAACTTTCCATTTCGCAAAATCTACTTGCAAAACAATATCATATAAACGAGTACCAATAATTACTGATAATAATAGCAACGGATTTCAGAATGTTTCCGAAGGTTTCGGGATGTTAAATTTAGATAAATAATACGATAAAATCTTTCCAGCTACAATTTTGATCCTTATAAAATGGTAACTAATTTTTAAGTATACTAATACTCGTAGTAGTAATGAACACGCAACATCTAAAATAACCAAAAATAAATACATCAGTTTATGTGTATATTATATATATATAAAAACTCAGCCATTTTGGCCTCGCAAGGTGCTGTGCCCCTTGACCCCTCTTGAATTCATTTCTGTCTCTTTCTCTTCTATACTTTGTATAAAATTATCAAAATTTACAACGTAATTCTAAATTGGTCGATGTGAATATCATAATCACAAAAATCCTATAAAATATAACAAACGTTACATAAAATTGGGACATTTTTTCTAATGGGATTAGCCTAAGAATTACGTTGTAATTAATATGTATGTAACAGTCGTATTGCTCGAATTCGAGCGTCGTGACTACCTATTCGTACATTCTAGTTGTACAGAATAGGCAGCGCTCATAGCAATTGTTATATGCAACGCAGGTGTACACATGCAAAAAGACTACATTCGGAACTGATAGTAGCCGCTTGTTATCGCACCACTAGTGCAGTCCCGTGTGTGTCTGCTGTGTACTGACCTAGCGCGCATATGATGTTGAACGTGGTGGTTTGCCATTGCCTGCCACGTGATTACCGATTATTTATTTAATTCTTGTAATAAGTTTGTCGTCGCTCGGGATCGAACCCGTGACCGCCATATCGGAAGTCAAGCGCTCTAGCAACTAGGCTATCGCGACGACACAATATATATATATATAAACTCGGCCATTTGGGCCTCGCAAGGGGTTGTGCCCCTTGACTCCTCTTGCTTTTATTTCTGTCTCTTTCTCTTCTATACTTTGTATAAAATGATCAAAATTTACAACGTAATTCTTACTGGCATCAACACAAAAAGAAAAACAAAACATAATCACAAAAATCCTATCCTAACATTTAACTTTCATTATATAAAATTAAGATATTGTTTCATTACATTTTTCGTTACATATTTCGTTATATAAAATTGTGACATTTTTTTGAGAATAAAAATGACCTTGTAATTAATATATATATATATATATATATTCGGCGTTTAATGTGAAAACATTTCATAAAATACGGAAATTACAAATTTAATATTGTCATATTGTTTCCCTAATAGATATGGTAAAAATAAGAAACAAATGAAATTAATAAAGTGCATGCGCTAAAAAATTTTACCGATGCTGTCTATTAAAATTAGCAAAGGAGTGTTGTGCATTGCGCATGCGTTTAAAATCTGCCTCGTGTTGTAACTGCTAGACGTGTTTGTAAGAGGCTTCCGCCGGAGTGCTCGTATAAAAATCTCGACAATAATCGATAGAACAACTACAGTGACAACTGATATAATTGTACATGATATCGCGGAACTAACTATGACGGGCCAGGCAGGAACTTTTGGAAACTGGGTGACACATGCGTGAGTGTAAAGATTATTTTCGTACCGCTGATAAAAGATTTACTGTTGGCAAGCAGTTTGCAATCGGTCACGGACAACTGCTTTCTCGCCTTTTATAAATGACGTGTTTCATGAAAACAACATTAATTGCGCAACATCCTTTTTCATTATTTTACTTCCTCCGAAATTATTTAATTGAAAATTTTACGTAAACATTTAATTTCGAAACTAATTAATAAGGAAAAGAAACATTATAATTTCATTAAAAGTAATTCAACTTTTCATATCCTATACGAAGACAATTCGTACTTACTAATACGTGCCTGATTATGCGTATCCTAACTAGCAAGTTTCGGAAATTTTCCGGATCCCTCCGAGGGAGGGGATATAAAGTTTCGTACGTGTTAAATTAAAAGTCAGTAAACATGTAGACGGTGGGGGGTACGTGCGGTTAGAGCATTGCTGCGAATAAAATCTGATCGAAAGTACAGACAACAGACTGATTGTAGACGATTTTAATACAAATTCGTCAGATCAACTTGCACACCCGTATCGAACGGATTAACAAAATTAAACTTAACCCCTTTGCATATATGTTTCTTAATGATTTCTGTCGTCGCAAATTAAATAATCGGACTCTGAGGACTACATCTTCACGGTAGTCAGGAGTGTTCTGGCAATATCGCGACAGCGCTAATGTACATACTGCTATAATAATTCACACATATACAGTCATTTAAAAATACACTGCCAACGTATGTACATTTTGATTCTAATTAATGATAACTTTTTCGCTAGGTTTACACCATCAGGGAATATTCCGAGTATCCGGTTCGCAGGTCGAGATAAATAATTTCAAAGACTCCTTCGAGAGAGGCGAGGATCCGCTGGCAGACGTAACGGACGCGTCCGACATTAATTCGGTGGCCGGTGTCCTGAAACTGTACCTGCGGGAACTGCGAGAACCGCTCTTCCCGATAATTTATTTCGAACAATTTATGCAGCTGGCTCAGCTAGATTCAAAGCAGGAGTTCATTACTCGCATGAAGGAGTTGGTGCAGAGTTTCCCGAGATCGGTGGTCATTTTCTTGCGCTACATATTCGCCTTCTTGAATCATCTGTCCGAATACAGCGACGAGAACATGATGGATCCTTACAATCTGGCCATCTGTTTCGGTCCGACTTTGGTGCCGGTGCCGGAAGACAAGGATCAAGTGCAGTATCAGAATCAGGTTAACGAACTGATAAAGAACATCATCTTGCTGAACGACGAGATATTTCCCTGCCACGAACTCGGAGGCATTGTATACGAAAAATACATCTCCAGAGAACCGGATGACAAGTAATTTCTTCGAATATTCTATACGCTTGCAACTCTTTTATTTTGATTTCTCGGCACGCGTCGTTAATCGAACTTTTCGAAAATTTCAACATATCTCCTAATAACGTGATTTGAAGGTTTAAAAAATGACAAAAATTCGTTTACAAGAACCATTACTCTAAACACCCTTTTACGCCTCCCACTTAACCCATGGTATAATATGCAGTATCTTCCACTCGTTATGAAATAACTAAATAGTTAATAATAATAATAAAAAAAAAAAAGATAAACACAGTAAAACGAACATTTAAATTGGATATAAATGAATATTCTAGAAGCGTTTTCGAGGATATTATCGCATATCTTCAGTAAGAAAATAAAGAAGAAAACATACTGGATATCCCGAAATCACTTATAGAACATTCATTTATAGTCAATTAAAATGTTATTGTTAATTTTGTGAAGCAATTAATAAACGGGATATCTAGGTTATTACATTTAACTTACGGGTTAAATTCGGTGCAATTTGAAAAATTCAATGTGCGCAACTAAAAAATATGCACACGTAGTAGCGCAACTTTAAATATATAAAATATACATTTGCACTGAAGAACATGTTGCTAAATCACTGTGCTTACTTGCACATAATATATAGCGTCTTCTCGGAACTGTGCTGTTCCTGCTATCACGGCACTTGCTAAATTTTTTTGCAAAATTTTAATTGGGCCCTTCTGCGTTTCACGATAACGTGAGAATATTGAATAGGAAGGTTTGTAATGTAACGCGAAGTGAACGCTTTACATTACGTCGTACAATAAAAGTAACGTTTTACCGAGAAAACATCGATGTTTTACTTGCCGGTGATACTAAGCAGCGTCGTAATAATACATCTGAAAAAGGGGTCAGTGCATAACCCCCTCCATTTTCTTGCAATAAATCTTTTTGTTTTTATACGATAGTCTGTCTCACCATGCTCTAAATAATGGCGACCGGTTCCTGAAATTTTTCAATTTGTTTATTTTAATTATTCCATTCTAAGTATTCGTTTTACGTTGTATATTCCGCAAACGCAATAAAACATTACAAAATAATTTATATTTTAACCAATTTTTACATCAAATTTTTATTCTCCTTCACTGTGTTCGAATAGGGCTAGTACAGCTTTTGCTTATCGCTACTATCTATGAATACTACATATATATATATATATATATATATATATTATATATGTATGTGTAGTATGTATATCATATTTCAAATTTCTCAGAACATTTTCGATTTAATAAACATGTCTATGCCGTGTTCTGTTATTATTTCTTAATAATAACTTCATCAAAGATGTTTCGAAACAACTTCTACAGTTATCAAATTAAATGTTGATGAAGTAATGATGACCTGATACATTTAACGAGAATTGATTCCATCGAAAAAGTAGTCAGGAATCTATAATGAATTAACGAATAACAGTGAAAAAATTAATAGATTCTACGTTAAATAACCGATCTTTTTTTCGATCCTGCCCACTTTTCTCCTTCGAATACATACACATACACACACACACACACTTTGCGTGTGTAGAATAGATATTAAATATAAAAAAGATTAATTTAAAAAAAAAAAAATTGACAGTGTTTTATTTAATTCGATATTACTACTCGTGAACTATCCGATTTTATCCTTTCTAATGAATAATTTTTATCGTATCTGTTCGTTGTAGCGATGTTGGTGATTCGCCTTCTGATCACGGTGGTCCGGAAGACATCGATTCGGAAGTTTATCCATCAGAAGACGGTAAGTGGCTGCTGAAATTTACCCGTTCAATAGCGGAAATTCCTTTTGAAACAGATTAAAAATAGTGATTATGTTTTACGTTCCTCAAACGGTATCTATAAGTTTTCCGTCTAAACAGATGAACAAGAATGTTGGTAGTGTCTAATGATAAAATGTTCTACGCTGAGACACATAAAAGTAGTAAAAAATAGAGCTATCGAATTGACTTTCATACGCTCCTCGTAAAGTAATTTGAAAAAGATAACAACTTTATCGGAAATTTATATTATTAAAATATTTTACAAAAACACCTACATGCTTCGGAAACATAGTTCCCCATATTCATGGTGTACTAGAAAAACAAAATTTTACCGCGTTCGTGAAACTTCTCAAATCGAAAGTCATGTCGAGCGGAGAGATGGGAATTACTCGTCTGCGTACCGGACACACCCGACTTACTCGCACCCATTTCTTATCTAATTTCTGCCCTTCCGACAATACCCTCATTGTGGAGATAAGGGCTCAATGGCTGACCATATTTTTACATGCTTAAAGATAGTTTCTCTCCGACTTCTCCATGTTCCATCAAACCGTGTTGTAGCTCTTAATGATTTTCCTCTAATTCCGTAGATAAAACAGTAAATTTCTTAACAAGCCAAATTTTTCCATCTCATTTAATCCCGTTTCCTTCCTAATTGAGTCATGAAGGCCTCGGTGTAGCTATGTGGCCGATTAATTCAATAAATAAGTAAAATCCCGACTCCTCCCAAACAATAAAATTGTTTTCCTTTTTTTTTTATGTGGTAATTTTTTCTTGTATGTTTTTAGTGGATGTATTCTATCGGCGCCGCCATTCCGAAACATACGCGCGCGTTTGAGGAACAATATTAATTTCTTCTTTAATAAGCTCGAATAATTTTCAACTCTACTTCAGTGTGACATCGATAATACTTGTTTACTTTTTTATCCATCTCCCCTGATTTTCTTAAATCGTTCCTTTTTTTTAATTATTTAATTTATTTATTTATTAAAAACAAATCCTACTATCCTAATTGCGATTGTTTTACCATTTTTTTTTGCTTCTATTTTATAACCTTTTATTCCTCGTTCAGATTAAATATTTAGATTCTCCTCTAGACTTAATTTTCTTTTTCCATTACTGCTATTATCATTATTGCTGTGCCCATTACTTTGATTTTCTCATATCCATCCTTTCCCCTACCTTTTTCATTTAATCTGTTGAGCCCCGTTTTTCCACTTTTATTTAGTGCGACTGAATTATAACTTTTACATCTTTATCTTAATAACTGTCATCAAGGTTGTGTGAGTACCGGTTCGAAATTTCGATATTAGTTTTTACTGTTTCGTCTTTGCAGATTATATAAAACTAGTAAAATTTCGTAACTTCCTCCAACTTTTTGAGGAAAATATAACCCGTTTTATTTTAATTAATTTTACAAGCTCATTTAACGGTTACGCGACATAGTGTCTTATTCAACAGCGGCCGGCTGGGCCTGTAAGTCTCGCATTTAAGTGTAATGCTAATTAATTCGGAAATTTATTTCAAAGTGCCGATAAAACATAGGAAACCAAATTAAAAAGCCTCAACTTCGGCCTTTTAATTTAGCGCGGGTTGCACTCTCTTCGTGCACCTTGATTGTTGAATTAGCTATGCTGGTTGGCGCACGAACTACAATTGTCGCATTTCGTGGTAGAGATGCCTTTTACGGCAGTACATTTCGATTAAATCAGAAAAATGAAAGTGTTAGAAATTCGAAAAATTCACGTTAGTGAAATATATTACTGTCGGAAAATACAAAAATATCTTCAGAACAGAGTGGCCACTTTCTAAGAAACCGGAAAAAGTTAGGGAATTTCATTAGTCGGGTAAAAGTTAGGAAATTCTGTTGCAAGCCAGGCAATTTGAAAAAAGTACAGAAATACCTGTATGCTGTATGTAACATTTGAAAATATTAAAAACGTTTGCGAAATTCTGGTATATATACACTTGTATTCTATGTATATGGAAAATAACAAATCTCTTCAAATTTTTCTAGTAATCAATAGTGATGAAATATGACATTGAATGGGCACGAATTTTTTAATACTGCGTTGATGAAAAGTAAAAATTACATTGTGCGATTTGAAATTTTGTTCGCGTTATTTGCTTTTAAAATAGTAATATGTAAGAATTGTAAACCATGTACGCATACACTTATTACTCTCGTCTTTCTGCCAATTAATGATAATTGTATTTTTATTCTTTGATCACAGTATCACATGTAAAACATACTGCGAAATACTCGGTAACTATATGATTTTTTCTTTATGGCTGTTGTTTTCCTAAAGTCGGGAAAAAAGTTGAAAAAATCCGAAAACCCGGAAATATTCAGGAAAATTTATTTTTCAAAAAAAAGGGAAAAAAAGTATAGCCACTGTGTAGGAAAATGAGCATGGGGGGGCCACTTCGGACAGTAAATGTTGGGGAAAATTTTGCGAAAACTTGGTAGTAGAGTTAGAAAACCTTTGGACAAAATGTAACTTTTTCACGAGCCTAGATTTATGTACTTATTGCCTAAAAATCTAACATTTATAAGGACAATTCGCAAAAACAGCGGTAAACTTCCGGTAGAATTTATGTCTGATAAAGAAATACCGCTACATTAACTGTATGATACCGACAATTTCCACGTCAGCAGAAGGAAAAGTTGAAATAATAATAACCTACGACAATACCACAAAGGGAGAGGTGTAAACGCAGATTTATCCTCCGAAAACACGAGCATATTCGGGTAACAAGGCGTTTTTTAAAATGCGATGTAGATTTATTAGTATGGTGAATTCTTTCATAATTCGGTTGGAAAACCGCGCCGAAGATTATTACACGATTTTTTAATAAAACTCGGCAGTTAATATGGTGAAACTGCTGAAACTTTAAATGGGAGCCTTCGTGAACAACGTGGAAAAAAAAGGCACGCATTTAAAAATGATTGCAAAAGTCAAATAATTTATGCAACAAAAATGATATGTCGGTGCATTCGATTATTTTCCTTTTAATAATTATATACCTAATCAATTTTCATTTATATTCGTGTAAAATAAATCTCAATAAATAATTTAATGAATAAAAGCGATACAGCATAATAGGTCTCCGAGGAACCCGACTGTAAATACGGAGCACTTGAACTTGCGGGAGTTTTAGGGTTAATAATTTGTTTTCCTGATGTTGCTTACATGAAGCTTGTTCTTCTATCTTATTTTTTAATTTGTCAGTGTGCTTTTAGAACTTTTAATGCGATGTTTAGGAACATTTCGATTTTCATTATTTAATTTTTGTTATTTAGAGACAGAATCGTTGGAAGCGACAGCTCAGTTTGATTTTAACGCAAGGTCAGAACGTGAACTAAACCTTAAAAAGGGCGACCATATCATACTGTATACGCAAGTGTCTAATGACTGGTGGAAAGGAAGCGTAAATGGCAAAGAAGGATTGATCCCGGATAAGTACATTATGGTTAAAATCAAGTAAGTATTAATTCCAAATAAAAGGGAAGAATTTTTGCTTTTTACCAAGTTTTGTTGAGTTTTAAGCGAATTTCAAATAATCTCGTAAGGGACTCTACATAATTACAAATGAGTAGAATTTCAACAACTGAATAAGCGATTTCTTCATACAAAAGAGATTGGCTACTGTTGTGATCATAGTTAAGAATTTACGGACTAAAGTCATAGGAATTTTCCGAAATATAAAAAGGGAGACAAATGTTCCTCCAACTGACAATTTATATAAAACGTTTTTGTACGGATGATCAAAAACTAGCACCGAAAAACATATTCGTCCAGTTCTTACCTCCGCATGATCTGGAAAGGAAATCACAAAGATCAAAACGTAGAGATTTCGCTTTTGATATCAAGTGTTCTGTGAGAAGCCTTAATTTCATCTTGCTCGTTATTCAAAATTGTCGATTTAAAAAAAGAAAAAGATTAAATGAAGTTGTGATTTTTTAAAAATAAGAAGTACAGAAACTCGCCCGTGTTTTTGTGTGAAATCATTAACGGATGTTTAACGTATCTCGTATATATGATTGGCAAATGGTACAAAACGAATTTGTTTCGTTTTATAATTTTCTAGAACTATATGGAATAGCAATTTCAATTTTTGTACACTGAGGCTTGGAAAATTTTATAAAGAGAAAAATTGAGTTCTTATCTAGAGTTTTTTGACAATTTACATAAAATGATTTTTTTGTTTTATTTTTTTTATATTTATGTATATATATATATATTTTCAATATGATTAAAATTTGGATTTCGTTTCTACGTATGCGTGGTTATAAACTTTCTCATTCTTTCTATTCTTTTTACATTGTTTTTCGGTTTATTTAAATTTTTCCTTCATTTTACTCTTTCCGTAAGAACGCGTTGTTTTCTGTTTATCGTTGCTCACATGTACAATGTGCGAACGATATTCAGTGATTATAAGTATTTTTCTTCCGTAAACTGCTTGTCAACTGTCAATAATAAGTAAATAAATAAATTAATGTCCAAAAATTGCAGTTACTAACTGTTATTAATAATATGTTAAAACCGAATTTTATTTACTATATTCACGTTTGCATAACATTAATTATTTATTTATCATAATTTGAAAACAATGAAATAAATGTTTAAAATTTAAAAAGTAACCCCGACTAATTTCGAACACATTCGTTAATGATCACACACTGTGATCATAAAAATGTGTTCGAAACTAGTCGGTGTTTTTTTTTTGTTTTTTTTTTTAATTTTAACTTTTATTTCATTGTTTTTAAATTATAATACATATATTGATGAACTTGTATTTAATTCGTTGAAAAAAATAATATTGCATAAATGACACAAAAATACTTATTATAAACTTTTGCAAGCCAACTCGTTACCCTTTCCCCTTCGCGCGCCGCGTAAATTATACGCTTAACACTTTTTTCAAATTTTACCTCGAATTACAGAGATGACGATAAGGATAAGGTGGACGTCTACAAGTCAAGCTCTTCGGAAGATTCGGTACGAAGGAGAGCGTCCAGCTCTAACGATTCCATTCTGTCTTCGGGCACGTCCAGTTCTCATTCGCCGTTTTTATCAACCACTTTGAGTACAGCGATTGTACCATGGCCATCTTCTTTAATCGACGGACAGCAACCGGACAGCCTTAAATCAACAATTGAGGTACTCGAAACTACAGTCTAATCTTTTCTATCTCACATTCTCTCTCTTTCTCTCCTTTTACACTTTGCTACTTCATTTATCTGAAATTATTTTTAATTACGCGTTATTTTATTTTTGTGTATTTTATTGCGACAATTTAATTTTCGTAGTTAGTGATCTTTTTTTCTCTTTTAGCGTATAAGCGCGTATTTTTTAATTCGAGCGATAGTAGTTCCCAAAACTTTTATAGTAACATTATTTATTATTGGTCCGAGGAATTAATCTCGCCTAATCAAAATTTCGACTGAAAAAGCCGCAAAACCTTTTTCTCATGTGAAAATAGGTATATTTCCTTTTTTAAATTGAAATTGATGTTAATACAATCCATTTTTTGTATTTTTTTCTTTATGTAAATTTTGTGAGTTTATTATGTTTTGTTTTTTGGCGGTTCTTTTTACTCATACTTGACCTCTTATCTATTTCCTCTCTCTCTAAAGATCTCAAAAATAAATTTTTGTATCATAATTCAACAATAATATTATTATAATGACCTCCTTTGATGAAAAATAATCGATAAATCAAAACGGTTACTTTTAAGTTTTTATTTTACTTTTCTGGCCTAAAAAGCGACCCAATTATATTATCTTCCGTATAAGTACATTTCGCTCGTGCCGCTGTTAATCAAATACTTGTTTTTTTGCAAAAAATCATCGACAGAAATTTATTGTTAACGCGCTCTATGAAAGTGATATAAACGATGTCCTAGAAAATTCAGTTAAATATAAGGCATTTTTAATTTTACATTTTATAAAATAACCTCTCATAAAACGAATAAATATGAGTTTATTTGCGTTTATTTTCTCTTGTCCATATGTTTGACTTTTTTTTTATTATATAAGAAACATTTCATCATCTATCACAAATATACAAGCTACCAGAAATATTTTTTTTACTAACGTAAATTTTCTAAAAAAAAAATAAATAAATAAAAAAGTCGCAATAATAATTAATTAATTGATTGATTTTTAAAAATTAAATTACATTCATATTCATCGCCACACACGTTTTGGCATTTGATCATAGAAAAGTTACTGAAATAGTTCAAACACTAATAATAAATAATTTCATTCATTATAAAACCATTTTAGAGTTAATATGTGGGGAATAAAAAGGGGCTTCTTAACTTTTATAGAGTTATATGTAATTTTGCCCGGTGCTATCTTACGCCGCACCTTGATGATGATTTTTATTTTTAACTTAAGTACTACTCCGATTAAAAAAAAAATGTTGATATTAAAAATTGTTGGTACGTATAAAAGTATTGGGAATTATTAATCGACGCATACCTGTAACACGCATAGTTTGTACGTAATGTTCAACAAACACATCTAGTGTATAATATTAGGCTAACGCGCGCGCACTCAACTTACGATAAAGCTCTTTGCTTGTAACCTGTAGATTTTCTTTTGTTTTTTGCATACCTATGGGTTGTGTTTGCTTGTTGTTCTTATTGTTTTTGCATTTGCTTCTTTGCCTATCATTAAAGAAATACACATTTATTACTAAAAGATGTTTCTAATTTCTGTCTGTCTGCTACCCTCAGCCATGTAACGTTTGTTGTTTATCTATAGCATTTTTATTGTATAATAATAATAATAAATATATAATATTTTTACGTGTGAACGTGTGTATATGTGTTTTTAACATTTATTTATTAAACATATTGCATCACAATGCGTAAGTAGTAATTTGAGTGAGTTTTATAATATATACATACATATATACATATATATATATATATATATATATAATACTTGTATGTGTGTGCATATATTTTTATTTTATGTCGGTGTAATTTAATTTTGCGTGTGAATGTATTTGTAAACTGTTTCGTACATAAATCGTATATAAATAGATCATAAGCGTACATTTGTATATATATTAAACGTATATTCAATACATTTTGTTCAAACTTTAAACAAAAAACAAATAAAAAATATACCGTATGTGTTTTGTAACGATATTTTAAATTTTGTTTGATTAATTCCATTATGACAATACTATAGTTATTGCGCGTAATGTTCAATTCGATGTAGCTGTTATCGCACAGATAATTGCACACATACTTAACATATAAATATTTTAAATACTTTTAAAGCATATTCTCTAAAGATTGTGGCCCGATCATTCTTCAAATTCGACATTTTAATCGTCAGTAATAGATGATTCTTTTAATTTTCAAAACTAAAATCGTCCCCTATTAATCCGGTCGTATAAAAAGAAATCGAACAGACTTATTCGCGACATCTACATTTTACACTATTTATTATTCTGATTCGTTTGCATTCGATGCGTCTTACAGAGTCAAGTCCGGTGTGACTGATAAATTACCGAATTTTACAGTGCCCCACTGTTCGAACTGCTAATGTGTTCGTTTTACGGGCGTTATTAATTTTATTGTTTAATTTTTCTTTCTTTTTATGTTCAAAATGCAAAAACCCGATTTTTTGAGAACACAATTTTATTATCAATTTCTCGATAGCTGGAGTAAAAGAGTTCGTCGAAATTTTTTCAAAATTTCCTATCATTATCAAAAAATTCGAGTTCCGTTAGAAACGCATTAATAATCTTTCCAATTGTTCAGAAATTATGATGTATTTTTTCGACTTGTGCCACGTGTGAAATTTTAGGTATACACTTTCGGACTATTGAATGCGACACTTTTTTATATTTCGGTTTTTGAATAATTCAGCCGTTTGAGAGACAAATGTATCTCTATGGAGCAAGAAACGAATAAATACGGGAATTTAATTCGATGTCAACACATTTTCTAAAGATTCTCAGTTACTCTGTGCACTGAGCACTTTTTCGATGTCCCGCGAGTGTCCGGACTAATAGCAATCGCGTTATGCATTTTGCTTCGAAATTTTAACGTCAATCTGTGTATTTTTACAATGAAGATATCAGTATTTAAATATCACCGCGTATCTTGTTAAAAAGAAAAAAGCATTCTTAAATAAATTAAATATTTGAAATTCATAATTATTATTTACTAGTTTTGTTATCTAAAAACAGCTGTGTTCGGTCTATTATAATTTCCTGTATTAATATTTAATCATTACTTTCTATTTTTTTATAACTTAAATGAAAAAAATAAATAAAACAATTTTTTTTGTATCGCATACATTAAAAGCAATGGAGCTTCACTACTTGTAATTTTGTTGTTAAATTATATTTCTCAAAAAAAAAAAAAAAGATAATGGTCAGTATACTAGCTGTCCGAAACGTTAAGATAATATATAATTCTTTCCAACACAGTTGTGTCCGTAATTTATTTATGCTGAGTAATTATCGTGAAAGCTTTAAACATTTATTAAAAAAAAAGATATTTTTCGCGACTTAATATTTTTTTATCGAGGAATAATTTGTTTTATTACTTTCATAAAACCCGGCGTCAACCTCTTAAACTTTAACGGGACCGGAAAAAAAATGGTAAATGCGCAGAAAATATTTAATATAATTATATCAAAAAAAAAAAAAATAATAATGTAGATAAATAAATAAACGCATAAAAAGTGCGTAATATATTTCGCACGGAAATTCGCGATATATATTATAAAGCGAAATGCTAATTACTTTTAACGTAATATGATACTCGCGCTTTAGTAAATAATCGAAAAAGTACAAAAAATAATCCGAATAACAAGAGCAGATGCGTGGGAACAGAATCAAATTATTCGCAAGAGTGAAGCTTCTATTGTGCCGTTTTTATGTTCCCTTTAAAACGACGAGGGATTTTTACGAAGGTGAATCGAATATAATCGGTATCGTTGTTAACCTTAGGACGCGGTTGACGGGCGTGGCTTCGCAACGTTGTACATAGGTACGCGTAGAGGAAATCACACTCTTCAGGAATCAAAGCGCACTGCTGCTTACCGATCAGTATGAGTATATTATCAGAGCAAGAGGTATTTGCGCAACCAGTTATTATTGAATTTCTCGCGGCAAATAGAGTAAAATCACCCGAAATTTCGAGAAAACTTTAGAAACAGTTTTGGCACAACCCAGTTAAGAAGTCTCAAGTGCACGATCGGTGTCTTCGGAAGAACCGGAAAATAAAAGTCACGACGTCGTCCACAAACGTTAATAATGATCCTCATGGTTCGACTGTCGACTAACAGTCGCCGAAATTCCTTCTGAAATTGGAATAAGCTACGGCATTCCTCAGTAAATCATTATCGATGATTTCGGATTTGAAAAAGTCGCAGACGGAACGTCTCTGGTCTTTTCACCGCGAATGGCAGAAATTATATCGCCTACACGTGGCATCAATTGTTGAGTCGCTACCAGGTTGAAGGAAATGGTTTTTTGACCTACGATGAAACTTGGATGCGCCATAACAATCCGGAATTAAAACAAACAAGCGGCCTCTATCGAAAATACAAAAACTCAGCTGTCGGCTGAAAAGTCTCCGGCTATCGTATTTGTTGACTTTGAAAAAGTTTTACACATCGACTTTACATCATACTGCAAATTCCTACATACAAACTTTTGCATGAAGCAGCTCGTACTGCCGAGAAATACGTCAATTTTCAATGCGAGCCTCGTTATAATTGGATTCAACGCTCCGCCGGGTGCCTCAAATTGTTAAAAAATCACGCCTTTATTTTGGACTATTGGAACTGCACTCTCCAACCCCGCAATTATAATTTGTTTAGACCTCTAAAAGAGGCACTCGGAGAACAGACATTTGAAGATGATACTGTGCCGTTGGGGACGTGTACATGCGTTAATGGCACCTCGGCCCACCTTTATTTTACGATGATGGAATCAAAAGGTGTGTTACACATTCATTGGAAAAAGTGAGTTTTCAAGCGCGGAAATTACGTAGAAAAATGATATCGTACGTATTTTTATTATGTTTCAATAAATTATAAAACGAAATTCCGGTTTATATTTGATTCACTCGCGTATCAAAACTTTCTAAATATTCAACTGCTGTGTTCCATTAAACGTTATCAGCCTGCAAAAAATCAGGCTATATTAATTTCTATAGTGACCTTGTAATAACCGGAGATGGAATAATTTGCTCGAGTTCTGAGCGCTCTACTTTTCGAAAGGGTTCAAAGTAATAATTAACGGTCGGCTCATCAGAGTGCTCGTTTCGAACGACGTCGCTGAAATAAATTCTTCAATAATGGAAAAGTGTGATATTTGCGATGCCAAGTTTCCGAAATCGTCTAATCTAAATATGAGCATTTGAAATTGAAGTGTACTAATTAAATTACTTTAATATTAATAATATCGTTTTAATTTTAAAAAATGGTTAGATTCAATAGAGTGTGTTTTGTTTATATTTAGATTAAAAATAAAAAAATAAAAATAAAAAGGATCATTATTTTTATTTCTTTTTTTTGGCGAAACACGCAGTGAAGGTATAATATTTCATAACGGGCGTACAAACATTTAAAACCGATAAAAATTTTAAAAATACCGTATAAATGAACTATTATTTACAGGTAATAACACTATTTTAGCGACTATTTTTACATCGAATTAAACGTAGGAAAAATTATATGAACACTTTTTTCACGGAAGTAAATAATTAAGAATACAGGCGAATGAAATGTTATTGATAATTTCGGTGATTTAATGTAGGTAACGTTCCGTTCTACTAAATTTTCTAATATCTCTTCGAAGTGTTTTAATAATGTTGTTTATATTTAAGATTTGTAATAAGGTAACTGAGAGTGTAAATTACTGAACAGTTTAGAAGAAAAATGCATTACGTCATTGTCTAAATTACGAGGTGCCAAAAAAGAAACGATTTCATTATTTTCGTGTTTCAAATGCAACCGGTTTATTGTTCTGAAACAGTTGAAAATCATTCAAGTTTTGCAAACTATCGTTCGATACAGTTGAACTGAGTAAGGACTTAGTTGCAAAATTCTTGGGGGTCTTCCGACGACGTTTTTTACACGTTCCGGGCCCAAAAGTTAAGACTTTTTATATTTTTTTTTTTTTTTGGGGCTAAATTTTAAATTAGAGTCTCTGTTATTACACACTTCCTCCTCCTTGATTCGTTCTGTTAAAAGCTGTTTGATGATGGCTGCTTAGAATTACTTGGAATTGTTTTTCGTTTTAATTTTACATTTTAAATATTTCAATGTGATGTCTACTACGTTAGAAAGATGCGATGAATTAACGCAACGTCTGAAATCTACATACAATGCAGATTTATTTACGTATGCGGTTTATATGTTTTTTACCGGAATTTTTTTACATCAAATGGAACATATGAAAATAATCAATTGTTGTACATGAATTCTCGGCTAAACAAACCGTTTTATAAAAACTATCAATAGCTAATATTTGTATTAGATCTCTTTATTTTCATTTATTCATAATTAGTTAATATTTGCTCATTTCGTTGAAAATATTTGTGAGATATACGCTTATGTAACCTACGCTGTCCCGCCTTATATTAAAGTTAAAAAAGAATAAGACCCGACTTCGGTTCCGACCGTCCAGTTTGTTTGTTCCCTTTATGCTTGTACCATGATTTTTTTTTTTGTTTTTTACTCTTTCCGTTATTTTCGCACGCACCTTTTTTTAAATACTTCCTATCAATTATAGAATTTTCTTTATCTTCATGCCCGCCATTTTTACCGGTCTTGTTTTTACTACCTTCCTCACCTGCATGCTCCGTATAAAAGCGCGCTTGTTCTAATAAAAATCTTCTATGATAACATCATTTTACCGTCTTAACCTTTCTCGGAACAGACTTATCTTCTTCATCTTAAATTCTTCTTTTTATTGCACAAATTTCGCCGTCATCTTTTCACTTTACCTCTACACTAATCCATATATCCTGCTCTCATTTTTATTTTACCCGTTTAGTTCTTCATATTCAGTATTTCCTATACACAGTCTACGTGCATATCTGTAAGCCTTCCGAAGATTGGCTGGCGCGTTCCTTTTTTTTTTTTTACATTTTGTCGATTTAAAAAAAAAAAATTCCACGCATACCATTTCTCTTCGCCTCTTTTTCCATCCTTATCTCTTCTTATTTACTTATACTTATTACTATTTTATAAAACAAAGAACTTTCGTATTTATCCTTTTTGTAAGCAACACTGTCAATGATTTTTTAAGTATGATTATTTATGAAATTTTTTTCGGTGACGTTTTATTATTAGAATAATATATGTTTATATATTTTTTATATAATGTATATATACCGTACTTACCCATCTAATGCGTGCACATATTTACCCATATAATTTAAAGGTGCGCAAAATCCAGTCAACTGATGTTAAGTTTAGATAAGAGAGGAAAAAATGAATGCCGCTTGTAGATCGTTCTCTGTTCTGGATATCACGCTAAATCACATCCGGTGTATACATTGCGATACCAGAACATCTAGTGAGGAAAAGTTTTAAAAAAAATGCTATATCTCTAATGCTATACAAGAAGACGATAAGGTATTATGGCTCAGTGAGAGTGATGAGAGTTGTGAGAGTGATTCGAATACCAGTAGTATAAATGAAAATAGTGATGATTGAATCAAGTTTCACAATACTGTATTACAGTGATATACGAAGTAAGGTTTTTAAATATCAGTAAGTGTATCAGTAATCTGTAGGATGATAAGTGTGCTCAATTGGCAATAAAAAGTGCTTCAAATGTTCCGCTGAAAATTTCGGTAAGTCTTCAGCTATTATTTTTACCATCTTAATTTTTTGCCAACCCTGTTCTCAAAAATAAGGTGCGTGCATTCAATGAGTAAATACGGTATATGTATGCATGTATGTATATATGCTACATCTTATTAATTTAAGGAGGGAAATGCAATTAGGCGATAAAAAAACGCATTTTTCAAGGGATTTTTTTTATAAGAAAGAGTGAAACTTTATACATTTATTAACACATTCTTGAATTATACAGAAACTTCTTCTTTTTTTAATAAAATGGTTGCTATGCGTTAAAAAGAACCATGCAAATAATTAATTAACGGGAATCCTAGTCGCCGTAGTTTTAATCTGGAACAGTCTGGCAAAAAAAAGTATGTTAATTACACTTGTAATTTGTCGTTAAATCTATAAAAAGTGAAAAAAAAATCGATTTCAACGATTGGCAAAATTAAAAAAAAAAAAAAAAAACGTTAATTTTCCGAAATTTTTCGCCCATTTTTGCAATAAATATCAGGTTTCTATTAACTTAATTTTGAAATTTATTAGGTTTAAATAGAAGATAATATCATTAAGAAAAAATCCTATAAATTTCAGTCGAGTCGGCTGATCATTCTTGCCAATTTCAAAAAACGCTGTTTCGAAAAAACCGTGTTTAAAGTTTTCACTGCCGAGAAAAATGATACTTTAGGCTGCCCCAAAAAACGACAAAAATCAATAGAAGGAGCTCGACTTTTAAAATGAACCTTCTACGGGAAATTTTCTGTCTTTTAAGGGTAAAAAATAATTTTTTGAACCGTCTAATTGTATTTCCTTCCTTAATCTTGTTTACGTTTTTTATTAATATTACTAACGAAATCCGTTCACTATGATGGGTAATCGTTCCCGCTGCTGACAAGTGTATGAAAAAAAGAAAGAAAAAAGTGATTTTTTATCCGTTGATAAGTAAAAGTTGTAATTGTGGCCAACCAATATTTTGTGTGCGGAGCTAAAAACCGTTCCATTCCATGCTTGTTTTCGTACTAAAAAAACATTCCACCTTAACTTTATTCAATATAACAATTTTTCAATAACCTAATCTACGAATAATAATATTTTCAACTGTCACAATCTTTCTCACTCGTGCTGCTCTTTGCGTCAAAACCTAATTTTTCCTGTAATTTCCCGCTGAACCGAATTTATTATTCTTCTCCGATTACACAATGTGAAAATTCGAAAGTTTCTGTGATATACAATTTTTAAATTTCGAACGAAAAACACCGTGTCTTAGTGTAATCGTAAAAAGTCTCGCAACGAGAGTGCATACCGTGCTAGCGCGATTCGCCGATAGCGTTAAATGAAAAACTGTGAGACATTTTAAAAAAGTGACAATGATATTTTTCAATTAATCTACGATGGTGATAGTAAGAAAAATTTAATAGCGAGCATTAGTAAAATGTGCTTCGGCGCGAATATTTTCAAACAAAAGTTGTAATTAAAAATACGCGTTGTTACACATATTCGCAACTCAAACAAACTCAAACAACAACGCATTTAAGCATCGTTATAGTAACAAACCGCAACATTTTAAAACTTTATTAACTATCGGAAGCTCTATAAGAATATCCCCTTCAAAGCAGCCTGAATACGTCATTTTGACCTGTTGTCGAATATGTTTCACATATATAGACGCGTACACAGACTTTTATGTTGTACGCGTTGACTGTTACATTTTTATTTTCTTTTTTGTTTTTATAAATGTACAAGTAAAAATTCGCTTTTATTAATATAGCATTCGTTTAAATATCCGCTTATCTTAATGAAGTCGTTTTTCCGGTTATCATCTATTTATAACGGAATTTAATATGAGAAAGTTAAATGATAAATTGCTTAACTTTCGCAAGTTGGAAGTATTAGGATTTAAACAATTATGTTTTTGCAGAGGTCATGAATGCAATTTCCCCAGCACTGTACGTACGGGTTATAAATACGCTCACGAGACTATATACTGCGTGATATTGCAAATGTTTGATTGAATCGCTACATTACAAAAATACGCAGTTTCAAATGTGCATTTGTACGTCGATATTATTCGTTATGATGGTATTGCATGTGTCTGCCATTACTTTCCACGTGAGAATATTAAACGATTATTTACTATGTATTCACTTTAATTCGCGGCCCCGATCTGCTAGGCTAATCGACTTGGCCATCGCGAGGACATTTGCTTTTTGATATGTTTACACAGTTGCGCCTGTTGGGCGTGTAAAATTATTTATTTATTTATTTATTTTTTTACAAAAACTCGTGCACTTGGATTACAGGATAATTTTTATATATATATATAAACTGACGGTAAACACGCTTCTATATGCAATGGGAAACGCAAAGGGAAGAGAACAACCGAAAGATAAAATTGTGGTGTAGAAAATAAAATATTACCTGAATTGAAAAACTGTACTATTTTTGGCCCGACAATTTTACCAGTTCAACGGAGTTACGTATAAAAATGTTCCTACTCCTGCTCGTTAATTTTACAATTTTTACTTTTGAGCAAAAATTCCTTTCTATCTTTATTCGTTGCCGCTAGCTAACGTTTATTATTGATTAATCGGCTATTTTTGTAATTATTTTAATTAATATTTAATCGCCGTTAAAACATCGCATGCCGAAGTTCTCGAAGAAAAAAAAGCTAACCGTTCCCGTTTTATTTACCGAATTTGAACAATATAGAATTTCCTTTTTATCCCCAGTTGGAATGGATGATAAAATTTAAGGAAACTCTGCCTAGCAATTCGGCAAGCGTTAGATTATTAACGTGTCCCGTGTTATTATTTATTACGCATGCATCGCCTACGCCCGGAGTAATACCTTTTATAGAACACACGCGTATTTTTAACTGCGACTTTTGTTTAAGAATATTTTCGTAATATTTCACGTTACATTTTTCTTAATGTTATTCACCAATCGAAGAGAATTATTACGACCACTTATAATGGGCATCATTTTTCTAACAGTATATGTTTGACACCGTCAAATATAGAACTTGTATTAAAAACTTAAACTTGTTTCGTCGCTGCCCTGATTCGGTCCAATGTGAATTCGCATTGTTATTATAAAGTAAGGAAAAAAGTACAAATAAATTCTACTCGTATGTTAAAATCTGTCCACGAAAGTTCGCTGCATAAGGAAATTAAAAAGTCGCCGAGTTTAATAATTGATAGTGACTGAATGGTTTATCAGCAAGTCAAAAAAAGGAAGAGGAAAAGCAGAATTTCGAAAAACAATTTTTTCATCAAGTTCAGTATTGCGAAATAGAGTGATTGTAGTTTGTAAATAAAAATGAACGCATAATTTTAATTGTCTGCAGCCTTCTACTTTATGTAAAGACATATACAAATAACGATAGTTATTATATATATATATATGTGTGTGTGTGTGTGTGTGTGTGTGTGTGTGCGTGTATTTACATGTATGTATGGGTGTGTGTTCGCACGCGGTGAATATATGTAATATATATTAGTGGATCCGCTATATTTATTGATTGCGACACGGTGTGAATTAAAATTAGTTCCTTACATTACCGATATACCAAAATAGTTTCTAGTTCTTTTTTTTTTAAACGAGTGCTAAAAAGTAACATTAAATATATTCGGTAAATACCGTAAATCGTAGGAATGTGTTCGAAAATTTCTTGAATGAACCCACTTTCCTATATATATGTGTATATATATATATATATATAGCGATAAAATGGCGAAAAAAATATTTTTTTAAACCAATTTACAAGAACTACTCGAGGTCAGTTTTTAAAAAAGGGCAAGAGAATATTTAAAATTACACTGATTTCTCCTCGCAATGTAAACGATAAGTTGACCAAAAATATTCATAAAAATTAAAATAATCGGTAAATTGCAGATCGTTTTTTTTTTTTTTTATTTTTTTAATGGCTTTATTATCAAAAAAACAAAATGTATATTCTAATACAAATTTTAAAAATATTCCTAAAAACAAATTCCTAAAGAAATCGTATTCATAATGACTGTACCATGTAGAAAAAACTTAAGACGTGAAGTATTATATTAATGCGTTAAATATAAATTAAGAATATTAAATAATTAATGTAGCGCTATTCTTTGCATTCTGAAAAACGTTTAGTTTCGCAATGCTGATTTATCGCACCGATAATCATAATTTTACATTTTTTTCTGTACGTTAAAACCGATCATTTTTTTTTTTTTTTAAATATTCTTCTGTATTTTAATCTATATTAGAAATTACGGAAAACTTATTGCCGGTGCATTCGAAACGTCAGGGCGACACTATCGCACGTTAGCAGTTGATTTGCTGAGCTAATAATTTGATAATAATAGGAGCGTGCAAGCTGAACCAGTTTGAAACCTTCAAAAACAAAAATACAGTGTACATCGATGGATAGAATTAGACCGGAGACGCGAATGTAACGTGATTTTAGTTGTGGAGACGCGAATGTAACATGATTTTAGTTGTGGAGACGCGAATGTAACGTGATTTGAGTTGTGGAGACGCGAATGTAACGTGATTTTGGTTGCGGAGACGCGAATGTAACGTGATTTTAGTTGCGGAGACGCGAATGTAACATGATTTTAGTTGTGGAGACACGAATGTAACGTGATTTTAGTTGTGGAGACGCGAATGTAACGTGATTTTAGTTGTGGAAACGCGAATATAACGTGATCTAATGGAATTTCGTGAATACACGTTGATTAAAAATAACCAATGTTAGTCAGAATTGAGTTTTTACAATATCGCGCGTTTTTTAAAACATTTTTTCGTTAAATAATGCGCAAAATGTGCAAAATGGAAATTTGAAGAAGGTGAGGTAATGTAGACGAATGCAGTGTTAAATAAAATGCAAAACTACATTATATATATAAATGCACAATGCGTTTCTACCATTTTCTTTGGTACTGTAAAACAGCGTTAAAAATTGTTTAGTCGATATATTTCAATTAACGCCAAGCACATTCCGGCGATATTTTAAATCAGGTGTTGCTCTATGATGCCTAACGCTGGTGAAGTCGCAGCCGCATAAAGTTTGATGAACCTTACAGCAGAGAAGTTTAACGCCAGTTCGAAAAACTTTGCAATTATCAATGATAAAACCCAAATGATTATGTGTAAAGAAATTTAAGCGCTTTCTTACGTTCTTGTTACTGATTTAGTGACCAAATGAAACATTGAACTTGTCGACTTGCAAGAATTATTCGCGAGGCCGACAACAATGAAAAAACTTTCAGCAGTTTAACTTGGTAAATTTCTGTTATATTCCGATACGCCGTGTTTCACGTAAAGTGCAATTCTTAGCGGAATACACAGAGAGGGAAATTTTAAAGTAAAACGGTACAGATTAAAAGTTTTTATCGGATTTGTTAGAAAAATAATGTATATATTAGTATAGTTCTAAGGAATAATCATTACTCACTAAAATAATATTTATTTTTATTTCAGGATCATAATGATACCACCACTACTTTAATAATAGCGGAAAGGAGATAAAGTAATATAAGTACTGTGATTTGTTTTCGTTATTGTCAGTGTCTTTGTATTTGTTGCGTTTCATTCGTTTGTTTTAATTGTAACACCGCGATATTAAAATTGTTCTACCAACATGTTGGTCTATACTAATAAATCGACAATAGTCGGTTACACCATAACGAAGCAGTCCTGCAAAATGGTTGTTACTACGGACTTTCCTCACACATTAAATATGAGACATACTACCTCAGTTTTTAACTTGTAAATATCACTTTAGATTTTCGTGTGTCCTCTTTATTATCTCCCACTTTTCCGATTGTTTATTATTCTGTACTTTTCATACCGTGTTTCAGACCGAGTTATCGCCAACTGTCTTCTGTCCGTATATAACTTCTTTTTGCAGCTGATTCATCTTCTGTAATATTTCTCATCATTTATATTAACGTCCGTAACGGTAGAAAACGGAATATAATTTAAAATTCAGAATTATCCGATTATTTGATAAATTACTTTTTGTCCTTTTCCCGCTTCTTTTGGTAAAGAGGAAATTGCCTCTATTATTATTAAAGTACACGCCTATTAGACATTTTAACTTTTTTTTTTTTTTTTTACTTTCTCAGTACAAAAGTTATGATTCAAAAAAAGAAAACAGAAAAAGTGAACCACGAATAAAATGAAAGTTTTTTTCGATACTACGTTATATTTTAATTTTTTACAACTCGCTATCTTTAAGGTTTGTTTTTCATTTAAATTGACCGTAGTTTTTTTGCACGCGATATACTACATGCTTAATAGATACTTTCGAGTCTTAGTTTTCATTTTTAAGTGTGGTTTGGTTTTTCCCCTTGTTTTTTTGTTTCCTAACTTTACATTTTCGCTTCTTCAAAAAGTCCAGCCTCAACCACGCGCGGAAAAGAATTAGCATCGGTGACACAGGTAAGTCAGTAATATAGTATGAAAATAATTTTTATTCGCGCCTACTTTGTTATACCGTAATTTTTATTGATAATTGCATTTGCCGTTGAAAATCCCGGAAAAAAACGGAAACGAAAAAAAAAAAAAGTGATACATTTATCGCAAGTTCCTAATTATGATATTACTGATTTTATTTTTTTGTTCCCCTCGTTATCACGTGATACTTGTAATTAGTTTACATTATCATTTGTTTTATCGATATATACGGATATATATATATTATTATTTTTCGACTTTGGCCATCTGAGGACCACGGAAATATTACACGAATAACGCCAGCTACATTTCGTTCCTCCCCATTTTCTTTCGTTTGTTTGCCCAATATTCTTTCATTTTATCCGAGTGCGCTTTCTTCATTTCTTCTGTCCACTTTCGCCCTGTTTTCTTCACTGTGTCCTTCCGGAATCCTTGAAAAGTCTGAACTTTCCGACTGAACTTGTTTCTGTCTTCAATTTCACTTTCGCTGATCCCCATCTGTTCCAAATCTCTTTTTACTTGTACTATCCACAGTATCCTACATTTCGGATTGTTGTCGAAGTAGTCAAAGATTCTTTTGGTAAGGCGTTCATTATCCATTCTTTTGATGTGACCATAAAAGGCGATTCTTCTTTTCCTAAATGTGTCACTGACCTTTTCTATTATTTCGTATACTATATATATATTTATATACATATATATGCAGATCACCACAAATTGCAAATTTAGTTAATTTCCGGTACTTGCAATGAAAACGTTATAAAGATGGTTTAGAAAACAAAAATTTCTCTATGCATATCGCACGTGAAATTTAATTATTGTAATGCTATGGTTACGGTGTTTTTGTAACGTGTGTGCATAACGCATTCGATTAAAATGCGATTAAAACCTTCACCTATGCGAAAAATACATGTTGGGTATTAATAATGAAATAGACTAAACTCCATAAAACCCGCTAGAGAGATTACACATGTGGTGTTTATGCTGCAACACTTCTTTAACCCTTATTATTGATAATATTTTACAAAAAAAAAAAGAAACACAGTCTTTCCCGTCACAAATTGTCCAACTTTCCGCTAAATTAAGGGAAAATATTGAAACCAAAATCGTAGTGTGATGTTTTAAATTTTTAATTTCGGCGTCCGGATGTTAGTAGTGCATGTTCGGCAACTGTTCGTTTGATGTCGTGTAAGGTCACGGAGCCGCGTTTTGCGTAACCGTCGGAGCATGTGTCGTAACCTCACGTTTCCTCCGAATCAGAATTTTAAACGGATAAATTAACTGTATTAAACTGAAATGCGACATTTTACGACGTATGTGTTGCGAGTCAACATCATCGTCTGCTGTCACTGTCAGGCAACGAGTTTGTTTGCCATTTGGTAGGTTCCGACACATAATCCTTACCGATCTTCCTTCCTTCCTTGATCACGATTGATTACTCTCTGTCACATCCACTAAACGCGGGCAGTGTTCTAGTAGTTTTTTGTAATAATACTCGGGAACCAAAAACTTTTTTTTGCCGAATACTCGAAATTGCTCCCATTCAATCGAACTGGATAACAGAAGGATCTAAAAGTTAAAGGAAGACAAAAAAAACAAAAAAAAGACAATAAACGATTGTTTATTTACTTGAACTTAATTCGAGGTTCGGAAAGCAATCATAGAGACCGATGCCCAAGTTTCTTTAAAAAAACTTGAAATACTCCTTACAGTGTACACACGCCTGCGTGTATTATTGTAAACAGTGTGTTAATCGGCGATGAAGAAATCATGAAGGAGGAGCATGCAAGACACGGAGAAATTACTCAGTAGTGAAGGCAAGCTTCCGGAGACGAAACTCAACCGGCTTTTTCGGACTAGAAACATGTATGCGCTATAGTTCTCAGTGTACGATTTAACGTTTTGATACAAACGAGGAAATATCGTTGCTTCTAGAAACGTCTCAAGTCGCTTCTGTCTTTCTGCATCACCATCTTTTCGTAACATTATGTAACAACACGCTACAGCAAGAGTCATCGAGTTTAATGATTGCGAGAAGTAACGGGAAAATTCTGGTCTTAAATCACCAATAATGCAGATGCATATCGATGAAAAATTTCAAAAAATTCGTAATTTATTTTCACATTTTTTTTTTTTTTTCTTTTCCACCACTGGTTTCGTTACTTATTTCGGTGTGGCAGATTGATGGTACATTGTCGACTCATTTAATTTTTCGAGCGTCGTCTATCCTTTCACGATTGTAGTCGCTCCCGGATATATATGTATTTAGAGGCGGATTTGGCCTAGAGAAAGAAATTCTAGACTCTTCCGGCTTCTTGGTACTACCATTATCAAAAAGCCCGATTCCGCATCCCCACGCTATTGGTTAAAGTCTCAATGCCCGTATTATGGGGACCAGGCACTGACTTTAGTGTGTTAGGGAAATTTTTACGGTGCACCGACAGAACCGAGATAAATGAATAGACAGTGTACGCTCGCAGCGTTAAAACAGTCGCGAAGCGTAGTCATGACAACACTTTTTAATCGGCTACACACCGCAAAGAAAATCTGATAATATTAGTAGCGACTTTACACAGACGAGACCCCGACGTGATGCGTTACGAAAGAACTTCATACGACGACGTTAGACGCATTTAATTATTTCAAGTTTCTTTCCGACAAGTACGTCTACAGCTTAATTGTTCAATTTCGTTTTTCAAAAATTCTCCTACGTTTTTGAGATATGTAAAAAAAAAGATATATATGAACGAAAAAAATGAAAATAAAAAGTTTTAACAATGTCCATCTAAAAAGTGGGTGATCGTATAGTATGAAATACACCCGTGCTCATATTAAGAAGAGTAATTTTTACGAGATATTTGTGAAATAGATGCTGCTTAGTTTCGTATATATTTACACGCACGTCGGACTATCATTCACGTGCTAGCCAATTAGGCGTGATAATTCACGCGAGGTACACTTTAATAAATGTCGATTACGCCGGTAAACATTAATCTGAAAAATGTCAAACATTTTTCTTTGATGTACATTATTTTACATACTGTTTTAACATTTCTCCGATATCGTGACGTAAGAGTACGTCATAAATCTCGTTGTCAAGCCACCTCATCTAGAATGTGAAAATTAATAAGCTGCGCATAGCGGGTCGTGAAAAAAAGCACCTCCCGTTTCGCTTTCATTTCGAAAAAATATATTCAACAGCGTTAATTACAATCAGACATTTCCTCGCCCGCTAATTATTACTTACTCAAGGACAAAAATATAATAATGCACGAATCACTGAAATCACTGCGATCTGTGCGTATTTTGTGTTTTTATCAAAAACATTTTCCATGTACTCATACGTTTACATTTTACACGTATATTATTTATGTGTAAAATTCTTTAAAAAAATCGCTTTTAATTTTTCGACAGATTACCCCTAAGAAATCGCGAAACTTTTAAGAAGAAATACCAAAGCAGCAGTGAAATACGTTAAAACTTACTCAACCAAAAATAAACGGAGCAAAACATTTAATAAAAAACGTTAAACTGAAGTGAAATCCAATAACACTATTTCGAGACAAAACTCGCCTTCATAATAACTGTGCTACGACGAGATGTTTACTCGAGAGAAAGTTTTGAAATACTATTTTAACTTGGATAGTTAAAAAAAAAAAAGGAAAAAAAAGATGTTATGATGACGTCATCAATATTTTTTTTAATTACCTAGAAATTTTATACTAAAAAAAAAAAACAAAAAAACGTTTTGCTTTATTTCGCATTTGTTCAAAATTAACGTGTAAAAAGTCTCTTCTTTTTCCCATCCACCTGTACAGTATGTTGTAAGATAATTCCGGAAAGTGTAGTATAATCTTAACAAAAAAAAAAAAAAAAAAATTACAGTCCTCAAAAAGCACATAAAGAGAAAATAAATGTACCTATAATTGTAAATCCGGAATAAAACTTTCCATATTTATTAATATCGATTTTTGCAAAATATATTCGACATATTATATAGTTGATATTTTTTTTACCACCGTTTGAATTTCTATCGCGGCTAATTAATAATTCAAATAAATATTTCCAAAATATACTACACTGTCAGGTATGTGCAACACATTTATGTGTTTTTACTAAATTCTGGTCAGAAAAACGACACGACTGTGTACGTGCGTTTGTTTAGAAACAGAACAACCCCGTGCTTTTCATAAAATTCCCCATAACACATTTAATATATGTATAGTATGTTGTTTCCACGAATAGAAAATGGCAGTCAATTTTTTTCTTATTAACCATCGGAAAACAATAACACATAAATGTGTTGCGTACTTGAAAAATTTTGGAAATATTTGTTTGAATTATTAATTAGCCACGATAGAAATTCAAACGGTGGTAAAAAAAATATCCACTATGTAATATGCCGAATATATTTTGCAATAATCTATATGAATAAATATGGACAGTCTTATTCCGGATTTACAAAACACCAATTATAGGTACATTTATTTTCTCTTTTTAGTACGATGATTAATAATAGTTTAGCTTCCAAAATAATTTTTTAATGAGTATAAATTTGCCTCTTAATAGCGTCATAAATCTTCGAAAACGGGGAATATTTTAAAAGTTTTACGCGGAACAGTTAAAGTACCTGATTTTTAAAATTTATTCCCGGGGGGGCGTAGATCGGTCACAATTTTACGGCAATCCTTCTCGAGAGGGCGAGTAAAATTTAAACTGATGTTTTATAGTTTTTCTGGTTTTTTTTTTTTTTTTTTTTTTATCCTCTGTATAGTTGCACATGAGAGTCGTCGCATTTAGCTGTCCGTTTTTATTAATACTTTTACAATTTCGCCAATAATAAATTATCTAAGAAAAAGTGAAAAATTCACCAATAGTACAGGCAGACTTTAGTCCATTATAATTGGACGAAAAAAAAAAAAAAGAAATAAATAAATAAGTGTTATTATAGACGTTATTTGTAATTTTGAGAAATCACGAACATTGTTTTTCACTCGGCTCTTCATTCTGTTAGGACCGAAGCAAGATCGATAACGACAAACTGCCGCCGATACAAGATCAGATGCTGCGAGTGGAAGTGGAAGAAAGTTTCAAAATCACCATATTGGATTTGCCGCCGCTGACGTCATCGGCGAACGGTAAAACGCCGCACGATCGCTGCTCATCTCCGAGGGACGGTAAAACGGCCATTTCGAATAACAACGGCTACATGGACAGTCCGGCGTCGAGAAAAACGCAGACGACGAAAACGATTAACAACGTTTCGGCGGCTTCCGAAGAGGGGGAAGGTCGCGCGCCGACCTCGTTTTCGCAGAACCGAGAACTGTGGCAGCAACGGGCTTCGTCGTACGGCAGTGTGGACAAAGTCGGCCTTACGAGCGCGCCACCGCCGCCGCGTCAACCGAAACAGACTCCGGACTTGGTGATGGATCTGCCGGTCACCGATTCAACGGTCAAGTCTCCGGAAGGCGAGGAGGAGGACAGCGACGATTCGTCGTCCTCTTCGTCCTTCTCGGAGCCGGAAAGTCCGGACATGACGTTGGCCGCCGAACGATTTGCCAAACAGAACCAGTGTACCCTGAAGAAGAACACCAAGCCGGCGACGACGACTCCTTGCAGAAATTCCGCGAATCCGGACCGCGGCCCGAACAGCAACGACGCCGCTGATCACCAACTGATGAAGACGCCGATTCTGAAAATGTCCGGCAGTCACCATCTTCGCGGCAAACCGCAGCTCCTGAAAAAGCCCGTTCTCTCTCCGGTTCCGCCTCCGACGTTGCACGCAACGCGTAAAGATAGCTCGTCGGAAAATTGACGATGCCGATTAATTAAATCTCGTATTCTCCTCGTGCCAAAGACTAAAACGCGCCCAATATTTTTCTCAAACAGAGTGTGTCCGATCTGAATTCGCCTTAGAATCCCTACCCGTTGGTGACATGTTACAGAAAAGCTGTTCAATTTTTAATCTTGATTTCGCTAGCACACGTTGCCTATGTAGAGAACGGACGGTGTAATAAAAGCGGAATTTCCCCTCCCCTCTCCGGTCGCAGCTACTTGGAGAATACGTCAGATGGAAAATTCGCGCTCTAAATTTCCCGTGGAAAAGTAAAATTTATTATTATCAGTTGATTTTGTTTTCGTATTGCGCGATATATGCGCAATTGATAGGCGCTTTTAAGACGAACTTAAACACACCGTAGGCTCTTCTAGAGCCATTTACCAAATAAATAAATAAATAAATAAATAATTAAATAAATAAATAAATAAATAAATAAATAATTAAATAAATAAATAAATAAATAAATAAATAATTAAATAAATAAATAAATAATTAAATAAATAAATAAATAAAAACAATTCAAGTCGTTTTTTAACGTAATTAAAAACATTTCGCCAGATATAGCGAATACGCTTTTTGATGGAGTAGAGGTAAATGTGATTAGGCAGGGCCCGGCAGTTGTTTAAAAACACACTGAAAAATAGCTTCGGTAGTTCAAAAGGTGATCTATAATTTTTCGCAACTTTGAAAATCACGTAAAAAAAAAATCCGTAAGAATTTTAAATTGTATTCGCTTAATTTATATGTAAAATCAAAATTATTAAAGGTATTTTTATAATAATCGTATGCGACACTCCCGCGCCTACTTTATATACTCGTATATTGTTGTTTTGCTATCTTTTATGGGACTTGACTTTACCCTGAAAACACCGAATAGAGCTAATGGCGGAGCATATTTAATGAAGCCACCTCGGTTCGTTGCATCTAAGTATATGTTTATTATTACATTCTTTACTAGAAGAATTTCAAGGAAATTCGCCTTTAAGCGCCATTTTTATTAACACCGATTTTATCGAAAGTAATAATTTAACACAAAAAAAAAGTAAAGGAAAAAACAGAAAAAGCTGTTTTTATTTATTCTGGTAGTGAGAGTTTCATTATTTTTTTTTTTTTTTTTTTTTTTTTCGGAAATTTCTATGTAAATTTTCGAGAAACAACGGATACTAAAAGAAACAATATCATCAGACGCACTCAGTTGCGCGTACGGAGCATATTCTAATTCGAACATAGTAGCCTCTCTTTTCAGTCGCTGATTAGCTGGGCACTCGTTACTAATTTTATTCGGCACAGATTGTCGGACGAGTCTAGTAGAACAGACCTATGTGTGTTTATCTCTCGTTCCGAATAAATATTTCAATTTCTGCCGATCTGAATCTATGTGCGCTAGAGCGAATATCGTTCGCGAGCCTGATTTGTATGCGCATGTGCTGTTGCGATTGGAGTTAGCAACTCCACGTCAAATCAAATCAAATCAAACTTACACGTTCACCTTTAAAATGTTCACCGGCTTTCGCGTATACCATTGCCGAGAATTTTTGCCGTCAAATTCAAATTAATCTTCGAGCTATGATCGAAATCTCTAGTAATCCTCGATAATTCAAACGGCTCATCGAAATATTAATCGCTTTTCTAATACGACGGGAAAGCTGCATCACTCGCCAGCAGCACTAGTAATAGGTGTCTCTTTCCCTCCTTTGAATCATGTATCCCTAGAAGGGACATCGTGACACAGAAATGCTGTTATCGTTGGATATGCAGTTTACGCTATCTGTCTCCATGTTTTTTTATTATGCGCGATTTCTTCCATAGTTAGGCATGCTGTTATTTCAATAATTTCATTTTGAATGTCTGGGCCGCAATAATTAAAATTTTTTCAAAGTGTAGAGAAAAATTTTTATTGTAGTTTCGAAACAATTAAGAAATTTCCAACAAATTGCCATATGTCTTCTTGATGTCCTCTTAGAGGCAAATCCTGGCCGGCAAGAGTCAATATAACATATTAATGTAGTTATTAATCACGTGGTATCGAATTTCAAAGTAGCACATTATAATACTTTTACACTTTTCAAATTTTTCTCCGTGTGACATTTAGACGATTCTTCTAGAGAGGGCAACGAGTAGTTTTCTAGAGTGCTCACCCTCGGCCCCGGGGCCCAGCTACGTCAATGTATGTATGTATAGCAAATAATAATTACGAAACTTCTGATACTTGAAAATCTAAAATTCAACCAGCAAAACAAAAAAAAATATCACGAAATTTACAGAGGGAATGAAATTATTAAAATTCCGAATCTGTTTGACATTTTTCGAAGTACCGCCAATTGTCATTTATCATTATTATTATTATTATTTTATTATATATGTACAGATGGAAATCTGTACATATATAATAAAGATGTTTAATGTTTGATTATTATCATCATCATTATTATTATTGTTATTATTATTATTATTATTATTATTACTATTACTATTAATGATTATTATTACTATTAATGATTATTGTTACTATTATCTTTTTTTTATCTATGTTTAACCTTGAACAAATATTAACAATTTTAACAGATTGTTAAAAATGACAATACCGCGCTCTTTTATTGTAATATAAACCGGGGAAAAAGGAGCTAGCGTAGATTCTCTTGGGGGCTTCATAGAAACCCTTGACACATAATGAAAGGAAGCCGATTCCACGATATAACCATTATACATTTTATATTCAAATTATTACTTACTTTACTTTTTAACGTAAAGCGGGTTTTTTATTCGCGCCTTTTTCACCCAATTGAGTCGCCGTTAAAATCTCGACTGTATCCGGCATTGCGGCAAGAAAAAAGAAAAAAAAAAACAATTTGGATTTTGACGAACGAAAATTAAAATTAGTTCATTTTTTAAACCGGTTCACTATAGAGATTAACTATATTTAATTTTACTCGAGTACTCGAACAATTTTTGTAACTTTTTAACCGGAACAATTAAAGAATAATTTAAAAACTTATAGCGTACTATGAACTGCTTAATTTAAAATGCCATCGCCTTTACCCGCCAATTATGATGTAAGTAAAAAAGTGAGCCAGCAACGACGCAAATGTAAAAGAACGTTTCGTATTTTTAGAAAAGACGACAAATTTATGCCTACCAAAACAGGCAAAATTCAGAAAAACAGCTGGTTCTAATAGTTTCGAAAAATAAAGGCGATCTCTATGGAGACATTTTGAATTATTTCCTTTAGTTCGTGATTTATTTAAAGTGATCTGAATGATTACGTGCTATGCGACGTTTATTCTGAACATTTTGTGATATTATTCGGTTGTCGTTTACATTTTACTTATTATATTTTATCGATTATTATTAAGTGTACCGTAATCCGTCGTATGTATGTGTTGTATATAATTATGACTCCGGCCACAGCAGTGTCTGTATATTGCTTGTCATAACTAAATGAGACTGATTTTAATCTAGAAATATGTAATGTTCGTGACATTTTTAATTTTAGAAATGTTTTTTTCTTGATTTTATTTATATCTATATCTATATCTATATATATATATATATATATAACATAAACTTTAAAATAGTTTAATGATTATCAAACTTTTTTGTTCATCTATTTTATACTTTTAATAAACAGAAATACGTTTGTCGAAAAGTGTGTGTTGAATTTTTTAAGGAAACTGTCTAACTTTACCTATTTATTTATTCGTTATTCGTTAAAACGGTGATAAAATATATTTCGATGACATGTCCATCCCTTGTGTTATAAAATTTCACGATTTTCATTTATAAAATAGAAAATGAAGTAACAAATTTTAAATTAAAAACAAAAAAAATAAAGCTTGGTAAATTTTTAATATATACATATATATATACATATATCGTCGTCGTCTATTCTCACTTGATTTCGAGTATGAGATTATCCCCTAATTCAGAGGAGAATTAGACGATAGAATAGCCGCGCAATAGATAAGCACGTAAGCAGAAGCGCAACTTAGCTTCCGTGCTGCCGATCGAAATGTGAAAGCTTATCAGTGGCGAGGAGGACCAAGACGACTGGCCTTTACTCACGATGATGCGATTGTTCGCCGGCTGAATATTTCTATGCGACGCTAATACGCACGACTACAACTGGAACTGACTATAGTCGCTTGATTTATCAATATACAAATGTAACCTAAAATGTGTCTATACTGCTGTGTACGAAACAAGCGCCGCATATTTTTGTCATCGCCTGGTATGGAACCTGAGACCTCCGGATCGGAAGTCAAGCGTTCTGGCCACTAGGCCAAACGCGACGATATATATATATAGATTAAAAACGACAGAATTACGATAATACAAATTCTTTTTAAATACCACCTTTACCTGACAACCTAACAGAAATGTGTAATTTTCTTCGTTAAAGGGGATACTATTAAAAATCTAACTGTCAAAACTTTAAAAATGATTTCTCATTTTCAGGGAATATATTACATAGTAACGGCATTTCATCGAAAGAAAATATTGGTCAAGGAGGCTACGTTCGTTGATATCTAATACTGAGAAAATACGAATAACAACCTGAATAAAATCGTACGTCGTTGAACTACGTATTAAATTGTCCGCATCCACCGTATATGATGAAAAAGGGACCAAGTTTAGTCGATTAAGGTCAATCACCTTATATTCCTTCTAAACTAGCTAAAAGCATAACTTTGAGACGGCTTGCAAATAGTGTTCCGTGAAATATATATTTCTAAAAGGAAAATAATTATATTTTATACATAAAAAAAAAAGTATTTATTAAGAGAAATATAGAAATCACTAAAACAATTACAGACAAAAAATCATAAGTAAAAATGTGAAGCGTAATAAACATAATCTATTATCTCCAGCAGTTCTGAAGTGAAATATCTCCGGTAATTAATCGGTAACTTTTTTTATTTTTCAATTTTAAAAATATTCATACAAATAATGAAACTATTTTTATTAAGAGCAGATTAATGATCTATTAAAATCAGTAACCTGACTATTTAAAAACTAAACTATCATCTCCTTTATTAATATATATTTTCTATTGGACCGTTGGTAATAAAATCAATTGTTTTTCGCTTATTTAATCCGTGCTATATTTAGTGTTCTTGTATGTATTTTATTTTTCGGTTTTATATTATTTTGAGGGGTTTCAAAAATACCATTGTACGTCTAATAGTTGGTGTGTGATTCTTTTTATGTCATTTGGGCTAAAGTAATATTGAATTCATTTATTCTACACGTATTAATATTATATAACAAAACATTAAAATTCCACTGTGGCGGATATATCATCGCAGATTTGAACAAATAACAGTTTGAATTAAAACTTAAAATAACTATACTTAGTACGGTATGAAGTAAATAAAAAGTATTTTTATAGATTAAGTAATCTAGATTCCATGTTTTAAAAAAGACGTCAATATTTTCCTATGTCGCTTTTTATAATTTTTAAAATCTATTTTCAAGACTTCTTGGAAATTTATTGAAAAATAAAGCTTGGATGAATTCAGTGGTGGTTGGGGGGGGGGGCAATGTTCCCTCTAGAACTTAATATAATCTGTTTAAGAATGCGGCAATTTCATAAGAAATGAAATTCTTTTTATTGGCTTTGTTTATAGTTATGTCAAAAGTCGCTGCAAAAACATTTTGAAATGGTGCAATTAGTCGTCTATTTTTAAATTTCAAAATTACGAGATTTATATTTGACAAAAAAATGAAACTTCATAAAATAACAATAAAAAAAAATGATCTTTTAAAATTTGACTTTGATGTTTGCTTGTTATTCTATGAAACAATTGATATGCTTTCATTGCAAATGTGCGAAAGATGTAAAATACTCGTGAGCTGAAAAAATTATTCGCTGCAGTTGGTATTTTTTTTCGGCGTAAACGGGAACCCTCACGTTTCACGTCGATCCATTTATCGTTAATATATTAATAAATTGTTTAAACGTTTCTCTTTTCGGTTTTTCATTTATTCTTTTTTTTAAAGCGACATGATCTATAGACAACTTCATTCCTGTTTCTGTTGCTTTTTTCTTGTTTTTTATTTCCATGAAAAGTCCATTTAAAACAGCTGAAACACCATGGCGTATTCGTTTATTATAAAAAGATGATGAACCCATTAGAATGTTTTTACAACGTGTTCTTTAATGCTACAATTAGAATTAATCATTTTAAAACCGGTTAAGAAAATATTGTTGTCGGTTATTTTACTTGAAATTTATCGTTCACGCTTGCTTTTATATTTGGTTTTATTCATGAATATCCCCAAAAAAATTGCTCAGTAAAAATTTAAAAAACATCTCTACCCCCCCCCCCCCCCCCCACCAAGGACATAAATTTCCCTCCACCTTCAGAAACAGAATCCTGAATTCATCACTGAGTAAAAGTATTTTACAACTGTCTTAATTATTGTAATATAAATGTTAAGAAATACTGCTATTTTTATGTAAAAATTTAACATGCACTCCTCTTTGAAAATACTAAAAATATAGAAAACGGAATTTTGGTGTTGTTATATCTAATATCTTTAAACGAGTAATAATTGTATATATATATATATCAAATATAAATTTATTTTGTGTATCCCGGAAACGGCTCTAACGATTTGAATGAATTTTGTACACTAGGGGTATTTTGGGCCAATAAATCGATCTGTCAAGGTCTAATCCATGGAAAAATTCGGTTTCGCGAGTTTTAAATGAATTTTAATATTTTCAGTATGATACGAATCAGAGTTGGCGGCGCGATCTTTCGACGACGATCTAATAGATAATTTGTTCTGCCTTTAGTACTATTTATTGATTTTCGAACGTCATCCAGAGAACGACTTAATAACACAAAAGCGAGCGACGAGCAAAATCGAACAACAAATACTGCTGGTACAAAGCAATAAAACATATGGTCGGCGAAACAGTCGAGCGCGTAATTTCAGATATTTGAAATCGGCGAGGAACGAATAGGCAAAAACAAGGCATCGGTCTTGTCTCTCAGCCGATCAGCGGGAGGTCACATAATGGCGGTTCGAAAATCATGCGCTACGCATGCATTAAAAATATATAAATAACAAAAAAAAAACATAAACGAAACGAAAATATCGTAACAAACAGCTCGTTTTTTATTTTTTTTGTATTAATTTTATATTTAAATAAGAAAAAAACACTGTTTTTTAATAGATACTAAACAAAAAAAAGAAAAAGAAAATTGGTTAATAAACAAAGGTGGACTTTTCCTAGTTATATACAAATATTAAATGTTTTCCGTATTTATATATTTGTTTGTGAAAGTGAATTAGTGAGAATATGTTGTGCACATTTTAAAAAACCCCTTATGTGCAGTATACACTTATTATTATATTTTGCAATGATTTAGTCGGAAATTTTTTCAAAATGGTTAGAAAACAGCTGATCACAGGTAAAATTACAAGACCCTTTTTATTTGTTTCTATAACAAATAACCCGATAGATAAAGCTGAGGACGACCATAAATACCTGAAATTTAATTTTTCTAATAAAAAACGCATAGAAATGTATTCATAAAAATCAACGTGCACAGTCATTGAAAACATTTTCCAATCATCCGCAAAGCGAATTCGAAGGACATCTACATTTTTGTTGCGTTCAGTATTGAAAAGCAAAGTTGTATGGGAAGAGGCTTTACATTCATAAATGTGTTCATAAATATACGACTAATTGAACCATTTCAAAATGTTTTGGCAGCGACTTTTGACATAACTGTAAACAAAGCCAATAAAAAGAATTTAATTTCTTATGAAATTGCCGCATTCTTAAACAGATTATATTAAGTTCTAGAGGGAATATTGCCCCCCCCCCCCAACCACCACTGAATTCATCCAAGCTTTATTTTTCAATAAATTTCCAAGAAGTCTTGAAAATAGATTTTAAAAATTATAAAAAGCGACATAGGAAAATATTGACGTCTTTTTTAAAACATGGAATCTAGATTACTTAATCTATAAAAATACTTTTTATTTACTTCATACCGTACTAAGTATAGTTATTTTAAGTTTTAATTCAAACTGTTATTTGTTCAAATCTGCGATGATATATCCGCCACAGTGGAATTTTAATGTTTTGTTATATAATATTAATACGTGTAGAATAAATGAATTCAATATTACTTTAGCCCAAATGACATAAAAAGAATCACACACCAACTATTAGACGTACAATGGTATTTTTGAAACCCCTCAAAATAATATAAAACCGAAAAATAAAATACATACAAGAATACTAAATATAGCACGGATTAAATAAGCGAAAAACAATTGATTTTATTACCAACGGTCCAATAGAAAATATATATTAATAAAGGAGATGATAGTTTAGTTTTTAAATAGTCAGGTTACTGATTTTAATAGATCATTAATCTGCTCTTAATAAAAATAGTTTCATTATTTGTATGAATATTTTTTTTCTTTTATTATTCAATTAATGAGCCACATAGCTACACAGAGGCCTTTACAGCTCAATTAGGAAGGAAATGAGGTTAAACGAGATGGAAAAGTTTGACTTGTTTAAGGACATTTATTGTTTTATCTATAGAGTTGGAGGAATCATTGAAAGCTACAACACGGCTTGAAGGAACATGGAGAGAGAGTCGAAGAGAAGTTGTCTTTAAGCATGTGAAAATATGATCAGCTATTAAGCCCTCTTTGCCATGATGAGGACAGTCGGGAGGGAAGAGATTTGATAAGAGATGAGAGTGAGTAAGTCGGGTGTGTCCAGTACGTAGTTGGGTAATCACTATCTCTTCTTGAGGTGACCTTCGGTTTGAAGAGTTCCATGGTATCGACTTTTCTTTGAGGTCACGAAGCTTATTGCTTTCTATGTTGTTCCAATAGAGCTTCCACATAGAACGTATTAGCTCTTTATAATGTTTTTTAAGATCCTCAACAGTAGGGCGAATAAGCATAGAAATTGTGCTGTTGAATTTGGCAGCTTTGGCGGTCAAATGCACCATATCATGTCCAGGAATTCCTGCCTAGCCTAGGATCCAGATAAATTTTGTTCAAGTGAACTGTAGGTGCATTGTGTTTAGAATCACTTTAATGCGCTGAGAAATTGAGTTTGATGGAAATGGATCTTGTAGTAGTTGGAGTGACGTAAGAGAATCAGACAGGATTATTAGATTTTGTTGAAAGCGGAGTAAGGAATATTGGAGAAATAATAAGATAGTAGTTAGTTCTGCAGATGAGACAGATAGACGGTTGCTTAAGCGATGTGAGAATATTTTTTTATTTACAGAGTACGCACAAGCTACTCTTTTTTGGGTTTTAGAGCCATCGATCGCTGTAGCATTGGATGTGGTTAGGATATTCTTCGAGGATTAGTTGTAATTTTCCGAAGATTATATTTTTATCAGCTGGTCTAAGAAGTTTTGTTAAATCCAATCGGATCTCAGGAATTCGGGAGACCCACGGTAGAGGTTCAGGGAATATGGTTAAGAGAGGGTGCGTGTTGTACTTTTGGCAGGTCAATTTTTGGTAACTGATCATAAAATGGTTTGGTGAATTGTTTGGGTTAAAAAGATAGTCATATATAAGTATACTGGGGTTTTAGGAAGCTGAGATAACAAAATTAGAGGTATAGAGTAATCAACGGTAATGGAGTGGAGGAATAGCTTCTTCCACACATAGGCTGTGTATTGGAGTAGTGCGGAACGCTGCTGTAGCGATTCGGAAAGCTGTTGTCTGGATTATGTCTAAAAGATTTAATGCCGACTTATTAGCTTGACCATATATAGGTGTTCCATAATTGATTCTGGCTAGCACAAGAGACTTATATAGTTGTAGTAGTCTACTTCTATTGCAGCCAGTTATTGGGTTAGCTAAATATTTCATCACATTAATTTCCTATTGGCATTTTGCTTTCAAATTTTTTATGTGTGGGAGCCAGGTTAATTTCTGATCAAAGTATATACTTAAAAATTTTGTATTATCTTGAATTAATATTGGTTTTCCAAATAAAAGCAGGGTATGGAACTTGGGCGCTGGTTTTCTTTTTCAAAAGATTACCAAATGTGTTTTTGTACTAGAAAATCGGAACCCAAGATTATGTGTCCACTGAGATAGGCGGTTTAGGGTTTCTTGTAATAGTCTATGCGCGCTTTATGGGTTTTGTGATGTCTAAAGAGACCACTATAGGATAATGGTCATTATCACAAGGATCTTTGTATGCGTCCTATTGGAATTTAAGTGCTAGATAGTTTGAGCATATTGTTAGATCAATAGATGAAAAACATCCCTAACTTGAATTTATGTGGATTGGAAAGTGTTTGTTATTTAAAAGGATTAGTTTCGAATTACTAGCCAGCACACGCTCAACTATATTGCCTTTAGTGTTAAAGCATTTACTGCCCCAAAGTGCACTAGGTAGTCTAGAAGTTCTGTTAGAGTTTTAGTTGATATATTTTAAGTTGGTAGAATGTAAACAGAGCGAACTGTAATTGGTTTTTGGGATATCTGTGGGATAGAGATAGAGACAGCAATGTTTTGGATTTCTGTTGGTGTTTGTATACTAGTCACTTGGAATGAATTTGATGTAAATAATGCAGTTCCGCCCTTAGCATAGGAACTGGTAGAATTATCGTGCCTAAAAACGGTATAGTTTGGTAGGTTTATTTGGGATTTGGTTTAAAGTGTGTCTCTTGGATTGCAATTATGTATGGTTTATGTTTATAGATTAATTGTTTAATTCCTCTATACAGTATTAACGTTTATTCTGTTTGTCATGCATAATACTTAAACGTATAAACTTAACTTGCAATCAGACTATTTTCGTATATTCCGATAAATATTTAGTAAGAAAATTTAAATGAAAAAAGGTACATTTAATAAGCATTCCCGGAAACTGTCTTGTTTCATAATGCGATCTTGAATAATAAAACGCAGTTTCTTCATCTTGAAAAATTGAAAATCTTGCTCCAATAATTTTCAGAACAAAGTGGAAAATTCCCACATTTATTCCGTTTACAATCATGTATATATATATATATATATATATATATATGTTAATGGCTATGCCTTTTTAACGCCAGGGGTCATCAGGAAAAGTGTCCTGTCACGAAATTTGTCTCATATATAAGACTTTAATGCAATATTAGCGCTCCTAAATCCCATGGTGGTGAAAATTGGAACTTATCAGGAAAAGTGTCCTGTCATGAAAACTAATAAAATGGTTCTAATGCGATATTAGCGCTTCTACATCCTCTGGCGGTGAAAATTGGAACTGAAAGACTTTTTTCTGCCCCTCGGACCTTGGAATGGGGCAAGCCCCCTTCACCACCAAGTCTAATTCTTCTATAATTCTTATAGAAGAGTAAACTTTTTCATTGGCTACGCCGTTCGACAGAAAAAAGTCTTTCAGTTCCAATTTTCACCGCCAGAGGATGTAGAAGCGCTAATATCGCATTAGAACCATTTTATTAGTTTTCATGACAGGACACTTTTCCTGATAAGTGTTCCAATTTTCACCACCATGGGATTTAGGAGCGCTAATATTGCATTAAAGTCTTATATATGAGACAAATTTCGTGACAGGACACTTTTCCTGATGACCCCTGGCGTAAAAATGGCATAGCCATAAATATGTATCGTTAACACAAAATACCTGCTTGGGTTAAACAAAATTTACGTTGGTCAAACACGTTGTACTTTCACAGTAACTTATAATGAGCATCTTGTTGCAATGAAATATGGCTATATAATTCCAAATAGAACACATAGTTTGCAAAGTGTTCCCTACATAACATTTGAGTACACAAGCCATGAGTGTTTCGCAGTCGAATGACGTTGAAAAGAAAAATTCCTGTTGCCAGTGAATGGAAACGTGAAAGTATCCGGTAGGTTCCACGGCTCTTTTAAAGCTTTCAACTTTTTCTCATCATTATTCGAAGAACTAGAGACAATATAATATACCTTTCGACAAATAGCTTGAACATTCTTTCCTACTCAAGTAACCCAAAATAAAGACATAAATAGATTCGAACTATTTTAAATCCAATCCAAAGCGAAAATACGTACGATAGTGTATTCGGTTAATATTCGGACTTTTTCGTGAGCTAGGGGGGTTCACCCCAAAACCCTCCCTCGTATACGTCGATGTGTACGCAGGACTGAATTAGGGGTCTAAAACAAAAACACGTTAACAGTTACATATGTGAAAGTATTTGTTGTAGTTTTATTTTTATAAAATTGATTCTACGTTAATTATAATTTTAATTTATTTAATTTATTTATTATTATTAATATTGAAAAAAAGAAAATCCACAAATCGCTGCACAACGCGCGTTAAATATCTTCGATATTCACCACTTGTAACATTCAATTTTATAAAATCATCGATGTTTGAAATATCTGGAGAAAAGATGAAACAATTGAACAAATCCTGCTCATGTTTTAAATTTGCTACATATAAATAGGCAAAGACAGAACAGTTCAGTACCTTTTTCTCCTGTATTCATTAACCGATTTCCTTTTCTTTCTTTTTTTTTTTTTTGTTTAATAGCTATTGACGATCTTTAGTGTTATTAGTAAAAAAAAAAATAAAAAATCAATACAAAAGTGCAAGAAGAAATTGCTATCGCCAGTACATCTGTTCTCATTAAAATGTTTTAATTTTTCCGAATAATCATCGTTATTGGCTTCACTGTTATTTTATTGGATTTATTTTTTATTCAATTATAATGGTAATGAACTGTTTTGTATTTTTAACCGACTTCAAAAAAGGAGGAGGTATTTAATTCGACTGTATTTTTTTTTTTTTATGTGTGTTACCACAGAACTTTCTTCTAGATGAACCGATTTTGATGATTCTTCTTTTATTTGAAAGGTGGTGTTTATCATGTGGTACCATTTAAATTTGATCAAGGTCTGACCGATAGTTTTTGAGTTATCCTTAATAATGTGGGAGATTGAAGCTTTTTGGATGCTTTTCATTCATGATTGTTTTCACCGTCGGATTAGATTTATTGACTTAAAATACTATAAATTTGCCAAATTACCATGGAAATGTAGCTTTTGGTGTTTTTACCGTGGAAATAAATGTTTTAATTTAATTGAATAAAAATGCACTAAAAAGTAAAAAATAAAATGCTTTTTTACCAAAAATAAATACCGACTTCAAGGTTTATTATAGAAATTTAATAAAAACGTACTAAAAAGTAACGAAATAATTACTCCCGATAAGAAAATATTTAGATATCAGAGTGATATAACACTTAAGTGGTGATATCGTAATTCTTATACAACATTAAAACCTTAATTAGAGTTGGAATTAAATTCATGTTAGGAACAATTTAATCAACATTTAATGCAGTTTTTAATTATTCTTTTAATATGAATTTGATGCCAACTCCAAAAAATTAATGTTGTATAAGAATTACGATATCACCACTTAAGTTTTGATATATATATTTTCTAATCGGGAGTAATTAGTTTTTACTTTTTAGTGCATTTTTAAATTTTTATAATAAACCTTGAAGTCGGTATTTATTTTTTGTAAAAAAGCATTTTATAAGTATATATGAAAGTGTAGGTTCTCAGATATACAATGAACGAATGTATGAGTAGAATTTTTTTTTTTTTTTTGAAATATGCAAATTTCGATGTTTTCCTTAAATTTTTAATAATATTCGTAATTACAGCCGAATTTCGACCAGTGGGCAAACACTAGTATTATTAATTCGATAACGGTAATTTTTTCAAAATAAAAACATATGCTAGTGAATACATATATAATAACGCAATATAGCGCGCAGGTAAATATATTATATATATATAGTCAATTCGGTGAGCAATATTTTTGGCCACCGGTAAATGTTGATTTAAAGTTCATCGTTAATATACATATGTAAGTGTGTAATGTTTTTTCGAAGTAGAACTGAGTATTAATTTTTCTAACAGTATTACGGAATTTTAAAAAGTGCTGCTAAACGTAGACATGTAACCTCGGTTAGAATATCGATGTTTCGCCTTGCCTAATAGATTAACAACAGTCATAAGCGCACTTTTCACTCTGTTGTTCATATAATCGTACGATGCTGTATAACTGTTTCGGGAGGTGAGAGTTGCGCATATAAGCTTTTCCATCACTTCCGACTTTTCGTTGACATTTTTTCATCACGAAGTTTTTTTGATGAATATTAAAAGAGAAACGAAAAATATTAAACACCCATAGGGATTGATTATCCCCCGTTAATTCGTCCGGAATTGAAAATAAAGAAGTTCTATAGTATATAGAATTCCTCGTTGAAATTAACTTTTGTCGTCAGTTGTCCGTGACTGTTGAAATACCGAATATCTTTCTGTTGAAGTTTGTTAATTTAAAGTTTAAAAGGGAATACAGCGGTGTTTCAGTCAATTTGAATAGACATGCGGTTAAACTTCTTCTGCTGCCTTTTTACTTCCTTGTACGAGTACGTTATAAAGCAAGTATTGTAATCATGAAGAATGTTTCATATTTCAGCGGATATTTCGGCCATCCGTGATTACTTACTCTTATGCGGATGATAAAAAGGAGTACTGTATTCGCGTAGTATTTTGAATCTCACATATTTAAACGGAAATATCGATTTTGACCAGCCCTGGATTCGTTTTTAAGTGGTTTTTCGTGATGTTTGTATGTAGGTATGGATGTATAGAATGTATCGGGTATAACTCAAAAATGGCTAATCGCAGAAAGTTGAAATTTTGAATTTAGGACTCGTTTAACACATCTCTAGTTGTGCACCTCATTTTTTTTTGGTTACCGTCGGTTGGGCCAAATGAGTACTTCTCTTGGAGGGTTTTGTGGATTTTTTCTTATAATTCAGAAACTGACAGCCACAGAAAGTTGAAATTTTGTACTGGATATTTTTATAACATCTAATTGTATAGTCCCGATTTTGGTTGCAATCGGTTGGGCCAAAGGGGCACTTCTCTTGACGGGTTTCGTAAAATTTTTTTCGTAGCCCAAAAAATGAATAGCCGTAGAAGGTCGAAATTTTGGACTCGAGATTATTATAACATTTATTTGTATACCTCTCTAATCAATTTTGGTTACAATCGGCTCCGCTAAATGAGCAATTCTCTCGAAGGATTTTTTAGAAATTTTCTTATAACTCAAAGGAGTTAGGACGATAGACTTAAGGGGTCAACTTTCAGAACATAAATTGTAATACTCGTTGCAATCGCCACGCATCGACCTTAACCGACCATTGCAAATGGCTAATAATTATAATTAAATTAATTGTATATTTTAATTATAATTATTAAATTACAAAAGACAGGGACATGAAAATGTGTGAATTAATACCGATATTTCATATATTCTCTCTTTTCTTATACATATGTAAATAATTATGTTTTAAATTAAATTTCTTACGCTGTTTTTATTTACTTTTATATATTTCAGCTGTGTTACTCACTCATTCTAATGTTTAATAGTCGTACAAGAAAGACTTGTGTTGCCCGCATCAATTTTTTTTATGCCTTATTTGAAATTAAACTTTGACGTTTATACGGAATATACAACTTCGCTATCTCCTTCGCCGATAATTATTGTGCTAATTTCTTTTTTACAAGTTATTCCTCACCACCGTTGAAAACACATTACCATTGCACCAGATTTTAAATGTCGACAGTAGTTTAATATTTGGAATTATAGTCATTTAATTTTTGGTGGCGTCCAGAGCGAATTTTTAATTATACTATATTGTAATTATACGTGTATACATTCCTAGTGGGATTACGGGTGCGCTTACGTAATAAATTTTTACCTTTTAAGTATAAACATGTCTATTATTTATATTAAAAAAAAAAAAAAAGAGGGGAAGGCTTCAATTATATTGGTTTTATGGAGATACGTCCTGTTAGTCAGAAACTGATATAAAACGAACTGAAAGTGAACTCTGCGAAGTTTATATATGTATTATCTTTTGGGCGCGTCAGCGGCTTTGAACCAACAACTACAGAAATCATGGAAAAGGTTAAATAGAGAGACGATTAGAAATAGAGCTTAGGAAAAATTGAAGTAGAGGGATTATATCTAGAGATGGAAAGGAAAGGACAAAGGAAGAACTATAAGAAGCAGGAAGACCCAGTGTTATTAAGATTTTAGAGTACAAAACAGAGCGCTCAGAATCAAAGGCAGGGCATTCAAAGAAGATGTGGTTTGCAATATATAGTGGAGTAGAGATGGAACTATGAAGCGGGCAATCGGGAGAGGAGGACAGGGAAAAACGAAAACGTGAAGAAGGTAGAAGGGAGTGATTAAAACGCAGTCTGATTAAGGAAACGATCGCGGATCGTTGATAAGAAGAGGAATGAAACCACGGCTGAGAACAGGGAACCGGCTGAATTTGAAGATAATAAGAGGCGGGTTTAGAAAATAAAAGAAAGATAGATGTCCGACCATGGTCGGGAATGATTAGCTGAGAAAAGAAGGAGGATGTCTGAAGTAGGAAAATTACAGAGTAAAGGACCATCGCGGGCGGCCGAACGGGCTAAAAAATCCGCTAACTCGTTGCCCTCGATGCCGGAATGGCTAGGAACCCACAAAAAGTCAATAGTAACTGGATGAGAGTAGATTGGATATGAGAAAACGAATTAAGAGAATAATAGAATTGGAGGCGTGAGGAGAAGGAGAAGAAATAGCTTGAAGAACACTTTTGGAATCGGAGACAATGAGACATTTACTGATCCCTCTTATGGATGGAATGAACGTGACTGCGCGTAAAATAGACTCCGCTGTGAAAATAGAACAGAAGGAAGGGAGCTTGAAGGATTCAGAGTGATGCAGTGAGAGGGAAGTAAACGCGAAAAAGAAAAGGGTTTTTATTTCACTTCATAATTAAAGCTTGTTTTTATTTATATAAAATATTATCGGTGGCGACAAAAAAAAACTACATTTGTTTTTTATTAATGCTCTATGTATAGGGGGGTGATTTATATTTTTGCCCTACCTGGTTGTGAAACGTTGGCACACGCCACTAGATAGCTGATTGTATATTAAAAAGACGGTGATCCAGAAATTCGTAAATGATCGAGTAAAATCAATATTTCGCTAGAGAACATAGTTCAAAACACAAAATATTGGGAAATAAATCTGTATTTCGTAAACGCCATCTTGATAATTATTTCAAACAAATTTCGAGATTATTCGATTTCTTTTAAATTCGTTAAAAAAAAAAAAGAGAGAAAAAAACTGAGTCTAAAACTTAACAATGCTAACCGTATATGTACAATAATACCTATATAACGTTACATAGTACGATAATATAGGCGTCATCAAAAATTATTTGTAATGGCAAGTACTATATAAATAATGGATATTATTATAAAGGTAATTTTAAAGAGTAGTCGACGCGATTAATATAATTTATAGAGTATATAAGATTTATTATAAACTATTTACAAACACACGCACACACACATAATCACGATTCACGTTGAGTTGGTCAAAACAAGTAAATATTAATGTAAAAATTTCTCTTACGCCTAAACAATGTATTATTATTATTATTATTATTATTATTAAAAACAATAATAATAAAAGTAATAGAAGGAGAAACCAGATTATTTTTAAAGAAACAAAAACTTAACTTTTAAATATATAGATATATATATATATATATATACATATTTTGATTTTTTATTTAAATTTAACAAAAAGGGAGGGGCACTTAAAAATAATAAATCTAAGAACTTAAATCTTATAATTTATAAACAATAAACCACGCTTTTATCTATTTTTTCTATATTATATGTTTATATATAAATAAAGTAAAAAATGCTACATTATATTATGTACATGTATAACATACTATTATTATCATTATTATTATTACTATTATTATTATTATTATTATTATTATTATTATTATTACGTATAATAATTTAAGTAGGTATACTGAGCAAATTTAAATCATAAAAATGGCGCGAACTTTTGATTGTTAATTTTTATCAGTGCAAAACTTTTATATTTAACTTCTTAAATGTATGCATTCGCTGACGGTTTTATACTTATTTTAGACGTAATATAAATACACACAGGTTTGATGTATGGAGAGTAATAAAGAGAATCTTAAATTATAAAGCGGATTAATGAAGTTATCCATTTTCGCTTTTATCAGTTCCTTCGATGGTGCTTTTTCCATTTATCATTTACGTTCACACACAGTTCATAAATAAAATAACGAACTAGAAGTTAGAGATCTTTAAAATATACACATTTTTTTCTTTTTTTACATTATATTCCAGTTTTCTATGTAATTCATTCATTGACGTCAGTGTATGCTGTCATCGAACGCGTAATAACTATAAATAAATTATACGAAAAAAATGTATTATGCTTGAAATTTGAACTCGATTCCTCTCTGTTTACCGAAATATAAAGTTTACATTAAATCCGCAACGTATGTACCACGCAAACTACAATAAATGTACGTTAGTGAAATTCTCTAGTTAAATTAATATTCCATCTTGACGAAAGTTTACGAAAAGAGTGGACAATAATTTAAAAACAAACAATGGTTTCAAAAAAGCGTGAAGTAATTTTTGTAACATTTAAATAACATTTGAAAAAAGAGCGGGAAAGACAATTGCTTAAAATCGTTTTTTAAATAGTTTGTATTTTACTGAAATTTCACAAAGTAAAGCACACGTAAATGAAAAGGGGTAATAAATTGAGGAAACTCGATTTATAAAAAAAAAAAAAACAAGAAAAAAAGAAGCTATTTTTACAGCGTATGTACGAAAGTAGGACTGTGCTTTTATTTCAAAATAACAAGCGGAGTTTTTAAGAATTTCAGTTAAAAGCAAATGTTATACAAAAACTGATTCACATCGGAAACATATTAATGTTGTCACGTTATCATTTGTCAAATACGGAAACTAACGTTTTCCGACTATTTCATGTTAACATTTGAATGAAATGTTTTTCTCGAAACATATTACACACCTACCAAAAATCGCATCATTGAGAGATTCCAAAAAGAGCTGATACGTATTTTTAAAAGAAGAAGGTTACGATTAATCATACAAAAAATTCCGTTACTTTAAAGAAAAGCATAATAATAATAAAAGACGATTTACAAGCAGTACACGAATTCTAACTTACGATAACACATAATAACAAAACTACTACATTAACATTGATCAATGTTTCAATACTGAATCGATGTATAGGCGACAGTTGTTTAAAGTAATCTTATCGCACCGAACAACTTTATAAATAATATAAAAATAGATTAACATAGAGAGAAAAGAGAGACTTTACACGTTATTACAATAAAGAAAAATAAAAGAAAAATAAAAGAAAATTATAAGAAAAAGTAGCAATGCTGAGTCGTCATGGTAATTTTGAAATGTTTCATTTAAATATACACGCAGTACTAATGATCTTGTAACTCGATTAGGTATATATCCAAAAATTCATCCTTCGAATGAGTTACTTCTAATAAGAAAATGTCTTCGTTGCAATAATACTTCAGCATATCGTCATCAAGTTTGGCCGTAATCCTGAAAATCAACGCATTCTTTAATTAACCTCGGTTATCGATTATAGAAAAACAAAAACAATCGCTAGAAATTTACGAAATCTCAACATAAAAAAATTTTACGGCGCTTTTTGACTCTTCATTATTGTTATTATTTCAACTTGTTAACGTGCCCAAAAAGAGGGAGAGAAAAAAAAAAGTGTTTGGATGCGAAAAAAATTGTATTACGAGGTGGTCTGCAATCGAAAGTAGACTTCCAACTAGTACTTAAAGGTCTATTGGAATAAACGCGGCCTCGTCGGATGAGCTAAACTCCGCGTATCTGCTCTTTATTTCTCTCATTTTTTAAATTAGTAAACGTTTTGCGATGAAAAATCAACTAAAATCGATAAAAAGGAAAACGGAAAAACTTCTATCCTTTCATTTTTCTGCAAAATCGATATTTATGGAACACGTTTTACATTTGTTTGTTTCGATTATACATAATCAGGCCCGTTTACGAAGCTCTGCGTAACTATACTAAATCTGACGTAACCGAAATCAAATACACGTTTATTTCACTCCATCGGCGGGGACCTAAAAGTGCTATTCAATTGGCCAGTCGTGCATATGAAATTGCGTTCACGTCAGTAGCCTATAAGATTTACCCATATCATAATAGTAAAAACCGATTTATTTACACGGTATTATATAATCAAAAAAAAAAAAAAAAAAAAAATTGATTTTTATACATATTATTTACGATGCCTGTTAATTTCTTTTATCTGTGTATATCGTTGAAAAAAATTAAAATCTTTAACAAACGAATGAGTATAATTAAATTTACATATTACATTAAAATAACTTGCCATTTAATTTTCAATCCTCATGTTTTTTTTGTTTTTTTTTTTTTTTGTAGCCTGATATTGTTATTCAACTGCAGAAGCTTATCGTACAGGCAGATATCGAAAAAAGGTAAATGTCAGATGTTTTTTAGGGAAAATTTTAGAAGCATTCGTAAAAGAAAAATTACTTTATGATACCATTTTCATTTAAGAAGAAAAGAAATGAACAAGCGAAAATATTTACATGTAAATTGCTAAGTGACTTTTACTACAGTGCTTATTTGTTGCAGTATGATGATGCTCTTTGTGTTTTACTGCTGATTTTTTTTTTGTAAGAGATTTTTCGAAATAGTTTGGCCGCTTTTAAATAAGCCGGACAATTGAATATGTGACGATGAGTGCTAGAAAGCATAAGTTGGACAACTTCGTCTCAAGGCACATCTTAAAAATATAAAGTTTAGATGAGGAAGGTAAAATTATCTTATTACTCGCTATAATTTTGCAGCTGCGGTAAAACGTGTTCCAGATTATGTGAGGAAACTTGATCGCGGTCAACGAATATTAATTAAAATAGAGCGCAAATTTCTCTGATCGCACAATATATTACAAATGATATAGGCGTTTATACATGCGAAGCCGCTAGGGCCAGTAATTCTGTACCGAAGTTAATAAAAATATGTTAGTATACAGAAAAGCGTTAATTGGGAAAAAATCCAAGCTGCTAAAAAAAAGTTCTACAAACGTTGCAAATTTCTTTTTAAATTTTTTGTTCCTCATTTTTACGAGATTAATGAATAACGGAATAGTGCCGTTGCGGCGCTGTACCGAGAGGTAACAGTTACAAGAAATGAAATAATTAAAATGAGGAGATACTTAACGATTATTACTAAATAATCAATCAACAATACAATACAACACTATATGTATTAACATAATTTAAGGAGATTAAGACTGCGACTTACCCCTGTTTGTTTTTGCGATACAGATTACTTATACTGGAAGAGGTTATTTTGTATTTAGACTGAATCTAGAAAAACAAACGAAAAACAGAAATTATTATTTTCTTCCTTTATAATAATTTCATAATAAAATTAAAAGAATTTTAACCAATCTGGACGTGACAGCGCTTGTTTGAAAGGTAACCTCGTTGTTTTAATTTTATTGCAAAATTTAATGAAAACATGTCTCCTAAGTTGTTTTTTTTTTTTTTTTTTGAGAAAATTTAAGTATCATTCAGTTTTTTTGTTTGTTTTTTTGTAATTATTAATCATTATTATTATTATTATTATTATTATTATTATTATTATTATTATTACTATTTTTGAACAATTTTCATTGTTATTAAGAAACAGTGTAGGTCTCTGTGTACAAAATTGCAACGTTCGGTAGATGGTGTTGTTAGTTGCGGTTTTAGAATGTTGTAATAATGCGATAGTATCATGCACGAATGTAATAAAGTAGACAAAATTATTTAACTTACCAACCCATAACGGAAGGTGTTATAACTTTTGCATGCTTTTCGGTTTTGCTACTTATTAATAAGTTTGTTTTCTTTTTTTTTTCTTTTTCTTTTTTTATGAAGTATTGTACAAAGAAAAATGTATATCATGATTACGCGTTTTTATAACATCTTTATAACGACATAATATTAATGAAAACATTTCAGCGATTGAAAGTTAAGTTCTATCATGTTTACACCTATGCAAATATAATAATGACAAATGCAAAACATTATAAGCCGTCCACGCAGCCAATCAAGGAAAGGAATTCAAGTTTTCATATTTTCGCTTTACATCGAAAGAGGAATTTTCATTAAGCATATTCCGAGTCGAGTTACTCCAGCTTTGTCCATATATTTTGTTCATTTTGATTTGTTACGAATTAAATTCTGTATCACGAACATCAAATAAAACACGCCATGTTCACTTCTTGCGGGTGCAGCAAAGGCTTTACGCCGAGGATCGTATAATACATATCGATGTAATTTTAGTTATTAAGATCACATTAAAGAAACACTGATCAAATAATGTGTCTGCACACATCTCGCTTACAAAAAAATACCGATAAAATGTAAAATGAAAACAAAATAATCAGCGCTAAGATAGCTACGGTGAGAATATTTGGTATGTACGAGGAGTGAGAACAAGAAACGATTGCAAGTAAAAGTCGAGCCAACAACCAAAGAAAAGGCTCGCTCGCACATATCTGCACTGGCGAATATCTAGAACAAGTTGAGATAACGCGGACCTGATTACCAGATCAAAAATAAGATTCTTCGAAAATTATTGTTCAGTATAAATATACACGAAAAATTAGTGAAATAATTTGAGTTCCGAGATTCCGTAATAGAAAAACTGAGCGTGTGAAATATTCAAAAAGAGAATTTCTGATTCTGTCATTATATCGTTATTGTTATTATTATTATTTTATTTAATTACATAAAACCCTACTGTTTTAACAGATTATTATAATTGTTTACTATGTATTAGGAAATGTGACGTAATAGAAGACGAAAATATAACGGGGAAATTCCGCACAGTGTTGTCCGCCAGCCAAAACGGGAGAGGGATATTTTTTAAATTTCTGATACTTCAATAAAATATTAAATGTACTAAAGCATTAACGAATCAATTAGCGTCTCGGAGGTTACAGAGAGTAAATTGTTGTACGAGATAAACTGATTACTTCGAATGAAATAAAACGATATGTATATTTCAAGTAATATACTTTTAACAATCTCAAGAATAATTACATTTTCGATACACAGTTTACCACCGCATGCAAATACGTCGTATAAAAATTTTCGAATTCCCTATCACGTGTAAGGCATTAAAATATGCGAAAAACTACACGTAAACAATGACTGCAGCGGTCCCTGCGGGTGCTGTCTAATTTGGATAATTTTTAAGTATGGTTCGCTCGTTCGATTTTCGGAAAAATTATTTTTATTGTCAATTCCTCAAAGAAAATTCGAATATAATCTTAAAAGTCACGAAAAACACGGTGAATCAATAGGTTGGTGCGACATTTACACTTGAACTACAGTTTTATTGCACTTAATAGATATTTATAGATGGTTTAAAAGGTAGACACTAATGCGTTGTACACACATGGAACTGCCTAGAGCAATAAATATGTATACAACGTAGTCACAACTTCCTTCCCTGAAATAGGTAAACAAGAAAGGGAGAGTTAGGTATTTTTCTTTATTATAAATTTCTAAATTGACCGCTGCGTGTATGGGACAAATAATAGATGCGTGTGGAATCGAGAACATTCATTATAAGAAAAAGGAAAATAAAACGCGCAATAAAATGGGGAATAACATAGTAAATAAAATCTAGCCCACAATTAAGGATTCAAGAAAAAAAAAACAAAAAAAAAACGCCCTATTATATAATCAGACAAAAATCTTCAAAATTATATATTAAAAATATCGATCAACTCAAAGCCACACAAAAACAAAAAAAAGTTAAGAATATTTATTTTCCGGTAATTAAACTATACAAAAAACAATAAAAATTACAATTAAGCGAAAAAGTAAAAATACTTATACACATATATATATATTTATATATATATATATATATAGCGTCTCTACTTTACAATTGAATTACAAACTAATCTCAAATAATGGTACACGATATATTTTGCAAATTAGCACATACATTTTTTTTTTTTTTTTTAATTAAAACCCATATTTTTTCTGTCACCTTAATAATAATGTAAAAAAAACTACGAAATAATTCTGGTTACATTCACCATCCGTAACTTTCTCGTAATTAAGTGTTTTTTGTAAAAAGCAATGATGACATAAAAAAAAAGTGTAAAAGCTCGCATGCTGTATTAATGTTCTGTGTGTGCATTGTTAGTTAGCGTGTAAACCGGCATTAAAATTTAAAGAAAGCGCAATATTTTGTTACCAGCAATATTCTAAAATTAAAAGCAAAGCAACAAATCGATTGGTAATCTTAAGCGAAATTAAGTAGCCTAATAATATACCCGATTGTAATGGCAAACTGAAGCAAATGTAAATTGTTGTAAATGTAAACATAATCCAAATCTCTCTACTAAACACTATTCGAAGCAGAAGCAATAAAAACTCAAAACTGAAAGAAATTCTAAACAGAGAAATATGAGATGTATTTTTCTACCTTGTGTTCGAAAATAATCCAACAGTTTTTGGTAACTATTATTTATCTCCAAATTAAATGAGATTTTGATAATTTGTTGTTGAAGAGTAAATATCAACTTCCTTGCAGGGCGTTGAATATGATAAGTCGGTGATGGCATCCTATTTTATTAAAATAAATTTAAAAAATAACTAAAACTATTTCATTTTTTTTTTTTTTTTTGAAATAATACAACTTCTCTTCCGATATGGAACTGAAAATTTGAAAAAAAAACAACAAAAAACGTTAGTAAATAATAATGGTGTTAGTTATGTGAAATATGTACTAAAAATCGTTCCTGAATTAAATGTTGGCCAAATTAATTTATCAGTATGGTGAATAAGATACAATTTTTTTTTTTGTTCCACCGGTTGGCAGAATTCGTTAATTGAAAATATGTACATTTTTTGTATAGAATTATTTAATTTACAGTTATCTGTACACACATATACGCTGTCGTAAATAATTATCATTAGAGTAGACTCTTCTAACGTTTATCTAAAAGATTTTTTTAATTTTATCGGTCAAAATTTACAAAAAATAAATACGTAATTAGCCGACCCGCTACATGCGATGAAATGTTCTAAACAGGAGCGAACTGGTTAATTTTCATTAGGAGTATTTTGTATCCGTTACCAACCAGCGTGAAAAGATTAATCGTGTTAAATTAATAGAATACAAAATAGCTTGTGTTATTCGCACGAATATTTTAAGAAATAAACTGTTACATATTAGTAATGATAATAGAGATTAATTTAAATATAGTGTCACATGTACGACGCGTAATGCCAATTTTATGTTATCGTCAAATATACACACATATATCGTTCTAATAATAAAGAAAAAAAAGGTAATATGTACACAGTCGGGCGAAAAACAAACACAAATATTTAAATGTACTACGTTAACTCACAGCATTAAGTAATCCTTGAGTGGTAGGAGGCGCAACATGCAACGGCGTATAAACATCTTCATTTTCTTGTCTTACGTAAAGCATTACCCGCTCATTCAATGGCGGAATCATTTTAGATCGCTTCAACGGAGGTGGACTCGAGAATACAGTTCCGTCAGTCGTTAGGCTTGCATCCAAACTGTTATCCTTCTTTTCTCTATTAAACAGATTTAAAATGGTGAAGAATTAACTTTTTAAAGTTACTTTTTTTGATCAATAAAAATTTATATAAAAGATAACATAAACGGAATTGTACACCGTCAACAAGAAAAATTACCTAAATATTACAAACCCTATTCGTAACTTTAAAGTCAAATAATTGCATATGTTTATTAAAAGAATTTCATTGCGTAACTTAATGAATAGTATCATTTCCATTAAGAAACTGAGTTCAATTCATATAAGGCTGAACCATATTTAAAATATTTTTATTTGGAGTAAAATAAATAAAAATGCCGGTACAAAAAAAAAAAAAAGTGATGGTTAAAGGAAAAATTTTAAATGAAAATATTGAATTTACCGAAGATCAAGAAGAACATGAAAATCTCAAATTAAATGATATGATGAAAACAACAGGACAAGATAAATTTAGAATCAAAAAAAAAAAAATTAAAGAGAGGGAAAATAATGTTTATCACACACACACAAATATATATATATATAGTTTCACGCACTAAAATAAAAACTCAATTCTATCAAAGGAAAGCAAGACTGTATTTTTATTATCCATTTTATGGATTATTATATATTCATGTTTGCTCGTCGATATTAATGCTATAAATACATCTTATTTATTAATTTTCTGCTAAATGCACTTATTGATAGCGCTAATAAATTACCCGTGACTATCCGGTGGAAAATGATTGTGGAATTTTAATGCTGGTGGAGGTGCGTTTACTTTTGTTCCTGGGTGTATCAAAAATGGTGAAGTATGTTTCAGTGAACCAGTTTCTCCGTTTGATAAACTAAATCCAATCAAATAAACAGAAATATTACGCATTTTTTAAATTTTCGTATTTCACGACTTTCCTTTTAATTTATATATTTATAGTTCGTTGTATCTTTATAATATTAAATAATTATAGGTATTAAAAGTACGAACATTAATTGCAGCGTACATTAGCCACTTGTAATATAAATTAACTTTGTATTTACCTGGACGCATCCGCATCGTGATAAAATGTCTGCAGTTCCATGGACGTCAACTATAAGCAAATGAAAAAATACATATTAAATGCAAATGTTTTAAAAATTCTTAAAAATAATTTTTTTTTGGTATTTTTAAATGTACACCTTCGTTAAAGAGAAGTTGAATATTAAAATATAATGAACTAATTAAAAATAAAACTACGATACTAAAGCTTAATACTTCCATTAATAAAGTTAAATTTCAGAAGAATAATTCACAGTGCACCTATTTAAGATACTATTTCCTAAAAGAAAAAGAAACATAATTGCGGCCATCGACGTGACGAAAATAATTATGGACAGTAGCTACTTAATTACTCATTTAAAAAAATCAACATTAAAAGTAGTTGTTAAATAACATTACATAGGCGTGAAAAATTGTTTATTATAATTAAAACATTAATACGTGCCGACCAGTTTTAGTTTTGTAAAACCAAACTCGCGGCAAAAGCAATAAAATTAAATGTTTTTATTACAATAAAAATGTATCTTTCCGTGGGACATCCGAGAGACATAATTGTAAATATACCAAAAAAAAAAGTAATATATATAAACTTTTTTAAATTGCTTTAAATTGAAAAGGAGTAAAGAAATTATGAGATGGAAACACCCCCTAAAAGTAATTTCTAACGCCTTCACTAGTATCTTCAATGCATAATGCTTTTGAATAATCGAACAACATAGAGAGAGGGTTTCAACATAGTTATAAAAAATTTGTTAAGCTAGTTCTAAAAAAAAAAAAAAAAAAAAAAAAAAAAAATGTATACATGTATTCTGCAATTCGGTACTAATAGATTCGATTAATTCCTCTGTTTAATAGGTTATAGTTAGAAATTACGAATATATTAATTAAACAACAATAATCGTTAGCAAAAAAGGAAATTAAAGCGAAGACCATCATTTGCTCTCAAAATATTTTTCACGCCCCCCTTCCAAATAAAAACAAATAAAAAAACCTGCAACAACTGTATCACTGTTCAATACCGTCATTAATGAGGTGAAATTTGAAATTCCAAAAAAAATGCGCAGTAATCATAATTTACAACGTTCATTTACATAAATCGATATAACAAATTACATATTAGGTATTGATTGGCAATAAAAGGAGATAAATTAGACAACTAAGCACCTTAAATCATTCGCTTTAATTGTTATGGAGTTGGCAAAATTTGATAATTAAAAATGTATTAAAATTAATACGAACATTTATTATTAATAACTAAAACGTAAAACTACGTAATATTGCATAACTGAATACAAAATTATTCTTATATATTTATGTAACTTAACTGATTTATCATGTTTCATAAGATAAATGATATTTTAAGATAACCATTATTCTAAAAATAAATTTAGCTTAAATTTTTTTAGCTATTTCAGCTTTGAATTATAGTAATAAAGGGAAATTAATTCATTTTATTTTTTTTTTATATAAAATAAACGGATAGTTTATTATAACCGTCGACTATTGAAACATATTACATATCGCTAGGAAAGTTTATCATTACATTATTTTACCGCTTAATAAGTTGCACTCTATTTTTTGTATACAATTATTAGACGTTGTGGATAGTTAATTTTGTATATTAGCAAATTAGATCGACATAATTATAAAGTCCAATTATGTATCAGTTCAAGAATAGATATAGTACCGAGTAAATTAGGTGGGTAAACAAATTAACGATTATTTTTTTGCAACCTCAACCAATTATACGGGTTATTGAAAATTTAAAGAATATAAAACTAGTAAGTATGTTTTTCTATTTTCATTTTAAAAATTTACGTGCGTTAATTTTACGTTTACGTGTAAACTTATATTTAGAGTAATGCAACTCATGTAGTGATTGCGAAAACATTGAAAATATTTTTACAGAGAAATTAGGACGATTTTTAAAAGTGTGGTGTTAAAATGTTTTCTTTTTTTTTTTTTTCAGTATAATGTTTATATGCTAGCACTTACTTTATCAATGTCTTCCGCCGGAGCGAATAATACTGGTGGTTTTGTCAGATCAGCCATACTATAAAATTCCGATCTTTCACAAGGTGTATGATATAGTTCATCCATCTTTTTACGACCGGTAGCAGTCAGTCTCCTTTTTGCGGCTCTTCTCTCTTCATCGCGCGTTTTTCTTTCTGCGCCCTATATGTTACATAAGAGACATTATTGCAGAATGTAATTGGGCACTTACGTAAAATTATAATCCTAACAGTTCATTTTAATTTTTCAATTAACACTATGAACTATGTTTATATCTATATTGCGAAAAACATATCTGTGTAAATTTTTACAGTGTTTAAATGCTCGTCAAGAATCGGAATCATTAGCTGCATTACCCGCTCTATATGCACAAAGTTGATTTTGCATATTTGTAGATTATTCGAATACGAGTCTCCAAGAAAAAGACGTTCTTCGCGATTATACAAGTATATATTTTACAAATATATAATATATATACACATATACATATATATATATATACTTTTTTTTTAAAATTTCGTTATTTAAATTTTTATCGAATTTTGTAATAAAGTTATGTTAACAGAATTTACAATATAATCACGGTTCGACTTGCACAGAAAACGGATAAAAATTGCGTAATTACAGCTGGACACAGAGAAAATAACAGAAGTCAAGTTAAAAAGTAAAATAATTTACATTAAGTAATTCGTTTCGGTATTTTAATTATTATTTTCTGAATAATTTATTTCAACAATTACTCCGGGGACCGGTACTTAACTGCAATATAGGTTATACTACCTCGTGTTAGTAAAACTGGTATCACTTTCCACTCTTATTTACTAGAGCCTGCGCCGACTTCACTGCCAATGGCAATCACGCATTCTTTAAATATTATCGTGTTTATTATGTAAAATAAGTAAACATGATTTTAGTAATTTAATATTTCGCGTTAAAGTATGATGAAATTTGTATAACATAATTTATTTATAAATTAATATTGATACAATTAAGATATGTGTAATTTTCAAACTTTGCCTTTAAATTAATTTCTTGCATATGTAAAAGGGAAAATTGTCAACAAACTGTACTTGTTCATAAGTTATACTTGTAAACTATTAACAGAATTTTCGGTAAACGATAATCGCAGCAGATCATTTTTGCGCCGTGATTTTAGTTCGTTCAACAGCTCGAATTCGTTTGAACTGGTCTTATTTAATTAGTGATTTACATTATTTTAAATTTTAATTAAAATTTAAAATATTCTTTTAAAAAAGAAAACTAACCAAAAACTTCAAATAATAGTTTTAATCCGCTTATTACGTAAAAATCGTTAGTAACAACTAAAAATACTGTTATTTAAAAATTTTTAACTTACACGCGTACATTTGCGAGTAATTTTTAATTGCTGTTAAAATTTTCGAATTCTATTAATTATGTAAAAGACACATAATTCATATACCGATTGAACTAAAAATGAACTGAAAGCGGCAAAATTCTATAAAAAACGTTGGATAAGAGAGGGAATTATATTTACGTAATTTTTAATATTATCACTGTTATCAGTATTTTCGATGTTGAGAATTATTATAAAAAACTCTAACGCTGAAACATTTTAAATTTTTTTAACGAAATTGTCGCGAGATATAACGTCGAACAAAAATCAATTAATGGTTTCGCGAAAAGCGAAGGTAAAAAAAAAAACTATTTACCAGAAGATGTCGTGTAAACATTTTGACGACTATGTTTCTATTAAAAATTAAACACTATCTTTCTGAAGTCTCGCGTATACATCACCTGTTGTGTACAAGATTGCTACGAGCAGACTATTTTTGTGTAAATACAGCGTAGTCACTTTCTGCAATACCGGAGAAAAGTTAGGGAATTTGAAGAAAATACGGAAAAAATACCTGCGCGGGGTATTATAGTATAAAATTTGATAGTATTAAAAATGATCGCAAAACTCTCTAGTATATGTATATATTAATTACAACGTAATTCCCCATTAGATTTTAAGAATGTCCTAATTTTATGTAACGAACGTTAAATGTCAAATAACATCATTCCTAATCATGCACTCGTTAGATTTTGTAGCAAAGAGTGATTTAAGTTAATGTGATTTATATGCTTTTGTAGTATGTTTGTTTCGATAGTTTAATTTTAATTTAAAACAAATAAGGATATTATGTTTTTTTGTGTTGATGTCCTTAAGAATTACGTTGTAAATTTTGATCATTTTATACAAAGTATAGAAGAGAAAGAGATAGAAATGTAAGCAAGTGGACCGTCGACTCTTGCGAGGCTAAAATGGCCGAGTTTTTTTTTTTTTAATGTCGTGTATTCTGCATGCAGAAAATAAAAAATCTCGAAGTAACGAAGGTATTCTAAGGCGAATTTTACGTACTTTTTTAACGAGAAGTTAAAAGTGACTTAAGGTTATTTTGTGGTCGGGATTAAAAGAGGCGTTCGCGATAAAAAACATATTGCAAAATATTTAGTACATACGGTTTTTTCCGCACCGCTGTTTCAAGTCGAATTAAAATCTATCTGGAAAAAACCGAGGAAATTAAAAAAAAAAAAAAAAAAAAAAAAAGAAGTGGTCACCCTGGTAACAAGCGTGTGTACGCAAATAGGTTTAGTTACAAAGTTAAAACTACTAATACGAATTTACGAATGTATGATATTTTGTAGCCCGAAATCCGAAATGGCGTATGTTTTGTTTTGTTTTGTTTTTTTTTTTTTTTTGTAATTTTCTTTAATCTATATCGCGAACAAAAGTGTGCGTACCTTCGCGATTGTAACAATTTCAACGAGCGGTTTTTTTTTTAGTTTTGATACTTAACGGAGGTGTTGGAAAGTTTCAGCGATTATAGGAAACTCCTCTGATAAAATTATCCGTTTCGCCGGACGCTTTAGGATTATGTTACAGGACGGTTCAATTAATATTTCGCGTGATTTCGTTATAGTGGTAATGGAGGAAGCGCGAGGTGAATGTGCAAGTGTGGAATCTGCGGCCGCCGGGGACCTAAGCAGTCGTGTGCAACGCAGATGGCGCAGATACGCTTTGACATTGGCTCGGCTTGAAAAATTCTCTATAATTTTTAATGCGGCTTATCTAGATCGGCGCTGTCGCGCGTTTATCAGTTGAATGCGATCGTCGAGGATTTTTCAGTTTTCCGTCGAGTTTCCGTATTATACGATCGGCTCTCGGTGGTAAGGCGGCGTATTTTGAGCGCACTTACCGTGGTCGTGCTATGCGAGATGATAAAGCAGCGATACTATTCGGAACGGCACTGAGCATGCCGTGTGCGCCTGTGCGAACAGAGCGGCGATTGGCTTTTTTAATCGGTTCAAGAGCGGCTCTTCTCCTGATATTTTTTATCAGCCGTATCTCATCGGACACGCACGCGTGTACCTGGCCAGAACGCGCTGACTGAATTAAAACCGGCCACGGCTCCTGCTGATATTTTTAAGTGCCGCTTCCATTTAGATTGAAATTGGTATTATTGCGCGCACCGAGCTCGGTTGCATTTCTGTTCGGATTGTGTAACACAGCTTCTCGCCTCACCTGCAGCAAAACCGTCCCCGATGATGCTGCTGCTGCTGCTGTTGCTTCCTCTCGTATAATATCTATTGCCGATACTTTAATGGAATATCGTTGTCATTTAGCTTCTGCCCCCCTCAGCCGGTCCCACCACTACATCCTTTTCATTATCGCGTCTGCTTTTCCTTTTCCCCTCCCCGGTCCTGAGCTTATTCCCGGTATACTATCGTCGTCATTATTATTCCGATGATTTTGTGAATGTCATCTGCTCTCCGTCTCGCTCCTTTTCGAACTTTTCCCGTAGCCTCGGCTCCGTTCGTCACTTTGCGCTCGATGGTAAAATATGGTAATGTATCGATTTTAACGAAAACAGCCGTGGGAATATAATTAAACGAGAGGCACGCAGCGGACAATGATATCTCGTACGAGGAAAACGGGGGCAGAGCGCGGTGAAGAGGGGTGGTTGGGAGGAGAAAGTGCGAGACGAAGACGGAGACAGCGTTGTAAATTTTTGATCTCGGCTTCTTCCGTTTTCGTAGTTTCCAGATATTTCCTCAGCGGCGGCCACATTAGACGGTGCGAGAGCGCTCGAGAAGATCCGAAGATGCGGGCTACTCTTCGCCCGTAATAACGATTCGGCTGTTCGTCGCTCTCGCTGATGCATATAATAAAATCACTTAAAAACAGCGGGTGATACGTACAATTATCGTTAATCGCTTAAGCGATGGCGCAGACAATTCGTCGCTCGCCATTCCTCCACACCTGTGCGCGTTTACATTTTTTCTTACTTACTCTATACTGTCCTGTCCTTCGCTTGTCTTTGAAATTTATTAATAATGTTATTTTTCCGTTTCCGTTTGAAATACAGCGCTCTTTGAAAAAAGCGTATAAATAACTAGAAGGAAAAAATGCCATCGCGTCTCTTCTACGTGAACACACGGGCGCGTTATTAATCCAATATTTTATGCATACTGACGAAGATGTGTGTGTGCATATTAAATTAATTCAGCTTTTTTGCCGCTGCTTTTATTATTATTGTTATTATTATTGTTATTTTTATTATTATTATTATTATTATTATTATTATTATTATTATTATTATTACTATCATTATCATCATCATCATTATTATCATTATTATTATTATTATTACGAAACTTTAAAGTATGCTTTTTAATGGATCTCTGTGAATCATCCATGTATAATAATTTTGTAATTACGCCTTTATTTTAGCCTTATTTTACAGGCGCACATGAATTCCGGAATTCAAGGGCAAACTCGTCTTCGAATGCTATTTAAATTTTAAGAATGACTGGGTTTTTTTCAAACTGTCATATAGAAAAGCCCGGTGATCATTTTATTAAACTGAGAAAAGTGGGTCTACATAATGCACATTTGAATATTAATCCACAACAATATTGAATGTCCGGACCAAAAAACCAAAAAAATAACATAAATAAAAAAATCATGTGTAAAGGATAGAAGTATAATTCAGGACGCCCAATTTCTGGGTACTCGAAAATTTACCTGCCTATCACGTTTGAAAGTATTAAAACGTACTGAAAAACTCTACGTACATATTTATTCTGTACAGTTAAACCTCACTGCGTTTTATTAAGTGATAAAAAGGAAGAAACAGATTATGGAAACTCGAATTTTATGCACCTTTTAGCGAGATATTTTAACTGAGATGAGGATTGAACCGGTTTTACACGTCGTGAAATATAAATTATATACAGTTTTTTTCCGTGTGGCCTTTTCAAGTCAGAGAAAAGGCTAAACAAATCCAGGAAACTAGGAAAAGTCGGAGAAATTTATTTCGGAAAAAGAACACCCCCCCCCATAAAGTTTTCCGCTCATTTTGCAGCAGACAGAAATTAATATTTTTATATATATATATATATATATATATACGCACGTTGTGACAATGTGCTGTATCTGAAGTGTTCTATGTAAAAATGTTGTACGATATTAATGATCTGAAGATTTTTTTTTTTTTTTTTATTAAGCTAAATCGAGCATTTATTGAGGAAGTTTGCATTAGTCGTTCGATTAATAAATCCATGTTTTTCTCTATTGTGCTAAACGCAGTTCCTTAAAGATTTTCATTGGAAAAAATTATTTTTTCCTATCTCACTGTATTCTAAATAATGTTCTTTTCAAATACATGTGGATTACTAGAATTTTCTCGATTTCTGCTTGTCACGTTGATGTAAGAGCGGATTAGAGTTTTTTTTAAAATTCATACTGTTTTATGATATTAGTTTACCCCCTTCCAAGAAAAAAGGAAAAAAAGGGACCGATATATTTATCTTTTGGCAGTTTGTTGAACAGTATTAACAGTTTCTAGTGGTAGTTTTTAAGATTAGCATAAATTCGGTAGAGTAATATAAACCACATACTGATACAATTTCATATTATCCCCCCGTTTTTTGTTTTTTTTTTAAATAATACTTATGTAGTATAGTTCTGATGATGTTAGCTGTATTACAAGGACATTCTCTTAAAAATTGCCCGAAAAGTAAATGGACGTTTAAACGATTTTTTCAATTTATCGAAATTTTATCATATAAAAATTTTAAAAGTTGTAAAAAAGAAGGAACATTAATTTAAAAAAAGAAAAAACAACAAAAAAAGTACCAAAGCAGAAAAACGTTTTGAAAATGTACCTTTTTCGATACTAAAATGTCTTAAAAACGGAGATTATGAAAAAGTTACGAAAATGTACTTTCTTCTTCATTTTTTATCCAAAATCATCTCGCGCTTTTTATATTCATAATAACCGGAAGAAGTGTATGCACGTTAGAACATCGAAAAATATTATACCGTTCAGAACCATAGTTTAGACCCAATTTCGATAGTGTTAAAAGGACACGGCAGATGCTATATATACATTGCTTTTTTGTTTTTTTGTTATTTTTTAAAATTATTATATTGGTAATAAAGGGGCAAAAAACAGAAAAGAAAAAATAGAAAAATTCAGGCAAATTGAAGAAAAAAAAAAACGATAACGCAAAAGTACGCAGACGGATAACATCATTTTTCAGCATCATTATAACGGTATTAATGTATGGGGAAAGTGTTTTCAAACGGTATTTTTCGGAACAGGGAGAATAACTACGATGGAAGTAAGCGGTACCGATCAAGGGGATTGGTACACGAAGTGTCAAGCGAAAGAAGTCCGTTCGAGTTTCGTTGCCGAGTATGATGCTCAAAGTAATGTACTACGTAGTAATAAGACAAACGCTATTTCAATACCACCGACAAAAAACTCACATTGCCATCCTCTATTATTATTTTTCCCCTTCACGGATTCAGTTACCTCGTTTTTGTTTCATCTCTATTATACGTTCGTTCATTTTTTTCCGACTTTTGATTCTGACGGACCATGTTTTATATCTGATGATAGGCGATGGACTGAAATCCGAGGTCATCCCCTGATTTAGTGACGTCGGCGTGTTTCGGTTGTTTTACGAACGGACTTCTTTCGCTTAACTATAGTAAGGTGGTTTTGCCGGTAATTACGAAAAAAATTACCCCGAATAAATGTGATGTAACAAGCGGGGAGGGTAGGTTGTGTGTAAGATTTCCTGATGTAATGGTGGAACTGAAAAAAACGAAACGGAAGGCTCTAAAAAAGGAAACAAGCGAGTAAACGCGGCCAGAGGGGATAACGAGACAAAAAAATTGACGAAAATTTCGATTTTGCGCGAATTATTCGTACAGTTTAAAATAATGAAGAAACTTCACCGTTAGGGCTTTCGGCGGAGTATACAAAAATTCATACAATCTATCGTTTACAATGGCCACAAAATATGACCGTCGCGCAGCAATTCCGAACGTCACTAAATATTTTCTCCCCGACCTGGCGTCCTTGTTGCAAATACTATTTTTGCCTGCGTTCCCGATTGAAAACAAAATTATAGACATAGAAGTATCGTAAAAAATGGTAAGAATGCAGAACGAATATTTCATTACAAAATTGTATATTTCGGTGCGCGTTGTGTACATGCAGCAAAGTCGGTTCTGTAGGAAAACGGAATTTACTACGAAATATTTCAACAGTGTCGCACGCGTTAATCTGAAGCTGCGCAGTTTCTTCCTACAGGACGCCTACATCCGGGCTACTTGTATAATCTATCTGTCGTCTCGCTAGAGTCTTGTCAGGTTTTCACTTTCTGTCGCCAATTGCTTTATTTTCGTTATCGAAATTAAACGTTTTTGCTCCTAATCGTATATTCGAAAAATCGACAGCGTACTGGTATATTTCAGTCGTCTCTGACAGCTGATCTTCTGAAGAGAACTTAGCACCTCGCAACTCGTCACCTATTGCAACGCTCGTTATTTACACTAGGCAGTAGTGTCTAATTGCAAGAGGTAAACTTCGTTATTTTTCGTTGGAATTTTCACATACACTTGAGACGCATATGAAGTCGAGGACTAATTAAAAGAGGGAACGGAAAGAAAAGAAATTCTGTAATCGGTTAATCACTTTAATTAAATTTACTTTTTAAGTGGAAAAGAGAAGACGACATCGATCCTAATTTTCATTGAAAACATTTTACTCGGACAGTGCCGAAATAAAAATGGAAACGATATAAGTAAGTCGTCCGCGTTCGAAAATAAACATTTTTAAGTTTCCAAAAGGTGTTTCAGACGAGGCTAGTAGAGCAGTCGAAATCGATTAATAAATATAGATTGCAATGCGAACGGTACGAACTTTTAAAAGTTTTTGGTTTTCTTCCTTTGCTGATCTATGCAAAGATTGCTCTTAAGTTTTTCAATTGTTTTTTTTCTTATTATTTTTATGTTTACATTTCCGTTTAGCATTGTATGCAGTTGACGAAGGTTACCCGCTATGCGCATTATTAAGAGCGCACTCTAGGTCGACATTAATGATTCGAAAAATAGTCCACTGCTTAATAACCATATATACATAATATGCAATGTATATCTATACAAAATATATGCATACACACATGCACATAAACATATATATATATATATATATATATGTGTGTGTGTACACAGACACAAATAAGTAAGACGAGAATTCTTGTCAGAAGGCGTCATACATACTCGTGTGCCGTATAATAATGTGTTCCTTCTTCATCATTTTTCTTCCTTTCAATGTACAGCTGACAAAGATCACGTGCCGTAAATGCTATATAATTGCCATAACGGCACATATCGTTCTCAACAAAATCCCTTCAATAATGTCCATCGGAGCTCGCATACAGTGTTCGCCAGCAGCAACCGGTTTCTGAATTCATCAATAAAACCGTTTCTACGTCGGCGATGCATTTCGTTCTATACCTGTACAGGCCGTATACCTTCACGCTTCATCATGCCATTAGCCGTTAATGGGTAGTGGTAGCAATTAACTAGCAATAGAAAATATATCACGACAGCAACATCTGCGACCAGAATGTACGATTAACTTTCAGAGGCCGTTCTCGGAATACTAATATCTGTCGATAGCGTAATTTAGTAAATAGAAAAAGTTTCCCGCAGATCTCTTATCTTAAGATGATCTCTCTTTTCTCCTAGTCTCGTTCGCCATACACACTTCTGTTCCCGTAAACGTACTCTTTCCCGTCCGTTCGCCTCTTCAGATGAAAAAGGTCGTATATCTGTAGCGAATGGTCAGAAACTCGTATTCGCTTTTATCTCCCCTTCCCAGGTTTTCGGTGTACCTGTGTAGAGGCCAAAAAGCTTTAACGAAGTATACTATATCGTAATTTTTAAACCTGGAAGAAGAGATTGAAAATATTTTACTTTTTGGCGTAAATGCACTGACGACAATGCAGCCCCCTCCTCCTGGACGATAAGGTTTTAGACATATACGTATACGGAAAACACTCTGTTGTGCTTCTTCAGGGAGAATGAAATGGAGAGTCGCGAATGTTAGTCGTCTTGCTAAATTTCGATAAATCTTTAAAGGCTTTGCTAATTTTCTTTCGATCGATTTCGTCTTATTGTAGCACGTTTGTAAGTTGACGGGATATTTTAATTCCAATGTGAAAATGCCTACGTAGAACGAGTGTAAAAGGAAGAACAAGACGGGAGCCGTGTATTTAGTGAATTACTTTTTTTTCTTCTAATTTCTGCGCTTCATGCAAAACAAGGAATAGTTTTGTGCAAACCCTGGCGGTGACTTGGTTTTTTTTGCTTTCTTTAAAAGTTGGGTGTATTTAGTTAAACACCTACGTGTTTATACAGATATATATATATATATATATATATATATATATATATTCTCTCCATCTCTCGCTAATTATTTCCTAGAATCATCGGTTTTCCCAACTAGAAATACGGGGAGAAATATCTAAGTTGAGAAATAACAATGAACCTCAACTGCTTCCATGCTATTATCGTAAAAAGCAGAGAAGTATAAATAGGACTTTGGTGAAAAAAAGAAGGGGGAGTTTAAAGTAGTTTCATTAAATTGTGGTAAAAAGGTTTTGTAATTTATACGGGGATTGTTTTGCAGGTTGATGCGCAGGTCATAATGTAGAGTTCATCTTCTGGTAGTAGATATTCTCAACAAGTGATCGATAAGAAGCTGACAGACGAATGCACTAAAAGGTGCGCCGAGTAATTTCACCTGAACGAAAAAGGACAGACCCTAGATACTGGTTGTCCTCTTCTCGATCAGCGTCTTCTTCAGAAAAGCCCGTTTCGATCGGTATCTTTAATTTTGTACTGTATCGATCGTTTCGAACGGAGTTGTTCCGGTAAGTCGGCAACAACCGTACTATTTGACATCGCACCGATTCGTGCTTTTATAACTATACATCATGTGTCTCCCTGTTTGATCCTGAATTTTTTCCGTATTCCAAGACGATTACACGATGTAAGTTCATCGAAAAGGCGAAAAAGCTTAATAATATCTTCTCTCGTTAATGTGCGTGCGTACAAGTTTTTTATCCGACATATGTCATTCTACCACAGCGTCACCGTGTCCATTAACGCGCCCTCGAACTCCATTTGTTTAGCTAGAAATCGCAGCTGTTTCATTGAACGAATAATTCCGTTGACAAGGTGGGTAATCGTGGAATTAAGATATTTACGTAGATTAGAGGGATTTAAAGGAGGTAATCATTAGTATTAGTAAGGTGTAGAGAGCTCCTGCATTAGTGGTTTCTTTAATTAATACTCGCATTTATTTCCCGCTATTTTTTCATAAAGTGAATGTTATTTTAAAAATATTATTTCTGTGCATATTATTTAATTTCCTGTACGCATTTTTGTGGAACCGAATTTTACATCTTTAATTTTCTGTTCATAAATAATTCCGACGCGACGTACACTTTTGGTGATTGGCAATTTTAATTGCTTCGAAAAGCGTAAAAGGTGTAGAACAAACCGAGGAGGTAACTGTAACATATTTTGCTAAACAGTATAGGTTACTCGGGAAATTAGTCGAAATGCGTACAGTAGCGCATACGTATGCTAAGAAAATAATGTTGCATATACACACATCAATCACACATGCATACATATGAATATTATATAAAACGATATTTTCGATATCGTATTGATATGGTAGTATTTAAAAATTACACGATCAATCAAAACCGAGACAATCTTTTTAGATGCCATCTGAGGCTAGTGTCCAAGGATCATCAAGTTTATATAATATGCGTACAATATATTTATATATAACATTGGCTGAAAAAATTCGAACATGTTGTGGTAACTTTAATAGTAGGGTCAAAAAACTTACCTTATCGCAGAACACTTTGATTTGGCAGTAGGCCCTGTGAATTACCGGTCCTTCGCCTCTCGGATCATCGTACGTATCAATTTGTATGTGCAACGGCAAACCCTACGAATAATACAAAAGGGGAATGTGATTATTTCGCGCAAAGACGATGTTTAAGGAAGATTTGTTATTTTTTATTTATCCAGAACGATTCTATTTTTTCCTCTTTTTTTTTTCTTTCTTGACCATAGGTTAACTGAAGAAAGAAGAGAAAGAAGAGAAAGAACTGTCACTTAAATCTCGATTCCCACCTCAGATATTGACAAAATGTAAAAAGCAATCGATATAAAAAGCGTGATGGACTGGGAATGAATATACCGAATAATACGCGGAAATAGAATTTCCTCTCGTGATAAATTGTTAATAAAATCTGTTTTTAATCTGTAAAATACTTCAGAAAAATATCGGAAGCTATTTAAATCCCCGTGTATCCCCCTATTATGAACTTGATGTTAGTGCGTATTTCAAATTAAATCAAATTAAATTCAAATTAAATTCAAATTAAATTCAAATTAAATTCAAATTAATCGAGATTAATCGAGATTAAGAATTTATTTTCGTAAAATTGGTTTCAGTTTGCTTATTTTGCATTCTCAGTCGTGTACCGCTGATTACGAATAGTTTCAGTGCTTTAACGAGGAGAGACTGTCCGCCGCTTAGGGCTGCTACCACACATAGTCTGTTAACCAGGGCGGCTTCTCTTCAGGTCTCACTTGTTCTTCCTATTTCGTACAATTGCGCAGAGCTAACTCAAAGGTGGTAGTTGAGCCTATCGAAAAGAAATACTACCCGGTCTTCTCGAACAAATCTTTCTGCCGGAGATATCAGTCACTTCTACGCCATGAATAATAATAGGAAATTAAAAAATGTTACAACATCTAGTCACTTGAAATTTTGCTAAAAATCTTCTTATAAAAAATATGCTTCTAATCCGAAGAAGGATTTAGTTTTTTTTTTTTGTCCCCCCCCCCCCCCCCCCCCCCGATAAAAGAGAGAGACAGAAAGAATTTCGAATGTGCTCAATTTCAACGCGGTACGGTATTTCAAATTCTGTTTTCCGCCACGCAGGTAAACTTGTGTGTAAGGTCATTTAGTACATAAGTATACGTGATTATTAATTCGACCCTCTGATTTAATGGTAAAACGAAAGAAAATTCGTTCGGTACTCGTGTAATTATGATCAGCAACAACGACGTAAGACGCTAATAAAAAATGACAACTCGTGTGTGCTTTATTGTCGTTTAAATGACGCATATTATAGCGTATACGAGTGATTTTTTGAGGTTAATGTAAAGTTTATACACGTTACACGTACATTTACGTTTTTTCTTTTCCTTTTTTTTCTCTTTCTTTTCTTCCTTCTACCGCTACCGAGAAATTATTGGAAAAACTGTTGGAGGGGTAAAAAAAACTCCGTCAAAGGGCGGGGGGAAATATGTTTTATTTTTTAATTTTACCAGCGGAAAAAGGGGGTTATTTAGGGCAAATTAGCCTTGACGGATAGCATATTACCGAGATACACACTGCCTAACACACGCGTACTGAAAAAGAAAAAAAAAACCTATCAGCGTACAATTTTTTCATAAACGTCGACACGATTAATTGTAATTGTAATTGTAATTGTAATCGTAATCGGCGGGTATTCTAGCAGGTCTCATTATTTCGCGAATAATATCTAAATATACGGCGACGAGCCAGTGTATCGATCGCAGGGCGATTTGATCGGTGCACAGTTATGGAGCTCGCCAGGAAGAAGAGATTTTCGTGTACTCGACTACTGCTCGGTCAGTAACGCAGACTTAAATGCTAATTATTTAATAAAATTATGTAAGTTGACCCTTGCCCGCGCCGCCTACCGAACGACCGAAGAGGAAGTGGATGGGAGGCGACAAGAATTTTATGGGCATACATAAATCGACGCATTCATCATCGATTTCTCGGTAATAATTTTAATTAATCGCTCCGCCAATTAACGAGCCGGCGATAGCGAGGGGGAATGACGTAACTAATTCCGTCTCTCGGTTGGGTCTTTAATGTGTGTTTTCTTCCCCTTTGTATTTTTCGTCGATGAAAAATATTATTATCGAGTTTAAGGAAAATATAATAAATAATTACGAGATAACAATGATAGTTGGAAAAACAGATATGTTCCATCTCTTTTTCTCGAACACTTTTCTCTCCTTTGAGCCTGTGTTAACCATTCCGGTAAGACTCGGACAGATATTGCGAGTTAACGGCAAGCATAATTAATATGAAAGGCTAGAAGATGAGGAGAAGGTAACAGATGAAAATAAGGCGAAATAGCCCTCTCATGTTTAGGAGACAAAAAAAAAAAAAACAGCATATCATTTGGTTAGGGCAATAGAAGTTAGAAAGAAACAGAGGAAGATAGTAGAGAGTGTAAAAATAGGAGCGCGGCTTTCGGGTCCGTATATCGAGCAAAGTAAGTTGGCCTTTTGATGATACTATGTATACTTAGGAATGTACTAGAAATTTATTTCTTTTTACGTAATTATCGTGGCTATACGAATACACTCGCAGCTTTTTTACATTATACGATCAGGAAAAATATCGACTTTTTTCATATATATATATATATATATATATATTGTAATTGTTTGCGATGTTACACAAAATCCTCAGGCATCGTATAAAATGTCTCTCTCCTCTTTAGCATTTTGTGCTAGTATGTGATATATCGAAGAATTGTTTAAATGGAAATTACACATTATACGTATTAGTAAAATACCAAATTTGGTGGAAGATACATTTAATTTTGATAACTTGAGGCATACTTGTTATATTTTTTACCTTATACACTTGTGTAATACGCCAGAGTTTAATATATAAGGCTGAAGACACGCCTATGTAGATGAATGATGGAGGTGATTAGGAATAAAAAAAAAAACCCGAAAGAGGGAAAAATCAGGAATTAGAAGGAATATTAAACACAAGGAGGCGGCAATTAACCAAAATTTAAGGATCTGCTCTTTCACTGTTCCACATCGTTGTTTCCGAGTGTAATTTCGTCTGCTGCTCAGTCATCCTTTACATTTACTCTTCTCGCCTGGCTCTCAGATATATTTCTATTGTTATTAATTTAATAATTTCGAAAAATATTTACAAATGCGCGTGCAATACTTACTTTTACTCCTTTCTGACTGCTGAAATCTGTACTTAGACATTGAACCGCGATATTGATCTGAAAAGCGAATAACTATCGTTAAAAACATAAATTTTCCTTTTTAAACGTAATATTTTAAATATTTAAGAATTTATCACCTTCCTATCGATAGAAAAAAGCCTGTTCCGCATCATTTGATAATGTTTTCATTGTTTTCTATGTTTTATTTTACAGATTTGCAAAACTATTTCAATAATAGCCGGGACTCAAAATTGACAATACCGGTGAGATGTTTGAAAATCGTTTCTTGTTTGGCATGTGAGCGGGGTAACATTAGAAATTGTTTTTTTAATTTCATAAAATTGTGCATCTATAAATTTTATTTTAATCGTAGATTAGAATTTACGCAGGAGTGCGCGTGCCGCTTTATAATGTACAAATGTACAGGAGTATATTTAATATTTTGATAGTTTAACAACAATGCTGCAAGGTGCAGTAGTCGGAAAGTGAGTAGGAGTCTTCTGTAGGAGTTGGTGAGCGAAACACCTCTTTCTTATTATTATTATTTTTTTTTCTAAAGGTTCATTCGTTAAATTAAACGATCGCAATTGTCTCATTTACTACGAAAAATGTGTTTTTTTTTTGTTTTTTTTTTGTTTTTTTTTTGTTTTTTATGAAATCCCTTCGTATCATCCGCTCAGAACGATGGAAATCGGATGAGCTTAAAAGTGAAAATGATTAGAGGAAGTTTTAATTAATCTCGCACTGAATAAGATTTACCTTAAAAATTCCGAATTTTCGTTTATTTTTGAATACGTCATTTCTTGAATAATTTTAAAATCTACTAATATTAAACTCTACGCAGTTACTTCCGATCAGAAACACGTAACCATTTTTATATTTCCAATTTTGTATGTACGTTTTCATTGAATATTAACGATTTCGCCGGCTTTTATTTAAAGATTGTCACGGCGGGAGGGATTTTAAAACGCGGGTGTATTTTTAAATTTTAAAAGGACGTCTTTCTCGTGGAAATTTTATAGACGCGTTATTAATACCCCGACGCATTTAAAACACGTTGACTGGCGTAATAACGAAATGTCTAGAGTCTCAAAGCACAAGATTTAAAAAAAAAAAAAAAAAAAATACAGAGGAAATTTTTACTTTTAACGGCCACGTGTTTTTGTAGTACACATGAAAGGGTAATGCGGTTTTATTACTACAAAAATGGTAATGGAAATACTCGAAACGCTCGTGACCATTAAACTTTATTACTCTGTATAGTCCGATAGTCCGTGCGCTTCTCGTAATAGTCGATGTGTTGGTAAATTGTTTTTTCTGGTGGTGGCGGGGGGTGGGGGGTGGAAAACAAAGAGTATAATTTTCGAAATATGAAGAAAAATCAGTGTGCCCTATCTAGACGTCACTTTTGAAGAGGTTTTTGTAATATACATAAAAAAAGATTTTAACTACGTTTAAAATACACATCCCGAAATTACTTTCTCATCCGTTTAATGAGTTATTGTTATAAAGTAATTAAACAACAATTAATTAATTAGCAAAAAATGGAATTATTAAAGAAACGCGTTATTTATTCTCAGAATATTGAAGCTTTGATGGGAGGGCGGTCATTTCCAAAATTGACGCAACCGAAAGAAATATATATATATATAGGTATATATATATATATATATATATAGTCCGCATAGATTTAAGCTATTAATACTACGCGTAGGTTATGCCATACGATATGTATGTTCGTTTACAAAAAGAAGAAAAAAAGGTATTTTGTTCGTTTATATTTTGCATTGCTAAATTGTAAAATTTGTATGGAGGTTTACACGTATGATTTTTTGCGTATGCATGCTGTATATTCAGACAGCGGACAGAATTAAATAAAACGTAATAATCGAGGAATAATCTCTAAAAACATCCGATGATGGTCGTCATGGTTTCTCGGAGCCGGTAACCGCGATATTCAATTTTTTTATTTTAAAATATTGGCTGTCGTTAACAATTATTAGTTCGGAAACTACTAAGAGCCAACGGTGAATTCGTGCTTGGAAATGAAACGTTACAAACCGAAGAGGAGGAATGCGCATCCTCTCTTTTCGTATTGTCTTTTAACGGAGAAATCTTCGTTAGCACCAACACAACTGGTACACACACACACACACACAGTTTTGGTTTTATTAGCATCTTTTCACTGAAAAACAGATCTAAATCAATCGTTCGTTTCTTTCGTTTAATTAGACCGTTAATTTGCGAAATATGGAATATCAAAAGGAGAAACGTCATTAGCTCTAGAAACGTTTTTTTTTTTTTCCCCCGATTAGTTCCGCAAAAACTACTCGCTGGACACTATTGATTAATGATCTCAAACCATCACGTCAGCAATCTCTTATGGGAGTAGTTAGTTTGCGATTATACGTGACCAATCGAACTAGCCCTCACATGTAAACTAGTGACTCTACTGCATGGGCAACACAATTTAGCCTGTTGAACGAACACCGCCATCTTTAAGAACTCTTCGAACTCTGCGTTATTTATCGAATAGTCGTAAGACGGTCGATGCATTCCAGGGCGGAGGTAATCACTTACGGTTTTTTTCGTTGACTCGGCATCGAGTACTCTAATTCTGTCCGCGAGCGCGCCCCGTCGCTCATCATTTTTAATTTCGGTAAAAGTCAACTTTCGAAAATCCCAGTGTAACCGATGCAAAACAGCGGTCGTGTCCGCAGCAGCCTCTAGAGTCCGCGAGCCGGGCCCGTTCTAGACGATTAACCTAATTGAATTTTAGTTTCGTGCATGTATGTGTGTGTGTGTGTAAATGAATTTACGATAAACACGCGAAATAGTGAAACCCGTAATGAGAAGAAAAGCCTGGGGGCCGGTCCGCAGAACTATTTAAAAATCCATTACACGGCCACAGTTGATGCAAAACTCTGACGGCTTCACGACAGCGCATTTGTAGAATACACATACGCACCGCCGGTAAGGATTCTAAAGGTTTAAATAACTGCATATAAATGGCCGTGTGCTTCAGACATGCTCGCGCCCGTGTGTGCGTATTTATAATTATTAAATATTACGATCCATTTTCGTGTCTAAACAGACGAATAAGAAACGCAACAGTTACCTTCGCCGAACTCTCCAGTGGATTCCAGTAAACTGCGATTGCATTGTGGGCAACTTCTTCGATACCGGTTACCAGGCCGGCACTATTTTTCGTATCTGAAATGTTAACAAAACGGTTAAAGAAAGAAAAAAAAAATAGATCAAAATCCTGCAAATATATTGTTTGTCATTTTATGTACATCTTTTATCATAGTGGCAGCAAAAACTGTGTATATATATATATATATATATATATATATATATATATATATATAAAAATAAATAAATGTGTGTGTGTGCGTATAATTGGTTTTCGGAAACGGCTCGTGAAATTCACGAATATTAGGAGTTTTTAAATCGATTAGTCGAGGTCTCACGTTCGAGTATAATACTGTACAGGAGAAATTTCACCGGAGGAGTCTAAGGATTTCGCAAAGCAGCCAGTGACACAGGGTTCGTACAAGACATCCAGAATCGTCATAAGAGGAAGAGTAGACGAAGAATGAGCGTAAGCGAAATATGAATGGAGACACGTTGCAGAATAGCTTTAGGATGCCGCGTTTCGGGGAAATCCTGATATTTCGTATTATTTTCAGTTAATAATCTTTTCAATATTTTCTCCGTTGGAAATCTAAATACTTATTTTGCATATTTCATTTAGGAATGTTTTTTTTTTTTTTTACAAAAAAAAAAGTAATAAATGGGGCCACTGCGTATTTTTTACGTAATTTTTCATGTTGCGGAAATTCAAATCCTCGAAAGTTGTAAAATTTTCAATTTGTATATATCGATGAAGGGGCGAAAAGGAATTCGCAAAGAAGGAAGGTTAACACCGGGTGAAGACGTCTCGCCGGATTTCAGACAGATACATTTAGGTTACACGCGCGAATTTAAATTTAGCGACGACAATTAGCCAAACTGTCAGTCAGCGGTGATGAGTAAAAAACAGCTCTGAAATTATTATATAATGGACGCAAGCCGATAAGAACAAAGCCGAACATAGTGTGCCCCCAGGGAGGGCTATTAGCCCCTTTTTGTTCTAATATATTCGGCGGATTTTTATGCTTTACGTGTGCAGTGTGTAATATAAAGGCGTCAGATAAGATCTCAAGAAAAAAACGGCCCAGAATTATATATGATAAGGAGATAGGTGTTTATTTTTCTTACTGGACGTGTCTATTTATTACTAATAATAATACGTATTATACTCATGCACCGGCGTAGATGAGAATGGGCGAAAAGGTAGAGAGGTAAGCATGAAAAGCACCTATTTCAAGTGGAAAATTATGCGTCACGAGCGTGTACATTTCGTGTGTCGGCTGTGCAGTGCTACGATGAAACTTGCCTGATTTCTTCCGTATATAAATATGCGCGTGCGTGCGCCTGCTTATAGAATTATTTGACAGCCGTTTAATTTAGTGAGAGAACATTTTAACTATTTCACGTACAGTGCAAGCGAACTACTGGTAATGTATAACGTGTACGAAAATCAATGCGTCCGCATTGAGGGATAGAAATGAATTTTTCGTGTATAGACGCCAACAAATCTTCGATCGTTACAACAAGGCTAATTACGCGGAAAACTCTGTGCTACTGTTAATCGAATTTTAATCGAAAAATGTATTAACGTAAACAGATCGCGATGTTGAGCCGCTTTCAAATATTACACATCTCGCGGGTGTATGTGAAACGTACGTGTGATGCGATGAAAAAAGGAAGCCGTTCAACGCATTGGCTAAGCGCAAAATTCTAAAAGTCTCGAATGTCTCTCTCTGTTTTATTTTCTAGTCATCCGGTATCGCATTTGTAAAATAAACTGCATTTAACAATGTAATATATTACTTATGTTTATGTAATTATTATAAAGACTTACTGATTTTTCAATCCACTATGGTAAGCGTGCAATACAATAATAAAAACACGTATTAATTAATTTCTTTAAATAAACACAAATTCGAGAATTAAAATACTATCTTCCTCTATTTCGCAGTATTTGTTTCGGGATTCCATTATTCACGGAACTATCAGTGTATATATATATATATGTATGTATGTGCGCTCGTAAAAACGTAAAGATCTTCTTTAGCGGTTATTGTAAAAATAGTATCAAAATTGAAATTTTTGGTACTAAATGTATGTAGGTGTCCAAAAAAGCTTAAAGTGATTTTTTTTAAAGTAATAATGATGTAAGCGTAAATATGCATTTTAATTTTATATCTATATTAATGACGTCATTCTTGCGTTGAGAATGAAAAGAACGCTATAAAAACTATTATGAAGTAACGTTTTTCCATTACCGTTTAAAAAGAGACTGTAACATTGTTTAGTAATAACTCTGATTATAAAGAGGTAAAATAAATTCAATCGCTATAAAAATGATATAAGCATTATAATAGTTCCAGCAGCTTCTTAACGAGATTCACAGGCACTTCGTAGGGAGAATATAACTCTATATAGTCATCGAAAGATAAGTTATTAAAAACGGAAAACTCTGTACCAGACGATAACGGAGATATATTTTCAGAACTAGTGCTATATTCACATTTCTCCTGTTCGTATACTTCTTAATAATAATAATAATAATAATAATAATAATAATAATAATAATAATAATAATAATAATAATAATAATAATAATAAGGATGATGATGATGATGATGATGATGATTATGATAATAATAATAATATATCGGATATTAATTATTCCTTTGACAGTACCCATTGAATGGGATCAGTTTTAGGAATTATTAAAAGCCGAACCGTTATGCTGCTGTGAATAATTTTTAAGAGATAGGCAAACCATGAAGGCGATTTATAGTCCAAGCGGAAAGGTAACACCACATCTAGTTGTCAAATAAAACATCGAGTTCTATTAAATACTAGATGATACACTTCCTGTTTGGAATGAGTCATCGTGGCCGTCTGCTGAAAGTAGCGAGAAAAGCGGCCGTTCAACTGCGCGATAACTTTTCCCGATGGATCAGAATTAAAAGTAGAGGGTGGCAGCGGTTTTCTTAGAAGAGAAGGCGAAGAATGCGGTTTGCGGCACTGGGCGAACGGGTGCGTACAATTGGTAAATAAACGCGTACAATTGTTGTTGGTAGTTATTGTTATTTTTAAATGTAAACGGACCAGTTTAAGAGTGCAGAAATGCAGAACGGGAAATACCGGTGTGCGGGCCGAAGGGAAGGGAAAGGAAAGGAAAAGAAAACACGGCAACAGAAATAGCTTTGGATAGGTTGTAGGGCGGCAGGTTTTCATTCATAAAATTTTTTAATGACATAGCGCAGGCGGCGTATTAAACGGAATAGGTGCGCTGCTACTACTGGACAGAGAACTGGAAAATGTGTGCAATGAATCGACAAAGTATGGAGCAGGCGTAGCGCCTGGCGTTACCGTGAAAAACAACTGCTATTTACATATGGAACGATGCACCGGCCGAGCAGCAACAAGCTGCAAGTTTGATGCGCCGATGCCGACCATCAACAATGATACCGGATTCTCTAATGATAATAGTGTTAATAACGAGTAAAGCGGCCGGCAATTAGTAATTCTCCCCTTGAACCAGCTTTAGAACTTGTTGCCGTTCAGCTGTTGCCGAAAGAAAGCGGACCTGCCGTACCAGAGCGCCGCTGCGGCCACTGGCATACTTTGTCGCCGTACTTTCAGTGGCCGCTTGTAGGCGTTTGACTAATCCACCCGCTCTTGCGGCATTTCGCCGAACCTGAACCCGCACCCGGTACGCTATTCCACGTCGTCGTCCGTGATTATACGGGCTCGGCCAGAGACGGCTCTATTTAAGGAAATTGTAATTATTAGCGTATTCTTTTTTTTTTTTTGTTTTTTGTTTACCAACATACCGGTGTTTTTGTTTTTTCCGTTACTTTTCAAATCGGTATTTGAGCATAGGGCAGAGCATCGGCGATACGGCAAAAATACATAAGTTTGCCTTCGAAAAACTTCCAACAAACGTGTTTATTTTTTACGCAAAACGGATGATTACATCTGTTTTTTGTTGTTTTTTTTTGTGAATGACGCGTTTCCATCGCGGTCAATATTCTGTCGCTCAAGGTTCAACTAAAAATGCTCGGTCGCGTCTTATGGTTTCCGTCAATTCGGAATTGAAAGCGTTTCATCAGTGAGAGACGGTCACAACAACATACGGTAGCCGGCTCGGTGTTAAGGTTGTGATCGGTAAAGTCATAAGCAGCCCTTCTTCTAGAGTGATCATTATGGTGGAGCCCCCGTTCCCGAATTCTGGTGGTTTATCTTATGTCAAAGATATATTCTATTTCATACAACGAAGTTATTAGGATACTGTTTAATTTGTTCGTTTTTTTCTCGCCACAAAATGTTGAGATTACGTGTACAAAATATTGAAACAAACGACGACGATGGTGTTTTTACATGCTGAAAGTGACAATTGGCTTTACAAATTTTTTTTCAAAATATAAAGAAAACACGCTTCTAAATTTGTAAAGAAATAATAAAAAGAAAATTGTACTCGGAATTATACGTATTAACATTTTGTCATACATATATTTGTATTTATAAATGTTTAAAATTGTACTCGGAATTATACGTATTATTAACATTTTATCATACGTATTTGTATTTGTAAATGTTTACTGTTACTAATTGGGTAAAGAAGATTTTTTTTCTCCTTGTAATCCCGAATCGCTACAGCCATATGTCCATTTTTACTACCGGTATTTAATTATATAAGCGAGTGTTTCGAGAATAGCGAGACAAGTAACATTAAACCTCGAAAAAAACAATCGGCATAGTATAAGTAAATCTCCGTTAACGACAACTAGGAAAATGTTTAAAAAGTTTCAATTTATGTAATTACTCTTTTAATGAAAAAAATAAACTCTATCGCGGAACAGGAATAAATTGAATTTTTCGAAAAAAAATGTTTTTAGAATTCCTTATATTTTTCATTCTTACAAAATTAAAAATACTTAAAAAATCTGAGATTTTTTTACACTTAATCCAACCCCCCTCCAAAAAAAAAGCAAAAATAAAGTCAAAGGAAAGATAAAATCGTAGTGAAAATCGTGATTTGAAAGGAGAAATATCTATGTACTCGATGTGTAAAAACATTGAACTGGGGATAATTTACCGGAAATGTAATAATAATAAGTGTGTCCTCATCTGTGCGAATTAATAATTTCGGTTCTCGGAATCGATTAAATAGCGTCAGTTTAACGATGAGCGTAGTAAAAAAAAAAGTAAAATAAACCGGCGAAACGAACTATAGTATAGTTGTGGAAAATTCCGAGAATTCGCAGCTTATTTTTTATTGGACGCTTTTTCCGAACAATGGTTAAAGACAAGACAAACTCGGAAAGACAAAAAAAAATTCGCAGAAACATATATATATATATAAGAAAAAAGGGAAAGAAAAAACACATAATAAAAAAAAACACTTACACGAGGAAGGACATAGAAAAAAAGAGTAGCACAGCAGCAGATTTATCCGAAGGCCGGCCTGTGAACGGGGTTCAGGAACAAAAAGAAAAAAGAAACAACATACCGTCCCCGCCGTGTCACATGACCATCACTGCTGGAATGACGAAAATTCTCAAGCTCGGTCTGGAATTGTTGCAGAGAATGAATGCGATCGCTGGAAGAAAAAATTCTCGCCAGCGCTACCGCCGCCGCCACCGTTGTCAGGTTTCCATAAAAGGGACACAGAGTTCGCGCGCGATTAGAGCTATCTCTTTTTTCCATTTTAAATGAAAGAGCTACACGTTGCACAGGCGATTTCTAGCCGATATCTCGTTTTTTCCAGCCTCGCCGTTCTTATTTATATTCCAGGCTGCAGCGCCAGCTCCTCTCGAAATACCAACCGGCGAAAGTGCCGTCGTCTAATTAAAATACAATAACGATTTTGCGCGTAGGAAAGCTGCCGACTTATTTCGCCACTGGCCGATTTCAGTATCGCTGACCTCGCCCTTCCACAAAAAGGCCGCCGCTCAGATCGGAACTCTGCTGTAAACAGCTTTTGGCACTGCGTAAGAAATTGCACGAAAAGCGCACGGCGGGAAAACATGAAACATTTGTTTTTACGTTCATTTCCGCACAGCTCAATAAGCAATAGTTGCCGTGCCTCCTTCCTCCACGCTTCGTCAACAGATTCCGTTGGATTAGTGACTAATATTTTGTTTAGATGGAAACACTGAGATTATCCTCTTTCTCGATTCCGTCCAACTCCCCGCGTCAGTACAGTTGGAAAAAATCCATTTCGACTTCTCGAAAGGTGTGTAAAAAAAGCCGTACCGAGCTGGTACGAAGGTAGGATCATGTGTGTAATCGCGTTCTATTTCTTTTCCATATGCTCTCGGCTGTACGCATTAAAGGTTTCTGCGGTCTCACATTTAATCCGTTATCGCCTACTACTCAGTTCCTATGCTGGGAAATACTTGAAATATTTTTCGGAACTTAATAAAAAGTAGAAAAAATAGAGCGGTGTCCATATTTTGACTATCGGTTAATTCAAACGAGTGTCAGACGGAAATTGCCTCGGTTTCCAGAATCAGTTTATATAATGCTATTCTACTTGCCATTTTCTCCCACCTTCGTATACCGCCCTAACGTTTCAGATTGTAAAATTGTTGTGCAAACCATCCTCTTCTTCCCTCTTTTTATTTATCGAACCTCTCTTTTTTCTCTTCCGGTTTCGTGATAATTCTTATTATATGCGTTCTAACGACTTTTTTTTTTTTCTTCACGAAAACGACATCTCAGTCCAACAATTGAAGCTAACAATTTTGCACATTAGCTCGTTTTTATTAGTGCTCCTTTTTTCTCGACCGCTCGCAGCAAACAATGATTCAACTCCAGTTTCTCATTTTTAAATTCCGGTTCATTTTTTATTCCACCGCCCCCAACCAACACCCTCGCTTTCATTTCACTTTTCAATCCCAGTTCTTCCTTTTATTCTGCCACTCCCCCTAGTCGTTGATTTTTCGACTTCCTCGCTCAAATTCGGTTTTATTTATAACCTAATCCCCCCTCGCCGGTACTTGTACCGTCTCATCGTTTTGACTTTCCCTGAATGCGTTTTATAATTCCATTGCTTCCTTTAAGTGATCTCCTTTTTTTTCCCTCCATTTCTCTCCATTCAAAACGATCGGTCTTTTCTTACTTTGCTCTTCCTTCTTTGTATTACTCTTAAGTTATTTTTATTTGCGCCAAACTTACGAGAGACTTTTATTTTTCCTCCTCTTCTTCTCGATCATCGCAATAAAAAAATCAAAAAAAATCGTTATCGTTGTAAAACATTTGAGGTGTAATTCGCCGACGCTATTCCAGAAAAAGTAGTGTATATTTAGATAACCTCCAGCCAGGGAGGGGGTAGAGGGGTAGGGGGGTTGGATGTCCGATATAATACCGTTCACGAAACACTATCGAAATGAAATAGATCGTAATGTTGTTTCTAAAAGCGTAAGCGTATTTCGATGAAGTGAACGAATTCTGAGCACCGGTTTTTATCTGGTTTTTTTCAGATGTGCGAGATGTCCGAAATGTTTCTAATTACGGTGTAACAATATAACTTTCGGTTTTATAATAAAAAGAGAGAACTGGAATTTGCGCGCACTATCTTCAGAGCGACATATGTAATTTTTTTGGAATTGATGAAATAATCATTAGTTGCAAAATAATAGTCGCTACGATGAGGTAAGGAAATTATCGTATTCCAGGAAAGAAATCGAATCCTAAATGATACCGTAATATCCTATGACCGAATTACCGCATACAGCATAAATCTTTAGTGCTCACCTTATCAGTGAGGGCCCCTTTCTTCTTCTGAAAATAGGATAGTTCTTTAATATATACATGTATATATATCTTAATAGGAATACTTAAGTATACGGTGTGTATGTATACATACGTATATATATTTTTTCTTTCGTATAAATAATGTTACACTATGTGTCGACGTTTTGAATATATACGCGTACACCGTATAAATGTGTTCGCGTATGTGGTTAAGGGGCAACGCCTTTTCTAATCACAGCCCGCATTCTAGGCACTCAGATTCCGAGGAATAACATAGAGAGCCAACACTGTGGACTCAGTTTTAACTTTCACTTCATAACTTAACCACATCGTCGCTACATATATCAGAGATACACACACAGATATACACGCATGCAGGTAGCATACGCGTGTAAGCATTATTCGAGTAAAAAGAAGCGGATGAATAAAAAATAGTCCGTGAATATAAAAACACGGTAATTGACACCATTTATAATAAACAACATCGAGAATATTCGGTTTAGTTTTACACAGTGCCGATCGTCACTGCGCCGCGCTAATACCATGTCAAAACATTAATCATCATTTTCCTCTAACACGTGATCTACAAAGAATGAATGACCCGACAATCTGGTAACATGACCGTAATTTAGGGTTTCTCCTTTACAGAGTTTTTCCCGATTGTTCATTAGATCTTTGGAGATAACTTCGGAAGCGATATGCGGGATGCACACGTACCGTTTATTAGAAGTTCCTTTGGTTACCAGAAGTTTCATAATAATTATCACAGAAACAGGAAATATCTAAAAAAAAAAATAAAAAAAAAAAGCTACACCAATAACCTAACCTCTTGAACGACCTTTAGGATATCATCGTAAATAGGCAGAATCATAGAAACAACATGTGAACATTCTCGGCCTATAGGTAGGGAATACTTTCAAAAAAAAAAAGTTCCAACGCCGGGTGTTTATCAGTGACGGCTGGTCTGTAAGTGCGGCGCACGAATACGTGATGAAGATAAAATATTTTTATCATATACATATTTTTTTAAGTGAATAGAGTTTAATTATAGAAATATTTTATTAAAGCTTAATATTTAATGTATGAAAATGGCCCAAACCATTTATATGTATATATTATATATATATATATATATATATATATATATATATAATTGAATGTACATACGATTAGTGGCAGATACACAGGCTTGTTCAAAAATTGTCACAAACGCTGTGTTTTCGAAACATCCAGCTTTTTTTCTTTGTAAAGCACTAAAAATCTGACTTCCGATCGTACATTGGCCTGCTGATTTTTAGTTTTAAAGTATGCGTGCGCTGATTGCGATTATTTACGTTGTTAACACTTGATTTTGTACTATGTTCAATGTGTTTTCTATTGTGAAATTTATAAATATGTTACGTAAAGCCGTATTTCTTTAAATATTATAATTGGTGTAGTTTTAAGTATTTAATTTTAAGCGGTTGAAAATTTTTCGTTAAAACTAAATTGGTCATTCTGTTAAATAATTTGAATTTATTTACAATTGAAATTTTATTCACTTGGTTTTAGGACCCGAAAATATTATAATTACCTCTTTTTCCTTTTTCTGGTATAACTTTTTTGAATTACCTTACATATTTCCTACTTGATATTTATTTTCATTTTTCCTTGTGCAGCTGACGCTTTTGTTACTTTACTGGTACTACTCATATTTACTAATAAATTTAACTCGAAAGGCGTGCATTTAAATAGTTTCATTTAACGTGTGTATACGTATTGTTTTAATAAGGAATCGTTTATTTCTTTATTCATTCTAAATGTTTCTTCTATAGCTTTTTTTAAAATACGAGTTTAATTTTTGTCGTTTTCTTAAAAAGTATTTAAAACTTATGGCCAATTTTATCTATGGTTAGGGTCGCAGACGGCTTCATCGTTAAGATAATTAGGGGAAAGTGCGAAAAATAATTTAAAGTAAAATTATTTTAAAGACAAATTTTGTCTTATTTGAAAAATAAGTACATAAAATAGAAACATGATTTATAATAACATTTACATATTTATCTTATAATCTGTTTCCTTTTTTTCTCAAAGGGTATTTTATTTAGCGGATGCTACACTCACACTTTAATATTATTGAACATTTATTAGGGCTTGTCTACTGTAGACATTAACCCAACAGCACCGCATAATGCTACGATAGCCAGCTCAATGATTAATTAAAATTAATAACATACAAGCGCCTCAGATAAATTGTGATAGAGCTTGGTAGCTTGAACATAAGAACATCAATTTCAGGTAAAGGTGATAATTAAAATCAAAAATATTAGAAAAATAATTTACTTAATTTTTTGTCAGGCTCATACAATTTACTTCCATGTCAACAAAATGAGAAAAAGAATTTACTTAATTTGTAGCTAGGCTCATACAATTTAATTCCATGTTAAAAAAAAAATTAAATAATTTTGCGCTTTAATTTATTACATATTATTCTTTAAAGTAATAATAATAATTATAATAATATAAAATTGACTTACATATTACACAAAAAATAGTGACAAATTCATATTAATATACTTTTGGATAATCGAATTTATATGAGAAAATTGAAAATAATATCGCAGCTACATTTTTACTTTTTCCGAATATATAGAGGTACATATTTAATTTATAAGTACACCGTCATAAAATGCGTCAAATTTTTAAAATGATTTCTTTAATAACCGATCGACCGATAATATTTGCCTAAATATCGAGTAAATTATTAAATTTATTTGAAGCCAATGAAAAACCGTGTCGTCGCTGAACCTGATTAAAGGCGTTGATTAATCAAGGAAATACTCGCGTTGTAATGACGAGCGAAAGAAGCCTTCGATCCAGCAGTGAACAAAAAAGTACCCAAACAAATGCCCCTTAACCTCTCAACAGAATTGTCTGGGAATTCTCACGAATGCGACACACTCGACTGTATTGGAAAACGCATAATTTAAATAAGATTTACCACATCATGAACAGAATGCGGGTTAACGAATGAGCAGGCTACAAATATCGTAGGTTATGAGAACACTATAAGGTGCGATAATTTTATTAAGATTCTGCGAAGGTGTTGGAAGCGTCGGAAGACAGCTATAGTCAGAAATAGGATGCTGGGCGGACGGCGAACACTGAACAGGATTCGCGAGCTCTGGAATTGAGAATTTACTTATTACGAAGCGTGAAGTAAATCGAAAAATTTCCCGACTTTCTTCGCGGTTCATTTTCATTCAGCGAGCCTGGTACGCCGACGTCATAATTATTCTCGCCTATCGGAATCTAGTTTCGCAGCCGGGCGAAATCCGCGTCTTAACATCGACGACCTCTGGCTAGCACCTCCGGTCGCTACTATAATTTATGAAATAATCCTAATTTTACCGGCAGATCGGGCGGCCAAGTTGTGAAAACTTTCTCCGCGGCATGCTGCGCCAACACACAGATATGTAGGCATGTCCGGCTGAAAATTCCATCGCCGATCGGCCATTTACACCGCCTCTCTGTCTGCCGCTCTTTTTCTCTCTCTCTGCTCTGTAATTAATCGATAATTCAATCGATAGCTATGGCGACCGCATCGAGTAACGCAGTAGTTATTAAATTTCACGCAATAAATAACCTACACCAGGACCACGACCACGTTCTGCGGCGATTATTATAGGGACACAGACACGAAAGGCTTCTGTTACGGCCGCTATCGCTAGCATTTAGTCGTTTATGCTCCATCAGATGGTAATTATCATCATCGGGGGGATAATAATCGATCGAGCCTGCAAATGGACGGAGAACACAGATCGGAGGATAGTAATTATCTCGATCTCCTCTCTTTTAAAATGTTTACAAAACTAGTCGCTCGAGATAGCGCCCCGAGAGCGGATTCCCCGGACGGTGCTGGAACCGATTGCGAACGCATTTGCATAAGAGCACGGCTAAGCCGATCCAAGCGTGTCCATCAATCAGAGCTATGCTTTAGCCATGTGGAAACTACCGTCTCTGTATGCGACGAAGGTGGACCAACAACAGCAGACGCAAATATAATTACACCGCAGCGAACGGATCGCGTTTGTTAACGGAATAATAGGCGCGTATCAGAATAATCATCCGTGTCTAACGGTTATTTCATTGGTTGCGAAGATTAGTCCGTTTGCCAATCATGGCTTAAAACGTCGACGCGTTCCCGGCCATTCGACGGAATCCCCCGCTTCCCCCTAATCGTGCTGCACCAGCGATAACTGCGTAATCGGAACTTTTTTTCTCGTTATTATTCGAATATTTAATACAGCGAATGAAATGAAGAAAAAACAACAACAAAAAAAAAAAAAGGAGGAAAAAATTGCGACGAAAAATTACAACCTTAATAATGCCGATTAACTTTAAAAAAGCAAACTGTATTTACTAACTACCGGCTTATAGAGTAGGCAATACGTGCTTCGTTAATTTGTGTGTTGTTTCTGTGTCCATGTTTGGATGTGACCGGAAGAAGTATGTTAATGTTTTTGGTATAATAAATATTAAGGGGCAAGTAAAATCAATGTTGAAAAGTGGCCGGAGGCATCGCGGTGCATACATCTTTTAAAAATTAAACACTTCCTGTTGCTAGAGGGTCTCAGCTGGACAACGTTGTGTACAGTTATTGTCGATATCCCGTTATCGCCGCAGGCTATTGCCAAGTTAATCGTCGAGTCCGCTGTCATTTCGTTACTCTCTTGCACTCACAATATTTCGCTGCTTGTACACTTGCATCTATCTAAAATAATTAACTACGATCGGGAAAAAACTCGCACACAAAAAAATATGAAAAGCGGATGACAGAGCTAGAACACTCGATAAGTCGGACCACGTTTCAGACTTTCGCCAGAGTGCAACACATCTCGTTATTATTGCCATGACAAAAGTAATTTATAGAGAAATTTTGAGCGTTACCCAAAAATTGAGACTTTTTTTGGTCCATTGAAAGCGAACTGTGGGCCGATACGTACACACACGGTACTTGCGGATTTCACTTCCGTCTTGGGCACATTAAATAAACTGGTTACTATAATTTTAACGATAATTATTGTCAGCGACGTAATTAGAACAATCCAAAATGAAATTACACTCTCCGACGTTAATGAACAACATTCAAACCTACATGTTTAAAGTTCGCATTTTATTTCAGCATGAAATTGATTTTATTGCACACAAATATTAAGAACTGAAAAAAGAAAAAAAAAAGAGTATATTTTGTTCAAGAAATATACATATATATGTATATGCATACAATGAAAATCAGTTATAACGACATACCGGTTATGTATTATATATTGCTGGAACCGACAGAATTCCGCAAATCTGTACGTGCTAATCTCTATTGGTTACAACGATTATAAGGAAAAAATCAGTGATTAAGAAACAAAATTTTGGCGCGCAGATAATAATTATTACTTATAACAACCGGATGACAATAAACGGATAAATTTAACAAAAAAGAAAAAAGCGAAAAAATAAAATTTGTACAGAATGGGACATTTGTTACTTTTTTTTTCTACTTACGTTACTAACTAAAATGTTAAATATTTATTGTAAACTTGACAGAACGCCTCCGGTATAGGTTATTACAAAAAAGATATTGGGAGGGCTATCCTTATCTCGTTATGATAAAAAATCGAAAATTTCTTTAAAAATACGGAAAATCGAACTACTTGTTTTTCTCTTTTTCTACATTTATTGATTTAGGTTTTATTTTATCATGATTGTCATGTATACAGGAAAAAATCTGCGTTTGCGCTTTGTAATTTATTAAAAAATCTTATATAGCTGTGATTATGATTAGACAGTGAAAAATGTCATTCCATAAAATATCTTACGAAAAAGTTTATAACAGAGTAACTCTTTCGTAATGGTAAATGGTAGGCACTAAAAAATCCAAGTACTTTAATATCGGTTGTAATGACGTTATGAAGTTATTTAACTTCTTCAGAGTCGTTATAACCAATTTCCGCTGTATATATATACATTAGGGTGTCTGACGCGAAATGATGGCTTAATCAGAAATTCTAATGGGAAGTTTCATGCTGAACAAAAAAGAGTTGGTCTTAAATGATTCAGATTTACAACGCTTTGTACGGAATGATGAACAAGCGAGACTAATTGTATTAAAAAAATTCAGAATTTTGAACTATTAAATACTACATGTCGATTAATATACTCATTACGTTGATGACGATAATATCAATAAGAGAAGGAAGAAAATCAATACGAAGAGAGTCGGGAAATATTTGCCAGTACATTTATTCATGAACAAAATTACATTAACCATTATGGAATTGATAAGATTCCTTTCCTGATAATAATAATAATAATAATATCATAGTAATTTTTTCTTTTTGAATTGTTTCTGATCGCCCTAGAGTTCTGCACCGAAGAGCATTAGTGGTTTCGTGTTTATAGGAGCTTGATTTCCTATTCGGGTTCACTTCGCCGAATAAAATATACAGGTATATATATAACAAAGTGAAATGATTTTTATACCCTAAGTTTTTCACAATATACTGAAAGCCCCAACGGCACTGATTGGAGCGGGAAGTTCAGCTCTCTTCATGTATCATTAAAATTACTTTAATATTTCGTCATAGAAAACAATAATGAATAAAGCTAACTGATAAGTTATATTAAAAATATGTTGTATTTTAAAAGATACCAAGCAGGATGTCGGACATTGCAACATTTTTAGTTTTGATAATGACACGAAGTGTAGTTAAGTGGAACGAACCTGTACCCCGGCGACCGAGCAGTTGAGGTTTTCAAAAATTGTGCATTTGTTTATCTGTGTGCGTGTGTAGCGATAATGGGTCCTTCCCTCCACGACCACCATCACATTTGCAATGTCGGTAAGTTGAATATATATCTGCCTTTCAATTTAGGCCGATTTGAGGATTTTAATTTTCTTGTTTTTTACATACAGAATTCACGCTCATCTCCGTTTTAATTCAAAGAGATAGTTGGACGTTTTCCTTTTTTTTTTTTTTTTGACCTTATTTAATTTGCGCAGATAGCCGGATTGATCGAGGTTTATGTTTCACCTTGATGTTTGTGATGGTCGAGAGCTTTAAAAAAAAAAAAAAAAAAAAGAAAAGAATCATTCTAAGGTTATCACCTTGAATAATTCTCGTTAAATTTTTCGCTGTACAAAGAATGTTTGTGTTTACGTTAGATGCTGAGGCACACAGATTATTTTTAACAATTACACGTCCCGGGTTACGTAAAAAAAAATTAAAAAAAAAAGATTCGTTTCTTATTTTCAGGATTATTAAGTAGGTGCCAACGGAACAATTCTAGAGAATAATTAGTACAAATGTGCAAAGAAAAAAAGACAAGTTACATATAATACCGAAACGACTTATAGCAGTGGCGGGTTCGAGAGTGACATACCAACCCCCATCGGAATTTTGTAAACTTTTTGTTAATTTTATTTGCGTTAATTCGAATCCAAAATGAGTGTACCCCCCATCGCTGCCACTGACTGTATAAAAATCTTAAGAGATTCTGCGAAATTTCAGACGCTAGTGTGCACGTAAATTCGGTCTATTTTATTTTCGAAGAGCCTGATAATTTTACAATATTTTAAAGGAAGCGATATTTCCTTTAGAGAAAGGGACTTGCGAGGAGCAGTTTGTTGCAGCGCTCGAAAACGGGGAGATTAATCGAATGTCCAAAGCGTTTTTTTTTTTTTTTTCGTTTGAACGCAAAAACTTTCAGCTAGTGACTAGTAAAGGACCAACCGGATCGGGAAGAGAATGCGTAGGTACGGGAACAAACGCGACTGTAGAATGTAGTGGAGCGGATGGCCAGAATAAAATGGTGATGGACTGGTCACGTAGTTCGAAAAAACAATAGATGGTCGAAACGGGTCTTACAGCGGTGGCCAATAGACAAAAAAAAAAGGAAACAGGGAGGCATATCACCGGTAGCTGGAAAAAACTGGCTAAGAAAAGCGCAACATAGAAATGATTGACGTTGAGGAAAGCCTTCATCCAGGAATAGATAACGTCGAAAGGACAATTGTAAGATAATGTACCGCAAATGAGATAATCGAGAGCTGGAGTTCTGAAAATGTGTCCTAAGTCGGATGAGAACTCGCGTAATGGGGCAATTCGAGAGATTTCACGAACAGTGAAAATTTACTTTGTGTAGCGCTATAAAAACAATATACATTTTTCGGAACGCGCGCCTTCTACCAGCTTAACCGGACGATCACTTGATAAGAAGAAACACGAAGTTTACACCGGGAAAAGAAAAAAAAAAAGTACACATCGTCCTGTCGCGAAAAAGCTAAAGGTGTTGTCCGACCAAGTGACCGTTGGTATGCTGGAGTTTGCGTTGTTCTACAGAAAAGAGAACGAGGAAGATAAGCCTTTGAGCTGTTGTGGGTACTCTTTGGCCGAGCTAATTTTCCTAATGATATAGCTGGCGGTTTGAGGCACGGAGGGGCATGGCGTTGTTAATTTTAAGTTAGTCGAGTAGCAGCGAAGTACTGTGTAATAGTTAATTAGATATGGGAGGAACGATTGAGTTGGTCGCACGGCAGCGTAAACGACATTCTTTGGAGTCAGCGGTTTCGTGATAGTGCCGCGGAGCGGCGCGCGAATAGCTTTTCAGCGTGGGGCGGTGGCAGACGAGCGATTATTTCTGATTGGAAACAGAGTCGTTCGACGAACAGCCAGCGGCGCGATCGCGGTTATACGCATGCGCGTTACGCAAATTAAAATATCGCCTCTCGGTGACGATATCGCATCATCATCATCATCGGGTCGGGCGCGCTGCTGATAACATTCGTTGTCGCGAAATGATTGGTTGAAAGCGGACGATCGCCATCTTGTAATTAAATACGTCGCCCTGGTCGTACCGCCGCGCTTATCATTCATTCAGCGCTGCTGTCTATCGCCGGCGGAAGGGGCGACATGTTGGCGGACCCCGCGCGGTATTGCTGTCGCGGAACACCCAATCAGCTATATGCCCCCGATGCCGCGATAAGGAATTTTTCCGTTTCTAAAAAGGATTTTTCCTCATTTATAGAATTAGTCGGTGCAGACCAAAATGACGGTAACTATTTAATCGGTGAACGAGATTCGATTTCCGTTCGCCGTAAAGATGGCGTGTTTTCAGAGTACACTTGGTGCAGCACTTGCACAAAAATATTCCTCCGGATAGGATCAGTTTAGTGCAATAAATACTTCAATAGAAATATTTTGTATAATTTCATTATACTTCATATAGGAACTGACTGTTTTAAGCTTTCCTATATTTCTAATTTATATATATGTATATACCTATAATAATATGTAGAGGCTGTAGCGAAAAGAACCCGAAATCTCGCATCTGCTTCCTATGGTTAGACCGATTACGACCAAACGGAATTCAAATCGCAGTATCGCATCATGTAGGTGTAATTTTAGCGTTGCCCATTTAATGTTCATTATCGGGGTGTTAAAATATAAAATTGCTCAGTGGTGCGATATTGAATACGAATTGAAAACAAACTTGCATTTAAAAAGGGAGCGAAATGCGTCATATTTATGTCTCTTTTACACTTAAAAGTATTATGTTTCGTCACCAAATTCAGGGAAAAATTAATTCTCATACCAACAAAGTTATTCATCGATTTTTTTTTTTTTTTACTCTATTCTCGGTTATAGTCGCTAGTTCAAAATCTGAGGAAAAATTAAATTTTCTAAAGTGTTTTTTTTTTTTTTTTTTCGTATAATATCTGTACCATTTTAATAATTCGACGTGGTGGTAGGACGAGTGGCAGAGTAATGTAGATAATGATTTTGTATATAACTAGAACGGTGCGTCGAATGGAGGTTCTAAAGATTTTATTACCGACTAGTAAGAACATACTGGAAAAAAATAATCGTACAGGGTGTAAAAACTTTCGAAAAACTATTAGAGTCAAATGCGCCTTTTTAAAATGTACTAAAACAGGAAAAAAGGAAATTCATTAATTACGTTAAGATTTTCTTTAATCGAGGTTTTAAGACGCTGATCATATAAAGCCGTTGCCGATATGGAGTTGAAATCGGAGATATCAAAAAACAGTACCAGAAAAAACGGAAGGCCCACATTTCCGGTTGGTGCTAAAGGCGGAAAATGAAATAAGTTTCCTTCCAATTTCGTCGTAATTCCGATCCGTTGAAATTATTTTTTATTTATTTACCTTTTTTTTTTCATAGTAACGAATCGTAGAAGAAATCGTAATACCCGAAAAAGAAGGTATCTTTGAATTTAGTTGAAGTCGTTTTATTCACTTGTAAACACGCTAAAGGATTTCGGAATTCTTCCGAGAGGCATTGAGATTCTTGAAATCGATGTACAACTGCGAAATTAATATCTCACATTATTAAATACTTAAAGCTTTCACAGTGATTAATCATAATAAATAATTTTCGGAAACAACTGTGTTTTAGTTGTTTCCGAAAATTATTTATTATCTCACATTATTAGTAGGATCGGTTCTAATAATTTTTTCCTCCAATTTTTTTCCTAGCTTAACTAGGATTAATATGTGTACAGCCTTCTTCGAGAGTTTCCCATTAAAGATCACCATAACTGAGCTTTGTTGCATCAATGCGCTTTTGTTCTTCCTACTTTAATTTTGGATTTAGTTTCTACTACGATTTTTTAAAAGTTTCTCTTTCTCCAGAAATAATGCGACAACTGTACCCCATTTCGTTGTGTCGGTTTTTTTTTTGTCTTACCTTCTTTAATTTAGTATTTATCGTTTTTCAAAAATTTCTTCTCCAAAACGTATATTAACCTAGATATATTTTTATGGTTTATTACCACCTACAACACTTCGGATACACTACTTCAGATTGAGCTGTTTAAACCTCATCCCACTCGATGTTGTCCTGTGTCTTTATAATGTGTGTTCGTTCTCAGCTTAATTCACCGAAAATTTAAATTACTGAGTAGATTTTACACACACTGCCGACATATTTTACACTGTCATCGCGTAAATGCATTATAGAACATTTTACAAATTTGAAATTGTCTAAACAGACGCTTACTTCATCCCCCAAAAAGTAAAATCGCGAATTGTACTATTTAATTACTGACACTAATTATAGTAATAGTTAATATTCAGATTTGCACTTTTATATACTATACCATTCGAAAGTAAAGCAAAAAAAAGGAAAAAAGAATATAAAAATGGTCTTTGTAAAAAATACTTTTTTTTTGTTAAAAAATTTACTCAAGTAATCTCCATGACTGCGGAGATAAATTTCGTAGTCTTTCTTACACATAACCGGATAAAGAAATTGTCGAAGCACAATATTTCCATATACACATATATCTATCGCAAGGTGGTGTGTGTATATACATAGATAACTCGGCCTTTCGGAACAAGCCCCCTGAACCCCCTGCTATATTTATCTGTGAGTTGTTTTCATTGACCACATCATTCATTTTTACCCTTTTTTAAACCAGTAATAGTCGCGCATTATTATTTTTTTATAACAATCATTAAACCGAAAGCTATGTACAAATGTCAACAACGTTACAAAAGAAGATTATAAAAGAACGTTACAAATGAACAACAGTGACTTCATATCTCATTAATGTATATATATATATATATATATAAAATGTATATTTAAACATTTGCATGTTCACATCCTGCTGGTGGACCTTTTTTATACATTACTCGCTATATTCGTTGGGCACAGAAATATCCCAAACTGATCAGGGGCCGTGTTTGCATTTATCGGCGTATTAACGAACAGTTAGCGGCAGCACCAGCACACTGACAGTAGTAAACTAATTTGTTTTTGCGTCGAAAGAAATTATAATAATGATAATGCTTAATAATAAAAATAATAATACGAAAATTCCCCCTCCTGACCACACATGGCCAGGGTCCGGCAAGGTAATTTCCATTTCGTGCTGCAGTTTGCCCCCGCCTTACTCTTCATTATTTCTCATTCGACGCGTTTACACGGGATACCATTGCCGGCTAACCGTTGGCATGGATCAGTTTGCGTACACCTTCTCATCGGCCGCTAGCCCCCAATAATAGTGCGCAGATATGTGTATTTCGATAGATTGAATAGACGATATGCACCGGGCTCTCGAATATACACTTCCCATTATAATGTATTCGCCGACCATCTCTAGCGCTCCTAAATGATCCTCTGCCGATGTTTAACTGGTTGTTGTGTTCAGCCGCTGAACATACACCTACTTGCCCGCGTCGCGCTGCATTATAATGCAGATTGGAAGAACCACACTGGCTGAGATTAATTTTAATTATAGGTTTATGTTCCGCGGAGAGCCTGCCGGATAGAGATAAACGGCCTGCCCCTATCTCCGTCGTCTTCCGCATCGCCGCGATAGATCCACGCTGCAGATAGGTAATCACTTTTAATTTAATCGCCAGTTAAGTCCTCATTTCATCACCAGCCGTCTTTAATTATCTTCATTCGCTTTTACCGCTCCATTCTTTAATTACTTCTATTTTCCTTCCCCGTGCTCGCTCCGTTATCGCGTCCTTTATCTTTTTCTATTAATTTTCACGGCAGGCACCAATTTCAGTGGCCAGCTCACCGAGGACCGGCTGAAACTGAGGAGACGGTCGGTCTGTTTTCGCGCTGAAAAATTTTCCCCTCGTTATAGTGCAGCATTTTAAGTATGCAAAGGAAATTGACCAGTCCAACCATCGTCTGCTCTCACACTAATTCGTAATCGATTGTACTGTGGCTCACCCGAAAGTCATTCGCAATAAAACGCGATAATCGTGTAACGATATTTTCGAAAATGTCTGCGCATTTGAAATTCTTCAAAAAATGCGGCTTTTAAAAAAGCGCGCTAATCACATCGGGAATAATTGAGAAATTGCTACACGCCCACACATACATTGTTATAAAATCGCATACAGTCTTACACAAATAGTTTCCCCTATATATAATATATGTGTATGTCTATGTAAAGGTTAATATAACATTAGCGCAGGCTGCGAAGAAATGATTATTAAACATGGAAAGGCGAAATTTTTTTGACGCATGACTACGCTGTTAAAATATTCCTGAATATTATGTTACAGAGAAGGGGGGGGGGGTACGTTAGGGCACCACGTATGGTAATATAAAACATCGTTATATTTCGCTTTTGAAAAAAAAAATTGTTTTTTTATTATTATTATTAAAATAAAAATTCGGTACTTTTGGGAAACTGATAAAACCGCACAGCGGGAATTCTATAATAGTAGCGGTTTTGGGACGACGTCTACAAGAGGGGCTCGGTGCACCGTGCTCTCGACTGACGTATCAGTCATGATGGAAATGGGCGATGCGGCGATGGTGAAGCAACGGGCTATTTCAAAAATGTGGAAAAAACCTAGAGCGTACGCGCTCCATCACGCACACACACATTCATCCGTACGAACACGGAAAAATAGAAAAGAAACGATAGTAATAATAATAATAGTAATGAAGGGAGCACACCAGATAGCGGCTAATGACGAAGGCGGAAAAAAGGAAGAAGTCGTCTAGAAAAAAATGCCTTCTATGATAATATTGTTTTCGGTCCGATGGTCATTCGGTGTATCCTCCTGATTTCGTTTGGTCTTTTACTTTTTGGGCTTCCTACGGCCGACGCTGAATCTGGTCTATACGTGTAATTCGAGATTATAAGCCGGGGTTCATAATAAAATATCTCTCCTTCGTGCGCTAACGAACGCGATATCTGGCTCGACGACGCATACCAAACTCCTCTCGAAAGATATCAACCGAGAGAGCTGATGTCATTTTATTTCTCTCTTTAATTTTTACAAATCCAACATGGCCGCCTCAAAATCTCGTTTTCGATTTTCTCTTTACCTGTGTGCGCTCGCGTTCGCTTTTTTATTACCACTTTTTTTTTCCTACACAAATTCCCCAATCGTCTCTCCGGCTGGAAATGGGAAAAGAACTCCCAACACACACGCAATATTTTCTAGTTGTCATTCCATTTCTCGGTCAACTTTTATAAATGGGCCGTCCCGTCTACTTTGACGACGATATATTGCTAATGTCAGTTTCGATAAGTGCTGCTCACCAAAATAAAATAAAAAACAAAACTAAACAAAACAAAAAAAAACAACAAAGGCTATCTTTCCACATTTTACTGAAATAATTTCCGCTCGAATGCCGAAACCCATAACCTTTTTGTCTTTTACTTAATGCAATTTCGGCCGCATCGCCATATTCGCTCCCGATTGAATTTTAAAAAATTTTCATCTTTCTCTCCTCACCGTAAAATAATTGCACTGTCGACGTTCAATTATGAAAATTATTCATGTTCGGCAAAAGATCAATCCGTGTGACCTATATATATATATATAGGTATATTATCTAATTCATCAACAAACAGAAGAAGGGGTTTTCGACAAATCTAAATTATCCGTCTCCGCGTGTACCTATACTATTAAAGGCGATAGTTTCGCAATACGGTTTTCGATTATTATTTTTTTAATAAAGCTATGATTTACCGAGAGTTCTAAATGACGCTGCTTTTTACGTTGATTTTCAATTGTTTCATTTTGATTTTTTACCGTTGCGTAATTATGGCGGGGGGCAATAAATAGTGTTTCTCGGATGCGACGCAAATTCCGCTATAATAGGCACGTTGACAATTTGAAACAATATCGAAGAAATTAAGATTGATACCGCTTAATAATGTAATCTATAGTCAGCTACACGTAGTTGGTTAGGTGATGTTTCATTTTCGAGTAAGACCACCACCCACTGTCTCACACACTGAAGCTTCCAAAAAATTCCACTTGCGCTAGATTAATGCCCACAGATGACGCGTCTCTCCTCCCCCCAAAAAAAACAAAAAACTGTGTAACGTGTAGATAATTTAATGAAACGCAATTATCCGTAATTAATTAATTTCTCGCGAATTATTAACACTATTAATGTAATTTTTAATATTCTTATTACAAACTTTACGTTAAAAATTCTTTAAAAAAATCTAATTGAAAAAATTAATTTTTTTGTTTTTTTCGTTTTCTTTTTTAATTTCGCATCCTCGAGGAAAAATTCTACAGGCGCCCGCCGTTCCAAGTAAAAACCAAAATGAGTATTTTACAACAGTATATTCACTAAATTTCGTGAAATTATAAAACCGTTAATTAAAAATTACCATCCGAAGTTATAGATCCTCTTAAAAAAAATTACAATTTTCCATATTTGTATCGTTTTCGTCTTTAAAATTACATTCTCTACATTCTCTCGTAATTAAATAAGGAAAATTTCAAAAATTTGCGTACTTATTTGAAAATAAATCTTTCACTACAGTTTTACATGTAACGAAAAACACTTTCTTTATTTTCATTTAGATGTCATCTAATAATATCGTTTTTCTTTGTACGAAGAAGGGGAAACCTATGTAATAATAATCCTAGTTCCGCCCATAACCTGTAGGTGAGATTAAAACTGCTACCCGAAAATTAATCAATGATACAAGAAAGCACTTTCTCTTACGCTCAATTAAATTTCGTAATAGCTTCTTCCGCGGTAATTAATATCGTCAACTATTTTTGTTTTATTTCCGAAATAAAAATAATGCGTCGCTGATGATTGCAGAGGCAAAGGAGACCGTTAAAATTAATGCCTATATTTTATTTAAACGGAATAATGAAAAAAAGAATAATCATTGAAGATTAACAAATTCAGCGCATAGCACACACACACACACTTCTCGGTACGTGAACGAAAATCTGTCGCCGTAAAATTCGTCGAAAATCGACGATAAATTAATAAAGAGAAAAAATGGAGGGAACAAGGAAAAAACGGTAATTTCTTCGTTAGGCTGCGAAATTAATTTTTCACCGTTCGAATCTGTAATAATTCGTCTCTGCGCACGCGGAGCACTGCGACAGCTAGTAATTAATTCGTCGACGTCGACCAAAAAACGTAATTAATTTCTCAAGCCAATCGAGGAAACGTTATGAAAACTTTCGCGAATACAAATATGCCGATTGGTTGTTTGCCGGTTTTCGCAATCTCCTAATTGGTTGACTGGTAACGGCCAACAGAGAGACCGTGCATAGAAGATAACCTTCTCTGGTCATTTCCTCAACACGCAACATAGCGCTTTTGATAAACAATTCCCAGCTGCTCTGGAACAAACACCTTCAACTTCGGCTGGGACAAAAAAATAAACGATAAGATGCTGATTTTTTTGCTAGTCCCTCGTTCTTTTCTGCTTATACTTTGAAAATGCTGCTACCTGCAGCAAATTCCTGCGCACCTTCTCATCGAAATCCATTTTTATCCGTATTGCGGGTCCCAGAGTTGACTTAATCTCTATAACCTGTAAGCAATCTCGGAAGAATTAACGAGTTAAAAACTTAAACTTACCGGCGTCTAGGATTCTCTGTTTCACGCTGTGTTGCCTTCCGTGCCAAAAGTGCCACGCTTTGATTTCGTCTTCCGGACTTTTTTCTTCCCTGAACAGTAGCATCACTACGCTCTGAAAACAAATAAAATTTTCATTTTAAACATGCAACTTTTTTTTGTGTTTTCCTTATTATTTTTATTACATTATATAAATAAAAATTGTCCTATTTAAACTGCTTATCAGCGTCTAACATATATCGTAGAAAAGACATTTTGTAAAAACAAAATTTTTCTACACCAACTATTCCGTTTTATTGTTTTTTCCCCTTTCCATGTGAATGATAGAAACATGCCACGGTAAAAATATCCAACAGCACACTGCGTAGATGGAGTCCAACATTAAATCGCTCCATTTTATTTTGTTAAAAATGGTTTTATAAAATTAAAATCGGGTTAAGAATATGAAATAATCCAGATAGTCGTTTATCTACGTTTTACTATACACGTTTTGATTTAAAGTTCCCATATATAGCAAAAATTGCGAAGCTGAAGTTCTAAACTCATCGACACTAATGAAAATCTGGCCAAATCAATCGGTCTCCGGAATATCTCATCGGAACCACCTGGAAGCGACTTGAGTTCCGAAACAACTGCCGAAAACTCGTAAGCTCTGGTTTGGTAGGCTACCACACTACCATTATATATATATATATATATATATATACATGGATACATGTAGATACGAACATAACATACAAAAAACTCGATCCTCGGAACTTTGCGATGGTGATACACTTGGACCCCGCGACGTACATGGCCTTTCGTAATTCTTATAAAAATTCGTATTTAACCGCCTATGCCATTTCTCAAAAAATAAAATAAATGTCTCTTATAAGCGCGATAAAAAAAAAAAAAAAAAAGTACACATTGTAACGATACTCTCACATTATCCTTAGCTAAATGATACCCAATTATTAACATATATTTTATATATATATATATATATATATATTAACATATGAGTTATAAATGTTTATAACCATTTTCTGTATTGCCACTTTATTAATTCTGTAATACGTATTTTGATAAATTTTTAATATATACATAAAAACTCAATACTTTGGAGCTCGTCATGGGAACACCTCTGGGCTCACAAATGATGATCCCTCTATAACATAGGGTAAAGTTTAATTTACTACGTTATTCCTTTATAAAAAAAAAAAAGAATTTACTACATGCATAATAGTATTTATTACAACTTCAGTTACACTTATCTTATAGTTTTTATTCGTATTAGTTCTGGCTTGAAAATAACGTTATCAAAACTCGGTCATTTTGGCCTCACAAGGGTCTGTGCCCATTAGACCCCTCTTACTTACAGTTCTGTCTCTTTCTCTTCTATACTTTGTATAAAATGATCGAAATTTACAACGTAATTCTTACCGGCATTGACACGAAAAAAATAACATTCGACTATGCCGAAATGTATAATTTGTGAGTGGACATCAAACTAAAGTTTAATCAATGTGGACATTGGAGGAAAGATGAAAAGTTCAACTTGTAGATCTATAATTGCTCAAAGTAGTCGTTCAGTTTATTTCCTTTTTTTGACTTCGAGGTTTAGAAAAATTTCTTGCTACATTGCATAGTGTATTCCTTTCGTTGGATAATACTTTATACGCATGGTCCGCTGCGCTAGTCATTCCAAGAGCCCTGCCATCATTCCTGCGCGCCAAAACGTTCAATACGGCAAAGCTTCTCTTCAAAAACGCTAACCTCCCTTTTAAATTGCGCAACCACAGCTTTTAAAAATTTGTTCCGAATGCTTTTTCGTGAAATTCTGAGATGCGTTGAATTTCGAGCTCCAACGCCGGTGCCGTCAACGCGGCAATTTATAGAAAAAATTTATTATTGCCGACCGAATTCGCATTGTTGAAATGCCTCTGTAATTTTATTTTGCTCATTGACGTGTGTACTAATTTCATTTTCGCACTTACGGCATTTTACGCGTGAATATGTTGGAATGAAAGTGTTTGCTCGCTACCGTTTATTTGAAGTCCAAGTCTTTATATTTTGTCGTTTGTTTATTATAAAAATACACGTCCGGAAAAAGTGAAAATGAAGGGGAGAGATGTTCAGATAGAGCAGAAAAGAGTTCGCGATGCTGATTCAGGTCCTGGAAATGGCCGATGTTGTTCCCGTTGGTAGGCTGATGGAATTTCTCGGCAGCACTATGAGTAGTATTATTTTTCTGAACGTGGCCGCGGTATTTCTGAATTTGCACAGTAGGTACTTAGCGGAAGGAATTTTTTCGGCGACGCGATAATCCAACGAGTCCAATCCAAAACCGGTAGTACGGTTGTTATGAACAGACATGGCGATTAGTCCATTTAAATTTCGAGCGTGCGGGGAAATTCAAAGTAATCCGATTGAAACTTTAAAAAATGAATTCCGAGCGAATAACGTCCGAAACTTTTGCGCGGTGAGGAGACGAAATATTTCGAAGAAGGTCTTCGGCGAGTATTAGTCACGATGTAAGAATGTCAGTCGCCTACTGATCGAGAATGATCGTACGTGTTCAAGGTTCTCAGCCGGCCGAAAAATCTTCTGCTTTTCGCGCCAGTCGGTGCGCGGTAATTTGCATACGCGATGGTGCATCTATTTTCGCCCGGTACAGAGTAGCAGCACTTCCAGGTAGTAGTAGCCCGGTAAATCCAGCGTTCCGGACGAACGTCTTTCCTCGCGCGAGGACGCTCTCTCACGTACGTATCGGGAAAATTGAGAATGACCCTTCTTTCTTATTGCTTCGGTGGTCCGGCAGTTGGCTCCGAGCTAGAACTGTTTACAGCGTTCGTTTTAATTAAAAAAAAACGTTTAACGCGCGTTGACGCGAATCCGTTATTAACATATTAATTGTCCGCCGGCCATCGCTTATTGCTGACGCAACCGCACCTGAGCCACTACAGCGATCCGATGCGCAAACGCAACCGCTTACAACCTATATTTTAATAGGAAATAATTGATTCATTCTAGTTCTCAGAAATGCGCTTGTCGTCTCGCATGTCCGGAGCATCGGAAACGACCTCACATCAGACACCAGTGTGATTGAGCTTACTTTCATAAAAAAAAATTTTTTCTTCCCGATATCAAAATATTAAGTAGTATTGTGTTTTTTATTACTATCGTTAGCCCCGAATTGAACGGGTTGTGAAGGAGCTAAACAAAACGGCAGTTTTCAATTAGAAAAATATTCCGAGTTCTTTCTGAACACATAGGTGCATATAATAAAGGGGGGTTGTAGTCGGTTAATACTGAAGTTGTTGCTTCGATTGTTGTTTCACTATGGCTGTGTATAATTCGCTCAGGTCAAGAGACACGGTTTGTTCACGCTTACAAACTGTCCATTAACATTGTGACTGATTAATCAATTTGGAAAACCTTAATCTATCGAAGAAGGGGGTATCAGTCATAATTTATGTATAGAGCATCTTAATCTCGAGTAATAAAATTAAGAAATAGCAAAGATGCTACCGGTGATGAGTTGCAGTAAGTTTGGAAAAACATATGTCCGCGGAAACATCGAGGGATTTAATATTTGTAAATGTACGCTAAAAATGAGGAAAAAGAAAAATATTTTTCGTTTCGTACTCGTTAACAAAAAACCCCGTCTGAGTTTTTTAAATTCTGATTTGGCTATAAAAGTGGCCAATGGTAGGATTTATACTGGGAAGAATAGAAAAAGAATGAAAGCAGTGCTAAAGGAGTAGGAATTTTAAGCTTAAATACAGCAGGCAACGTTCGGAGCAGAAGGATCTAAACGAAACCAGGAGTACACCGGTTATCATTAGCGAGAGAGTGCAAGTGCAAAGCACAGTGAAGAAAGTAGTAATCAGAAGGAGCTGTGTTACAAGGAAAAATTTAGTTCGCAAAACCAAGAGCAGAGACTGACTTGCAAGCGGGAACCCAAACGTACGACTGCCATCTTCCTAAAAATACATTGGCGCTCCTGTTAAAGCGTGGGCCAGCTTTTTATGCGCTTTGTTGATTTTTTCTTTTTGCCTTTTCAGAACTGCTTAGCTGTCCGTTTGTGAGGGTTGCGAGGTGTAGAGGATCGTCGGTGAAAAGGCATCGGTGAGGCTTAGAAGAATCATAATAAACCGGGAATAATCGCAGCCGTAGCAGTTGATAAAATCGACTGCAATTACGAGCGATTAAAAATGTACGCGTTGTTTCCGCGCTGATTTTATGACAGCGTACAAAAAAGAAATATAATTAAAGACAATAAAAAGAACGATAGGAATAATGAGGAACACGGTCAGAAGACATGTTGTCACTTTATGCGTACTTATCGATCTCTCTTCTTTGTCGCCGGCCTCGTTGATGCCGCAACAACAACGAACGCACCACCGTTCGCTTTATCGCTAATTGGCCGTAAAGGTAGTAAATTCGACTTTTAACCGCGTCGTGCTTACGTATGCGCGACGCGTGCAGACATTAGACGCCCCAGCCCGTTTAATTGTTTTAAGTAACAAGGCGCGGAATTTATATGTCCACCTTTCCCCGTCCGTACACCCCCGCTGCGTGTGTGTGGCTCCATATCAGCGGCCGCACATACCACCCAGGATGTAGCACGTCACTGCGCCTACAGTTTAATTGGTGAGTTCTAGAAATAAAATGTATGTTCGTTTGGGGGAACGGACGATCGTTAACTGAAGCCCCAGCACTCGATGTAAGCCTGTCGTCAATCGAATTGATTCAGTCAATCATTATGAATTACTTTTCCCGCGAAATCTTTAAACGATAAAAAGTAGAGTGAATCGTCATACATCCCCTTGTGGTTATATGGAATTAACCTTTTCATAATGTACCAAGCCTGATGAGCTCCCTGCATGCAGCAAATGGAGATACAAAATATACTATTACCCTATATTTCTCTGCGTACGTATTTAATTGATGTTTTTTTTTTTTAAATAAGCCTAACCAGTAATTCGTTCTGCGTTAGATAAGAATAAAAAAAAAAAGGGATCGGAACAATCTAAAAATTGATTTTTTTTTGCTTCTGGGGACGCAGCAAGAACAACCCCCGATGAGAATGACGAAACCGTCTGGTGAAGAATAAGAAGATGCTCAAGAAAAACTAAATTAGACGAGTGCGATGCGATAAAAACGATTCCGGGATTATCACGTAAGTTTCGACCGGCTAATCTTTCATAATCTTTGATACACAGCGTATACACAGATCTCTGTTGAGAGGGATCATAGAATATTACGCGCCACCGCTTTTTTTCTTTCTTCCTCAAACTTTATATGCTCGATACACATATATAATATATATATGTGTGTGTGTGTGTGTATATATACATATTTATATATGTATATATTTAATGGTCTTCATAACGGCAGCTCCTTCTTCATTTCACAAAAAAAAAAAAACCCAAAAAAGGAACAAAAAAACAAGCTATCGATAGTTGTTTAGAAGCGGACGGTAATAATTATGCTGAATTGGAAGCTGATGATACGGTACCTGTTAAGACAAACAGGTTACTCTAGAGGGAGGATCCCGAATTCGATAATGAAAAATCCGGCTGCTGTTCTGTTATATTATCCATCAATATCAATCATTAAACAGAAATTACAGTACGCTGTCGAGCTAATCTTAAAAATCGACATTATCCGTTTCAGGGATCATTGCACTACGTACTTTTGAATAGGGGCGGTGGCAAGCAGTTAGTCTATGCGCGATAAGGGTTCAGAAATTGACGAATTATCGAGTATGTTGCGAGTGATTTACTCATTGCCCAAAATCGGTTGTGTTTGTTTACGACAGTTTCGGGGCATCGGCTTATCATTAAAAAATGATTTATCTAAAATTTCGATTCTAAAACATTTAAATTTCGGACCAGGCAAAATGACTTTAGATGTGCAAAAATAAAACAATAGGAAAAAAAAGATGAAAAGATGTCTTCTTTATTACGATCTGATTAAAAAGCGGTTTGCATCATGCGAAAAGTAGTCGTCGCGCACATTGGACATTGCAGCTTCCTCTCGTTCAGTTGCCGTTTAAAATGTTCTGCAACAAACGTGTCCGAAAATTATTGCTAAAATTAGACAATGGATTTTTGGAATTTAGCTTTTCCTTCGTCAAAATGGGAAAAAAAAATAAAATAAAAAAAAAAAAAATAAAAACAAAATGAGGAGCCGTTAAAAACTGCGTGTAGCGCGATTTAAGACAAAAAATATATACGGCGAATTTTGCACCCCGTTTTGCGGCCATTGTTATTATTATTTTCTTCTTTCGGGTAGCAGTGTCGGATGAGCGATGCGGTAAAAATAAGACTAGACAACTGAGAGAATGGAACAGGATGTTCGGCCACTGATTTTCTTCTTCACGAATAGATGGGATTACACACATCGGCGGTGGTCAAATGATCTCTTCAGACACCGCACTCGGTGTACATACCCCGCGTTGATTTTTTTGTTTTATTTATTATAACTGTTACCTTTCTTCTTCTTTTTTATCTTACTATAGTTATTACAATTTTCTCATTTTTCCTTTTTTTTTTTTTTCATCGAAATATTTCTTTGTTCTTTCGGGGACGGCGAAAAGCAAAAACGACAATAGTCGAGCGTACACTGGATAATGATGGCAAAGTTGGCGATTTTGAAACAAAAGAGGCGAAAGGGGAGCTGATGAAAAATACACAATGGTGACGAAGCGAACGAAGTATAATGAAAGAGATCTCGTTCTTCCGTCGAAGCTCTCTCATGGAGTTCTATCGCCTGGCCTTCTCGTCTTTTAAACCACCGACGACGGCTTCTGTCTGTTCTCTTGACCATTTCGTCGCATTGCTCTGTCTGCGGCCACTGCATTCGTCACACTAGCCGATGCTTGAAACGTTATACGCACGCTACTATAAACTAGAGTATTGTATGGTGTGAGCGATTCGCAACAACGACACCAAAGCCTCACCGCAGAGTTTTCTCCCTATTCAACTTTCTAGCTATCAGATTTGGTTATGCAAATGGTTATGAAATTATTTTTTCCTCGGTTTTGCCTTCCGTAGACGACCCATACACGTAATAGTGCGACTGCTGCCGCTGGTGTTTAAGTTGTCGACTGTATTGCCGATCGAACTTTGCAGATTTGAATGGTCACGTTTGCATGAATTGCTGTTGGGATGATTGGGGTACCGACGGTCCATACAACCGGAGTCGTCTGCGCAGAATTTTTATTTAAGTGGGGGGGGGGGGTAAAACTGAAATTTACCAGCGTCGAATCACATTTGACGCCATACACTTTTGCTCGGAAGTAATCGGTCGCCTTTGGGTCGATGCATTCCTTTCAGCTCTTCGGTCAACACGTGTTCGTCCGAAAGAGGCGTCACAGTCAATGTGGCGCACATAGGAAAAAGATTCGGAAAGATCGAATATACACTATGGAAAATTGTTTAAACGGATCTTTTCTTGCTTTATGTAACGCTTATTAAAATATTACGAATATGCACGTACAATGGAACAGAATTGTAAGCGTTCCTATTAATGAGAATTTTTTTGTATTTGTATTTTTTTTTTTTCGCTTAAGGCGTTTCTATATTATTCACATCCTTGCTATCACTGGGATTCGATATTCGGTTTAATTAGTAACGAGTTATTTAAGTTGAAACGTTAATTAACAAATATGCATATCGCGAATACACTAAAAAGAAACCCTCATTTTTCCGATACTTGCGACAGCTTTTTTTTTTTTGGGATTTTTTAACGAAATCGTAATCGCGCATTTAAACTTTTCATTTGTTCGTAATTACTAATAAAACTACTTTTAATAACCATCACAGATTTGTTTGTAGTGCCGGAAACAAATTTCGATATAGGCCATCGCGATTAAATTTAAATTTCAATTCGACGGCAGCAGAAAAACCATCCAGAGGGCTAATCGACCGGAATCTTCAACTTTCATACTTCTGCGTACGGAGTTTATGAAGCCTGCCGCCCGGTTTTCGGCTTTTCGTAGGTCACATTCTTCCCGACTTCAGTACAAAAAAAAAAAAATAGTGACGTGTTCTATGTCTGTCATTACTTGCACAGAAATGTCTGTCATTTTTTTTTTCCATTGTAATCAAAAAAGAATTTAGAACTAAATTTAATTTACGGTTTGCATAGAAATGTCTGTCATTACTTCCATAACGCAAGAACGTAGCAAAATTTCTTGTTAACCCCAAGGTAAGAATAACATAATTAACCAGGGCAACAATCCATTTTTCCGATACTTTAACGTTTTGGGACAAAAAAAGTTATGGGGGTCGGGCTAAGAATGACATGACCATTAATATATATAAATATATATAAATATATATAAATATATATATATATATATATGGCGGGGGACTGTGTGTGTGTGTATGCAAGTATATATAAACTTTAATTATTCGAATGTTTAAAAACAATTTGGCTAAACAACTGTGTTCGATCTTGGATGCATTTCACCGGTTGCAGTTTAAATTGAGGGGGTTGGTTTGAATTGTTCAAAAGGGCTTGGGGGCGAATATTGCAGCTGTGCTGCTCAGGATTCGCGATTCTGTCAAATTCCGATTTCGACAGGTGAAAAATCGCCCTTAAGCGCCCTCAATTTATGCAACGCGACGGCGGGGGGGGGGTCCTTAAGAATGCCACGTAATGCGGAACACTAAGGAGGCTTATCGGATTTTAATTTCGGGACGGTGACAGCGACGGTCTCCTAAACGGCAAATATCTTAATAATGGCGGGATTAGCGGGAGCGCGCATGAAGGCACGACGTTGCAGATCGGTGTAGAAAGTGGCTAAACTGAAAAACGTCCGGCAGCGTAATTTATAGTCGCTTCCGTGTTAATAAACTTCAGCTTCCAATTTCGCCCTGCAGCCGGCGGCCGCGATGCCGCTGCACAGACGCAAGTTATCTCTCAGTGCTGGACGAGCTTGTCCAGCTAAAAATAGGTTAACTCCTATAGCAGAACGCAGTGTCCAAGTCGGAGGATGCGGCGTGAAAAACGCAACGTAGGCGACTGAACAAGGAAGTCCGGACGACCAGCACTCCGAGTCATCGTGTTATTCGAAGGAAGAGCGTTAAATCTCGCGACGACTCAGCCCCGTCGATGTCCGATTGTTGGACCAGGAAGAGAGGATGGATAAAATCTAGTGACAGAATGACCGCGAGTGAGCCCGTGTGTGTGAGTCTGTCGTTGCGCGCTTGATCCGCGCGCGGGCCCGAGAGAGGAATCTTTTTTGATGGAGGAACGATGACAGATGGCCGAGTAGAGCGAAGGGGATGGAAATGGCGGCAATTTGCCCGGAGGGCCTCTCCTCGTCAATCGATTACTAACTCCACTTCCTCGTCATCCGCATTTTCATCGTCCTCTTCCTACTTTATCGGCTCTTCCTCACCAATTTATTATTCCTACTCGCGTTGCGCGCGCGTTTTAAATATTCCTTCTTTTTTTTTTCTTCTCACTAGGCAACGAATTATTATCTTAACCGGCACACATAACAAACATATATTATGTATGCCCGTTGTTTCTTAATGCTCGCTGCGCGGCGGATACGATAAATATAAATCGGACGGTCATCTCTTCTGCTAGGGGAATGGGTCAACAACCTGGTAGGGAGACCCGAGGCGTTTTAGGACTTGCCCACCGTTTCTGATAATAATTAGGCTCGCATGAGAAGGACAGCTCGGAGGAGTTCTGATCCGGCTGCTGTTCTCAGGTCAAATCTGTTCTGTGCACACTCTGTAAAAGGCAACTCTAACTCTTGCGTTAGGAAGCACCCTACGGCTGGGCTCTTTGCACTCTATCTCCTCTTCCCATCTGAACGAAATTATGTTTAAAAAAAAATAATACCTACGTAGTACGTACATACATAAGTGTATATATACATATATATATATATATATGTGAAATACACACACACACACACGCGTATATATTTTATCTATCTATCTATTTATCTATCTATATATATATATATATATGTATGTATGTATATGTGAGTTGTGTGCGCAATTTTTTTTACATAATCTCGATATAATGTTAAACAGATTCGGTTATTAGCAACGTGGTATGCGACGACCGCAATTACTCGTAATAATAATTATTATTAAAGAGAAAATAGTATATTTTTCCTATTTAATATGCGCTCCTACTTTTTTAATTATATAAGGATGCTAGCTCCTTCGTATTTGCCCTGTATAATTGCTCTCATTAGAAACGATTCTTCTTTTGTTATTAATTTTCGATGAAATTATCGAATTCTCTTACGACTCTGCGATAATCGAATATTATAATTTTTCCTATTACGTACTTAGTCAAATTTAAAAAAACTAAACACAAAAAGATCTCTTTCCTTTCTCTTTTTGATAATCGTGTTCTCTATTTCACATGAATTTAGCATGAAATGCTGGGTTTTTTTTGAAGGGGCCCCGGGTGGTCTTTACCCAGAAACAACTAGAGTAAAAAGAGGCAGTTATGTTTTAATTCAATTACATTTTCCGAAATTCATAATCTGCTTTTCTACCACTTCTATATCGATTTTCTATAGATTTCTCTCAAAACCCTCGGTGGAAATAGAATCACAGGCGCTTTAGCGAGGATTGCAAAAAAAAACAAAAAACCATCCAAGTTCTAGTCTTCTGCATGTCTTTTACGAATCGTTCTATTGATGCATTTAATCTAATTCTCCTCATTCTTGCTTCTTAAGAGTTTTCTTCTCTTCTTCGTTCTGCTGTTACCTCTATCATTCGCCTACTATTTAATCATTCACTACTGCCTCCGTCGCGCTATCGTCTTTTCCTTTATTGTCTCTCCTAATTTGCCCGTTTCATCCCTATAATATAATTGTTTGCTATCCTAACGTGTCATATTTTCTTCAACTGCTCTTTTCTATCAAACGCTCTGCATTCACATTTGTTCTACTCATTATTGTACTTTTCGTATTCTATCCTTTCTTTATTCTATCCTTTCTTTATTCTATCCTTTCTTTACTTCAGTTATTCCTGCTTTAGCTTTTTTATATTAACAATAATTAACTATTTCTTCCGCGGGCAAACTGGTTAACAAACCGATTAAAAAAAGAAACATCTTTCAAAATTATTATGATGGAATTTTGAAATAATTACGGTGAATGCTTGTTTAAGTACTTTATCGCGATGCTAATTAAATATAACTAGCATCGGGTGCTAACGGTTTGTATTTACCGGGGGGGGGGGGGACTTGCTATCCAGTATTAAATACTGTTCAAAAATAAATAAATAAACAAATAAAGCGACAAACTATAATGCGCATGCATCACTGGGGAGACTCTTAAAGAAATTTCGCAAAAGTCCGTTTTTTCTATCCGTAACTTCACTGTTTTTTGTAAACTCCATTAAATGGGGAGCCTGAATTCCCCGCAAGTCTGCAGTTTCCGATGCGCTATACAAATAAGAGGGTTCTTTTATCAGGAGCCGTTCTCTCCACCAATCAGAAATATTCCTAAATTACTTAACTAACTGTTGGCACAAAAACTCATTGGTTGCACTTATTATTCAAACAAATATAGTAAACATGTCGAAGGGGGGATATAGTTTTTATTATAATGATATTGTTAAATTCGATAAAACTGATCATCCGAATAACTGTTTTCGTATTCAATAAGCGATTTTAAAAAACAACATTAAACACAACAGGTAATTTTATTTATATGTGTACCTATAATAACATATTACATAGATAGATGGACTAGATGCGCCCCATCATTATACGAAAAATAATCAATATTCTCTGGTATTACACTTTTTTCTAATCAACCAAAATCCCACAATTACTCGCCGTTTCATATACATATATATTCGCAAAGATTAGAACGAATGACTTAATGCGAAATAATTGAGCACTCAAAGCATTATTAATTAACACCTAATTATGATTCGAATTAAATAATGTTTAATGACACGCGGGAATACAAAACCGCATTGATAATAAACAGATTTTGATTAAATCTGTATAAAAACTAACTGAACTGTGTCATTGGCCACAAGGACTTTTTTCGCCCGGATTAAGAAAGAAAATTTTTTACTCTATATATCGATAATTATTGATCTTCTTAAATCTCTATACGTAAAATATTGTTTAATAAAACAATAATACATTACGCAATGAATAAGTAGGCAGGAAGAAGAGAGTGTCGTGTACAATTGTAGACCTACCTTAAAGTAAAACACAAACGATGACGATGATGATGATTAACAGATTATCAAGAATGCGGTATTTTTAGGTAATATACAAGATGTGACCTACCACTACGTGTCTATCGAATAGGACATTCAGCACATATGACGCGCACATTTTTACGCTATTAATAAATATATACATATGTGTATATATATAAAAATCTTTTCAAAGTTGAATAAACGTAACCTCGCATAGGACATTAATGAGGATCCGGAAATTTTAAAGCTCTCATTAATAAGTTATAAAATAAATTTTACATTTATGATTTCCGCGTCATATCTGTTTTACCGCATCTAACGCGATGTTGTTTGGCGATTCATTGTCAAACTTGCGAACGTAGTTTTTATAGCTTCGAAAAATATGCTTATTTTTTATTTTTTTTTTTAAATATTTCAATAAAAAGTACAAATTTTTATAGAACTGGTAATTACGCCTGAATGAAATTCTTATTTGACGAATAATTTCATAATTAAGTCGAAGATAATTTTACTTTTTCATTTGACTTCTTAATAATCATCACACACAAATCCGGATAATTATAAAAAATTATCATTACGCTTAGTTATTATCCAAAAAGGAGCTCAAACAAATAATAGTAATAACTTAAACAAACAACACAAACTTTAAAGCACAATATAATTATAATTTTATAAACCACCGACACAGGTTTCGGAACTAGTCGATGGTTTATAAAATTCTAATTATATTGTAATTTAAAGTTTATGTTGTTTGTTTAAGTTAATATTACACGATAAGTATCTTTTCCTGCCATATTAATAATAATAATAATAATAATAAATCAACATTTTATTGTCTGTAGAAATAACGAGCACCGTGTGAAGATTATTATATGTATTTACCGAAGATTTAATTTCTATTGAACGGATTTTTTTATTACGCAAGTATTGTATATACATATGTATGTGTAAAACGAAACAACTACAAATGATAATAAATTAATATTACGAAAAAAAGAAAAAAGAAAATATGGGAAGGGGTGAGTACGCTTGTGGTGTCGTTAGAACACATCTATATAATGTCAAATCGGATGAGTCATATCCTGCTTTTTAGCCAGTGAGATGATCATCTTCTCAAGGATTACCAGCGGGATGGTGGAAGCATGTAAAGAATAAAAGTTGGATAAAAATTACACGAGAACCCGAAGAACGTGGACGGATGTCGCGAGATCTGTACGGAATTCCTAGCCCGCAACTAGCCAGTGTGGCGCAGCTGATGAAAAATAAAGTCAAAACGATCGCGATTACTGCGCTTGCGTTGCAAAACACACACATAATTTTGTACCTAGCCCGTAAACACGACCAGCACACACTCTGATCCACTCAATCGCCATCATCATCTCGATCGCGACCGAGCGGTGACGATTATTTTTTTTAATACGATAATCGTTACGACACGTTATGCTAATAAGCATCATCCGCCCTCCGCGGGCTGGTTTTGCTTTTTTACTTCGGATCCTCGCTTCTCTTTATTGGCGCTAATTAAAAACTAGCAGCAGAAACTCCGTTTCTCCCGCTGTTACTAGTGGGGTTTTTTTTTTATTTTTTTTTTTTCTGTTTTTTATCCGGTTTTCACGGGATTTTTTTGTTTTCGAAAAAACGACGTTCGACGGCAATGTTCAGGAACGGAAGTGAATATTATCAGTATCACGTTTTGAAAAATGGCCGATATTAATTCCCACAGCGAATGCAGAATTATAAAAAAAGGACGCAGCGCGTACACAGGTAGAAGATGTGTCGCCACGCTGTATCGGCACCTGTTGCACACGCTTGCGCATCTCGCCGATCGCCGGTATATTTTTCACATTAGAAGACGGCATAACTGGAAAGGGCCGATAAATTAAAGCAGGCTGGATCGCGTGTCGTCGTGCGCTGGTGTGCGTGCGAATCCGGTGTACCGGGGACTCGTAATTCTAGAGATAGTCCCCGGCGATAACTATAACTGATTGCTGGCACCATTAAACTTTCTAGCAGTGCGCAAGTCGCCTGTCGGTAATATTCGTGTAATTTTTTTTACATAATTTCTCACCGAAGAGAAGGCTAGACCGCGGTTGACGACTTCGCTGCGATGATCGTCCTTTTAAAAACATATATCCGACTTCATTTCGAGATATCTCTCGTTAATACCATCACACACATCTCGGCACAGCCCCAGCATCGTACCCGGGACGATCTGGTCAACTAGTATGTTAGCAGCAAAACTCTCGGTGGCTTTACTTAATTACCCGGTCGCATCTCGAATTTATTATGTTCCTATTTCCGTTCACATTTCTCTATCAAAAACACGTCATTCCAACATTCGTTCACTCACATTTACTCTTCTCTATCTCTCTATCCGAGGATTTTTTTTTTTTTTTTTTTTTTGATCGTGGGAATTTAGTCGCGAGAAATACTAATTTCAGTATTTTATGCGATGTTCATTCGAATTTCCGGCTCACTACTATTGGGATTAATGTCGCTTATCGGCTCGTTGAAAGAAGAACTTTCCCGGTTCGAAATCTCTCTCCGGAAGATTTTCAAGGTGTCTGCGTATTGATCGGTTCTTCTTCATTTTAGATCTCGTTGCTGGTCTTTCAACATTTCAGAGTTACACGATTTCTTCGAAAATAGAAGAGTTTCGATTTTTCTCGTCTCTCGCCTCTTACGTCAATTGATACCGGCTAATTAGATTTCGTTTAAAAATGCGTGTTTTTCTTTTCTTTTTTTGATTTTCACGTAAGTTGTGTTGATTGCCCGCCTATGTTCCCGACGATTTTGTTGATTATCTTTCATCCGATATTGTAGTTTTAATAATTTTCGAGAAATAATAATTCGAATAATCCAATAACACGAGATCGGTACGAATAACGCGCGAAAAACTTTCATTTCTCTGTCAACCAATATATACAGAAATTAGAAAAACTGTCACACCCATTTATATTATATCTAACGACCGACCCCCGCCCTCCCCCGTTTAATTTGTAATTTCCAAAAATCTATTTCTATATTTATTATATATCTTCTGGTATTCGTTCTAGCAATTTAATATTATATCATCAATGTGTTACGCTACTATAGGGTGATTTTTTAAGAGTTAAGTTTTTCAGGTTGGCAGCACTGGTTGGTATCGGCGTCCAAACGTCATTTGTCAAAGTGAAAAGTTTTCAGTATACCCTGCCATTTCATCATGGAAAGACTTACACAAACGAGCAACGATTGCGCAAATTGTTCAAATTTATTATCAAAAACCAGTGCTCTGTGAAAAATGCGCATCGTTTGTTACGACCTGGTGAATCAACAATTCGTGCTGTTATCACCAAATTCGGTGCGAAATTTACTTTGTTGGACATTAAACCGTCGACTACTCGCATGAAATGGCAGAGTATAGTGAAAACTTTTCACTTTGACAGATGACGTTTGGACGCCGATACCAACCAGTGCTGCCAACCTGAAAAACTTAACTCTTAAAAAATCACCCTATATTTTTCCCCTTCGGCCGAAAATTTTTGTTAGATACTCGGGATTCTGTGAAATAATACCTACTGTTGCAAATTCGTTAGACGGCCGATTTCGTGGTTAAAATTTTTTCTTCTTCAAAATTCAGATATGAAGAGTGGATAAATCTTGTACGAATTCATCCGATGTGCTTGACTTAACACGACTTTACAACTTCATCAGCCGGCACGTTTAGTGACCGATTATTCAAAAAATATACGGCGCAAAAGGATTATTTGTCGCCAATCGACAAACAGTCTGACATATCGAAATGTGTTTTTACTTCGCTGTCTGACCTTCCAAGTACATTGTGAAAATGTAACTATATCAGCAATGTAAACTCTTCCGTGTTGGAAGAAAGTTGCATTGCTCGAGATAAATATCCGACTTCTTTATTTTATTTTATTTTATTTTATGTTATTTTATGTTATTTTAAACAGCGACGTTATGCCTGAATGAATTTTATAAGTTCGAGTTAACGCTGAAAGTGAAAGCCTGTCTGACATTCTTCTTTTCCGGAAAAATGGTGGTCTCTTTGCCAGCACTTTTATTATTATTTCGCGGAACAGTCGGGGTTACCTTTTATTTTTTACTTCGTTTTATTACAACATTTCGTATGAGCGTGTAACTGCCGGTGACTGAATCATTTTTAAGTTTCGTTTGACGTAACATCGTTAAACTGCGCGATCATTGTTTTCATGTTTTTTTTTTTTTATTACACACCGATTTTCCTGAAATGTCACTTTACAATTGGACGACACAATATCGACGCTGAAAAGCGGCGATCGCTGGCCTCTTCCATTTTGTACGTTATTATTATATGTCGACGTACCTTCGAACGAAGACGGTCTTTCGGAAAAGTTGCGTAGGGCGCTGTCGGTTACGGGTGGAAAAACCGTTTTCTAACGTTCGCAGTCGTTTGCTTACAAATAGTGAATGTATTCTTAGAAGGATCGAGTAACGGAAAAGTTACTTCACAACGAAAAAGTTAAAAAGTTAATTTAACAGTTCCAACAACGGCGGCCAGCCAGCCAGCCAGCCAGCCAGCCAGCCAGCAGGGAAATAATTTTAATTAAAAAAAAACCCAATTACCGAGTAATTCTCGCTGACTCGGCATAGAGAAAAGTTAATGAGCTATACAGAGAAGTGTACATTACACGCGGAGTCGTGTGTTGTCGAATGGGGTAACCTGTTCCTTCCGCGTGAAATCACTTCCGCATCTTGGCCGCGATTAATCAACCGCTAATTTCTTTCTTCCCTGCCCGACCCGTACCAGTGAGCCTGCGCGCGGCATATGAGCATGTCAATGGTTCTTTATTTATTATTATTTTTTCCTTCTACACTTCTGAATTCTCATTCGGTTCCGAAATAAATAAATCGCCGGAAACTATGCCCCCCCCCATATTTAATTAACGCTCTAATCGGGACGCAGCATTTTACTGCGATAAAAAAAAACAACCGTTCTCCAGAAGTGGAATACGAAAAGGGCAGGTTTTTGACGAGAATCGAAGAAGAATCTAGAAAAAAAAAAAAAAAAGCGAACAAACGGAAAAGGGAGCTGTAGATAAATGGGTCAAAAGGAAAATAACTACAGTAGCAGAACCGGATGATGAATCGAGTTCCGTCTGCGTATTCTAGGGGATGGCCGGTGCATATCTAAGGATCGACGGCCAATTCGTACACGTCGACTAACAACGAAGTCGATTATACTTGGCTTCTGAGTATTCGTTCGCATCTCATACTTTTTCTCCCATTCAAGATTGTAGACGAAATCTAGAAATGTGTTTATTTTCGATACATGATCGAAACGTGATTGTTAACGAGCTTTTAATGAAGACGTAATTTTATTTTATTCTATTTTCCCTCGACGCAGTTCAAGCAATGTTCGACGAGGGCCGTTTTTTTGTTTTTCTTTTCCCCAGGTTTTATAATTTCCAATCGTAATTTCTTCACCGATATCTGCGTTACTACTCCGGTTTTGAAGTGCACCACTGAAATTTAACTGGAAAAAGTACAACGATATTCGAGAGACTCTAGCCTTCCACCGTTAAACAGAACAAATTATCGTAAGTGCGCGCGTTTGTAAGTCGGTGTACGCGATAATTTCTCGTTATTTTCAATTTTCTTTTAACCGGTAATTAAAAACAAAAAAAATCGTTAGAGAGAAAACAGTCGGCTTGTTTTTGAATAATAATTATCATTATTGTCGTGTAATTTTTTAATTTGCGGGTGACCTTCAGAGTCGATCCTAAATGCTTTCAGTCTCGACTTTTATTCCCGCTACCTCTAATGGGGTAAAACGAAAAAAAAAAAAAGAAAAGGAAATGTTGCTAAAAACGAGTTTTCATTTAAAAAAGATGGCGTTTTATTATCTCCCTAATCGGCTTTCATTAAGTTACCGCTATACTTTTTTTAATTTTGTATTATTATTACTATTATTATTATTATTGTTAGCAGTATTAAGTTGTTTTTTTTTAAGCTTTCATAATTTAACACGCGAACGGCAATCCGAACTTTAAATCCCCTATAGCATTTCACTCTATGCCTTTCTGTTAAAAATACACAGCTTAGTTTACAACTATAACGATCGGGCGCATTTTACGTTATATCTTATACGCGCTTTTGAAGTTGTTCTACAGCATGTCATCCACGTCATGTACATGCGACACATATTCTAAAAATATAGCCAAAGTGTGGAATCAAAATTGAAAAGCAAATATCGAATTAGAACGAAAATTAGCTTTTTTTTTCTTCCTTTCTTCCCTCTCTTTTGAAAAACTGTAACGTTGACGGTAATATAACATTTTGTTTCGATAAAAAAAATTTCGGTATAAAACATTAAATATAGTTGCAGGCATTCGGATATTTTTATAATTCCGCATACATAAACATGCCGGTTGATCACATTTTACCACTAAAATCCATAATCGGTCGATCCCACACGCTACTGAACTCTTCCTATAATTAATGTATATATAGCCGCGTGCCATTTTTTTTTATTTATAATATTTGAGTTGCTGCTTGTAGCTTTTTCAAAGAACATCCACCGTGTAAAGTGCTAAAAATTTGTAACATACAGGTAATAATAATACTGTTTTGTTTTTTTGCATTTTCTCTTTTACTTCATTTTTTTCTCTATTTACGTTTTATTTAAACTTTATTAAAATCTTCTTCTTACTGCTACTGTTTTTTAGTTTCGTTCGATTTATTTCACCATCTTGATTATTATAATGTTTCGTTCATTCTAACTAAAAGGATGACTCTGCTGGTATATATGTCATTTAGGTAATATGTCGTTTTTTTTTTTTTTAGTTGAATTTCCTGTTTTGTCAAATATTTCCAAATTTTTAGTAATAAGCGTACTCTCGTCTATCTGCTTAGCACGCCTTCTTATTTAATTGGTTCACTTTTTTTGCCGGTCCGTAATTTCTTTTCTCTCTCAGGTTTAAACGTTGTGTCCGTAATTTACCGATTTTCCATCCTCTACAACTGGCTTAGATTCCATATCGAGCATTAATAATCAATAAACAACAGTGGGTTAATGCTGAGGTTTGTTTTATCATTACGGAATATGGTGGTCGTCGGATGCTTATTAAATTTAAGGTATTTGTGCTGTATTTTAATAATGGGTAATACAACGAATTGTTTTGAAATTATACTGCAGCATGAGAGTCTAGCATTCTAAAGGAGTGTGGATACACAGCCGAAAAGACAAGAAATCTGCTAGAAAAAGAAAAAAAAGATATATATGCATATGGATGTATGTACATTTAAGCAGTTTAGCTGTTTTGAACACAATGCTACAACGTCATTATAAAGTTACTGGTCCCGGTAGGGATTATTAGAAATGACCTGTGGTGTGATAATTAAAGTTATTGATATCTACGCTGGAACGAGCGTTACATAGCAAGAAAGCTTAAAAATTTCTTTAATAACTCGAATCGAGGCGAATGGCGATATAAATGATTGTTTATCGTTGTTAGGCGTATTTTCGTCGTGACCTTTGACAAATTCGAATGTGGTCGTTTCAGTGGAATACCTTGTTACAATTTTTAAAAAACGACAGATATCGTCAACAACAAGAATAGCGATAATATCGATTATAATAATGATATCGAATAATAATAATAATAATAATAATAATAATAATCGAATACGCATTACCTTCACAGTCTGCGCCTTCAACGGTTTTTCTGGATCGTTTAGGTACTCCATCGTTATACCGTAGAACTGTCCCTTGTTGATATACGTCACTCGATCATCTTCTCTTCTTTGATTGGTCGAAATGGCTGTTTCCAAATGGAATCGAAATCCGTATTGGGAATATCTGCAAAATATTAAGATATACGTGTAAATACGTGTAATTGCGCGCATACAAGTAAACACGTGATAATAAATAAACACGCAGAGCGCGATTATAATCAAACTCGTTGACCTTTTAAAATTAATAATTTAGTCGTATTTTGTGTAAAAAGCATATGGCGACTGTCTCAAGGATTCATTATGTGATACCGTGAGCGAGAAGCGAAAACATAATAAAAACATATCCGCAGCATGATATTTCTACCTGTATGCGCGTGAGCGACACTCGCACAGTTGCCAACAACAGCACAGCCAGCGCACCTCCGATTTCTTTTTGTTGTTTCTAATTATTTCTTTCTTTTCTTTTTTTTCTCTTTTTTTTTTTTTGACTCTTTTGACTTTTCCTTGGCTATCGTTTACTGGAGAGAAAAAGCGTAGAAAAAAAAAAGAGCAATTTCACAAATGTGTGTCTCTGTAGTGCTGATAATATTGAGCAATACTTACATTTTATCATAATTCTATTTATTTTCGGAAATTTTTTGCATTAACTTCATTACATAACAACACTCATTCGGTCGAACTGAGACTAGAGAGAGAGAGAGAGCGAGAGAGACTCCCCGTGTTCGATCGAGGAATTCGATTGAAAGATGTTATTTTTATGTAATATAGAGATAGTTTACAAAAGTAATCATTAACATACGCATACATGGTTATTTTCAGAAAAAACCATGTTTGCATATTTTACGAAACGGAGAAATTCTTGATTATCTCTGTAATTTACGTGTCGCCATGATAACGTCGCTATGGGCATGTGCGTGTGTGTGTGTGCGGCGATGTTTATCAGCATTCTCATTTTAGGCCAAAAAAAAGTTCTATTTCGTTTCTGATCGGGTTTTTGATTGAAAAGCACTGAGAATGTCGCCAAAATCTGTCGACGCTATTTTTGTTAGTGTGTACGGTCTAATTTATAAAGCAATTGAAAAATTAAGCATTTCTACGTGGCGTATTATTTTATGATAAAACAGGGAGGTTATGATTCGTATATCGAGAAGTAGTCCATATTTTATTTATTCATTGTAAATATCCGCGATTTTTAAAAAATTAACGCTTTATCCTTTTTTTGTGATTCGAAATTTGCAAAAGATTTCTGGTAAGACTTTTATGGGCGGTCACCGACATCGGAAAAATTATTTCGCGCGGTGAAATCTTAGAGAATATAGATTAAACATCTGGGTAACGTAAAAATATTGCTTCGGCAATTGTCTAGGCGGAATAATAAAAAAATTTCGAAAAACAAGTAGGACCTCGACAACATCTTGAATATTTTTAAAACGTATTAATTAATTAATAATTAATGCGGCACTATTATTAAAGAGCTCTGCAATTTTATGTGTTACTTTTATTAATTTGTTACCATATGTATATTATTGGCCAAACTTTCATTTAGTCGCCAGGTTGACCGTTCTCGGAAATTAAACAAAAGATATTATCAATAGCAATTTTGAAATGAAACAAGTCGAAAAGTGCTGAATGGCCAAAATGAAATAATCTACATGAAAAAAATGTTCCTCTATAGTAGGTGTTGTTCAAATTCGAATAGCAGCATTAAGGTCGTTAGTAAAGTTGACTTAGTGTCTACGGTTCTTATTGTAGAATGCGCAACAGTCGATCTATTTCTAAAAGAAATATTATTAATGCAAGGGTTGTTGTTACAGTTTTTTTAAATTTTTTTATTATTATTATTTTAGTGCAGTGAATTGAGGAAATAATGATTTTTACATTAAAATGGCCGGATTTTAACACATACATATCGGCAATTGAATATTAGATAAATTTAAGGTAAAAGGAAAAATAAAAAGATAAACAACACAATCGGGTTAACAATATTTTACCCGTATCTGAATATAGGGATGATACACAAAATTTATGTGAACCCTCCGGAATAATTTAGCGGCAATTTTTTTTTTTTCCAGCTCATTGAACTGATCATTGGGAGTAATTGCAAACAAGTTTTTTTGAGACTAATTTATCGATTTATTCAAACTAATCTGGAATAATTGCAAAACAGTTATTTTAGACTAATCTTTATGGAGGAGAAAGTTGTATTTGAGAGGCGTAACCTTTGGACACTACTTACGCGAGTATAGCGGAATTCCGTAATTAATGAATGTATATTTCTTTTCGCTTTTTTCGTTTAATACATTATTATTGACACGACACGCTAGAAAAGAAGCAGGCTCGCTGGCATCAAAACCCCCACACAACTAGACAATTGTAAATAGACGATAGAAGAATTTGTTAGTGTTCAGTCGGCTCATCATTTAAAATAATATTTCAGAATATTTGAACATAACGATTTGTTTTAATTATTAACAGTGTTTTACTAAAGATTGTGAAGATACGGAATAGAATAAACAAGCGAAAGATGTAAAAAGATTCTACAAAGTTAAGTTAACGTTAAACTGCTGGAGGACCACCCCCATTAAAGCAAAATTTTTATTTCGATCTACTTTTTTCCCAATTAAAAGGGAAATTACAACAGGAGTAAGAAAGTGAACAATCGTTATAGTTTACAAGCGCAATTAACAGAACAGGTGAATTAAGAAAAACGCGTACGGATAGATGCGCAAGCTTTATTCAAACGTTTCAGAGAAAAAATGAATTGCACGCCCTGCTGACGTAAGTTGTACTAACTGAAATAACTTTGCGTCTGTGTGTAAAACTGTCTGTGTTTTTTTTTTTGTTTTTTGTTCTTTTTCGTTTTTAATTAGAAGAATAATCCGAATTTGCAAAGTTCAAAATCTAAAAAATAAATATTTATTTTAGCTTCAGCGTTCTCGGCTGTAGATATTAGAACGTTATTCGATTTGTTGTTACTCGCTGCAACTAGCTTTCAACCTATCAATTATTTTTTTTTTTTTTTTTTTTTTTTTTTGGAAAATAATTTTGCATAGATTAGTATTTTTACTCTGGATCTTGTACGGGATTAAAATTATTTTACAAAAATTTCTGCTGTACCGAAAATTCTGTTTCATTTCCCGGGGAATGTCGTAAGTTTTTTTCACGTGTCCTAATTCAGTCCAAAGGTGCGATTGCAAAAAAATAGATACTTTTTTAGTTGCTAATTGCTTATTACATAAAATACTAGTCGTGCTGTATTCTACGAACAATTAGGCAAAATGCTACACAACGATATGATCGCGCCTGAGAACTGGTCTGTAATTACCTATTCGATTTTTTTTTCTATTTTTCGTTTTCTCATAATAGTCGCAACAATTAAGACCTTGTCGATGTTTACTGGACTCTGCTGTGCAATGTTAATTCAAGGAAATACGCTTAAACTGTTAACGATATCTTTAATTTCAGCATAATCGCATCCTAGGGCTTTATTTTAACACTACCATTGCTATTTCCGCAGTCGCCATTCGGCATAAATTTCACCACCAACTTGAATAAACCGTGCCGCTAGAGAGCGCTCCTTTTTTATTTACCATCGGACTCTATTATTGCCTTTCATTCCGCGTTTACATGTTTCGTTACTTTCTTCTCCCTATCCTTTACCGCTATTTTTTCGATTATTTTCAGACACCGTTTAATCCCGTTCCGCTGGTCTAGCTCTTTGAATTCCCCCTTAAAGGTTTGACTCGGCACCCATTTATTGAAACTTGAACATCTAGTTATCTTAATACGGATAGTTTCTCACAGCTACTGTTCCCGTCACAACAAAAAAATTTCTCACTACGTACGATGAACTTTCACTGCCCATATACTAGAGATAGGTCGATAATTAGAACCTCGACGCGCATTCAGCGGTCATCTAGCGAATGGACTACCGTAACGATCACGCAGAGACCTTTAATGGTTACTTGGAGCGTACTTGTGATTGAACCTCCCCTACTACTCTTCTCGGTGTTAATGATTAAAACAAAACGGTATTCATGTATATATATATATACGTATGTATATTTAAAAAGCGTTATATTTTCAACAAGAAAATAGCAGCATTAAAAATGTAGGCCTTACAAAGTATTTGGGATTAGTTGTTTTAAAAATAGTCACGGAAATATGAGTTCATAAACAAATTAAGGGTATATATATAAAGGAACGTTTTTTTTTTCTTTTTCTTTTTGAAAATTATGAAAAAATTTTTAATTTTTTGTAGAACAAACGTTTTCTTTCCGAAAAAGAAAAATCGATTCCAAACAAAAAAAATAAAAATAAATAAAAATAAAAACCGTCAAAAATATTTTTTTCTTCGTCGATTGTGAAAAGAGTTGTTTCTGCGCAAAATTATCGACGAAAAATGTGTCTTAGATAAAAATTCGGGCAGGAAATAGCTTCAGCACATTCTTTACGCATTTCAGGATAAACGAATAATTCAGTGGTGTTATTTTGCGGTTATGCAAAATGAAGGAAAATTATGTATTTGCCGAAAAAATTTGATAAATGTTCAACAGAGATTTCAGACGATAAAATCGAGGTCGCATATATTGAGTCGGTGCTAGCGATATTACCGTCTAAATATACGCGGTGCCGGTATATAGAACTTTGTGGAACGAGCGCGATTTTTCGCCTTATTATATGCAACGTACGAAAGAAATAATCGTATCGGCTATATCGATACTTTATTTTGTTTTTCATCGAAAATTGCGTAACAGGTGATTTAATCAGACCGTTCGAAAAGAATTGCGCCATTAATTGTGATGTCGCCTTCATTAGTAATACACTTACACGCACACACATGCATACGTATATGTGTGTATATACGTGTGTGTGTGTGTGTGTGTGTGTGTGCATTATTCAGTCATCGAAAGTTTTCGTACACTAATTGACGTCAACGTAGAGGGACGCGTATCGGTAGAACGTAGAATGGTTGCACAACCGGCAATAACGATGAAACCCATTAAAACGGTAGCGACCGTAGTGGTGCAGAGAGACTACGTAACACGAAGGAAAAATCGAAATATCGAAAAAATCCATATGCTCATACGTATATATATCTATCTACTCTGATGCTAATAACGATTATCGATATGTTGTAATACCAAAAAGACCGGGAAAATAATTAATTAACGCGTCCTAATGGAAAGCATAATTGCGTGAGTGCAATTAAAAGTATCTTTCGCATCCAGTTTCTCTCGTTCACATTTTCTCTTCTCATCAGTTGCTGCCACCCCGCTGTAGATGAAATCGTAAGGAGAAAATTTACCTAGTCAGCGAACTGGGCACGAGGAAAATTAGTCCGCCGGAAGGGCGAACGATTTATAATAATTTGGAAAAAGAAAGATGCGCCCATAAATGTAATAGACCAACCAAATCGTACTAATTGACGTAATGAAATATATAATACGTAATAACCTGCATACTGTTATAATTGGTTAATAAAAATATAGAATAACTACTAAAGAAGCATTTCTTAAGAATAAATATGAAATAGTTGCAATGTTAAACACGTTTTTTCATTATTTTCTGCCTATCGAAGGGAAAGAAATATTAATAACAATTAGTAATGTAGGATATATTGTCTGAACTTGGATTATCTTGTTTGTTTTTTTAGACGATGAGATTCTTCATATTTATTTTCTTTATTTTAACTGATGGTGGAATATCGCTGGAAACGTTAACGTCACAATATTCTTAAGAAATTTGTTATTTATTCTTGGTAATTATTCGCTATTTTATTGGAATAAAATAATAAAAAACTGCACCCGCTGTTTCCTCTAAACAGCAAAAACTTCTAAAAATCGGTTAATTAAAAAAACTGAATTTTTAAAATTGTTTAAAGATTTCTCTGGAAAAAAGTCCTTAAAGAATTGAAAAAAAAAAAAAAAGAGGAAATATTATTAAAAATAAGAGATTTTTTTTCTTTTTTTCTAATGGGGTTTGTCAACACTAGCCCAAGAAATGAGAAGAAGGAAAAAATAACGTTATATTCTTAAATAGTTTTGAGAATAGCGGATAAAAATAATTCAAGAGCAGGAATAACAGAAGCAGAAGGAAATGAGAGAGAATGTAAGAAGCACCGTTAAGAGGTGTAGGAATACCGAGCTTTAATAGAAAAAAGAGTAGAAGGATGCAAAGCAGAGAAGGTCGCACATTCAAACAAAACATGATATCAGAGTCACAAAATTAGAAGGGGGATGAAAGAATGGAGTAGAGGTAGACGAAAACCACGAAAATGATGCGGGAAGGAACTATGGTTAAAGCGAAGGTGACAAATAGCAGAGATTGTAGAGCGTTTAAGAGAAGGAAGAAATTTTTAATTTCTGGAAGCAGTGATTATTCCGAAAAAGAAAGAGAAAAATATTCACTTAGCTAAAATTCGGGGCGACGAATAAAGGACAATAGATCAAAAAAAAGTATATGACAGTTTCGGTGGAATTTTTGAATAAAAAAAAGAATTCATTAATTAAGCGTGATGATGATATTTTGCGTATATTTTCATTTTACTATCAAGTTAAGCACTATGGAACGAGGTAATAATTGAACTCCTGAGATTTTCCTAGCCTGCTGGTTTTTAACTGATCATTCAAAGAATAATACTTCATGAAAATAAATTTATATATATATATATATATATATATATATATATATATGTATATATGTATGTAGCCCTTAACACGTAAGAAGAGATTAAGAAAACTAGAAAAATTGATGGTGTCGCTACAGCTCATACACACGAACTGAGGTTCTTCATTGATTTTTAATGTCCCGAAGTATTAATTTAAAAAAGTAAGAAATTTCATCTATATAAATTTTTAATCTCATTATTGGTAATCGTATTTTATTTAATAAAAGTAAAATAAAATTTTAGTTTACTTTTATATTTGGCAGATAGAAATTATTAAAAAAACAAAAAGAAAAAATATTTCAAAAATCGGCGATATAGCGGAAGAACGACATCAAAGATGGAAATTGTCTGCAGAGAGTTACACGGAGTTTATTCTCAACCGTATCGGTTTAAGAACATCTATTAGTAACTCGGTTAAAGTTATGGCACACCACTAGCATTGGTCTACTAGCGGGGTAAATCAGTTTTAATTTTGATAAAAATTAAAATAAGAAAGGTAGAGTAAATTCTTAACTATTCTGCGAAACGGAAAATAATGTTTTATAGAAAATGGCAATTCACGTGGGGCCAAAGGTCGCAAAAAAAAAAAACAACTGTGTTTGCCTATATCGTAGTCGCGACATTTACCGTCATTGTTATCAACCGCAAAATCCACGATGAGCTAATTTATATTCATCACAGGTTTTTTAACTTGTAAGATTCTAACCTCATCCTTAATGAACTTTGTTCTCCTTTCTAACGAATTCATCCGCTAATTCTTTTCCGAAAATTAATGTCTTATCCTAAAAAAAAAAAGAAAAAAAAACCATTTCAACCATTCCTTAAAGACTCTTTTTTCTCCTCGATATAAATTTAATTCTTTTTTTCTCCTTGGTGTCACTTCTGCTTCTTGGAACTCTTTTTTATACTGAAAAATAAAAAAAAAAAAAAAAAAAAAAAAACAAACAAAAGAAACCTTCCTCTTTTCGCCCGGGCTAAGGAAACTCTTCGAAAACATTCAACCTATTGCTTGTCGTTCCCTTATTGCTACTATATGTCGTCTTCGTTTTGAACATAGTTTTCTCTTCTATTATCTTTATTCGCTCATATGCTCTCGACGATGATGCATTTTAATGACTCTTAATCAGTGTAATACCAATATCATGTTTTATCTTTCCACCGAACGTTCTCTCCTTTTTCGCAGCTTTTGCTTCTTATCCTATACTCCATGTAATGCTTCTTCTTTCGTTTCCTTTCTTGTTTGTCGTTTCTGACCTTCCGTTTTAATTCAGCATTATATTACTCTAATCTATGTACCCGAAAAAAAAAAGGAAAGATGAATCTACTCGGTGCATGTTCGCTGTTCCCCATTATGTCCTATATAACGATGTTTAAAGAGTTTCGTATTTATCAGAGAGAAAGAAAATTTGAAACCGAATAGTCGAGAAAGTGTATACACTAACCGTATACATTTTAGAATAGCCGATAATTATTTATTAGGACAAGCAAAATAACGTTACCGCGTGAAGTATGGAAATGCTCGATGTGTGATATAACTCGAGATTCCAATAGCCGAAAATAAGTAACTACATATGAGGGATTTTTGTGAACTGTTCTAGAACACAATAATATGGTCGTGCTGTTCTCTGTCTCCGTTGAAACCAATTAGTAATCCCGGCGGGAGCTGGAAACCAATTAAAAACTACTTAAGCATTTTCGAGGTGATTTTCATATTACACTAATTAGAGACGATATATATTATATGCCTCGTTATTAACCGGGGGATTTAAAAATTAGAAACTGAACGAAGGCGAATGTTATAAAACAAGAGGAAGAGCGAAAGGGAACTATCAGATGGAAACTGGCTTGAACGTATTACGAAAATTGCAAGTATTAGACATGGGCGGATGAAGTATGCAATGAGGTAAATACGCATTAATTCGACGACGACGACGACTCCTCTTAAGCAGAAAAAAGGAAGTATGAGAAGCGAAGTTTAGGCGAACGTTCTGAATAAATCAGCAACCGAATGATGACGACGGTTTTCTATATCGGCCGGCCGAGCGATACGATGGATATTTAGAACTCGAAGGTGGAAACGAAAAGTGAAATGGGAATAAATCTCGAGTGCGCGTAACTGTTCTGCCAAAGAAGAACTACAATTATATGGATAATAAATAAGAAGCGATCCGGATTGCGGGCCGTACCGTCCGACATCGGTGACAATTTTTGTCGAGCGGGGGAATGGAAATTGGAATTGGAACTGGAACTGGAAGCGGACGACGATAAATTGAACGGCGTAGGTTGATCGCGGGGCACTTAAACTGGACGCAGCGAAACGCGAAAAAAAAAAAAAACACACATTACGTACGTTGGGTATTATTATGTATTTGGCGCGAAAATTAACGGCCACATGTGGGCTGTATACGAGCAAAGAGCGCCAATTCGAATAGCTAGCAAATTGTAAATACGGCGTTGGAAGAACGAGGCGAAATTGAGAATTTCTCCCCCCCCCCACACACACTCTGTAACGCGGTATGCATTCGCGCGTTTACACACTGGTGATGTAAAATTATAAAACACCGTCACTACTATCCACTAACCACTATCTACTAACTACTAACTACTATTAGCGCTACTATCTACTAACTACTAAATTTCTTTTATATATTTAAATGCAAGGATTCGTCATAAGAATCGCTTATGGATCAACTAACAGCAAAATTGCTTCGCTCCGTTCTTTAGTTCACACCCATATTCGGGTGTGTGCGACAGTGCCATTTTATTCAATACCACATGACACTTAGACGTACATTTTACAAAAATTATCGAAAAAGACGGAAAACAATAGTAATCAGCTTCTTCTTAGTGTGTTTTAATTATGCCGTATGGTATAATAATAAAACACTCTGAAATTATTAAAACCATTATTATCATTTATTATTATTAATGATTACTGTTAGCACTGCCATTGTCCCCCCCTTTTTTTTTTATTTCAAGTTTCGTTTGTGGAATTCCGCGTCATTAGCAGTGATAATAATCGATTTGGTTTGATTTGACTATCACTACTAGAAAGCGTATAGAGAGAAGCGTATGCGAACAAAAAACCGTAGAAAATAATTAGTCACTTTTTTCGTCGGATTAGACTACCGCTGCAGATTTCTTTTTTTTTTTTTTTTGTTTTCGGATTCGTTAGCTAGACACCCAGGAAAGAGCTATCAGCTGAATTTCGACTCGGTCAGATACTGACAGTAGACAGGAACCATTGAGCTGGAATAATAATGGACGGTAAGGAGAACGGATTAATTAAGACACGCAATGAGATCTCTAGAATTTCAACAGATGAGAATATAGAACACGATGCAAAAAGGATGAACATTCTCAAAGAAGATATAAAACCAACAGGTGACCATCGTTTCGTTCAGATGAAAAGGGTAATCGGGAAAAAAACCAAGAGGAAAGCGAACCCGGGGAAAAGACGGAATCGTTAAACTGCAAATGAATAATAGAAATAACGATAGAACAGCGAAGGGAACTCAAGAAACCAGAAAATAGATTAAGGTTAGAGGTTGAGCAGATAGATAAAAGGAACGTTCGTTGCGAATAAAGGAAGAGTCCCTCTCTACATCTGATACCAGAATATAGGATGATTTTTTTTTTTTTAAAAGAAGGAGCAAAGACGCAACTGTGGAAAATTGTTTGGAATAGAGAAGCCGATTTTGCGAGGGATGTTTAGAGATGATCTGTGGACGAGAATAGGTCAATTTATTTTTGCTCGTTTTTTCGAAATTTTCGTTAACATGTTTTACAGAAAGGCCATCGTCACCAAATTATTATTTTTACACAATAACCGTTTGGAAATAGTCAAACAATAACAATATAATGATGGTAAAATTGAAATAGAATGGCATGCCAGTAAGAAACGTGTGTAACTTTTTTTAACGCTCACATCATCGTATATTATGGTTTTACCTGGAAACAATGGGTTGTGCTTGGCTACGAAATCAGAGGTACCATGGGATTTCGGGAGGTGTCTCGTTCCGGATCCGAATCACTTCCAGGTTTATACTTAATCTGAAATCGAATATTACCAGAGAAATCTGGGAAAGTAAAGGCGATATCGATCCGATCGCAAGTAGAAAGGAACTGACCCCCGGTATTCTCATCAGATCCGTTAGGCTTAGTACTGTACTGTGAATCTTAACTTCACAACCTCCGATGATACCTGACGGGTATGGGACTTACTTTATTTTTCTAACCTTATTTTCTGGGTTTTGGGCTGAATTCAGACAAAGTCCGACTATCGGACGGGAGCTCTCGCCACGGCACTAGACACTGCGAGCGGTACGCACAGACACCTCGATGTAGAACCCCCCCCCCCCCCCATCCACGGGGTGAAGGGAAAATGCGTACGCACTCCATCGACATTCGGGGGCGCGGACGTTGAAATTACGACGATGATAAAGATAAAAAAAAAACGTCGGCAATAATGGAAAAGTGTCTTAACGGCGCGATAGCAGACGATGCCCCTTTAAACGGACCAACACACGTACAGGCTCTCGCAGATTTCGGATACGGGAAGAACTGCTCTTAGAATGTCTGGACAACAGCAGCAGCAGTAATAGACGGAACACGATGGACTAGACTGACCGTCTGATCGGCAGAGGTCGTGCAGCAGAAGTAATAGGAGTAATAAATAAAAAAAAAAAAGAACGGATGAACCGCGAAATCAGAGACAAGCCAACGGGTAGTAAAAGAAAAACAAACACAACATCGGACACGGACGACAAACAGAATATCGTACTCAGTTATATTTTTTTCGTGCGTTTTTTTGCGTCTCTCCTTTTGCATATATGCAAGGGGTCGGGCTACTCTCACACGCAGCAGCAGAAGAAGACGACGATGACGAAGGAGAAGCGGTAACAGATGTCTAGCAGGCAGCGGAGAATCTTGTTTGCAGCCGAGTGGCGATATTGTTAAAATTTACCTGCAGACAGGTAAGAATTTGCCCCGGGCCGTAATTGACCAAAGCGGTTCTTCTTGCGAGTCCATCTCCGATCTGACCTATTTGTCTGCGACCAGATCGTTTTTTGTTTTTCTGTCCGAGATCCGGCGTATTTTCTTTTGTTTCTTCGATTTCATATCGATTTTGCGTAATGCGTTTTTGCAGACGTGCGCGCACACTCGCGCAAATTCGCACACCGACGCCGAGTACCGATGATCCTTGTTACTCGGCTGCCGTGCAGAAAGTGCCGCTCTCTCGCCCGCCGGGGGCTGACCGGAAAAAAGGAGAGAAATAATAAAAATAGAGAGCTGTCTCGAGATGCGTGGCAGGGGGGCGTTCCCCGACTGGTCGGTGTGTCTGAAGAGAGTCACCGTTTTTTTTTTATTTTTAATCTATTTAGGTCATAATTATTACGGGGGGTTGAGAGTCTATTGATTTATCGTGTCACCGTCTTGCACAAGAGTAGGATCCTGGAACGGTGGACGAATGTCGACGGCAAAAGAAACGATTTTTACCGACCGGTGATATGTGTTTTTTGCGTAACGACGTCCGTAGCAGCAGAGTCCATTTTCCCCGTGAAACACACTTTCTAATTAAACGGCCACCGATTGTTGCCGAATCGTCTGCAACACGTAGAAATAAATAAAAAATCGACCGAGTTCCGCTTTTCCCCGTGTCGAAAAAGTGAATGCGACTATGGGAATGGGGGCAGCATCAAATGAGAACTGGTTTATGCGAAGCAGAGGACCATGTTCGAATTTTAGGATGCATCTTTTACAAAAATCGATATCATCTCCGTGGACGACCGATTTCACTATTAACAGAGAATTATTCATCCGGCATGACCAGCTATCACACACATGCAAATAATCCGAATGTTATATCTATTAGGATAAATGCGAATATAAATTATAATAATTGCTGCTCGGTGTTATTTTATCAAACTTCTTTTTCTCTTTTTTCTTTTTCCTAATTCCGTCCATATATATATATATGTTTCCGTGAATTATCCCGTGTCGCCCTACATTTTGTTAAATGAGAGTAAACAAAATTTTTAATATTTCAACTCAAATTTTTGTGTTTTATTTATACACTAATTTAAGCGTTTTTTAATTAATTTTTCAGCCCGCGTTGCGCTTGAAACAATTATCCCATTCCTAGACTATTTTGCGCTGAAATTTACCGCTATCCGGTGCTTTGCCGTAAAAAGAAAACAAAAAAACGCGAGGAGCAACATTGCAACTTACACGGATCAGCCAAGCAACAGAAGAAGAAAAAGAAAAACATCAAAGAAGAACAGCGCGTCCTTATGATAATCGTCTTTCTAGAGTTTAAGGGAAAAAACGATTTTACTACAATCGACTGATTAAAAACATACTTTTCCCAGTCTAGCAAGAATAAACAGGCGCTCTAGTAGAGATCTGATGGTTTATTACTTGATGAGCGCGGTAGTCGTCTAGGGCAGTTTTACTAGTTGATCGGATACAATGGGGAACTTAGCTAAAGTTTTTGATCCTAAATGTGATTACGCGCTTTGAATTCACTCGGACTTGTCTCTTGCCGCGAGTCTAGCGATTTTTCTTTTCATAGACACGTACTATCTATTACGTGTGTACGTGTGAGAAATTGGAAACATCATCACTAGCAGCGCTTGAGTCTACTACGGAAGTGAGCTGAAAATTTCAACAATAACTTGTACGATTTGCACGAAAACAGCGTGATAATGATTATTTAACGATATGAAAATGGAAAAACAAAGCAATTAGTAACGAAACGCGCAATATTTATAATCTCTTAACGATTTTATGACTCACCGCGTCGGAATTAGTAACAGAGCTCATATTTCCTGCGTAATTGTGTTCCGCAACCTATACTACGTTCGCGTTGTCGGCATTGCGGGAAGGTTAATTATATCCCAACGAGACTCGCGATCAAACTAACCAGATAACAACGATCTGTATTATCTGACAAGGCAGTTAACTATCTGCCTATAAACCGTTCTTATATTAATCCCTTTTAATTTACCGTCTGACTCTGTTTTTGTTGCAAAAAACTTTTTTTTAAGTAAAGTGCAATATTGCTAGTTGAGCATAAAATTTGTGCACACACACACATATATATATATATATATATATATATATATATGGCAGATCCACGGAGGGAAATAGGGAATACTCCTCCCATAACCAAAGCCTCTATGAAAAAATTTGTTATAGCAGAGAATCTTAATTTATTCTAAAAAAGATTTGTATAAATGTTGCCGATAGATTTATAACTAGTATTTAATACTGTTTTCTAGTAAAACTATTAATGTTACGTTTTTATTTTATTTTAAACCCGACTGTCATCGGCCTTTTGCCTTCCTTATTTATTTTTAATTTTTATTTTGTAATGTAAATGAAAATAGTTCCATGAGAAATATATTATATTTAAACTTGCTCATGAACAAAGAGAATTCGGATTGGATTACTAACAAAAATAAAAAATAAAGTAAAGTCTAATAAAAATACTATCTTTCTTACTACTTCTAAACTACCATTTTAGTTAGGATTTTATAATTTCGTTTTATTTTTCACATAAAAATAAAATTTAAATTTAAATTTAATTTTTAATAATTATGTATTTATAAAACATTTTTGAATTTCTAAAGAGGTCGCTATTTAATTTTCTTTATGAAGCGAGGTATTTCTCAAATCTAATGCCTACCATGTAATTATATCACCCCTCCACCAAATGTTTCTGGATCCGCCTCTATATATATATATATATACATATATATACGTACGTATGTATAATGCGTTTTAGTCGGAAGTGAGGGGATTTAGATTTTTTCCCAATTGAATGCTTGAATTACTAACAAAGATGTGTTAGTGTGTAGAATTGACAGTTTTGCTGGTTAAATAAGAAATTTTTTGTAACTGATTTCATTCTTCACGGTATAGAGTGTTTTATTTAAAAGAAGAGGAAGAAGATTAACAAAATACACAAATCAGAACGCGACTACTAATTTTGGTGGAAAATCTCTAATGAGTTTATTTTTTTTTATTTTTAATTCATTTTGGTTACTATGGGTAGTACTATTTTCCGGTATATTTTTAAAAGTAAGTTCGATACTCGAATTTTAAACTAACTAGAGACTATCGCAATATTCAGCCTAAGTTAACGCAGGTTATAGAATAATCGATGCGAGTTAACTTTATAATATGGTTTAACTGTCCAACGTGAATTTTAAAAGTAACGATTTTACGGATCTGTACAATATTCTGACGAGATAAGAGTAAAGGAAGAAAAAATTGTTGCTTTTTTGAAAATTAAGAAAAGGAACAAACACCGGTTTTTGGTTTTTAGGGAAGCGGGATGTTTAATTTTCGAGGAATATCTTTTTCCTATTTTTTTGAATATTTTGACGTCGCGTAACAGAATTTATTTTGGAAGAGGGTCCTCTGCCCCCCCCCCCGTATAATAATGCGGATAAGATTAGTAGTAAAAAGATGAAAATTTAAAAAATAGGGTAATAATTTTAAAGGTAGGTCTGTTATTGTGCATTATGTGTGAGTTTCTAAATTGTATCAATAATGACATGAACAAAAAATCATTTTTTCCTTTGCTTGTATTGTAGGGGAATTCTTATAAGCTTCCGAAAAATGGGGAATGATTCATTCGTTTAATTGTAGTGGATTCTCGTAACGAATCTATTAAAACATATTTATTCCTAAAGAGAATTTAAGTAGTCAATTTTTTTCAAAAACGAATTTCGAGATCATGCGATATTACACACTTAAGCAATTATTAAAAGGAAAAATAATAAAAATACAGGAATGCTCGACTTTGAAAGTTCGTCACAACTAATAAAAGTACTAGATGAACAGATGGACAAGAGATTTACCACAAGCTGATTAGTTAAACTTTTTTTTATTGCCCATTTTATTTTGAACCTACTGGTCGAATATATACTTATGATGGGAAAAAATAAATAAATGAACAGCTCAGGATGTTTTCTCGAAAAGCAAGCAATATTTCAAGCTGTTTATTTATAATTTGTCATTATCGACTAACGAACAAACAGAATATGGAAAAAGAAAAAATCTTTTTCGATAATGCGCGCCGCGTATTCGACAGTAAAAATTTGGACCGGATAAATATTTCGGTAACTCAAAAGAAACATCACATTATTATATCGTTGAGCCGATGCCGTTCAAGTGTGAATGAAAAAAGCTCCTAGCACCGAAACGGAAATTTTCAGTTCGCAAGAAAAGTCCTACGCCCAGATTATCAGTAGCATTCGTGACGGTGTCATGTTAAACGGATTAATAACAAAATTCACATTCTGAGCACGGAAACTACAATACACTCGTACGCTTCTTGCAATTCGCTGTAAACCACTAAAAGGTTCTCCTCCTCTTTGTGTCTGACTTTTTCAGTCTTCGGGTTCTCTTTTCCGCGATTGTGCGGCGACATTGAAGACTGGAAAATTATCGACTGTATCAGAAGTATATTGTGACCAGCTAAAACATCGAAATAGCTGGATCGTGGGTAGTAACATCTTTCGTCGCGAACAAAATTAAGAACATATGAAAATAAAATGTACGGTGATATAGAAGTTCGCGTGAGACAATATCGCATTGTGGTAATACGTTAGAATAAACAGACTACGGCAATATAATAATAGTGTATATATTAATCGCGTGTACTCACACTTTTGGTATTTGTATCTTATCAGCATCGTTCTGCCTTCCGAAATCGTGCCATGGTCGAGATCTACTTGGCGCTCCGGTAGCAACTGCTGGAGAATGGCCAGCCGGGCCCACTGATGTCCTTCCAGTGGCGGACGGTTCGCTTAATAATGGCGTTTGACACATTTCGTACTCGAAACTCTAGAATTACGAAAAAAAAAAAAAAAATAATTTAAAAAAAAACGTTCGAATAAAAACAATTGCTACTCGTAAATAAATAAATAAATAAATAAATAAATAAATAAATAAATAAATAAATAAATAAATAAATAAATAAATAGAGGACGATGCGGAGTACTGACGCAGATTTCGCAATATAATTCAATCATCTCTCAGAGTGTGGGCGATACACTTAACCTCGATTTTTTTTTAATCATTAACGATGGATGCGTATGTTTTTTTCCCTTCGTGCACAATATTCTCGTTCTGTGCCAACACACACCGCCACTACAATCATCGCGTTCGCGCATATATTATATTACATTATTTTGAAGACATTTAGTAAATTGAATAACAGCGCAATATTTATTCGACCCGGAAGTTTTTTGTAATAATGACTAAAGATTAACATTTATAAAATTTATTAGTGTGTAATCATCGTATAAAAATATCTGAATGTATATCCCGTAATTTTATTTTTGAGTTTTCCTAGCTTATCCGGATTCGTTCCGAAAATTAAAATTTATTAGGTGGAATATTTAAAATAAAGGAAATGTTTGCTCATCCTTTTTCTCTCTCTCTTTCTCTCTCTCGAGAACTTGGAATACCGTAAAAACTTTCAATATTGTTTCATGATTCCTTGTTGCGCTTTAACGTGAAGGATTTTTTCAATTTATATATTTTAGACTTTCTAAAAATGCTCCAAAAAAAATTATATTGAAATTCTCTCAAAAAAGGAAAAGAAAGAGTTTTTGAAAATAATAAATAAAAATTTATCTATCAAATCTGGAACACCGTTTTATTTGTTTTTTTTTTATTTTTTTGGTTCGTCACCCAGAAACGATAGGAAGAGTTAATTAAAACTTAATTCGATCGGAAGTAGCTGAAATAAAGGAACCAATGACGAGGGCAACAGGCTGAGAGAGAAAGGACGGGATGTAAAAAGCACAATTTTAAGAGGAGTAAATAAAGGGAAGAGCGTTCCGCAGAAAAAGCAGAACACTCAAAGAAAATGTGATTAGCACCACAGACACAACTGCTTCCATTAAGGTGTAGAGGAAACCAAAGAGAGACGATAGCGGGAACAGGGCAATAAAGTGTGATTGAAGTGTAGGCGAATAATAGGAATAATACGTGGAAGAGAAGGGGGAATTCTGAAAACTAAGGATCAGCAGGAAACTTAGGTTGAGCTGAGAGGCAGAAGGAGCGATTATTAGGAGAAAGGGTACGTATCTGATCAAAAAGTGAAATTTCTTATTTAAGCACAATAGAACTAGAGATGTTTTTAAAGTAAAAGCGGAAACGGACAGCAACCTGAGCTAAAGCATCCGCCATTTCATTACCCTCGATGCCTCTATGACCAAGAGAGGCACAATTTAAAAAGCTCCGGGACTGAACAGTATCAAAGTATACATAGGGGGAAGCTCAACATAAAGCGTACATTGTGCCCTCTTTTTTACAAAATGTACCTATAATAAAACGGGAGCATCTGCTTTATAGAAAAATAAAAGTCAGTGTTCGGAATGTGTATCTGCGCGTACATGTGTACTAGCAGAGAAGAAAAATTACCTGTTGCATGGCGGCTTGATCTCTCGGCGTTATCGTATCGGTGCCGATTCCGCTGTCGGGAGATGGTAAGTCCACTGTCAATCCTCCGGGCGTGGCGATAACGCTTTTACTATTATGATAGATATTTTGACGAGCATAACGCTCGACGAACGAATTGCCGACCACGCCGTTATCGGCTCCGGTTGCCGAGTTGTCAGCGTACGCGGTGGTCAACTGTCGGACTTGCGCATTCCCGTACGGACTTTGCGGGTCGGTGCCGAAGTACTCGCGATAGTACGGGTCGGTGAAAGCGGACGTACGGCCGGTTGCGGTCGACGTGGTGATGTAGCCGGCCAGCGGCGAGTTTGGAACGTAGGCTTGCGACGTGTGCTCGGCGTAAGCGTTCGGCGAAGGAGATCCTCCGCCGGCACCGCCTCCGCCGCCGCCGCCGCCGCTGCCCGGATGAGCCTGCGTGGCGAAAACGTGAGCGCTGTACATAGCGGTAGCGGCCGGTTTCAGTCCGTCCGGAGTGGCGATCAGTTCCAGCGGGCCCGATGTCGTTCCGCCGGACGAGGCGCTATTACCGTTGATGGACGATCGGTTGTTGCCGTTGCCGACCGGCGAGTGCAGATACTCCTCTTTGATGGGCGGACTCGGATCGCCGTTTCCGTTGATCACGTCTACGACGATCTCGGAAGAACTGCTTCCGGGTGCTACGAGCACGACTTTGGTTCGGCCTTGGCTGAGTTTCTGATCTAGGCTGCTCTTGCCCGTTTGCGGGTTCGTCCGGTGCTGCTGCGGATGGCTCAGATCTTCCGGCTCCCGTTTGATCGAACTGGCGACCGTGTGCGGCAAGAAGATACCGAGGTCGCTCAACTGATTGGCGCCGATCTCGAGACCGGTAGAATTTGTTCCGTTAGACGCTTTTAACGAACCAGTTAATAAAGCCGCCGCGGTGGACGTACTGCATATGCCAGTTGAACCGGTACTCGATCTGAAATCAAGAAGGGAAAATTTACAATTCGCCGTTTATTAACAGTATCTCGCGAACGATCCGAAAGTTTCCGTTTTTAGTTGAGAAAGTGTTTTTAGCACTTTTCATTTGCTTCAACCTTGCTCCTAAAAATACCAATTCGCCAATACGAAATCGATTTTTCGCCCGGTTTTACAGTAATATTATTATTACTCTGGGCTCGGCAAGTTTTCAAAAATGCAGTTTTTCCCTTCCCAAGAAAAAAAAACGAAAAAAAAACCCCCCGACGATAATAATATTAAGGGAAGAATGCGCAAAGGAAATAAACGAGATCTACTCCTTATTTTATCATTTCAGGCGGCCCACAACATGAGAAAGCCGTTACATGTTTAATAAGAAAGGTACCTCGCGTGCTTGGAAATGATGAAACAGAATGACGAAGATGGAAGAAAAAAAGGTACGCGGAAGAAAATCAGCGGGTAATTCGAAAGACCGGAGTAAGGACAAAGAGAAAGCCGAAGACCGAAAGTGCTATCACACGGTAGGGAGACATTATTGAATATCATCGGACGAGGTAGCGATAATTTAGTTTCTTCAGAATTTTCGGATTTCCCAACAGAAACAGAAACAACGAATGAACAGTTGTCGCACTTTGTTTTTTTTCCCCCCTTTTTCAGATCATATTTGGGTAACAGACACTAACGCAATTCTCCCATAGCTGGTCAGCGTTTGCGCCAATTGCCGGGCAGCGTCTGTAGGTAAGTAGGTGCGAATAGCGCCTGCATTAAAATATTTCATTCGCTTAATCAAGGTTTCGCCGTATAATTTTCCTCCGAACTGCACACTATACGCGTAAATAATAAGCTAGCCGCAGCTTACTACGTCGAATTATTATTACACTATTACGCACACTGTTATTACTCTATAACTGAATTATTTTCTTAACTTAATTAGTGTAACATAAACAATTCTCGTTATAATTCGACCCTGACGCCCTTATTTTATATGCAAACTACTGTATCTTTTTCAGACTACACATATATATATATATATATATATATATATTTATATAAAAATATTTATACGTACGTGAATATGTATGAGTGTAAATGCACACATTTATTAATTTAAAAAAAAAAAAAAAAAAGAAAAGAAAAGAAAAAAAGCGTAGCAGTCGAAGCAACTGCGATTCTCAAAATAATAACGTATATAATAGTTTTTAATAAGAGATAATTACGAACAATTATATTTCACCGCGATTCGCCTGTTCCATAATGGAACGTATGGGAACTGACCATATACACACGTTTATACAGAGATACACCGCTAACTCCCCCGGTCGGTCACTACTGCCGCATTTTCGAATGAAACTATTATAAGAGCGCATTATTAAGCAACCTGGGCATGCTACCGTGTGTGCCGGCCGGCTGGGTTTGTGCATGTAGCCGCAGCGAACTGGCTGAATAATAATATTTTACTAGAAGCCGATTTTCACCTAATTGGCCCGCTAATAAATATCGGCAGTCCTAATAAGCGTACACGCAAATACTTGATATATACGAGATTACTCCGAAGAAAAGTTACCTATAAAGTTTTTTAAAATTTCCGATTGAAAATGTCTCTATGTTTTTGGCGGGAGTTCCAAAAAAAAACAAAAAAACAAAACAAACAAACAAAAAACCAAAAAAAAAAAAACTTTTGGTGATTTTTAAATCTTTTAGCGAAATACCTGGAATTATTTTTCTCTTCATTTCTACTACGTAAAAAGTATGTCGTCATCCAATTCATTACGGTAGGGGGGGGGGGGGTGATGTCTGTTAATGTTCAACACGAGCTCAATCGCTGCAAAAACATTCGCCAGCGAAGTGAAAATCCGACACTACTTCAGGAGTTCGGCCGACAAATGCCCAAAAACCAAAGACCGAACTATAATTACAAAAAGCGCATACGGGAAGCAAATGCAGAACTTCCTGAAATTCCACCGAACTTTTGCCGGACCGAACAGTCGGACAATGAAGTAGTTTTTTTGTTTTTTTTTTTTTTTTTACTATAACGGCAACGGAATCCGAGTCTCCGCAGCTACATGATTACTCTCATTACGTGTGTAATTCATGCTTTTTTCGACAACCTCTTCCGACTTGATAACTTCCGTACGCGCATTCTCGACTGGCAGCGCGGCTCCATTGAGAGAGTGTAGCTCGCTCGTGATAGTCAAAACTGAAAAGCAGATCAGATGGGTTGATAAAATAATGCGACGCATGCGACCTTGAATGATAAGCGCCTACCACCATCATCTCGGCCGTCTTTTCGTGATGAGAATTATTACCTCATCGGCCGCCGGTGCTGGTGTGCGTTGTGCACGTTCGAATCTCTATACATATACATATACACACACACACACACACATATATATATATAGGTATATGGTTATAATAGGCGGTTAGCGGAATAATGGTCAACAAGCATAAAAAATCAGAGAAAAATAACATCGGAGGCAATTGTAGCAACGAGTTCGGGACACATTGTAACGGCGATGGGCCGGGTGTCGGTCGGGGAAGAAGCGAGGTAATGGTTATAATTAGTGGTTTTCGTAGGTAGCGAAGATTAATGTGCGTTCTTCTTCTCGTCCGTAACATTTTTTGTAAATAAACACAAGGCGAGCATAAAATTCTCAAACAGGGTAGTACTCGTAGTAGCTTGATATGTATAATATATATGTCGCTAGCCGATAGACCGGCCCACTAACGCACACTGACAATAATATGACGCATATATCGTTCTATGCGCTAAAATTGTTTCGTATGAAACTCTCTATATTATTCGTCTGTATCGCCGTTCGATCGGTAATCAGGGTTATCGTTAGGAACAATCTTATAATATCGGGACAAATATCGGAAAATCAGTTTCACGCTCGGCACCGAAAACGCGATAATTACTATAATAATAACGCACCCCACCGGCGCGCGGTACCGATTGCGTTCGTGCTTCGAACGAGCCTAAACTTCAAAAACGAATCGTTTTTCCAGAGAAACACAAAACAAAATCACGGTTAAACGCGCGATCGTGACTTCACGAAAAATCATCGTTTCTTCCCTATCGACCTTTCTGGTGATTTTGTTCTAAGGTCAGCAGAGGACACGAGATCATCGTCGTCGTATAATTTTATTTGTTTTATCCTGAAAAACGGATAATAACTATATCGCGTATCAACGCGCTCAGACACGGAGCTGCGTAGTAGGCCCGTTCAAAGTGTGATGATCAACTGTGACGACGACAGTTACGGGCGGCATTCCGAATTGTCGAGATAGATCTCTCTATACAATGATGGCCATAGGGAAGGACCACAAATAAAATGCCTAGCCGTACAAGCTAAGCGTACTGCCGCCCCCTTCAATTGCATACAATCTTCACGCATCAATTGTGTACATGGTGCTTATCTGTACGCACTTGTACCCGGTAATCAGCGAGTGCCACCCACCGTATTAGCTCAAAAGTCGGTTCTCGCGCCTGGTATTTTGTCGTTTGAAACGGAACAAGTGCGAGAGCACGATAGCGCCGGCTCTCTGTAATTATCGGCAACAGCTATCCACGCACCGCGTGAACTATCTCGCGTTGGTAAATTCATGTTTTATACACTAAACACGGATAGTGTAATCGTCGGAAGGAGGTGCGAGCGAGTCTCCTCATTGCAGTCAGTGTTAGCCGAATCAATCCTCTTCTATTCCATCCTTTCCCTTTGGAGACAGCGTTTTTCGCTTTTGGCGCAAAAAACGCCCCACCCCCCGGCCGTAAGATTTCACCCCGGAAAAGCAAAAAAAAACTTGACGATAAAGTTGCTTCGTCGAAGTAGTAAACACGCTTTTTTATTTAATAACGGCTAAATTATCTCGTGCCTAACACACAGCTTTCAGTATTGTCCCCCACCGCCATCTAGTGCATATCTGGTAATCGAAAAACTATCAGGTCGCAACCGACAGTGGAAATATAAACACGTCGACAGAATTTTTGGAAAACGTCTTCGTCAGTGTATTCCCCGATTTTTTCCCATTTATTTTCACTTTTTGTGTTCCCTATCCGCGAAGCGATGCACAATATAATGATGGGGCGTCACAAGAAGAAATTACGTTTCAGTGCACGATTTTCGCGAACAACTTATATATCTTAACAAAAGAGTTGTATAGACTCTCTAATGAACGGGCTATCATCCGCCGACTTATAAAAAAAAAACAACTAGATAACCCGTGTAAGATTGTGTGTTTTCCGTAGAAATAATTCAACTCCGTCGACAACTTTAAGTGCATAAAATCATCGAGCGTTTTCTTTACACGAACTTTTTAAAAAATACCCGTCGCAATTAGTCAAAATATGCTTAAAACGGTTGTTCAAAATGTGCATTTATATACGCACTATTGAACTAACATTCTTTATTCTTTATTCTTTATTCTTTATTCTTTATTATTATTATTGCTATACAACCTACCTAGCGCGAATAGTGGAATTACAAAAAATAAACGAATAATCGCCCTTGAATAGGAAATATCAAAAAGGGTTAGCTATATAAGTAGAAACGAAATACGCACTACCTCGGCAGAGCCCTAATAATTTTTAATCGCCAAAAAATCAATCGTCACGAGAGGAATTTTAATAACAATAAAAATCGGCCACTTGAAAAATCGATTAATTCTTAGCGTTCGATATGTTTCGCGACGACGTAAAATAATAATAACGTTCGTAAAGATATCGTCCGAATCTGAAGCTGAATTAATCTTCGGGACTAGAGAAAATTAAAGAAATATTAACATTACGGATATTTACTAAATTGCAATTCTTTTGTTTTCTTTACTTTCGAAGAATATACCGGAAAAAGAAACGTTACTAGCAGATTTATTTTATCTTTTTTTTTTTGATCCACCACTGAAGTTGGCTTATTCTCCCGTGCTGGTCTAGCAAATTAGGAGAACCATTTTATACTCACTGACGGGGTTTTATTATTATTATTCTTTTATTACTTTGTAATCATTTCTCGTCGTCGCCTGCGATCAAACTCTCCGGCAACGGTAGTCAAGCCACTCCGACAACTAAAATATCGCGTCAGTCAATAGCTAATTTTTTTATTCAATACCATTTTTTAAGGTGTTCGACACTTTATCTTTTTTATCGCACGCCATCTTTAAATATACGTTTCCCCGTTAGTCTCGTTATCAAACTCGTCTGAAGGCTTCTCATGCGACTTCTATTTCAGATGGCAGCGCAATCTTTACGTACGAAAAATTCACAAAAATTTCCCAGTTAGCTTTCTCGAAAAACAAAACCGAAAAAAAAAAAAAAAAAAAAAAAAAAAAAACGTATTGTTCTAAAACTTACACAGACCTCTAGAACAATTTTACGTAACTGAGCGCAACTGCATATCGTCAATTGTATCATTGGATCGTTAATTATATCGCGAAGACTGCATGTAAAAAAACCGAGCAGTTGGAAGACTAGAAAGAGACGGCACGCATTAGACGACGTGAAAGCGAGGCACGGAGAAAAAATCGTTATTAACAAAGATAATCAGATAGTAGGGCATGAGCTGTCGTTCTCAGCCCCGGAAAAATTATCCAAATTCGGTTTCGTTCGCATAATTAGATATTCAAATAACCGGTTCCGTTAACGATCAGCGTGTCATCCATTTTCATTAGAACAGATGAATTCCGTCCCCTGCACCGCTATCGTTTTACTGCTCAGCATCCGAACATGGTCTTTTTTACGCTGCACGTTAATAGTGCGGATATCCGAGCCAGTACAAATCTCTTCAATTTCATTATCATCGCCAGCGCCGCAGATGATACATTAATAAAAGAAAAAGTAGCTTTGCGCGGAATCAACAAAAAACAAAAAATAACGACGTCATCAATTCATTGAAGATGCGACATCTACCCTGCATACCCCTCCTGGCAAGAGCCCCAGCAGCCAAGATAATCATCTTCGGGAAACGAATCAAAAGACACAGTCGCAGGTTGATGGAGCCCGTCTCTGCGTATACCTGGCACCGACGATTTGCCGTCGTCGTCTCCTTAACGAACTTCGCCGGCTGATGGAAATAGTATTAAAATGGAAATAAGTAAATCGAAAACCACACCAACATACATATACACACATAATATATATATATATATATATATATTTATTTAAAAAAAACACACGTACATACACACGAACGGGCATTATTGTTTCGTGTGAAATTCCTATGGAAGAAATAATTCGATAGCAGGGCCCCGTCGGACGGGTAAACGTAATAAAAGTGAATGTTGAAGAACATTTAAATCATCACGCGTTCACGCTGCGACGATGGCCGGTTCATGAGGTGACCGACAACGTCCTCGCCGCTGTTGGGAAATCGACGACAATTTTGGGGAAAATATATTAAAAATTATTTAGAAAGAGTAAAATATAAGAGTTGCTTCGCCGTTCGCGCACACTGACTCATCGTGCAACGTTTCTTCTGTGAATTTACATATTATTACGTAAACGTAAATGGGCTACCATCGTGACAGTCGATTAATCTTCAAATAATTATATACATAATATAAACACATACACATTCTTATGTAATTTATTTATTTGGACATTTACTTTATACACGCACGCGCGCGCAGTACCCTCCAGAAACACATTAATGTGCGCATACAGATAGTTATTGGTTTAAATTATATCTGTTCGTTTACGAGTCGGAGAATTCTTTAGAATTGCCAAATATTTCGTTACTAATAACAAAAATTTAGGGTCGAGCGGGAAAGGAAAATTTAAACATAATTTCTCTGACCGTTTCTCGAATTTCAGCGTTAGAAAACAGAATTTCGACTAGAGCTATTAAAAAGTTTTTATTTCTTCGTCCGCGACATCGCTTACACGTCTATACTAATCACGAAATTTTAACCAGAGCGATTAAAAAGTTTGTAACTTCGTCGTTTTTAAAATGTTACACAAATTCGGAAAAGATTAGTTTTTTGATTAGAAAAAAAGAATGTCGAAAATATTGCGCAACGTCAGCTTTTTTTTTTTCTACTCGGCTATTTACATACTCGAAGGGGGAAACGTATGTTTTCATCGTCGCTGTGTAATGTAGATTCTACGAAAATACCGTGAGTAGTAACTCGCTAAGAAAATTATTTAAACAGTTTCAGAGCTCTGACCTTTAATGGGGTTTTCATCAAGTGGTGTCCTAAGTAACAAAAACTGGAAACTCCTTGTAGAGCGATTCGTTCCTCGTACAACCGCAATCTGCGACATTAATTGTAATTCATTATTGACCGCGCAGTATGTATTATCACCCCGTTAATTAAGAGCGATTTTTCCGAAAAACCAAAACCAGTTTTATAAAATATTTTGCTTTATCAAGCTACCTTTTTTTTTTTTCATCGACATTTCCTTTTTGATTTTTAATTTATTTCTTCAGAATGTGTCTACTTGCGTTAATATTTTTTGCGCGATAATCTCTAGCGATAAAACTTTAAAAATACACGAGTTTTTTTGGATAAAACACAAAAATTCTAGAGTGTTCATGGGCGCGCGACGCTAAATTTATATTACAGTATATTCGTACGTTTACTAAATTATCCGTGAGATAGTAATAAAAGTTAAATAATAATTAATAAAATCAGTTTTATTGCCCAAAAAAAAAAAAATAAAAATAAAAATCAGTTTTATTGGAAATATAATTTATTCATATAACTCGTTACGTTTTAATTTCATGGCATCTTTATTATATATTGTTTGCGGAAATGGAGTTGATATCAATATTAAGAGTTAGTGAATCATCGTAGTTTATTAAAAATCACCGTCTGAATTAAATATATTCACTGATGCGATACACCATACTTAAAGGACCTTTTAAAAAAATATACGGAATTTATATAATAATTTTATTTATATGTCAATCCATCTATTTATATTTTATATTTTTTATATATATATATATATATATATATATAATATAAAGATTGCCCGAAAGACGAGAGATGGAAAAAAATATTATATATATATATATATATATATATATATATATATATATATAACACTAATTATTTAAAAAAACTCTCTCATACCTCTTATGGTGCTGACAGATCGTCACTTCTGCACATCTACCGCGCACTTATACGTTCAAGACTCGAATACGGGGCCGCAGTCTACGCTTTAGCCTCCAATACTGTACTAAAAAGATTAGATGTCATACAGCATGCAGCACTCAGATTAGCGACCGGAGCATTTCGCACCTCGCCGTCTATCAGCCTACTATGCGAAAGCAGAGAGTGGCCGCTTCATCTTCGCCGTGAACTGCTTTCTATTAATCTGTTAACCCACGTGATATCTTCTCCACGGAGTCCAGCCTTTCAATCCATCAGGCGCACACCGATGTTTTCATCTAAATTTCACATAATGCCGTATGCAACCGAAATACTGAGTTCCGTATCGATCAATAGTTTTCCGAAGATCTACTACTCAACACCTACTACTCTTCCACCATGGTCAAGCTTCTCGCCTCACACTGACCTATCTCTCTTGCATGTTGGAAAGCTCTCTACATCAGAGGCAATCAGAGGCGCATTCCAAGAACTTCTGTTGAAGTACGTCGACCATTTTATCATATTCACGGATGGCTCTAAATCGGACAGGGCTGGATGTGCAGTACTTACAAATGATTCCGACGTAATACGGTATTCATTACCAAACAGCTTCTCAGTTACATCTACAGAACTATATGCCATAAAACTTGCAGTCGATTTATCAGTACAGTACAACAAAGATTCTCTTATTTGCACAGATTCTCTCTCTTCACTTTCGTCTCTATCGCAAACGCGCAATAAATCACAAAATCCCATTGCAAAAAATATAATCTCAGTTATATCTACCGCTTCGATTCGTATCACCTTCACGTGGATTCCGGGACACAAGGGCATCATAAGAAACGAGCTGGTGGATCTTGCAGCGAAAGAGGCCACTTCATGCCTCCCGATTCCAGACCTACCAGTACCATCATCGGACTTTTCTATAACAATCAAATCTCTGCTAAAAAAGAAATGGTCGAAAATTTGGCATGAAGTTCCTACCTCGAACAAATTGCGTTCAATCCGGTCAAATACTGAAATTTTGAGTACTTCATCAAGATCCAGCCGTAAAGAAGAAGTCATATTATGCTGTCTGCGCATTGGCCACGCAAGATTATCTCATTCCTTTTTATTAAATAACTCAGATCCCCCTACTTGTGACCTGTGCTCTGTTCCCTTATCCACTCGCCATCTTCTAGTAGTCTGCCCGAAATTCAATCTATTCCGGTCCCAATTACGTCTGTCCAGTTCCCTATCTGAAATTCTTGAAGACAATGAACAGAATGTCCAGCTGCTCTTCAGATTTCTGAGACTATCCAATATCCTTAATAACATTTAAACTCCATTCACCCGTGCCTCTGGCCAATGTTGCAGTACACGGCACGTTAATGGATACAACAACAACAACAACAACAACAAATTATTTATCATATCAAATAAAAAAAATGTTAACATCTAGCGTAATTATTTAAAAATATATATTTCATTATAAATAGAGTTATATTTACGCCGCCTGTCACGTATCAGTAAAAAATAAATAAATAAATATGAAAATAAAAGACTGTCAGACTTAAATTCCCCAGAGGAAATTTATAGCGATTTTTTACTTGGAACACGTTTTGTGAAATTCGCAATCGTAAAAAAATCCACATAACAGGTCACTGTTGAGTTCTGCTGTAAGCGTAGGTACGGGAAGAGAGTTACCTGCTTCAACGGAATAATAAAACTGTTACATATGTATATGTTTGTATAGGTACATTAAAAGATAGCGGCAAAGCTATTATTATTAATAATGATAATAAAAAGGGATTCAGAAGTGACGAGTTCATTTGCAAACGGTTAGCTGTAAGCACAAATTGTCAGTCTAACTGACATTTGCTCTATTGTCAGTCATGCTGTTGTCGTTGGTGAAAATTAACAACTGAATTGCAGCGAGCGGATTGCAACACAGTCGCACTATTTCTACTGTGTTCGCTGTTTCTGCATGCGCCAGGGGTACTCGCCGATCTTTGTTCATTCGCTCTTTTTAACATCTCCTCAGAAACGGACGGTTTTGCTACCTAGTTTTTTCCCATTGCACACGGCGCCGCCAGTGCGAGGTTATACACTGTTCAAGTGCGCGCTCGAAGATAGCGAGACAAGTGTAAGATCGGTTTCAAATTTCAAACGATTATACGGAAGGGTAAATACGTGTATCTTAAAATAACTTCGAGACGACAGCGGCGATGAATGATGATGACGGTTTACGGGAGAAGAAGTTAAATTACTTGTAGGGGAGAAAAATATTGTAATCGCTATATCCGAACACGCGGTTATATGTGTGTTTTTTGCGCTGCTACAGCCGACACAGAGCTAGTAAATTATTTTTCAATATGGGAAAGCATAATTTAAAGGAGAAGTTGAAGAGAATAATTAAGATGACAAATCTGGCTGCGAGTGGTTTTATTACAGAAAACATATAACATAGATCCGTGCAAGCCTTTAGCTACAATTGTGGACGCGTATTTGAGGGATAGTGGGAATCAGGCAAGTAACCTGTATGGTAGCCGAGCGTCTTAATTACTAGGCGACTGCCCCCCTCAACCGTACACACATTTATACATAATATACCCAGGCGCGCGCGCGATTAATTATTATTTTAATAGTAAATTATACGTCATTATACGAAACATATGTAACGCTATTGTGATGATGTCGTCCCACACATTAAAAGAACCCGCCTGCGTCAAAAATGGTGGATGTGTTTAATTCGCAAAGTGTTTACACAACTCAATTGCCTGCAGAAATTATTCCCCTGAAACACTGAGTATCTCTAAATTCGTTTTTCGAATTAAAAGTGAACGTAAATTCCGGAATTCCGGCAGAATTTCGCGCCAAAAGGAATCAAACTGATCGAGAGCAAGAAGATCCGGGGGGGATAAACCATTTTTGCGAGAGATTCGATAGTCTCTGCAACATCATTAATGGTGACTATAAGGGGGGGGGGGCACCACATTTATGGCAACTGAAACCGGTAGATAGATCATCGGGGACAAGAGGCGACTGGACCGATTTCGAATGGACAAAATTCACTCGATCGATCAAATTGTTTTCGTGGGGAACGATGCTGCGTATAGATATTATCGCTTCGGGAAAATAAAAAAAAGTCAAGAAGAATGAGAAAGGATTTTTTCTTATCTGAAATTCGTATCGTCGGTATATCGGGTTTTCGTTGTTTTTTCCCGTCCGACGTGTAACAGAAACGCGTATTATGTTACAGTCGGATACGTAAGTATTCTAATGCGGCTTAAGTTTCGGGCTGGAACTCACGACAGCCGTTCCAATTAAAAGTGCACAGATCCGCGCGCCGTACTGAGTGTAACCGCCGCCGATCTAGCGCTCGGCTTAATGTTATTTTCTTGTTAACACAGCGCGATAAGGAGACGAGCAACTCCTTCGAAAAGCACTCAGCGCAGACGACGATGACACGACACGAACACAGCCTCTGCCGAACACGAATCTCCATCGGCTGAAGATTATTATTTCGAGTGCCCGATTCATCTGGATGTCATCGAACAAACGACCTAGCGGCGCAGCAGCAGCCGTCGAAATAGATGGATTATTCATTAGCGGAGAAAAAGAATTGCCCGGAAAGGGGTCATTCTTGTTCTCCAACCTTTAACGTGGAAAGGTGCACATCGGTCGTTTAAGGGATACCGATAAGCGGATTTAATTCGTAAAGCTGAAAAAAAAAAAACACACAAAAAAACCAACAAAAACCAGCCAAAAAACAATAACAAGCAACGTTACTTTTACCGTTGCTGCTTCTGCTGATCTTATCTATTTTTACTCCCTTCGGCAGAGTTTAATAATTCCAAAAACGGACTTATCCGAACAATTAAAAATTACAAGAAAAAAATAAACATGTCAGTTACTTTTAGGAAAAAATCGCTAAACTAACAAATTTCCCCGTTTTACAGCGGCCATGTAACATGTCGGATAGAAACGTTACCTAAAAACGTTACACGTAATTATTCTTTTCGCCTAACCCCCGATGGAAAAATAACGTAGCCACTAATTAGTATATATTATATTAATGGACTTTATATAATTATTACTATGGTAATGTGGACCATTCGTTTACTTGATGCATTTTTTAAAAAATGAAGTATTTTTTATATACATATTTGTGTAAATTTAAAAACTATCATAAAAACTTGATTTATCATTGCCCGAAAAAACGACGAAGCGTATTCATTTAGCAACTGAAATTTGAAGTGGCACAAGGGAGAAATAATTGAAAATCGAATAATTTAAACTTTCGGAATGTTCGCCTAATAGAGTCGGCGGGGCGTAGTAATGCTATATTCACAGCTGGGGCTGTATAGAGAGGCCTTCCCTTCTCGATTGCATTACCCCTGCGGTAGCTTGTTTCCGGTTACTCTGTACAGTGTCTCGACATCACTCGGTAAAGTATTCTCTTCCTGCGCATCATCATTTATTTCTGATTTATCGCATTCTATTGACGACAATCGTCACGCATTACCGGGGAACAACAACCGAGCAGCAGCGCAAAGGGGCTCTACACGAGGATGGAAAAACGTTCGCACCTGTAACTACAGTCCGCGTAAAGGTCAGACTATTTTTAGGGAATGGGAAATTTAGCTTCACGAAAAAACGAGACACAGAGCGTGCGATTCGTTTAGTCGACGTTTCGTCCGCGCGCAGAGATGATATTGAGGTCGAACGGAACTAAAATTCGTATAGCATTATCGCGTGTACAGAGATAAGTTTTAAGCGTAGGAGTGCAGAAGCGACACAGAAGATCGATGGCAGACGATAGCAGCGACAGAACTCGCTGCGCTACCGCTAAGTCGGATTACGGGGAAGAATGAAATAAAATAAGCTCGCTCGCTCCTCTCGCCGTTCGGCCGATAGTACGTGTAGTCCTTTGTTTTTAGAAAGTTGACAAACGCTAGCGCTGTCCGATGTCCAGAGTGCTGGACGGGCCGAGTAAAATATTACAGCATCACTGCGCGAGCACCGATCGATCGCCCGCTGAAGATGACCAAACCACGTCGTGCGATCTCCGAAGGCGATCTTTAGCCCACATCATCGCTAAATGCCTTATTAAATCCTTCTCGCAGATGACCAATTGTGCTCGTGTGAGTGTGCGCGTACAGGCAACCGGTTGCATAGCGTTCTCGTTGAGCAGACTAGGAGAGCGAACGCTCGTCTATAAAATGACAACAATGAGCTGCGCGGCGGACGACCGCTTCCGTTATAGCGCGAATTAATATATCCGTTGGAAATGTGCGAGAGTTGGGTGGAGCTCTCGTAACGACGAACTCTGTATAATAGGCAGGAATTCGTACGGATCGGAAAACGATGAACATAAATTTTAATCGCCGTTCGTAACGACGAGCGTAAATTTTTAGAATTATCCGACAAAATTCCACCAGGCGCGCCCTTAACTGCGAAACAGCGTAGAGTCTTCTTCAGTCCGTTTAGTCAATTACACAGCTACCGATCAACTCTCATCCGGCTTTTATCCGAGATTACATGCAAGAAAACTCTCTTTCGGCAGTGGAAACACAGCTCCTCCACAGCTGGACGGCGGAATTTTTTTCGGACGCAAGCTCATCCAAAGATCTCCGGAAACAACTCACTTGATCGGCTCCGGGAGAAATACACAGAAGATTTTACCATTAGTTAGAATAAAGCGCGACTCCATCTGTCTCTCCACAACTGACCGCACTGCTCGACCGACTACGCCGCATTAAGAAAAGCGTAAATTAACGCGAACGCAAGTAGTCCTTGAAATCGCACGTCATTAATAGCTCACAGCTAATTGACGCCATAGCGCTATTTGTTCCATATTTGTTTATTAATGATTTTATAATGACCGTGTGTGCCGCCGATAGTGATGCATTCCGATAATTTGGAATTTACGATGATGCCACGACGAGACGCTGTTCGACGACCATCCGCGATCGCTGTCGTGGCACGTTAATACGTATCTCTTGAAAAAAAAAAAAAAAACGCGCAGTTTTGACGAACAAGTCGCAAAAAGGCCGACAAGGACCTCGTCGACACTATGTGGTGCTTAGTGGGAAGAAAAAAAAAGATGATGATGATCGGTGAAGATTTTCGGACCGAGTGAGTGTTGTACATCCTGTTTGTCGTAAGCAGTATGCGTTGCGGTGTTTTGATACCGTGTCAAAATCACTGGAAAGTCTCAGAGCTGCCAGCCACATTACTACGTGTCTCTTCTCCTCTCGGAGGACGACGATATTCTTGCACTTAAATTAACCGCCTTCGTTCGATTATTAATTAGAAAAATAAACGCGTACTCTCATTCGATGGAAATATTATAGGCATCATCTTCCCGCTCATGTTTAAACGACCAGATGAAATGTATAAGGCTGATGAGGGAAGAGTTGTCAACTATCTGAGGAGTAAAGCAGACGCGAAGACAAAATTCAAGTTCAACTTTTACATCGAGGAGTAGTTTAAAAACTTTAAAAGCTCAAATCGTTCCCAGCGCTACTGTGTACACGTAATATCATACAGTACCAGAGAAATGTCGTAAAGTAGGATGAACTGAGCTTAAGTATGTGTTATGAGAACTTAATTCCGCAACATACAAGGCTCCATCACGCTGATTGTAATACTGTTATTAAGGCGGTAAATCATTGTATCAGCTAGGTTATATAATCTTCTGATTTAGTCTCACTACTCTGGTATAATCCTTGAGTACCGCTCTCTCAGATTGCGTCACATCATAGATTAAAAAAGAAGCGGCCGTAAGAGATTCTTCGTAAACTTAGAAATGCGGCGAAACTTAAGAAAATAAATGCACATTACACAAGTCCGTAAAATTTTAAATGTCTCTTCCGAAGCGGGATTATGATCCGCGGTTTACAATTCAGTCATACTTTCAAGGCCAAATATATAGTACGCAGACGCGTTAAAAAAATGAAAACACCGAAAAATGCGTTTACTTCCGAATAGTAGTATGAAAATTTTCCACTGTACTGCTGGAGAGCCGATCTTCAACCGCCTATATATAGAAAGTACTCCAAGAATAGAACCGCATTTACGCTTTAGTTATTTCGAAGACTGGTATGGAAGCTTTCGAGTAAGTGTGATTTCATCAAAGATATCAGCGGCACATTTGGAATTTCGAGTAAAGAGTTGCTCTTTTGTTTGTTTTGAAATCTTTCGCTTCGATGTTTTTAAAGTCCCACATCGCTGGCAACTGCGTAGAGTTGTCGAAATTAAAACGGCAATTCGATTTCTTCGATCGAATAGTCGCGAATAATGAAAATTCTCGAACGGGGCTCTATTGACCGCGAGGCTTTTGCAATAGCGAGTCTATTTTTCTTTAAGGAACGAGCGAGCTCTTAATACGCTACACTGGTCCCTCGATTGCGTTAAAATAATTTTAATCGACAGCGCGTACTCCTTCTTGGCCAACTTATTCAATCAATTGACTTCTAGGCTACTGATTTCGCTTTCCTCTAGCGCCTCTGTTGCATAATCTCTTTAGAATTACGCTCGAAACAAAAAAAAAAAAGGAGAAAAAAAAAAGAAAGAAAAGAAAAAAGGAGAAAAAAACGCAAGAAGGGCATGAACGAAAATTGAGAAATGAAAAATAGAAGAAAAAAAACAACAAAAAACGGTTTATCGGATCAAGACGAATATCTCAGTGTAGCCGTACATGCGTGTTTTAATAGCGTAATTATATTTTACGTTTGATCGACGTTCTTCAAAGGCTCATCACGCCTTTGTTGAAACGAGAGCAAAGCTCTACAATCGCACTCTAGAGGGTTAATAGTACGCGCGAGCCTAAGTCACCGATGCCGCCTGGGTGGTAACGGTAGCGGCGGCGGCGGTGGTTGCGCCCCTGAAAGAGGCAGTACGTGCAAGGAAATAATCGTACGGCAGCCGCACAAACGCAGCCCCTAAGACATTTGCCTACTTTTCCTAATCTCTCGCTATTTCCCACGTGTGTGAACACGGATGGGGGGTAGAACCTTTGAAAAAGATACATCGAAATCGCGACAACGACCTTTTCATTCGGTTTTTAATATTACACCTAATAAATAATTCTCTTCTGCATTCTACTACTCCCTTCTTCTTGTGTCGCCTTTTATTATTTATCGCTTGTATTTTATTATATTCCTATCTAGTCAGCCGCTTCTTATTTCATCTCGCTCCGGCAGTCTTTCTCTCTCTCGGCTCTTGCCTTTTTCTGAAAACTATCCTCCGAAAAAAAAAAAAAAAAAGAAAAAAAATTTACTAGTTTAACTGAGAGAAGACGAAAAAAAGTTCAAAGTAACGAGAGAATTGTGGAAAATTGGATTTTTGTAAAGAAGAAAGAAAAAAAATTCAAATGAAAAATTTCGCCCATCAATTAAATTTAATAAAATGCTCTACTTTTTCGGATTACTTTTTGATCCGTCCGTTGAAGAACCATATGCAAATATGTTCAGAAGAGAAAGCTACTCTGGCTAAAAACCGGAAATGAAGGAAGAAATATTGTGCGATGAAGATTTTGTCACGTTTGAAAATTACCAAGAAACGTTCGCGGTTTTGAAAGACATGGTGAAAATAGTATACTGGCTTTCAGGTAGTTTCATCATTTTGCTAAAAATGGATCGGGCAACACGGCGCCGATGTATTTTAGAAGAAAAAAAAAACAAAAACGGTGATAAAAAGGCAACCGCGAAAAACGATTTATTCTCAGTATTCAAATAGTGCTGGAAACAAATACAGCATTATTTCGTAGAAGGACAAAGAGGATTTTCATATAATGATTCGTTTTAGCAAATTCTGGGAATAAATAAAAGAATCTCCACATTCGTCCCATTACCAATTTATTTAAAAAGAAAAAAAGAAAAAAAGGAAAAATCATTTATTATAAACCAAATTACATGTCGAAAAATTTAACAAGTAATGTTAATTTTCCCTGTATCCCATAATAACAAGTATTATATATATATAACTTACAAAGACTATAGGTAAATATATTTTTCTAATGTGTTGCCATGTACATATATATATATATATATATATATGTACATATAAAACCTTTAGTTATAAAATTTATATATAGTTCTTCTTTCTTACAAACGCGGTAACTGGTTATTTTACAGCTTTGTTTTCATTCGAACGGTAGTCTTATATATTCGGTAATATCTGCTTATTAGAAATGTGTATTAAATATTTTACAAAATTATATGAGAAAGGAAGCTATTCTAAAACTTATTTTTATAATTTTATCAAAAAGTTTTATATTCGATAAGTAGATATTTTGTTCCGTTGTGTTAGTTCGGCGTCAGAAACGAACTGTGAACTATAAAAAATATTTTTGTTAGAAGAAGCGTTAGGTGACTGTTTCTATTTTAGTATTTATACAATTTTTTATCATTCACTCCGCTCTCCGCTAATTACGTTAAGCACTCCGAACGTAAATACGTCACACTCTTCTAAATTTAGTTTTTTGAAAATTTTACGGAGACAAATCAAATCCAAATTATTCGGAAATGAAATGGCAATTAATATCGGCCCCGTTTAATAAAGTACTATACGAAAGAACACACTGCTGAGTGGTCGAATAGCTGTGTCGATAAATTTTATTGTCCGCCCGAATGTCTAGAGACGTTTAGGCGAATCGAAAAAATCATCCACACTTTAACGAAGTTGAAAAGTAGTATTCCGAAAAAGTGTCCAGAATAAATAAATGTATGGCGCGACCGAGTACTCGGATTTTTGTAGTGTCCAGACATTTCGACTACCGGATGATAGACGGAAATTAATTTCCCAATGCGTGATACAAAGATCTTAAACGTCACTAGAACTCCGACGTTTATACTTTATTAGATGAGAATTAATTAAAAATATGGATATTGTAACACAGGTGAAAAATTTTTCTAATTCAATTTCAACATTTGGCGATAGTTTTTGATTATTAAACGTATAAAAATCGATATTCTCGGGTTTTCTGAAAAATTTTGAAGCAGTTGCGATCAAAAAACGTCTTAGACCTAGATCCAAAATAAGTCACAGTCACTGAAAATGATACTATTTAGAACACCTATTATAAAAAAATCATCTTCATTTGATACAATAAAGAAGTTTTGATAAATAATATAACACGATGCGATCTATTTAAAACAAAAAACAAAAAACAAAAAAAAAAAGAGGCGCACCTTACATACAAAATATTATCATAAAGGACTTTTTTATGTAGGGTTTTGAAATTTATAACACCAATATTTCCGAATATAATGGAACTCAATAATGTTCGGTGCATAGTCTCGTGTGTTATTTTAATGTAGTCTCTTTTTTTATTTTTTTGAAAATATTCTTTCTTTTAATATATCCGATGTTACTATTCGAAAAAAATTAAAGAATATTTCAAACTTTTAAACGATTCTCCCCTGAAACTAACTCATAATACATTTCGGAAACATGGTGTACTTAAATTTAACATTAAACAAACTCGAACAAAGAATATTCCGATTGATCGTTGATTTTGTTTAATCGGGCACGAATGATTTTAAAATTATCGACACCGGGTTTTTTAGTTTTCGACTAAAACCATCTTGCATTTTACTTTTTAACATTCAATGTAACATTTTTAGCTACATTAAAAAAAAAAAAAAAACAAGCAAAACATTCGCTATTTATCAGTTTTATACCAAAAACGCGAGATCAGAGGTTACAAATAGAATAAACCGTTAGTTGTCACACGTCATCATATAGAAAGTATAAAATTCATTACAAATTCGGATGGTTATGACGATTCTATATATTAATAACCTTTCTTTTCTTTCTTTCATATACTGTATTGAATAAATTTTGTTATTTCATTCTGCATAGCTTTATTAATAGTGAAATATATCAACAAAAGTGAAAACTTACATTAAATGCACCGGATATGAAACTTTCGGAATTAAATTCTTGATATACATTTCCTAATTGATTATTTGAATAATTCGCGACTTTTATATATATATATATATATTTATTTTATGCTTCGATGGTGTATTTCGAGCTTTTTATTTAGAGGCCTTTGAAAAGTATTAATTGTGTTTATAAAATTTCGAAACGGAAATTATTTCGCTAGAAAAATAAGGTATCTCGCATTGCTATAATTCGTAAGAAAAATTGAAATTATAATTGACCTTTTGCCAATTTTAATAAACAGTAATGGTGACACGTAAGAGAACTGCTGATTCTGTAACAAAAGGGGAACAAAAACACACACACACATAGGTCGAAACTGCTAACGACACACACGCAGCCAGCCCCGCATGTGACACGAATTAATTAAAGATAAAAATGCTCGTTTATAAAAATCGAACCTTCATCCCTGTTGCACAAATTAATATTCCGCTGCACCGTCGACACATAGAGAATTACATCCTTTTTTTCGAATTAAATTGAACGGAAAATCAGCGCAGACACTATAATATGTGTAAGACGATACTATATATATTTTTCGCCATTGAACACGGGAGAGTATTCTGTTTCTGAGCAATTAGCGCTTCGGGTTTTTGATCCAATTTTCATCTTTAGACGCGAGAGTAATGCGGAAAAAGAAGGTAAAATGTATAGAAAAAGGAATCGCTACAGAAGAACAGCAATATGCGTGTATATTATAATGAGGACGGGAAAGCAGAACACTTCATATACATCGCCATGGGGGGGCTTCGAAACTATATTCAGCAATGACCCCAACCAGTTTCATTCGGAGTCTTCGACTTGGCGGGAGGTCTCAAAAGATTAGGCTCCGTACGTGCACAGAGTCTCAGAAGGGGCTAACGCAACTCCGTCGTACTGAGCGTATCCGCGGGCCGCCGATGTCAGGTCGCGGCCATAAATTTTGGCCTGTCGCTTCCAGGAACACAACGTCGCTAACATTGCGGTCTAATAGAAACAAAATGTGGAAAGAGAAAAAAGAGACGAAAAAAAAAAGCACAAAATCACACGCAGTTTGTTTTCCTCAGGTATTTTTTCGCTCGCGCAGCAGACGGATGACGAACGGGGAGCAGAAAACTCTCTTTAAATGACAAAGAAAGAGATATAAATGCAAGCGGGTAATTTTATGCCGACTGCGGTAATGTTTAAAAGCGGAAGGAAAAAACTGAGACTGATAAACGGTTCCGGATTTCAACGTGTCACCAGAAGACTCTGATATCTCTACAGTGGCAGAATACAGCCGCCCTATAGATTATTCGATTTTCCTCTCCGACACCGAGTATTGTCGAATAGTGGTCAGAGAATCGATTATTATATCGTCGGGGAAACTTTTGAATTTCGATTTTTCTCTTCGACTACATGATCTGAACAAGTGAACGTCGTTATGGTGATCTCGAAATTCTGGACATTTCAGTCCGGGAGTTTAGCGGGTCATCAAGCACGTGTGTACTCTGAATGACGTGAAAATTGTAAACTGCAGTGAAAACTCGTAATAGGTTTCGAATTGTATTCGTACTATGTTAAATAAGAATTATTCGTGGTACGCTAGTAAAACTTAATAGCGAATTTTATCACATAGAGAATGTGAGAAGAATATACCTATGGAATTCTATCAGATGAATTCTTGTCACATTATAAATTACGTCACATTAAAAAGTCGTCAGCATGATATCGCCAACTGGTGTTTCATATTAAAATTGTACGATGCGTAATCAATTGAAGTAAGGGCCACTCTGGTGTATCCGTATGATTTCCGAGCGACACAGTGACAATTTACGCCTATTTCTTATACCGGCAAATTCAGAATTGTGCACAAAGCGACTTCATTTTTTTGTGTATTGAGATTTTGTTAGCTACTAATATAATGAAATGATCTGAATACGAAGCGGGGGAAAAAAAGAGGAAAATGTAATAAATCCGATGTCCAAATGTGAGACGGCTGATGGATAAGATGATAAATATTCCGATTAGATTAAGATACGAAAGATTCCAAGAGTCTGTAAAATAAAAATAAAAAAATAATAATGGTCTAACCATGTTTATTGCGTTACGGAACAAATAGTCCTTTCAGAAATTAACTAGGCCGTCATGTTCGCAGCTGAAATCTTTCCGGCTAGACGTTTCCTCCTACGAAATCATTCCAAATCGAAAACCATCGAATAGGGAAAAATAAGAATTCCATCGAGAACAGTTGAAATTCATTCGAGCCCAGAGTCGATAATGTTTTTAAGAATGTGTATCACCGCGCCGCCGCTCTCTCCCCGTCCTACCTACCGCTTTCTGTTTCGTAAAATTGTTCATGTGCGTTTCCTCTTGATTAGGATATGATGCTAGGGGCGGGGAACCTTGAAATTCGCATAAAAAGGGGGGCACCGCAAAGAAGAAATAAAGTATAGTGTGAAATTCATGACGTAATGCCGAAGATTGAGCATTTAGAAATGATCAGATATGGCCGTAACACATACATGTCGACTACGAATAAAGATGAGAAAAGACATAAAGCGAAAGTGAAAAGAATATTAATAATAGACACGTAAAAAAGCCCGCAATCCAAAAAAAGCATCATGCACAATTAATAGGTAAGTAGAAAATCGCGGCTAGTATAAAACGAGTAAAAGAGGCTGGCCTCGGTCGAGCCGAGCAGTATAGAGTAGCGCCGCCGTATTAAATTCGATTAGTGTTGTTAGTAGAAATAGCGACTTTGAATTTTATCGGTAATAACACTTACGGCCAGCAGTTCATGTCGGCTGAGGTAACTATTTTGTCATTATTCGAGCCAATAACGGTGGTCAGTTGCGGCAGTTTGTAATATTCGTAAACGAACCCGGAACAGCTGACCGGCAGTCCGGCACTTTGACTGTCCGTCGTGCCGGCAGTCGAAGCACCGCTGATGTTCAGCATGGCGCTGGTCGCGGCCGTCAACGGATGTTCGTAATACGAACGCCAAGCGCCGGCATCGTTGGCCGCTCCGCCGTTCGAGTCCGAACCCGGGCCGTTGTTACCGTTATCGGCAGTCGCGTTTTCGCAACTTCCATTTCCTTCGATAACTCCGCCAGCGGCTCCTGCCTGTAGCTCAGCCATGTTGCCGCCGCCGCCGCCGTCGCCGCCGCCGCCAACTTCTCGGCCAAACTGGTAGAACAGCGCGAAATCGTCTCTGACGACAATGCTTCTCTTGCTCCTACATATAACGCGCGTTTTCTGTAAATACATTATGCGTACATAGAACGAGGAGCGACAGTCAACCGAGCGCACAATGTCCTCGCCTAGAAGAAGAAGAAGAAGAAGAAGAAGAACAGTGTTCTCTTCTAGCGGTAATTCGTAAACCCGGCAAAATGGAACTGTGTAAGCAGAGCGGCACTACATTAGAGGAGAAACCTTAAACTTAAATAATCAGCCGATAAATTTTTTCGGAATTCTCCTCGGTGCTAGGGATTCATATCAAATTCAACAGTGTAATTTTAATTCTTCATCTTCACGAATGAGTCTCCTGAATACGATTTATCCGCGTTACAGAATGTATGATTCACGCACACACGCACACACGTAAAATTTTTTAACCATATATATATATATATATTAGGGATAGATATTGTAGAATTGCACGATCGGACAAGAAAGAATGGATAGATGTCCCGATGGGAAAACATTTTCCTTAATCGTGTACGGCTAATATCCACCAGAGTTAGAGACATGTTTAAGCGGCTTACTAATAGCAAACGCGGGCGGCTCTCGTGTTGATTGATTAATTCATCCGGAGTAAGAAAAATCAAGTTTTGACCGTCCGAATGAATTCAGAATTTATGACGTTTGCGAAAGAAATTCTGTGAGAGGAATATTTTATAGGACGGTATAACGGAAATGTCGGAGAATGAAGGAAACCACGACCGGAGTAGGAAACATTCCCAAGACTGTCCCGGGAATTGAATTAGACCAAAATTACGCGACAAAGTTCGGAAGCAAAGGTATCAAACGTAAAGAAAAGCTAAATAATCGTTCGACAAAAGTATACATATATATATACATATTTTGATACATCATAATAAAGGCGAAACAAGTTCAGAAGCTGGGGCCGTACATACGCCACTGTGAACGCACTGTCGCTAGTTCGAAGTTGTACAGTGACCCGTTATTATTGTTATTACTATTAATCACTTTATTACCATTAATCATTCTCTATTACTATTAATCATTCTCTATTACAATTAATCATTTTTTATTACCATTAATAATTTCCACCATTAACTTCTTTCAAAGTATTCAGTAACGTTACATGACTGGTCGAATTTTCCGAATTCGCCGAACCGAAATATTTGCTTCTTCTGCTAAACTGAGAACTCCTCACTACAATTAGGCGAAACATGGTGATGGTGACCGACCGTCACAAGGTGGCAGCACTTCATCGAGAGAGAAAAACCTATACGTGAATATCCATAAAGTTCTCGCGCGGTCTATTCGCAAAGTGTCTTTACGCAGTCTCTTTCTATTCATTTTCCTATTTCCGAAAAATCGCGCGAATATCGAATAATTAATTACTGCTATACATTTTCCGAGAAGAATTTCACCCCGAAACACATCTCCTCTATTGGCTGGTAGTCATCGTCGACGTTGGTTTGCTCTGCCAGCTATGAAGCGCTGAGTGTGATTAAGATTTTGGCGAACTGTCTTTCCTAAAAACAATTAACTGCGCACGCAGAATGCGAAACGGCAGTCCGGACCGGAGCGGGTAGGTCGTGTTATGACGATGGGTAATTGCACGCGCCGAGCGAGCTGCACTGGACATATTACAACGAATTTTCCGGCATCAGCAGCGCTGTCGCCGGATACCGTATAATGAAGAGATAACGCTGGAGCAGCCGGACAAGTCGTAGCCCCGGTACACGCGGATGACGAGCTCGGTCCGCGTACCGGTAGAGGAAATAGCGTTAGATGGTTCGGATAAGGAGGTTCGCGTATCTGAAACAATGGTGTTGCGGCCGGCTAAGCTGTCCGGTCTCATCTCTGCCAGATAGAACGCTTCTGCTGCTTACTGCACACACTAGCTAGATGGAAAGAATTTCCAGCCACGTTGTCGAGAGAGTTCCTTATCGGGCGGCCTCATCGCATCTGGACATCATCGCGCGCGCAAAAGTAGGAGTGTCCGTACGTACCGCGGCCAAGTTTTAACATCGGCGGATTTTTAATAAAACACCATTATATTCGTCTCCGCAGACTGGCGAAATAAATAATGTACGCGATATATGATGTGCCTAGTGCCTGCACCATGTTCACCCTAACTGCCTTATCGCAGCACGATGAAGAAAAATCAGACAAAACTCCCCCCTCTCCCCCGGCACCGCACCCTATTCGGTTTTTATGAAAAGCCCGCTTCTTACACGTTATCCATTTTCGTAATCGATTTGGTTTTATCGCGCACACATCGCGCTCGTAGGTGCGCATACTTTCTCCGAGGGAAATGGAGTCAGAAATCCTTTCTCTCTTTTATTCTTTAAATTTTTAATTAAGCCAGCGTAAAACAATAAGCGAGACGAATTTGAGAACCGTCCGTAGTCGTGACCGAAGAGATGGCGGATCTTATTTCTGATCTGCATCCTGCGTAACCCCGGTCAACTGTCGGCTATTTTTACGAAAATCGGACGAAATTTCAAGATATTATCCGGAAAGCGACAAGGGCTATTTTCGTTCTTTTTAAATGACCACGTTCGCTGAAGCGAAGACAGAAACAGTTCTGCTATTGAAACGATGGCGTTTTTAGGTGGATATTATATCGTCGACCGAATATTATTATTTGTCTACAAGGCCAGAGAGGTCTTCGTTTCTTTTGAAGTTCTTACAACTTTATTATTGATCGTACTGAACAAACTTGATTCTGAAATTTCGAATTATCGCGCGCGCACACCAATAAGTGCAAACGAATTACAAAAATTTGTCACTGCACAAGCATAGTATATATATAGTTATAATATACATATATACATACATATATATATATATATATATAGAAGCACCATCCTTTGGACCCCCTGAAATGCCCATAATTGTTATTGAAGAATGTCACTTTTAATCGTGTCATTTTTTGCGCAATGAAATTATGACGTTAGCTCTTGTAGCAAGATCTTCTTATTCTACATTACTTCCGCGTAAAAATAATCGGCTTATACTACACTCGATCTCTCGGACCTGGCTGTGAGACGCATTCGGGATCTTTAGATGATCGGCGTCATTTAAAATAGTCGATTTTATAACTGACTATATTTCATTTCTATAGGTATTTTTTAGAAAGAACACGACGCTCCGACTCGGCAAAATGAGGTACAACAGTGAAAACGTTTCCATCGTAGCTCCCATTTAAGTACTATTGTCAATAGATTTTTTTGCCATTACGTCATAATAATTTTAATAATACAAAAAACAACAACAAAAAAAAACAGTAATTATACAATAACCTATTCTTAAATAATATTCACGTGTTAAACGAAAATAAAAAACGGTATAACGAACAGTCGGTAATATGTCAAGGAATGAAAACGTATATTATAAAAGGAACATTAAAAATTTTAAAGAATTTTTATACGATATTAACATTAAAATATATACGATATTTGTACATACATGAGAAGAAAAAAAAAAAGGAATAAATGCGTTTACTAATTTATATTTATTTATAAAGAATTTACTAATTTGTATTTATTTATAAAAAATAGTTTGGCAATATTGAGAAACTTATAATTGTTAACAGTTTTTAATACTTTAAAATCTTTTTCAATATTGGAAGTTATTTTAATACTTTATCGTTACGTAATTATAAATTGTTCAATAGAGATTTTAAACATGAACGAACATAAAACCCATTTAAAGTAAAAGCATTTATATTTGGTTTTTTTTCGTGATCATATTTTATAAAATTCGTTAAAAGTTTTAATATATTTATTTCATTGAATTTGGTTGTGTACTTTTTTAGCAATTATATTTCAAATTTTCGTTCACAATTAACATACCGGTTCATATTAATATTCGGTAAAAATTATAGTTCGCGTTATTTCCGGTTCCGTTTTACATTATTAAATTAGCACTTTAAACTTGATATCGCAATTGTTTTCGATATTTCTACACAAACGCGCAACCGTTGTTAAAATTATTAATGCTTCGATATATTATTTTATATTTATTCTTCTTCTTCTTCTTCTTCTTTTTCGACAACTGCGCCAGTGTGTAAAGTAATTAGCGGCAAAAAAAAAATAAAAAAAATTGTCTCGACAAGAAAACATGTTGGGTCGTCTAGAGAAGTCTCCGCTAGTTCTAGCTCCACGATGATATAAACGAATTGTCGCGTAAATTCCACGCTTCGATGAAATAATACATCGACGGAATTCAGATATGTATGATTTTTTAAAAGTGACTTTCATAGGCAGGCCAAGATTTACACAGAGAACGAATTAGGTACGAATTAGATAAAAGGGGGCTTTATTTCTCAATAACGATGTCTTCGTTCACGCTATTTTTAGCAAAATCACCACTACATGACGCTCCTCGATTCCAGCAGCACGCTGCAAACGCAGAGATCGCACCAGCGCGTCATGTGCGACCGATGATGTTCCACGTCCAGTCACTGGACTTTAATTTTTCCTATCGGGAAGCAGTACGCGCACAGACATCGACAGCAGAGAGAGTCGTGCACGGATCTTTCCGAGTGCTCTCGGTACTTCTTTGCATATCTGTAATAATAATACCGTACACGTCCGCGTGTAACCTGAGAAGATTGCCAACAGACAGACAGAAAAAACTGTTGCTCCGTTCGGATCGACTCATTTGTCAATGTCTCGCGCACTTGGCCGGGGCATGGTTTTTTATTATTTTATTTCATTTCGTTTTTTGTTTCGTTAATTTTTAACAACACGCAGCGCCAGCTTATCATGCTCCGAAAGATGTATTATGCACGCACGGAAAAAACCGACCCGAACCCTTACACTCCCCTGTATGTAGACACTGTACGCGCAACTACCGCAGATATAGATTACACAACAAATAAATACGACACTCGGCTGAAGTAGCGCAGAAAGAATAGGAACCAGGAAGTAGACAATGGGGAATTATATAGTGTGGAAAACGAATAAGCCTGTGCCGGAGACGACTACAATTATTCGGATAGGAAGACTATTGCGTACGCGTATTAGAATAGTGAAGAATTAAAAGCAGACCGGAAGAATTGGAAATGGAGCTTGAGAGAGAGAGAGCGAGCGAGGGGGAGAAAAAAGAAAGACTAAGGGTTATGTAAACAAAAGAGTTTCTTCTGCTGAATGAAGGTCTCTCTGTGTGTTTAAATAAGAAAGAGGCAAGGCTGACGGATAGCAAACCCCTCTTCGACAGCAGCTCCGCATACCAGACTCTGAGCGCGCAACTATTATGATAAATAGACGCGAGTGCGACGAACGAAAAAGGACAACACAGATATTGGAAGGATTTGTTGTAACGAAATGTATTAGCGTGCCCGCGCAGGTATGCGGCGTTATTATTAATGCACAATATCAGCACGATCTGTAAAACTATAAAAATGCGCCGAGTTTGTGTGACTGAAATTTTGAACATTTTTCCCCGGTATTTCTTAGCATTTTTTCGGAAATTCTCGAGAGAAGGTTTAAAGAGCACTGACTTTACACACATATTCCCATGCGGGCGTGAAATGAAGTTGTAACATTGAAGGATGTATAGATTTTATTTTTGATTGAAACAGTTAACTCGGAAATTCTCGTCAGAGATGTGAGATTACGAGTGTAGGTGCTGCACAGGTACTGAACACCTATTGTCTACTTAATTGATACGTACGTATGAAATTGTTGATGATAAATCCTTAATTAACGACGTACGGATTGCAACCGATTGGTAATGAAACTCTGCTATAATAGGAGATTCGAAAGGTTATTGAAGAATAATAACCAAAAAAAAAGAAAAGCAGCAAAATTCGATGATGATATTTTGTGTAACATTGAAAACAAAGGAGATTCGGAAGAGTAAAAAACTCGTCTTAGATATGGAGATGCATCAATAAACTGAAACAAAACTAAGAAAAACAATAAGAAACGTGGTTCATAAAAAAGAGGGGGATGATCGACCAATTTCCAAGTACGCTACCGGAGGCGACTTGGAAAAAACTAAAAGAAAAAGGTCGACTGGCGACCGGACGGTATGGACTAAATTCGCATACGATCTGCAAAAGATGGAAAAAATCGTACGCTTTTTGCTGAAATACGATACCGAACGAGGCGAGGCAGCAGCAGAAGATAAAGAAAAGTGGACACCGAAAGTATTTTCATGCGCACTAGTAAATAATTCGCAAAACTGTGTGAATAAATTTAGCGATGTTAAACCACAGCGGACACCTGAGAAACTGCTTGTTCCCGGTCGTAATTTTATTACGATTACGATTACGATTCCAATTCCAATTCCAATTCCAATTTCGATTCCGATTCCGATTCCGATTCCGATTCCTCCATTAGCCCCGAGATGATTAGCATATTCCGTTCGTATGGCGTTTGGAAAAATGAAAAGGTAATAATTTAAGGCGATGCAGCAGCGAGTTTGTGACAAAATAGTAGAAGAACGTACACACAGACCAGCGCGTCCGCCGCACTCTCTCTGGACGTTAATTTTTACAAATGTTATTCGTCGAAATAAATTAAACGCGGTAATTATTACGCAATTCGAGATTGGCTACTTCACTGCCGGCATCACAGTTGATCGGCAACAGGTTCGGGAGATTTTTTTATTTCAATTTGCGTCAAAATCTAGCTGGCAGCGAAGAGAACGATCGACTTTCACGGAATCCGGTTGGGAAATTACCGTTTTTCGGGCGCGATGATTTGTCGACCATCTGGTTGCAGAATTATTAACCTCTCGGACTGACCGCTTCACAGCGACGACGCGTAGTGTCCAGTGTGCAGGGGCAGCCCGACCTGGCAGGCTGCAACTGACGCGACGCCCGATCCGATACATGTCCGATATCGATTTTTTTCAAACTGGATAATATACTTCCTTTCGTTGCATCGACTAGGGCAGCGGGGGGCGGGAGGGGCACTTTCTATCCGGCCCCGTTTATAATTAGCGCGCGAAACGGAGAAAGACGAAGGTAATTAATAACGACGACGAAGAAACCCGGAAAAGCCGACTACTAACGAAGGCGACAATTCGAATGACAACGCTTCGGCGATAACCCGCCGGGGGCGGCTCCGCGATCGATTCGACGACAAAAGCGCGCTGCAAAGCCTAAAAGGCAATTAGTAAAACTGCTTACGTTAATCGCGCGTCATCTTCCCTCCGAACAAGATGATACGCGCGACAGTTCTCGCTGTAATTCCCCGATAATTAATACTTGGCCGTCCGTTTTCGTTCCAACTGACGGATCGTTTTTCACCGAACTCGTTAGACTATCGAAACGCGTTCCTCGATACTTCCCAGCGGCTAGCTGTTGAATAATAATTGTCGACCTTAGAAAAATCGCTGCGACATCCTCTCAAGTACTGTACTGAGTTTATTTAAGAATTTGCCCTAATCGCCTCCTCTTGTCGTTGCCCTCCTCAATCTAGGTCAGTTGTCTCAACATTTCCTTCTGCATTCTTTTCCCTATCAAAATTGCTCCAATCTCTTCGTATCCGAATTTAACTTCTACTAAAGAGGGGGGGGAAAGAACTTAAAAAAAGTAAAACGTTCTAGCCGAATAAAATAAAATAATAAGAAAAAAAAAAAAAGGTGAACGGAAATGCCAATGCCAACAGAAACTCCTAATCACGATATTTAGTACACACACGTATTCGGTATAATTTCGCTTTATCGTGTAAATTGTCGGATGGATGGAAGATAAGCCGCCGAGAAAGAAACGTTAATCTTTAGTTGCGTATGCGCCGAATTTATTAATTATTATTAAAAAACCGCGCCTTGTACATCGCTGTCAAATTTATTAAAGGCGTAATTGCCCGTATAAATTGATTAATTAAAAATAACGTATATTTAAATACCGCGAAGCCGAAGATTTCGAAACGCATCGTGGTTTTTGCATATTTTAAATACGATATTATTAAAACATTTAATTTAGCCGTAATCGATTTTAAGATTACCAGATATGATTAATATATTATATATTGTGAATGTTTTAATATGAATATATATATATATATATATTTTAAAAAATGACAGCAAATAGATTTTTTGCATCGACTGGATGTATCGTTTTTATGCAATGGAAATGTTCCGTGAAATAATTGAAATCCCCGCGAATTATATGTGTCATTAACGGACGACAATAAGAGTACTGTAAATTAAAAAATCTCCAGAAACTGACCCCTAGAATTGTAGAAGACTATCTTCCGGCATTCCGGGAGATATCCTCACGGCAAGGTTCAAAGAACCGAGTTCTTTTTAAATCTATATATATATATGATATATAGGTAATCCTTTAGACCACGCCGAGGGAAAACCTTGGTGCACCATCGACAGACGCTAAATCTTCTATACAGAAGAATCAGTTTTAATTTACTATGTTCTTCTTGGCAAGAAAATTATCTTACTATTTTTAGACGTCTTACTTAATGGGCAAAAACGTAACCGGATTTTTTTATTACCGCATGCAGGAATATTTATATTATAGAAGTCCGGTAAATTTACAAACAATATACACTTTTTTCGTTTACTATAAATTATTTACATGTCAATTAGTTTTTTTCTTTTTCTTTCTTCTATTTTTTCTTTTTTTGTGTGTGTTATTTTTCGATTAATTTAATTTATGAAAACCTTTTTACGAAATTCTCCGAAATTCGGAGAACCACTACTCACAACTACCCGCTAAAAACTGGTAACAACGTGTTTTTTGATTCGTTTTCATATTTCGTAGAAACGGGCCCCCGCTTTTTTTTTCGTTAGACTTCTCCGTTTCTTTGTACTACCCAGCACTCCCTTCGATGGTACACAATATTATGCGATCGACAACTGAATAATACGGGTCATTAAAGTTTTGTGACATTGCGACAGACTTTGGAGGCTCGAGTGTGAAAAAAAAAAAAAAAAGTAATATATGCCGGTGCACCGGTGAATGCCAGTTTTATTGTAAAAATGTTAAAAAATTCTTAAGTCGGTGGCGGTATCATTTCGAAAGGAGAATTGCGGCGAGTGATTGATTGACAGTTTCGTGGAAAGATCTCCCAGCTAATTTCAGATCAGGGGCTATCGAAAATTATCCGCTGAAAATACGTTTACTGCAACTACGATGGATTTTGATACAATAGTCACCTTAAATGAATAACCTCGGTAGCAACTCCAATTCGAAGAATTCATTGTAAAAAAAAAAAAAAAAATTACGAATGAATTATACTACTCTACCTTTACCTACCCTTCGATATATGTTCATGTCCATACATATACATATATAACATATAGTATGTGCGTGTGTTTTTTAAAAAGAAATATAAAAAAAAAAAAGAAAAAAAGAGAAACGATTACACTTATTTCTCCTGGGAATTATTATTTTTAAAATGGAAGGTGAAATTTAAAGGAGACCGGTGAAAATAAGAAAATAAGCCTCTTCACATTGAAAGAATTTCGTTTTTTTTTGTTTTTTTTTTTTTTTTTTTAGGAAAAGCCTGGTCACATCTTTTTTTTAACTAACGAATATTTAGTGAAAATTATAAAAATTACTTAAAATCGAGAATGAAGGCATTTTTCCTTTTTCTTTCAGGACACGTTAGAAAAGCACCTGATAGCAACAAGAAAGGAGAGGGAATTTCAAGCATTAAAGTAATAGCTTTTTGGGAAAAAAACGGAAATAACCGATTATCAAAGTGTGCCAGATAGAGAAAAAAGAAAAATCTATTAAAAACTATTATTAACGAATAATATATCTGTAGAGTGTGTGACGAATTTTTCGGATAAGGACACCGGGAAAAATTATGGAATAGTGTAAAATTATACGAATGGAAAGTGAGATGGAAACTCCTGGATAGAAAAAAAAAAAAAATGAAGCGACCGAATAAAATTGTTTACGCACACCGCCGCAACCGAATTACCCCCCAAACGATGTCGCGGCCGGCCGTCAGGTGATTCGAAATACCGTTGAATAATTTCTTTCTATCGCGTCATTATTTATTCTTTTTGAAAGACAGTGAAACGTTTATCATCCTCTGTTTATTCGCCCGGTATGTTTATAGAGCGCTGAAATTATTGAAACGGGGGCAGGCAGGAAGCAACGAATACCCGGAGGGCCAGAAAAAAGGGCTGCTGCCAGCAACGATTTGCATAAAGTGTTTACAGAAGAGAAAAATTACGCTCTGTGCGGCTGTCAAAGTACATAGCCGTTAATTCGTACAACAGATACCAGAAGCCAGATCGTAACGACACAAAAAAGGGGGAGATGCGTATTGGCGAGAGAAGTCTAAACGACGGAAGATGAGCCGTTCTGGGGAGGGTTCGCGCGATGTATTTTGCACGACAGATAGCATCGGAAAACGAACATCGAAGCGGCAATAAAATGCCTCGAGAAAATTTAGCAGCCGCTTTTACCGAAAAAATCCGATTCATACAGATGCTGGGAAATTGCGCGTCGATCTGAAAGAAACCGATGCCCCGTGCAGCGCCTAGATGATTTTTAACAGATCCCCGGGGTTTTACTTGAAGAGCGGAGGGTGCACGCTAAAGAAGAAATTTTCGCGTTTTCATTATTCGAATTTCGACATCTACACTTTAATAATAGTAAGAGTATCATCAGGGGGAACATTGAAAATATCGAACGAGGAAAGTAGCCGAATCCGCCAAAAGGCATGATGCGAGAATGTGCGCGGTGAGAGGGGGGTACAGCGCGTAACAGCGCGGTTTACGATTTACGAGGAACTTCTAGAGACCGATCGTCCGGAATAGGCGCGCATCCGGGGGATAATTTTCGCGGTAAAAACCGAGGGGAACGAAACTAGTCTGCTCGGGAAAGATGAAGTGTAGCCGACAACAACACATTGGCGAAACGTAGTCTCGTCTGATTTGCAGTAATAATTGTAATTTCAATTCTCCGTAATGAGATAGTACGAATTTTTTTTGGCCGACCGAACGAGGATAATTAGACTGAGATCGTCCGCGTATACATTAGCATAGGAGCGCACACAGGCACACGAAGCTTGTTTACTTTCGCCGGTTGTCTTGTCTCGCGGGGAAAGAGGGATTAAAGACATCCGGTCGTCAAACGGAATATTAGACGGCGATAGTTTGCAGCAAGAGGAGTGTAGTGAAATGCCGATTACGATTCTGCGATGATGAGAATGCAGACGCGATAGTAGTGGGAGATCGCGCTAAGAAGCAGTTCCAAAATTTGTTTCTTCCAGCGGCAATTATTACCAAGACTGCCGAGTCCGCTAACGATTATATTAAGTGTAAAAGTAATAATTACAGCGCCACTGAAATCCACGGAGTCTGTAATGCGCCGCTGTGTTTGTCTATCTTCCGCTGCTGCTGGAACAGTGGTTCTTTGTACGCATGTATGTATGTTAGGCTGCGTGTCGATAAAATGTATATGTAATATATATATATATATATATATATGTGTATATGTACGTATACACACGGACATACGAAGGAACGTGTAATGAGTGGTGGCAACGTCGATTTTCAGATGGAACCGGAGGAATATCCAAAAGACAGACTAGAAACCGTCAAGCAAGTAGTCCGAGCGCTCGGCTACCGACGGACAATCTAATGAGTAGTTTTGTGTTCAAACGAAAAAGTGCACGATGCATCGTAATAATTTTAAACATAGGACGCGGTCCAAAAGAGCGCCCGGAATATGAAAAGCTATTAGGAGGGGAATTACGCTGATGGACGTGTTCGGAGTTAATGGGTCGGGCGGCAGCGGCGCGGTACTCTTCTCCGAATGATGCAGTTGTCCAGGAAAAAATGGAATCTCTGTCCCGTCTGCCGACAGGCCATTTCCCGCCGTATTAAGCCGTTATTATTACCATTATTCGTCACTATGATTACCATCAGCGGCGGCCCCTACTAGAGCGCCGTCTCTGTGCGGGGAACCATTTTAATTTCGGCCCCATTGAGGCAAAATTTACAGCACGCACACTCCCCCTTCCTCTTCTAATACGCATCATGTGCCGGAATTCGGGCGGTCCATCTCCGCGGCCTTAATTCTCTCGACGCTGTAGCGTTAAATAAAACAAGTGCCGTCTCGCTGCGAAGTTCAGTCATTCGACAGCGGCGGGTCTGTGTCGTCCTTAAAATTGTAGCTGTCGCGCTGAATAACACTCGGAGCGATTCGGCGGAATTTGAAATTTGTGCGTACTATCAATGCACCTGACACGAGAGTTTTATCAATTGGACATGGGGTCGTCGAATATTAGGTTCGGATAATGGAACACATTACGACGTTACGATTAAAAGAGTATACAGATGTGAATGCGTCATATTAATGTGTACTTATATTACGTTTTTCTTAATGCTACCTCTCTCCTGGTCGATCGTAAAATTTAATAACCGTGTAACACATACACCATCGAATCGAGCAGAATTACAGATCATTTTCAATTGATCGCCGGTGATCCTCGAAAAACAGTAGATCAAGTGAGTCATTCTCGCGTTCAATGTGTTTTGTCCGATAAGCAACGTCAACGTACCCGTTGTTTCTCTTTTACCGATGGGTAGGGCAGTGTTAATCGCGGACACTTTTTGTGCTCCAGATCAATATACAGCACCGGTCCACCTATATAAACTAGTTGCAAAAAAGTGCATTTTGGATGCAACATGACGTCGTAGAGCCAAATTACGTAACTGTATCACTATCACCGCCAAAAGAATCAATTCTTCAACAGTCAGTGTTTCGAGCGAGGCTGAATCACATACATACGTGAATCCTGCCTGCTCACGGACCGCTCCCTCCGACGGTACTAATCGTACACCGGCACTTGGCGATCATAAAACTAGCCGCGTCCCTATAGTCCGGAGATAAATTTCAAAACGAAATGCGAATTTGTTCGTAGGAATGCTGCCGATGTTAGGCCCTCGAAGAGAGTTACTAATTTTTGCCGCTGTACAAAACTTCCGTGTTTCGTCTTTCTACTCGGTTCGTTTGCTACGTAATTTATCATAAACGCGATTCGGCCATTTTTAATTTTTCATGAGAGATGCCGGCGCGTCATTTATCATAAAAGTCTCATTCCGCTCGGTGCCACCACGTCAGCGGCTAATATAATATTCTATGCATATTCATGGCATATGCAGCATTGTTAAATGTGCAATTGCGATGGTTTTAATGATTTCAGGAGTCCGTTTTAATTTTTTTTGAGACCCGATTACCATTTCATGTCGCTAAATGCGCACAATATACATATAATACATATATACATTTGTTAATATCATCATTATTATCGTCACTAGCGTTTTCGTTGTTTTTCTTCTTTTAATGAATTCTATGCGTCCGATTAAAACTATGTACGCTTCGATGCAACATTATTTACCCGAGTGGTTTGTGTCCGTATATTAGAAAAAAACAAAAAAAACGATCCAACAGAAAGAACGAATGAAACACAATTTGTAAGGTGCTCTCGCACCACGTTATCCTCCTACATTTACAGGTTCCGTTGTTTTGGGAAGACAGGGGATCCAATATATCGAGACAATTTAATAAATACGCCGTTTTGTTTCGCAGTCAACCCTCTCATACATAAGTCGCGATTTTGTAGAGCTTGTCGTCATTATTTCAGGAAATGAAGTAAAAGCTTCATAATAACATTGAGCAAAGTACTGGCCTCTCCGGTCTATAAGTTGATGAGCACATTATGAAAACGTTCCTACGAACACATTCCCGCGGCAAAAGTTGTTCGATTGATTAATTACAGGGATAAAAGATTATGCGTTTCTACCAGGCTCCTCAATTAGCAGACCCCACTATATCTGACGCGTAGATTTGTCCCAGTCTTCGAACTGAGTTAAGTTTTTCTTTATATAAATTGAACAGTTTTGAGCGATACCATTTCGTAGTCGACAAAGACCATCGTTATCACTACGAACAAACCGGATAGTTGTGTTATAGTAATCTTATTTAGGGAATCTGTTTAAAAGGAACATTGCATTATGGCAAGATTTCTATTTTTTTTTTTTTTTAATTTATTGATTTTAACATGGATGTCGAACAATTTTGAAGCTTATTTTATTCTTGAGATTTTTTTTTTTTAATTTACAAAATTTGAAATTTATTGCTTTTTTTTTATTGTTTAAGTTTTGCGGAGCTCCTAATGTGTGTATATACATATACATACATACATATATACATACATATATATATATATATATATATATATATATATATATATATATGTGTATGTGTATATTTGTATTCATATAAATATATAAATTCAATCCTTCAGATTAGTCTTCTATAGAAGTCGACTTCAGCTACGTCACTCTTCGCAAAATCGTAAAACAGCTTTATAAATTTCTGTTCAGGATTATTTACATACGTTTATTTATATATATATATATATATATATATATATATATATATATATATACTAGAGTTCGCCCATTGGTCGAAAGTCGACCATAATTAGTATAAAAATTTAAGAAAAACATTTTTTTCCCTATATACTCTTTATCATTCATTGTACATATCGGATGACAACGATTTTATATGTACTTACAATATAGAACAGTTCGGTACCATTATAATTGAATAAAATATACAATAAAATAATAGTAAATCACAATTTAAAAAAATAATTTATCGATATTAAATGACACCTCAAGATTTAGTACACTATACGAAAGCCAATAATGATGATTATATTAAGACACAGATTAAAACATTTTAATAAGAACAGATTTACCACCGGCTATAGCGATTTGTTTTTTCACTTTTTGTATTCATTTTTTATTTAAATAAGAAAAAAAATAAGTGTTTCTAAATTTTTTTTACTCTCAACACTAAAGATCATCAATAGCTACTAAACAGGTAAAAAAAGAAAAGAAAATCGGTTAATAAACAGCGGAGAAAAAGATACTGAACTGTTTTGTCTTTGTTGCCTATTTATATTCGTAGGTGTCCTTTTTTTTTCTTTTATTTTTCTATTCGTAGACATGGATAAATAAATTTACGTTTCAGTCTATTTAAAGCGCTTTCTGTAATTATTTTCAAACCTAGAGTTCGCGGGTGTACACTATTGTCGCTGAAAAAGTTGAAATTAGATAAAATCTTTACGTTCATAATAATCTTACAGATTTTCGTCGTGTATATACAGATATCCAGAAGGTGGTCCTATCTATTAAAGTTCGGATGAAAATTTAAGTAATTTTTCCTTCAGGATTTTAATATTTATAAGAAATAAAATGAAATAAAAATTGCCTGTTTATTTATCGCGACAATGTACCAATCAACCAGAATTGGCTATTCCGTAATTTGAATTAGCTAATGAGAAAGAAACAAATCGCTCGGTCTGAAGAGACAACCGAAGCGAAACGTCCTTATCGGCAACCCAGCTTCCGCCGTTAATTCTGAAAAATCTGGTGTAGAGAGGCGATAATTATTCCTTCTAAATGAGATGCGTCGGGTAAATGAGTACTAAGTGTGTGTGTGTGTGTGACAATGTTACGTATCATCGAATATGATGAATAAATTCACTGCTTCTTTATTTTCTTCTTATTCATAACGTATTCTATACGGCACTCTTATTTTTTAAATTTTCCTAAAGATACAAATCATTTCGGAAGAGAGAATTTTGCCCCTTGAGAAATTTTTCTCATAAATTTTTCCGTAACACTTTTCATTATTTTCCCCATACGCCTTTCAATAATTCCTTTGCATTTTTCGATATGTTTCAATTGTTTTATTTATTTATTTTTTTTTTAGAGCGTCTCGAAATGAACTCTACGAGTTCAATTTACGGGAAAAATCCGGTCGAAAATTTCTTCAGAACGTTATGGTCACGCAGAGAACGCGGAGATGATTAATCGCTTTAGGCGAAACGAAATTTACATATTCGCGCTGGTTTTCCCGAAAACGCTGTATAATAGGCGATCTAATATTTCGACTGACACACTTTCTAGGCGTCGCGCGATGCATCTCGGCGGCGAATGATGTGATTAACGCTGGAACAGGGCTGTTCTCGGATTTGCCGCATCAGCGGTAATTGTATACCATTACTATAGGATGGTGTCTAGGTCTGAAAATAATTGCGAGAAGCGTTCATAATTAATTGAAATATAAATTTATTTATTATCACTATTAGTAGTACGACTGCTATTATCGTTATTAATGAGGAAGCAGTTAGTACGGTAGGAAGAGTGTAGAGCGGCAGTAGCGAGAGAAGGCCATTTCGACTGCCGTTCAGCAAAACGAAATGGCTGTTGCCCTGTTCCGCAGGATGATATTCAGCACATGTACAGTTAGTCGGTCGTTTCATTTATCACGTGAAATAACTGCGTGCAGACGCGGCATGTACTTACATACGTACATAGTAATGTTCGTCATGAGTGTCGGTCTGTGCACACAGCTTCGTCGTCGTCGTCGTCTTTTTACACACATGTCCGACCGGAGGCTGCTCTACCTGCGCCAACAGCTCCGCCAGCGTGGGCTATTTCGTTCGTCACTAATGGCAACACATTCGTTATTGCATGTTGACCGACTGCTATATCCGAACGGCATGCTCTAACATCTCTGGCAGGCATTAAGACAATCACGTTACTAATAAATAAATAAGTAAATAAATAATCAAAAAGAAAAGGAGATGGTGCTCGTACGTTGCACTCGCACAGTGTTTGCAAAGGTGAAGTCAATTAACTCGGCACCAGCGTGCCTACTAGACGACAGCGAAAAAGTGTGCACCGACTAACGAACCGCCTTCCCCCTGGTGCATTTTTGAATGTTTACTCCTGAATACGATCGTTTATCGGCGCTGCTACCACAGGGGCTCCGCCGCTGACGTGGATAAATTTTGCCTTTCCTCTAACACATTCTGCGCCGCGCAAACATCCACCATGGTGCGTCGTCTGGTGCATGTCTGCGACGTTTGCGCATAAATTAAACGCGCCGGCCGACCAATTGCACAGTCCGCCGTTCTCCAGCGCCTGGCTACTACTTGAGTTCTGCTCTTTAGCCGAGGAGCTGGTTTTAATACGCCGGGCGGCAGTTCCACACGCGACATGTTGCCACAGAGCAACGCTATGCCCAATGTTTTCGTGCCTTTCTCTTGCAAACTTTTCCTTACACGCCACCTTTGCCCCCCCCCCGTACACTTATTGTGTCATGGACTATCTCAGGGTTCCATCTAAAATTTTGTCCGTCGCGAAATCTTACAATAACGATCTTCACCTCTGATGTATGTACCGGTAAGTTACGTCTCTTATAGTATATTTGCACACTGTGGTAAACATTCAGTTTTTGAGTTTATGACTAAAGCCGCATTATGCATCCTCCGAAAGACATACGTTACTAAATGTACTTCTATTCAAAATAGGGGTAAATAAATTGCTTTTTACCACTTTCCGCATTATCTTTTGGACAACTCGAACTCCTCCGAAGATATAAAACGCTGCCTCGTGACGACCTTCGTAAAAGGAGATATTTTTTTTTAAAACACGGTGGCCATTCAAAGATTAAATAATTCCCGATCCAAATCCTCCCGATTGATTCCTTGACTACACTAGAATTGCGCAAAAAGAAGAAAACCGTTTTTTTTTTGTTACTATCGATAATATTGCACCGCCGCAGCATGTTTTTTTATATGAACAAATAACAGAACTTTGTAATTTTTTGTCCGAGTAAAATGCATCGAAAAATGCATTCATTTTTCGCTTCAAATGATTTTTTCCTATTCTTTATTCTTGATTATTTTTTACCGGTTATAGAACCAAATTCCCGGGTTATTCCCGGTTTTTCCGGTTGGGTGGCCACCCTGTAAAAGCCGTAACCTTTTTCTAAAACGTTATTAATAATTGTCGCGTTTCTGCCGTTTATTTATTTATTTATTTTTTATTTTTTTATTCTTCCGATAAATCTTCGAGACTGATCAAAACAATTTCTTCTTTTCGTACATAAAGTTTGGTCGTCTATCGACATCTTTAAAGAACGTGTCTCTTGTGATCTATGTTTTTTAAAAAACGTGTATTCAGATACTTAATTTTTGAAAAAATTCAAACTCGGGCTCCCACGTCTTTAGCAAAAATTATCGCGAAAGTTTAACTGTAGAATATACGCGATGTGTTGTATATCGCGAAATCCACCATTCCGCGCGAAACCTGTGTACCGGGTCTTCTAAAAACCAAATCAATGTTGTGATTAAAATAAATAACAAAGTAATAACAAGTATCAACGAAATTTGAAAGTCATTTTAGTCTTCAGTGTTAGCTGCGCACGCTAACCGGCCACCCTCTGTAGCACGTAACGTCTCGATGAAAAAATAAAAGTGAAAGCGACGAGAAAAACAATTGAAAAAAAAAGAAGTACTGACTAACATTTCAATTTAATTCACCGTCTGCTCTCGCTCTCGGAATGCGACTCTATTTATTTCCGTTTTGTAAATATGTAAACTTCGCTTTATATAGTTCCGCCATAATCATTGTAGAACTTTTTTTATTATCAAACTTCTAAAAATGGTGGTGGGGGGATGACGAAACATCGTCCAGTCTCTGTTATCGAGTGCTCATCTCGAAAGTCAGCGAAGAGTGTAGGAATAGAAAATACGGATCTTATTAACCCGACAAAATCACCTTCGACTGTGTTGTACTAAAGCCTCAGAAAAGGCTTGCGGCATAGAGGAGTATTTTGAAAGGCAAAAAAATCCCCCCAAAAAAAAGCAAAAAAACAAAAAAAAAAACATAAAATTTTGACCAACAACGATCTGTAAAACTGATGGGAGAGCAGCAAATGAGGAGGTTCATGTAGACAGCCAGGAATAGTAAAAATAGCTGTAGTGTAATATTAATAATAATAATGATGATGGTGTCGGCGTGTACTCTTATTGGCGTCCTCTAATCATAGAGTGAGGAAGTTGGCGATGTTGCTTGGAACTTTGAAAATTACGCCCTTCGAAAATCGATCGTGCTATTATAATCTTTAACATTCTGTAACAAGGTGCGCTTGGCGCACACACTGATGCACATCTTGTCTGGACCGAAATGCGAGCTACACACTCTCTCGCGGCTATTATGTATGAGAGCCAAACTACACACATATATGTATATATGAATATATATAAAACGTTTTGAGAAGATAGCAAAAATCCTCCAAAAAAAAAGCAAAAAAAAACAACAGTTTCAGAGATTAGTTGAAAAATTACAGCTTACTCCCGAAATTTGTTGTTACCGAGATTGGTAAGAAGAATGTGCCACGTCGGCGACGAAAGTATAGCACAACAAAATAATCGCATAACGCACGTCCCTGATAAAAAGGAAAAAAAGAAATATACAAACGGACCAGGAAAAATAGTAAGTGAAAAAAAGAAAATAAATAGTGCAAAGTCGCTTCGAAAATGACACTAATCCATAGTAGAACGGAGCAAATATTGCAAATCAAAAATCTGGTCATGACGCGAATTATGAAGATTAGAACTCCTTCGTTATCGTTTTTTCTTTTTGTAAAAAAAAAAATCTTTGTAACATTATTTAAAAAACGTAAACGTAAAATAGCAAAAACACTTTAGAATCTAGCGATTCCACCTTTAAGCGGACATCCTCTTGCATCTTCACTTATTATTCGACCCCAACTTTCCGGGTTTACGCTATACTAATCCTACTTGCAAACAAACGAAATCTCTCCCTGATATATCTAGAAGAGTATGTTTTATTACTTTTAATTTTTTTTGGGGCGGGAGGGGATAAAGTTTTGATACAGAATCATGCCTTATACTCTCCACATATCCGCTGTAATCAAGCATCTTCATATTTTAAAACTAAAAGCTCCCCCATCGGTAATTAATCGATCTTGGGAGCAACCCGGAGGGGAGGGGGGACCTTTTAACTGCAAATAACGCGCCTATTGTGTCGTCGCGAATTAAAATATTAACCGTGATTTATACGAAGACCGTAAACATCGAGGTATATTTTATCAGAAGCAAACGCCGAAATGCACTTCTTCATTTAAATATTACTCTAAATGACTACGTTCGCGCAGCTACTACTAAAATTCCAGCAAAATCATTCTCGCATTAATATACCGATCGTCGTCTATTTACATTCCCGCGCGAAATTATTACTAAATGAGAACGCTAACACTTTAATTTGATCACCTCCAGCGATTCTTGATAATTTCGTATTATTATTATTATTACACGAGATATATTTTATTATAATATATTAAATAAAAGCGTTTTTTTATTATTACTAATTATTCATTGCCATTTGTATTTTAAAGTGAAGAAATACAAGTGGCAAACGTAACACGCAGGTTTTAGTGCTAACGAAATTAGCGATTTTACAAAGAGACTGTTCTCGTTTAAAATGTGACGCTGAGAAAAAAAATAAACGCGTGCGTTAAAGAAAAAACTCCGAACGCGCGCACAAATAAATTCTCTTTAAATTGATTACACTAGAGAAAAGGGAATGTATTTCATTAGTTTAAAAAAATTTAAACGAGTACCTTCGAACCGTCCGTGCAAAATTATATTTTGACACCTTTCGGATGATACATAAAAACTGTGTGTGATACAACTGAACTCAAACTTTCGATCATAATTAAGTATATATATATATATATATATATATGTAAAGATTAAGATTTGTTAGCGAAAAAGCGTGAAAACTCAAACGGTGATCACGTGATTATCACGGAAATTGCACGACGAACGCATTTTCAGGAAAAGAATGACCCCACCAGCCCCGAAGAAAAAAAAAACAAAAAACGCCCTTGTCACAAATAACGTCGTACACATACTTTTATTAACCAACCAACCAACAAGTAGCGAATTTAATAGGCTTCGCATTTCTCGCGAAAAGTTCGCTGTAACACCTGATCGACGGTAACACTTCTCTTTCCGTTCGTGTTTAATCGGCGCAGAGAAAAATTCACCAGACTGCGATAAATTCGAGCGCTAATAAATGTATAGACCCCGGCATGGGGTACTCTACTAGACGCATTAGAAGAAGAGGAAAAAATTACTGCAATTTCCGGAGATAGCGTGAACACGTTCTCAGAATATTTGTCCGCCGTTGACGAAAGAAAAATGGATTTAATTACGGTAATAAAAAATGGGTTTATTGACCTGGTCGGTCTATTGTTGTTGTTCGCGCACGGCAGTCTTACCGAAAAACAAAACAAACTCGCTGTGTACTGTGTAAATGATTGTTTCTCCAAGCAGAGCACGTAGAAAATATTTTTTTTGAGAGAAAAACACAATTGTTCTCCGGCATCGGGCTATTTCGTTTGTATTTTTAAATACACGCGCACACATCGCATTGGCCGAGAAGTCCGTTTAAGCGATCAAAGGCAAGAAAGCACACACACACACACACACACATGTCCGGCACATCCTTAAATACTCCTGGCTGCTCGGCGGCAGCAGCGTGCGGCTAACGAGGAGGCACAAATCGAATAATTGGAATTCCGCGAAAGTATCGGCTGACGACCATCTGCGCAAGAGTATCGGCTACCGGAATGGGAACGGAATTTTTTGACGACCGCCACTGCTAGAAGAAACTGCAGAGCGCTTTTTCCGCGTAATAGCCGTACGTGGGATACTGCAAGGAGCTCACGTGGGAAGAGGAGGCCAGATTAAAAGGAAGCATTCGGATGTGTTCTAGTCTCCGGGGTCACGAAGAGGGTGTGCATTTGATCGGCTGCAAGAAGAAGCAAACAGGAACATTGTGGTCTGGTGTATTGACGACAACGACGACGACGACGACGACGACGACGACGGTTGACAGGTTACTCAGCCAGGTCCATATTTATGGCAGATTAATGCAGACGGGACACGGTGGTTAGTTGGTCATCGATCCGAGACCGAGAACAACGGGCCGCGGATGCTGGATATGCGACGAGTGACGGATACGTCGACTGAATATCAATCGGCGTACGGCGAATATGGAGTTGCGATCGAATGTGCGCCGCTGACTTCGTCTCCCGCGCTAATCCGTTCACATAAATCTTCGCATCATCCGCGTACGTGATATGTTCATTTGCCGTTCGGAATTCCGCTGTTGGGGCAGTTTCGCCGTAAGTGTAACGCGACCAAAGTACCCTCCTGTGAACAGATTTTGTTGACGGTAGGAGGAAAACGCTCGAGACGAAATGATCACAATTCGAATTCGGAGCTCGCACCGCTCCCCTTGAACCGTACGGTAAAGACACGACACGCTGGTGGTGGGCCTGGAAAGTTCCGGGTGCCTAGTTGCGAAAGAATAATCACGATGATCGGTGGTGGGTTTTTTCGGAGAGAAAATAACTAACGTGTGAGCCAGTATAGTCCCGATTTCATTTTGTGCATCGGCAAATACAGCAGCCGCAGAGGATACCTGGACGAGTACTTTTGGCGAGAAAATTTATTGCAATGGCGTAAAATGCGAGCGAAATCGATTTTACTCGACCGAATGTAATTTATCTATTTTTAAGAAATGTAAAAAGATTTCCGAAGTTTGTTTTTTTTGTCTTCCTTTTTTTTTTTTTTGTCTTCCTTTTTTCATCGTTTACGTAGGAAGAATTTAATAACTTTACACACGTGTGCGAGCAGTGGTACATACGTGCGAGAAAGAGAAAGAGGTTTTTACGTGTTTATGGAAATACGCGCGAACTACTTAACGAGGGTCGTGTTGAGGATGCTCGCTAAATACGTCGGATTGTAAACCGCAACGCAAAAACATGAAAATTATATAAATATGCTAATGGAAGGATTTCGACGACAGGCGGGGCGGGGAGGCAAACGCTCTCCCAGTAAATAAGCCGTCCGCCTGTGTCTATAATAATATCACTGCGTTTTAATTTTCTCTAATAAATAGCTAGCGGCATCGGCAGCGGACGAATAAACACGCTACGTAATACGGGATTATATATGCGCGCCAACACATGTACCGGTGTCTATGTGGAATTCAATCTTTAATCTGCTTTATTACTACTTACTATCTGTGTGCCAAAAGCTGCAACAGCTGAATGCATAATATGACTCTGATAATGATATAATTAGCGCCGGGGTAATAAAATAGATAATTATAAAAGCGTAAAATATTATTAGCCTAATTACAACCGAACGGTCGTTAACGATGCTCGAAATGAAAATATTTTATCGCAACCGAAAGTTTTCAAGTAAACGCCGAAAGTACGACAAAATAACTGGAAAATTATGGAAGTGGCCAAATGGTAAGCTACTTAGCCGCCAGGCCATAAAAAAAAAAAAAAAAAAAAAAAAAAAAACTGGAAAATTCACGATACTCAATTCGTAATAACGCGCAGTGTTCCAAAAAAGATTTTCGCCGCGTCATGCACGCCTTTCTTTTCTCTTTCCAAAATGACAGAATGATCCGAAATATTCTCAAATCTCTACTATACAATTATTAACACATTTTTTTTACCGAAAATGACACTATTAACAAAATAATGAAAAATTGAACAAAGCAGATAGAACAGAAAGAAACTATTAATATACACCTATATATATATATATATATATATATGTATATATATATATATGTATATATATGTATATATATATGTATATATATATATATATATATGTATATATATATATATATGTATATATATATATATGTATATATATATATATATGTATATATATAACGTATATTACAATTCACGAAATTATTATTTTATAAAAATTTCTTAATTCCAGCGTAACACTGTAAATGAGTAAAACATTCTCAAAATCGTGTACATAGCGCGGTATTACGAAATTCACGAAATGTGTAATGTTTTGCTCATTTGGTGAATCGCGTGATTCCGTTATATGCTCGTAACATGTACATATATGCAAAAACTGTACTAGCGCACACCACAAATGTACACGAAAAAAAACCTGCAAACGAAATTTTTATTCAGCATAGCGTAACCGAATTAGATATATGAAAAGATAAAAAAAAAAAGGTAGCGGATTGTGGCATTTAAAATTTTTCTCCGTTCCCGGGAAAAATGTAAAATTTTTAACCGCGGCTTATTCTCAATTTTATTAACTTTTTTTTTTTTTTTTTATAGTTTTTGTTCGTAATAATTAAAAATCGACCACGGAAGAATACTGAACAAGAAAGAATTACGACTAATAGATAAGTCGAAAAATCAATTCCAAGCAGTTTTTAAAGTTAAAAAAATTAAAAAAATTATAAAATCAGCCCGATTTTATTAGTCGTGATGTTCCGAATTTTCATCTGTTACATATTGTTTTAATTTTCATGCGACGACGGATTAATTCTAAAGATTAAATTAAAATTTTTGGCTTCTCGAAAAATAAGCGACTTTTAATTTCCTGTTTTTTTTTTTAATTTTTGGTCTCGTTAACTACAAATCTCGTACAGTGGCGGAATTTGAGCCAGGTGTCCTACTCGAACGGAACACCACACTGCTTAACCAACTACGCTACGGTTGCTGGCTAAAAAAAAGAAGAGAAACAGTAATAATCGCGTATACAGTTTTGTTCTCTAGGGGGAGGTCACTCATTTTGTTTTTGCCTTATTCCGTGTTGCTTAACTTTGGCGGTCTGCCAAGAATGTTCTTAAATATTAGTCTTCCCGCATTAGGACGGCGTGATTCTTCGCTCGATTAACACAACGCTGTTCCATTACTTTTAATCGTTCCTCTAATTGCCTCACAGATGGCGCTCCAGTTAGTTTAACACGCGCGTCTCTCTACTATGGCCTCGTAAATGAAAATACCCATCGGTGTAATATACTCGAGGATTTCATCCATGATGACGTCACTGTCAGAAGAATTTTTCTTAATTTTCAACTAATCTTGGCCGTGCACTAATATTCGATTTTAAATCCTTTTTCCGTTTGTAAAATAAAATACTAACACAATATGCGCGCATTAGATGCAAAATTTAAATACGACCGGGAATTCTACGTTTTAAATCGAAAACAAATGAGACAAACTTTCGAAGCTGATAATAATTTTAAAGAGAACGATTTTTCAACTAAATGTTGCGCTCCTCCTATTGACCGCTTAAAGTGTCAGATGTGAAACGCCAATCGTTTAAAGAATAATTTAAAAAATATTTTTCCATTTTCGATATTAAAACTGCGTAAAGTTAAAAATATCTTCAATAAATGGTGGGGATCAAAAATTACGTTATAATCGAAATGAAATATTTTTTTCACACGGATAATCCCTCTAGTTTCGCGATAATCTGGAAAATGACAGCCCGCGGTATCGTTCGAAGTGAGCATGTGAAAACAATCAACACCGTCAGCGATATACGATGCAATCGGAAAGCAGCAATGCTTTGCGGGTTGTAGCATCTGAAATGAGTAGGCTCTCAATCATCGCATTAAAAGTCGCTTGGTGGTACATTTTCTTAATACGATACGTGTAATTGGAATGTGAAAACCCTTATTTCGTAACAACGGTGAAAATGATTACAATTTATACTTTGAAAATTTTCAGTCTCCACAATTTAAATCACAACTAGACACGCGATGGATCACCCCATTAAATTTACAATTACCTAAAGTACCGAAGTGTTCAAAAGGTATTATTTCAAATATATTATTATTATTATTCCTGTCTTATTTACGAAAATATTTAAAGTTAGTTTATTTAATTTTGGGTATTCGTTACATTGGGCAATATATTAGTACGAGTAATTCATTTACAGCTGATGAGAAATTGCGAACATTTCAAATTCACTCGAACTGTTAATGATTTTTCGGAAGCAACACTCGTGCCACACAACAATACTGATGCTCAACGGGAAAAAAATGTGCACCTTTGACCCAAACAGTAGCGATTTTAGTCATAATGATAATATACAAAAATATAGACTTATTATCTACAAGTAAAAACTTACGAACAACTGCGATATTATACGAGTGATGTTAATGTCTCTAATAATATTTAAAAGTTTACGCTAGAATTAATTACAAAAAAAAAAAAAAAGAAACCTTTAAAATTAATTTAGTAATTTTTTATGAATCGTAATGCTTGGGTATGCCCCATTGCCTCTGAAAGCTAAACAGCATTTCTTAAGCTTATTAACTCATCCGCGCACAAATCTCACTGCAAACTAGAATTCACTACGATACTAATCCGTATATCATGCTATCGATTCCGAAATGAAACCACAGAATATACTGAAGCAACTATACTAATATTCGCCCTTATTGCAGTATTGCAAACTAGGCTGAGGAAGCTTTTTCTCCGGTTAAAATGAAATAATTAAAAAATATAATATTGCACGGAAATTCCTCTTTCGCAAAATTAAAAACTAGTTCTGTTTAAGAAATAATGGAAATTTACGAAAAGGTTTTAAAAACTGCTCTATACAGTTTAAGTTATAAAACAAAATACGCGATCCGACAATGTTTCATTTTTTTTTTTTTTTTGACCTGTTAACTACGAACATTATAATCCGGTATAAATGGAATTTTTAAAAGTTCAATGTGCGGCAGTGGGATATTCTATAACCGAACGAAGCACTAATTAACTAAGCAACTATGCCACGGCAACTAGCCCAACGATGTTAAAAATATCAAAACAAACCCTCCTACCAATTTTTTCTAATAAAAGCTAATTGTTTGCTAAGTGATTATCATCTTCTTGATGTTACAAGCGGGTTGATCAGCCACTATCGAAACTTTACATATCCTCAAGGAAAGCTCGTGCCCGGGGGGGAAAAAAAAAAAAAAAAAGAAAAAAATTTAGAACTTATAAAAAGGGAAAATCTAGAAGAAGAAGTTGTTCGCGAAAACAGAAACGTAATCATTGTCATTTTATTTACTAATGGTTGATGTGCGTGTCGACAGTCAAGAAGAAACCGGTACAGGATGGTAATGAGCTGCGGAACTCCATTTTGAAGAGTCTGGTAAGCAGTAGTGATTAAGGAGAGGGGTAAGGAAATCACGTAACAACGGAGGTACATTTACAGGAATTCTTCCTCCTGCGGCAGATAATTATTGAACAAAGTGAATTTTCGATGAGATTGCGAACTATATCATCGATCGCATTTGAATTCGAAGACTGGAATTCGATGCAAGAAGTGTGAAAATTAGGTGAAACGTTCAAAATCGACTTCGAGCGCTAAAGAACAATTTAAAAGTCAACTGAAGTATGGCAACTCATCAAAATTGGCACAGCTTCTTTTAGAAATATACCTTATTACTAAATATCCTGTTCTAAAAATAAGTTTATTAGTAAATTTTTGTGCTACAAAATTGTACTAATCCGTCTCGTGCTGTCAGGGCATTGCATTAGGGCGTCCGCAAATAAAAAAACTTCAATAAATATTTTTAACGGCGGCAACTAGTTTACAGTGATTTGCATTTTAAAAAAAAAGAATAAATAAAACGGGACCCCAAGCAATAATAAATTTTATACGTAACTAATAACTCAGTGTCGTTTTTGATATAATGCCTCGTGTGGAAAACTCTTATGAAAAATATTTCCAAAAGAAGAATCTGCGTAAATTTTTGTCCGAATGTATGTTTACTTTTTTCGTCGAAAATCGGAAGAGTGATTTTATTACGTGTTGATTTTTCGTATTTTAAGAATACCGTAAGTAATCTTCGAAAAACATTGACGATTCAAATTGTCTGATAGGATTCGGATTTTTCGGTTTATGGAGGGATGAGCGCGAGAGCTTGAATCATTTCAGTTCGGTCCGGATTAATTGTTGTTCCCGGAAAATTTACGCGATTCTTAATTTGTAAAACCAAAGTCGGAAAATTAAAAAACTGCCAATCCGAAAACTACGCAAAACGGTGGTGAAAATAATTTTACCCGGGTAATTGCATTCTTTTTGTTTTTCTTTGGTCCGACATCAGACGTTACTACTAGTTTTTCCTAGTTTTTTTAAATTATTACTTTTGAATATCAATGTCACCCCGCCGGGGATTACTATTATTTTTGCGCAAAATGTTGCACCGATTGTAATCGCACCGACAATCTTATTGGTAATATTTGAGACCGCATTCCGTTTTAATTCTTACCATTGACGAGTCAAAATAGTTTAAAATGTTCCACCCCGTAAGCTACGATAAAGTTTTCTAACGTTTTCGCCGGAAAAAAAAAAAAAAAAACAATTCTCCGCTTAAAAGTTTCAAAAAATTTGATTGTTTTTTTTTTTTTTAACTTAATATGCGGAGACCAGAATACAAATGAAAAAATAGTTTTTCAAAAAAAAAAAACCGAAAAACACGCCATGCTGGTTAGCGGCTTTTTTGTCTTCTTCACATATCCGTAACGTAAAATATTGGGGAAAAAATCGAATAATCTGTTAAAAGTATTAAAAAGAACGACAAGAAAATCCAAAAAAACTCGTTTAATCTTCAATTGTTCACAGGCTACGTTTCAACGCGGATGGAAAAAATGCCGGTCCGAGATTATAAATATTTTGGCATTCCTAACTGCCGATTTAACGCGGCCATTGGTATCTCCTCTTCGTTATCTATTTCATTTGCTATAGATTCAGTAGCAACAATAGCGTATCATACATTTACCCTCTGTTGCCTTTTTTTTGTTTTTTTTTTTTCGGAGAGGGAAATTAATGTTCATTAAAAAATTAATAAACATAAACCTAGTTACGGACACGTCAAATCAGTCGTAGTGCAGCGTATGATGGCATGTCCCTCATTGGAGGGTTCTTTATTGCTCGCAAGTATTGCTTTAAAAACAAACATCAGTCTATAATAATATCCCGAAAAAAGAGAAAAAAACGGTTTTCGTGTAACCGTCAGTACGTTGCAGAGATGGTCTCTCTCGTGAACTCTCGCCACAAACTATCGGAGCCGTATAGAGTTACGCGTAAATTTTTTCAGTCAAAATTTTTGAAAACATTTCGAAAAATTGAATTAAACTTTCAGATCAGTTCCGACTTTATTTTTCGGTTGTCGGTTCAAACAGAAGCAGAATTAAGTAATACGAAATTACATCAGTTTCAAGCAAAAAAATATTATAGAAACATTCGTGAACGGCATTCAGGGCTTTACAACACCTTCCTAAAGATAAACCTCATTATTCTATATATATATACATCTATATATATATATATAATATATATATATATATATAATATATATATATATAATATATATATATACATATAATATATATATATATATATATACATTCTTTATTCCGACAAGTACACAGAAACCAAAAAAAAAAAAAAAAAAACAATCTCCTGTTTACATTCACCTCTAAAACAAGGCACTAGTTTTTAAGATAAAAAACAAAAGGAAATCGACATACACAATTACAAAAATTTTAAATGTTTTTCGCGAGTTCGAAATTATTTCAATTACCGCGGCAATAGAGAAATAACGATAGAAATTAGACAAATAAATATTAACAATATACACGACGACGCGCGGAGATGATTAAATCACAAGATTAACGAAAAATTGCACATTTCACGAAATTGTTGAATATTGTGAATTGCATTTTAAATCGAAATATTGTTGTCACATATAAAAACTTCATGATGTAGCCGAGATAATACTACTAGTATTTATGTAAAAAAAGAAAAGTAATAAATGTTTATTATTTTTACGAAGAATTCATATAATGGTTTTTATTCGATTTGCTCCTGTAATAATTTCGTTCATTTACTCGCTCGCGTGATTTTACTTGTCACTTTATCCATCATATTCTAATATTTACATATTTTGTAATAGAGTCTGTAAATGCAGAGTGCAATTTATTTTACATGTGTGTTTTTCTCCCTTGTTACGTGAACTAAATACATGAAATGTGGACGCAAATCATTTCAGGGACTACTGGAAATTCGACACATTTTGCGTATTATTCCTCGAAACTGATAGAATATCTGCGCGCGGACGTGTATAACGTAAAATATTTCGGTTACTTCAAATTGTTTTTTTTTCTTTTTGGTTTTCTCGCGATGAAATTTATTATACCATAACGAAGGTAAGATTTAAAACAAAAAAGTATAGTAGAGTATAGTTGATAGGGCGCGTAAGCAAATCGTTTTCATCTTTCTTAGCAGTGCGACCAGGTCCAATTTGCGCAGGCCGGAAAGTGGCGAGCAACGAACTGTAGAAAAAAGGCGAAATCGTATGCATGGGAATGTGAAAGAGGTGTACGAATTTTTTTTCCGTTTTTGCGCCGTTGTTGCTTACTTCTATTATCTTTTAGCACCGGCAGTGTCTGGAGCGAAGGGTTCCGCCAGCTTATGGACAATAGCCATTAATGGTGGCGCAGTGCACAAATAACTCGAGCAACGGATGGACTTTGCACAATCGCAGTTCCCAGGAGTGTTAGAGAGGTTCCTTGCAGAGATATTCTCTCTTCCCCGCCGCTTCGCCAACTACCCTTAATTTACCTTTAGCCATTTCGCCCGTCCAGAATGAATGTAGACGACGCTATAGTCGCCGGTAGGCTAAAAAATAATATAATAATCGCGATGGAAAAAGAAAACAAGAAAGAAAGAAAGAAAAAAAACGGCAGAAGAGTAAAGAGAATGAAAGAGAAAAGCAACGAAATAAACCCTCTTCCGAAATGTCCTTGTTGTCTGTAACTGCCCCATGTCCTAGACGATGTACAACAATTTTTATTATTAAACGCCGAATGTCGCACACACACACATGCGCACGCACGGAGAAATACGAGCCATTGCGAAGGGTCGGCCGACGGCTTTGTCGCGCACTATAAACAATAGGCCTGTCTGTCATTCGGCAGAAATTCCACTTGGCTAAATACAAAAATACGCACACACACAGGCTCTCGGCGTGCAACATCATTGCTATGTGTACATAGGGAATTGCAAAATCCGAATGCATACTCTTAAGCGTAGTGTGTCCTTTTAATTATCCGTTTCATATAGGTGTGCGTAACTCTAGATAACGGTTATAGCCGAAAAAAGAGCTATCTGAATATGCAGAATTAGACCGTTCCATTTTCCGGGTTAAACGAATTACAGCCTACAGCGAAGGACAATGCGCGCAGCACATACACGAAATATAAAATATAACGTAACGAAAATATTTAAAATATACGCAAACTGGCAATACTTTTCCTGATAAAAGTGTTCGAGTCCGAACTTTGTTAGTGGTGTGTGTCGACATAAATTCATTTTTTTTTTTCTTTTTTCTGTATAGTTTATGCGATTTATTTTTTTGGGCTACATTTGAAGTACTTGGAAAAAAACAAAAAGATTTGGATTAAGGCATAATAATACACAAAGATTCACAGGCGTAGAATTCTCGGCAGCATTAAATTGCTTACCGGGGCACGGCGCACCCAACTCCCAATACTAGAAGACCGCCAACAACATCCGCTGGAAACCGTTTTTTGCCAATTTCTGACAAATTTCGGCTAACTATAAAAATTACTAACAGGACAACTATTTTTAATGACGACCTGTTTCAACTCTCCACCAAAAAATTTAAGTACCATATTGTATACATTAATATCCAACTAACAATAAGCTGTAGATGATTCGTTTTTAATATACACACATTGGGGGCTACATTAAAAACGTATCATCATCATCATCATCATCATCATCATCTGTTTGATTTACTTAAATTGGGTGGAAGCAAACATAAAACATGAGGACAACTTGGCTCTGAAACGAGATTTTTTTTCCATGTTGTGTTAATCATATGGAGAGGGGGCGTTTTGAAACATTTACAAGAAAAACGGCCATTTTAAAAATCTAGTCAGTCTTTTTTTTGTTTTAGTGATTTTCATTACAAATAATATATATTTTATTGTTATAAGCTTTAATTATTAATTTCGCTACCAGTGTGTCGTCGTCTTTGTATAGCTTTACAGTCAACTTTTTACGCACGGAGCTGAATTATTTCTTATTTCAATTAGCTTAATTTTTTTCCCCCAGTGTGTCTACATTCGAATGCTAATGCAAGCCGGTAACCAACTTTTACCGAGGTGTGGATTTCCTAGCAAAATTATCGAAATTATCGAAATTATCGAAATGATTGAAATTATCGAAATGACTGAAATTATCGAAATGACTGAAATTATCGAAATGACTGAAATTACCGAAATTCCTAATTATGCTTTATCGCTACGTTTCGCTGATTTTTATATTCCGTCGCAAATATTATATTTTTGCAAATAGACTAGAAAAGTGGATATAAAGTTTTTTAGCTCCTTCATTTATTTGTAATTTTTAGCGAATTTTAAAGAAAATTTCTGTTAATATTTCACCGAGCAACAAAAATATTCTCGCGAGAGCAGATCGAGTCAATGTAATAAACAACACTATATAAACTGCGAATGACGACAAGAAACTCTCCGATTTTATATTAGAACCATTAAACGTGCGCGCACATACACACACACACACACACGCACAAATACACAATCAGAGGGTATAAATAAGCCGAAAAAGAAATTATTAAGGACTAACACAGAAACGAAATATCGCCTCTAAAATTCAGAACTCTTTCTAATGTGTAAGAAGCGCTTTTATTTTAATTTTAACTGTACTAAAATTGAAATGGCAAATAACATCTTACTGCACAACTACGCTGAAGAAAAACGGTAAAAAATCACAAAGGAATTTTCAAATCATTCGAATCTAACATGTGAAAATACGAACAATCTTTCAAAGTAAAATGGAAAAATTTTGACGCATTTCATAAACTGCTTATTTTCGACGTCTGTTCGGTTTACCTTCACTGTAATTTTTTTTGTATCTTTTTCATTTATTTTTTCTATTATTATTATTTTTTATCTTTAACAAACTAAACACCTTCGTGTTAAACAAAATAAATCCTAGTGCCCATTTCAAATTCTGTAAATTTTCTAACACGGAACAGATGTTATCGAAAAATGTTTATTTTTTCCAACAAAAGATACAATTTCCAAAGAATAATTTTATTCATCACTTTTTCGCTTTATTCATATCGATATCGTGATAGCGTAAAGTATAATAAAGTAGCACTGGTACAAATTTAAGAGGACTAGTAAAGAAGTAATTTACCCTACAACGGAAGTATTTTTCCAAGAGATTGCGAGTTACATTAGCAACTTCGATGTGGAACCATTGAAAACGACGTTTTTGTCCCGCAACGATTCGGCTAGATACTTTATTTTGTTTCATCTCTACATATTGTTTAAAGAACAAAATTGATCGATCGACACTAATTTTTCGAAATCCACTCCTCGTTTAAACACTAGTAGTGACTTGGAAATTCTGAAATAAGAACTAATGAAGTGAAAATTGGAAAAATATTTAATATTTAAAAGGTAACGTTTACGACTTAAATTAGTCATTTTGTTGGTGAAGCATATTGATTGACGCAGCTACGATTTTTTTTTCTTTTTTTTTTTCGTTTTGATATTACGTAAAAATTTTGGCTATATTAATTAATCTGTTATTTGATCGCACTTAGTACTGACCGAGAGACCTTGAAGTATTTAAAAATATGTAAATCGTTTTGAAGAAACTGTCTTCGAAGAAGAAGAAAAAAAAAACAACTTATCCTCGGGATTATTTGCGCAATTTTTTTAAAATTTATTAGTCGGCGAGCTGTGTTTACTTTTAATGTCTCTACCTTATATATAAGATCGTGTTTATTATTTCTAATGATGGTTGCCGACATCCTTCCGAAAGGTCAAAAGTGATTTTTTCAACAACGTCAGAAAATAATATTTAACGTTTTTCATGGATATTACGTATTTTGATATTCAAATATGTTATCGAAATTAGCAGCCGTAGATGATGTCTAATTACGGAAACGATCTTTTCCTATTGTTTTTTGATGAATTTCCTTTCTAGTTCTACGTGGCAAAATTTTATAACAGCCAGACTGATTCGTTATCAATACTAATCTTCCAGACCTTAAAAGCGACGTAAACAGTTTCGTCGATTTTTTTTTATTTCGCTCCGAATAATTTTTATCCTAATGCGTTAAAATAACGAAATTCACATGTGTTATTAATTTCGACATCGATAAAAATTAAACATTCACGACTAGTAGTATATGTATCGAGAATTTTAAAAATGTGTACAACCGACGACACCCCGGTATAATCAATTTTTACTCTTAATCTGAAAGACCTTTACGGAAAGAAATGCCTAATCTAAAAAAAAAAAAGAAAAAAAAAAACGATTTTAAGAAGCACTTGAAAGTAGATACTATCGAAAATGTTTAAAATCGAGTTATTTCGTTGATTTTAAAAATGTAAAACTTTAAAAATTAAGGTACAGGTGACATAAATATTAGCAATTATTAATCATTTTAAAGACTTCATTATTAAACGGGTATACTTTATTTCTAAACCAAAGTGACATTTTTTAAATTTTAAATATGCAATTTTTCGAACTGACCAAAAAAAAAATATTTCGAGCTTTCGAGAAAAAAGAAACCTAGATTAAAAATTTGGGTAATTTTCATAGAAGCCTTTTTACGTTTCGAAATGTAATAAATTTTAAATATGTTCGACCTGCATTCCTTTTAAAATAACGAGAATTAAAGATCAGATTATTGTTTTCCATTACTTTGCAGAATATTCAAAGTTTAAAAACAAATTATCGTAATTATACTAAAATTATAAAAGAAGAAAGAAATAAAAAGGCGATTTAGAGAAATGAAATATTAAAAAAAAAAAAAAAAAAAAAAGAGATTCAGTTTACATATCACTTCTAATAATAATGTTCATCTTTAAAAAAAGAAAAGACGTTACGCTTTATGAAATACAAATGTTGAACAGTAAAATATCGTTTACTTTTGTAAATTTTAAGATGTGGTATAGTGTCAATTATGACATAAATTTAACAACACAGTCTGATAAAGGGTGGTAAAATTTTGATCATCATTCTGAAAATTTTTAACTTTTTATCATAGGTGCTCTTATAAACAAACCTCTAATGAAAAAAAAAGGGGAATATATATCATTCGAAAGAAAATTTAAAATATTTATTCGGGAAATTTTGAAAATTTTAATTATTAAAATTCAGTGAACATCGCTTCGTCTAGAAAACCATTCTTTCCCTTTCCGTATCGAAAAAATTAATACTATTTTAAAAACTTTTAAAAATCAACCTTTATCCAATGACGAAATCGAAAGAATTTTCAAATTTATTGTTTAGTACGATTTTTTCGGGTCATTTAAAGCGCCTAATAATTTTAATTTTCTTATAATCGCAGCGATAAAAATATATTACAGGTTAACGCCGGATGCATTTTTTTCACCAAGGCGAACTTTATAATGTATTGATATATAAAATATACATCGCGAGGATGAAAAAAATATTCTAAATATTCATCAACGCGATTTTATGAAAATCATTTTGCTAACGATTATAATCATTATTCTGTTTTTCTTGCGTAATGGAGCATTTTGAATCAAGAAAGAATTAATAATAAATACGTAGATACTAAAAAAAATGCTGTGGACCGCTGCTCTATAAATTGCTTATAATTTTTCTTATCAATTAGCACGACGAATTTTTGAATTTTTGAATTTTTGAATTTTTTCATTATAAATCTACTAGGTTTTCTATTTATAAGTTCTTTCAACCAGCGCAAATGGGTTTTTACTACAAGCCGATAATATATAGAGCGGTACACTTTGTTATCAGTGATGAACAACTGAGACGAAACTATTAATCCGATTGTTGTTCTCTTCTTTGCCTTTTTATCGAAAGTATAGAGACAATGAATATTTTCTTTTTGGTATACTAGACTTTCACGTGTTTAATTGTTAGAATAATAACGGGCGTAGTCATTTTTCCATAGCGCCAGTGTAAATTAAAAGGAGAGTTCCAGAAATCAGAAATTTTTGCTCAACTTAGTATAGCAAAAAGAAGAAGAATCGGGAGTTATAATAATTTTTCGTTACTTCCCCCCCCCCCACCAAGCAATATGCTCTTCACATTAACACAATGACACGGTATAAGGTAGATTTAATTTTAATTTTCTAATTAGAAAAATTCTGAAGAAGTACAACTAAAAGTTATAATATAACGAAAATGCTGAAATGTTTACGTACTTACACACGGTGTGGTTTTATTGCGGTAACGATATTTCACTGGAAACACAGATATATATATATATATATGAGTGCGCGTATTTTTTTAATTTAATTTTCGCGAGTCCATTATAAAAAAAAAAAAAAAAAACGAAAAAAACAGGAAAAACGAAAAAAACGAAAAAACGAAAATTAAATAATTAACAAGGAGAAAAATTAAAAAATATCAAAAACGTCACACCAAACAAAATCGTAGTTAACACGAGCAGCGGTTTATTATTTTTGTTATTTCTTTTAATGAAACATCGATCGAACAAAATCGCCCGTTATTTTTTAATAATAATTCTCCCGACGCGCGATGAATATTATTAAATCGACCATTTAAAAACGCACGCGTCGACCTAGTATGCATGTGTGCATTAAAAATAATCCGATACTATTTATCGCGTAACTGGCGAAATGTAAAAAAAAATCGAAATATCGTCGGGCCAAACAGCGCCGGATGAACGAATGATAATACAGCTCGAAGAGAGATATTACCTTCGTGTCGTACACACCTGTTTACTGATCGGATCGTTCAGTGCTGGGCACAGACTAGTACTGCGACCCCGTAAGAAGAGTCGCCTAAATCACAGTGTTCTTCGGGTCACGATCGCAGGTAGCGCGCGCTCGAAATCACAGCGACTAGAGCAATCGCAAGCGCTACAGGTAGTAGTACACTCTGAAGCCGGCCAAACTGCGCCGTGCGCAACTTCGATTAACAGCACGCACACCGCGACGACAGCCAGCCACCGGGAGACTTCTTTACCAGCTCGGCGCGTTAGTAGCGCCGATTACGATTTTCTGCTCTTCTGGATCCCGTTCTCAATCACCGAAGTCCGCGACAGAACGGTTCTTTCGGATACAGCTTATGAGACGCGCACGATACTCTCTATAGTCTCTACCGCCTTTCGGCATTCGTATACGCAATATTACTGTCCAACCCTCGGTTTTTTTCGATAGGGTGAGACAGGTGAGAAGCTGAGTGGAATATTATTCCGGCAGTAGACAACTAACGACACGGAGACGCGGCTTATAGCGAACCGAGGCGAATATCATGTAAATGAAGGAAACGGGCCTCGGCCGTCAGCTCCCCACTAGGCAGAGATTCCATCGAGTAGGTGCGTCATTTTGGCCAGCAGTCCCCTACTTTTGGAATCCGCAAATTCACCCAATCAGCCACTTCCTATTATTAGTTGTACTATCAAGACGCCCGTGCGTGTCACGTTCGAAATATGCTGAGAAAAGCTGCTCTGTCGTCTGCGCTATCACTACGTAACGGGAAAAGACAAGATTTCCTAAAAACAAACTTTGGCCCTTCTAATTAAATTAATGGTAATAATCGCGCGAGATTTCAGGATCCGCGATGTAAAAAAATCACCACCCCAAAATCAAAAACGAATTGTATACACGACCCCCCCCCCGTCTTAAATTTCATAAAAGCTCTTTACATACACGTCAGTCAAAAGTCAACTGGACCGAACGGGTATCGAATGAATACATTTAGCTAATTATTTCTCGATAAATCACTGTTTTATGATAATTAATTATTAATTAAGATAATAAAATAATGCGGTTTCAGAAGTACAGTGTGGATCCTTATCATCCCATTCTGCCATTCCTGGGGATTTTAAAAATTAAAATTCGCCACATTATCTGTATACAAGCTTGACTCGGTAAAATCCGCTATTTCGGTAATTAAGCACTTTTTATTTTTAGACTGCCCATTAAAAAAAAAAAAAAAAAAAAAAAAAAAAAAAAAAAGACGCGAAGCTATAATCAAAAATTTACCCAAGAAGTATTCGGCTGTAGTTTAAGTTTTTTCAAAGAACGGCTTTAAAAAAAAAAAAAAAAAAATGGCACCCGCTAACGATATGAATATATGCGAGATTATTTTATTGATTTATACCATTCGTGTTATGAGGAAATTCAAAGTAATTTCTATAACGTTTTTATGTCCTTCTTGTTAAAAAACTAATTTCGAATAGTTCTTTCGCTAAATATACCGGGTTATGAACAGGATTAATTTATTCCGCTGTCCCAGTATTTTAAAAAAATTCAGAAGCATTTAAATATGTAAACGAAAAACAGCTACTTGCATCTATCGATATATATTTGACAAAAAAAAAAAAGAAAATGGGTTTTTTTTTTTTTTTTTTTTTTTGATATTTGATTTTTCGTAATACAGAAATAGAAGTGTAAAATATTTCAAAATGAGATTGATCGTTTAACACTGCGGTGTACTATCGAAGCGAGCCGATTACGGATCTGCTCGGGGTTGGCAAGCAAGCGGGATTTTGGTCAAAAACTATATTTTTTCCTATATTTATTTTTAGATAATTTTCGATATTGCTCGCGGTTGGTAAGCGAAGAAATAGTTCCCAGTAGAAGATTTTTTTTTTTTTTTTTTTTAAGAAAATAATAAAAATCCATTATAAAATTTTGCAGCTAAAAATTATAATCATCCTTTTTTGATAAATTCATTTGAAATTAACTCGGCGCGCGCCGGTAATAATGATTATCGATATTGCTTTCAATTAACGCAATTCGAACCACCAAGTTTTACGTGAACGGTATAACCAGCTACGAGACGCTACGGTCCTACTGGCTTAAAAATTAATTAAAATTAACAAAATACAAACTTCTAACATAAATTGTGATAAAGCTTAATAGCTTAAAACGATTTCAGTTAACGGCAAAAATAGAGGTATTAAAATCAGAAATTAAAGGGAAAGAATTTTTAACTAATTAATTAGTGGCCTTCATGACCCAAAAATTAAAGAAAATAAAATAAAAACCGTAATTAAGTTTCAATTCTGATTGATTGGCAAATTGCATGAAAAAACAATAATAATTAATAATAATAATTAATAATAATAATTAATAATAATAATTAATAATAATAATTAATAATAACAATAATCAATAATAATAATAATAATAATAATAACAATAATCAATAATAATAATAATCAATAATAATAATAATAAAATTCGTATTCATTACGATTAATCGAGAGTTTACATAAGAAATCTGCAAAAATACCGCAACCACAATTTTACGTTTTCCAATGTATATATAGATATTTCTGTATGTGGATGTATAATGCAAAATATCTCGAAGTAAAAACATTTTAGTTATTTCAATAACCACAAAGAACCGATGATTACGTGAGTACCACGTTTATCATCACACCGGTGCAAGAATTTTTGTCATTATTTCCGTAATAATATTCATGTGTTAGTCTATATAAATTATTGGAAATTTTAAAAAGTTTTTGTCGTCCAGGTGCAGTGCGCATGAAAAGCGATTTTTTCTTTCCTTAACCAAATTAATTCAATAATCTTAACTGTCGAATGAATAAGAACGCTGTGCAGTTTACAATGTAGTATCTAAAAATAGTAGTCGAGTTAGAACGAACAAAGAGACTAATAGAAGTCACAGCCTTATTATGTTTTTTGTTTTCCCAGTTTTGAGTTCCTTAACATTAACGCGGCTCAACATTATTTGTTTTCAAGTGATGGGCCGGATTTGTGAAACACCGAACCATCTAGGCTATCCGTTGAAATGTAAACGTTTATATAATGCGACATGTTTAGTAGCGAAACGAACTGGCGCACGAGCGCGGTAATCGCTATTTCGAACTAACGAAAATGCATAATTACCGGGCAAAATCACTTATTTACGCTCGTCTTTTAATCACTTATTTGCAGTAATGTGTTTACGATCACTCAGAGCCACGTTTATTATTATAATATATCACCTATTTTCCTACGATCGTTTGTTTACGGCAGTCGTTAAAAGCTGAGTTCGTTTTCCGTTGCTTCCGAATTCAAATAAGCACTTATAACACGAATTCGGGTGACAAAATCATCGCCTAATTATAGCCGACTTCCATCATTCGAAGAATACTAATTAAAGAAATTTTCCAATCAACGCTCGGAATAACAGGCCGAAAATTTTGAATTTGATTAAAAATTGGGTTTATCATCGAAGGATATAAAACAAAAATTTATTTCTACCCGTGTTACCATTTACCCGAGAATGTAATTAAAATACAGGGGCTACCGGATTTAATGCGATTTTTGTATTAAAAAAACCGAAATAAGACAGTAAAAGGGGGCGATTCTCCTTAGACGCCCCTCCTCTCTTTAGGTCTTCGCCGTCACCAACGCTTCGATTTATACGAATTTTAAACAATTGTGTATGTCCTCGTTTGCAATACTTAAAAATCGAGATGTCTAAAAATCGGTTGTATAAAAATCGATGTGTGCTCTGTTCACTTAGAGGGTTGAAATAAGGGAGGCTTTCGTATTTTATTGTCCATCAGGATTTGCGATGTTACCGTAGCATGCGGAGCATAATAAATCCTGTTAAATTTTCGGTTATACCGTCGAACTCGGGTTGTTGATACAAGGAAACGAAAAAAAAAAAACTAGCGCTATTCTTAGAAACAGATCATTTGGAATTAGCAAACTATCGGTGTACCAGCGAAGAAATGTTTGGAAAGCTGCCGTTCAGATTAAATCGGTCATTAGAATAGGATTCTTTCCTTTTGTGTGTCGCGTATCTTTTTTTTTTTCTTCCATTTAGATTTTAACTGTGCAGTAACTGATTCTTCAGCGACGGTCTTTGTTCGCGCTAGTTTGCCTTTACCAGTTCGCCTTTGAGGTCCTCCACCTATGACCCTCCTCCCATTGCGGTTTTTAAAAAAGAAAACTGTTCGTGAAAAGGTAGTTTGTAAAAACACAAAATCCAACCACTTACTGTCCAAAAATCGTCGTCAGTAGCTTATCGATGGATATCCTCTTCTTCTGTGTATATCCTTCGAAAAAAGTTCTTCCGGATGAATATTTTTGTCTACGCAAATTTATCAGTTTGTACATTGTTCGTCTCTTTTATATATATTAAATGTAGCTTCTAAAATGTATAATACAAACATGGCTGATAACATTATTTTAATAGGAGTTACGGTGGTCTCTCAGTTAAGGTGTCCATCGCGGGATTCGTCTCATTCCAGACACGGCAAAAAGAGATAAAGCATTAGAACTAAGTTCGGTACATTGTGGATCGAAACTTGTACCCCGTTTAAATAAGTTAATAATTAAAAATATCTATTATTAAATCCGGTGGTTTGGCTGAAAGAGTGACTCCGGTACATTTTAAAGAATACAGCGGCGAACAGTTTTTGGATTCCGCCCCAAATGTACACTTCTATAAAAAGAATGTAAAAAATAAAAACAAGAAAAAATTGGAACATAAAAATCGAAGTGACGGGTTTTAATTTTAAGCAGGATAAAAAGACGCTCTCTTTTCAAAATTTTCATTATTATAAAGTAAATAAGCCGTGAAAGATCGGCATGAAAATCTGAAAATACAACATAACTTTACAAAAATCAGATATGAATTGGATAATGATCACAGAGGACGCAGAGCGCGCTCCCGCATTATTACTTACCGACGACGAGTTTATCGCTCGAGATTGTGATCGAAGGAGACCTCGCAGGAAGGCTGTTCCTAATCTGCGGATCGGAATGCATTATAAACAGAAATGAGGTATAATTAAGGGTTTTACCGAAAACCGAGTGGGGGAGGCTTTTGCTCATAAATCAGCTGTACTAAGCTCCAAAAGGATGAGTAGAAAAGAAAAAAACAGGTATGTAATAATATCGTCTCTGTAACTTGACAAACGTGTTGTTTTTTTTTCTCATTTTCAAAAATCTTTAAAGACAATACCAGTTTTCAGGAAATCTGGCTAGTCGCTCAGCCTATTGTACGGGAAAAGTAGTTACCGATGGTATTAATGCTGAAGGAAAAGATGGTTTTATTTTAATGTTTTATTTCTTTAATCCTTAATCTTTTTTTTCTCAAAAAGTTTTATATAAAAATATCACAAATTTTATTATTACGAACATTCTCTCAGCTTTGAGAGCATATTAAGATTTTGCACATCTTGAATATGGGGAAATTCTCCTTATATATATATATACATTATTTTTTTTCCCGGGAATGTCAATATACTGAGATTACTTAAAACACTGCAAAAGTATTATTTATTGGCGCGCAACGGATGCGGCATAAAACGATGTAGGAATTTAACTTAAGAACGAACTATTTACGGGTTAACACGGTTATGATCGTATGTGTACAATGGAAAGGCAGAAACTGCATTACCACCGTACACACACGGACCGTTAAATATAGATTATTATTATTCAGTTACCTATCGGAATCGCCCTCTTCACTGTACAACTCCATGCACACATGTACATAAACTGTTACGTATAATAACAACAGCGTACACCATACAAGTGTAAATGGCGCGCACTTGTCAGAACGTTCGCTTAATTTATTAGCGACATTTATTAGCGTTATAAACAAAACCCGAAAAAAAAAAAAAGAAAAGTGATCATAGTGACCACAAGCGGCGTCTTCTACAGATCAAAGAATTTTACTTTACGCTGTGGAGTTACAAATTTTTAGACCTTCCGCAAAATTAAACGATGCTGTTTAGACAGAAGTTGTGTTTGCATCGTGCTCTACAGATGGTTTTTTTTCTAGATCAAAAAAAAAAAAAGACAAAACGCAAATTATTACATAGAGTTGTTTATGTATCAGATAAAAAGGTGGTAAAAAAGGTAATAGCGAAAATTTTGCCGTGAAAATGTAAGCAAAAAAAGCGGCAGAAGTTGAGTTCTTTAACTGGCAAATTACTGAAGAGATTTAAAAATTTTACATCAAACGAAGGATCTGCATGAAACTACACGAATTATAGAATTGCAAAATATATTTTTGCATTGCTGCGGACGATAATTGAAAATAAAAAGTTTTTTCGACACGTTCAAAAAGGCGTTTCCATTTTTTTAAAGCCATGTCAGGTATGGTTTGTTTTCGGCCTTTTACTGAATTTTATCGCTTCTAGTACTAAAAATTTCGGGATATTCCCACGAAATAAATAACCGTTCATAATGTTTATTCGTTATTTATGATTATGAGTACTCTATTTTATCTCATTAAAAAAAAAAAGGTTGTTTTCAAATGATGAACAATGTTTGTTTATAATTAAATTAAATCGTCGTAAATGCCGACACCAATATAAACCGTGTACATATTTCCGTAACGGGCGTTTAAATCGATACGCATTTGACGAATAAGATCACATTACAGTAACACTTAATAAAAAACAGATAACAAATACACGCATTTCGATGAAATGCTTGGTACCCCGGAGCAGCATTTTTAGCGGATTACCCATTAGCCCCAAAAAATGCACAAATCCGATGCAAACTTAGTCTTTGGATGATAAGATTAAAACCGTTCTTTCGAAGCAAACTACTTATCACATATACAAGCTTCAGAGTTGCTTTATATTCTTTTGTAATATGACGACCGGTTTTACCATATTACGACAATGTTAAAGGCTTCACCACATTGAAAATACGTATCGATAGTAAATTATCCGTAAAAATTACACAAGAAAACAAAGATATTTCCTGATAATAAAACACTTTTAAAATCGCATATCCAAAAATCGTATATCTAAAAATCGTATCCAAAAAAGCACATCCAAAAAAAGCATATCCAAAAACCAAGGTTTTCACAAAAACAATAACGGAAAAATCACAAATTTTCTATCAAAATTCCTCAATGTTCTCAGTTCACAAAAACTTTGACGTATGTATACCGCTTTATATTATACATTTAAAGTAATCTAAAGAGTGCGAATTTTACGAAACGACAGCCATAGGAATTACGCAAAAATGCTTAATAACTTTTTATTCAAAAAACCAAGTAGCAATAATCCGTTTTTTTTTTTTTTTGTTTTTTCAACCTCATTAAAAGAACAATCTCGACGTAGTACAATTATCGAGAACAAAGTAAAATTCAAAAAAGAAAGAAAAGAAGTAAGGTAAACGTTGCGGGTAATTTATAGAAAGAAATTAAGTTTTTTTTTTGTTTTTTTTTTTTTTAATACGGTTTGCTTGTTTACTTATGTCAGCGATAGTTTTAAGTGAACTCATTTTGTGATAACATAAAAAAATTCTAAATATTTCTTTTTCCCTCTATTTTTAAAACATTCAGTCTCGGTATAAGAGTCAATCTATGCCGGAATTCTCTGCTCCAGAGCTGTTCTGTTAATCAGTTTTATTTGTTTCATCGTAATTTGTTATTGTTCCGTTTTAAATTTTACATATATTAATGTCCGTGTCATTCTTACACTGGCACTATAATAAGAAAATATGTTAGGTACATTTTTGATTTACGGAATAAAACGGAAACGGAATAAAATGGCATAGTTGAATAAAAACCAACGGCCCCCTAATTAGAAAAAACTATCGGAAGTCAGGGGAGGTGTCCTTATAGCGGAACCCAAAGAATCGAATTCTTTTTCAAATGTAGGCGTATATAAGATTTGCGGAAAAAAGAAATTATATTCCTCGCGAAAAATTATAATTATCATATTCTTAGGATTTCTTCTTCATACAAATAAGATCTCCGACGTCACATATAAATATAATGTAATTTTACGTTTGATATTAACTGAGATTATAACAACACGTGTGTTTATTTGAAGCAAACTGAATTAGCGTTTTCTCCATTATTAATCATTAGTAGGGACGTTGGAACTTTTAGGCTTTTTTTTTTTCTTGGTAATTTTGTATATATGTGAAAAAAATAAAAAAAAATCGATTTTATTCAAAGTTTAAAATTGTTTACAATTTAAAATTACGTGCAGGTACGTCAAAATTAAAATTACGTAACACATTGTTTTCTTAAAAATGCGCACATTTGTTTTGGAATAAATCGTAATTAATAATTACATCGATGTTAACGAAACTTTTGAAATTTCATTCAGTTTAAATATAAGAGAGCGTCAGGAATTTACAATATTTTTTTCTGTACGAAGAATTCAGCAATCAAAATTATCTCTTTGAATTCCGATTTGTGATGATTTTTCAACTTTGTTTTCTAAATACAAAAAACCCTTTGATCGTTTTCAAATTACAGCGATTTTAAAAGATACATAACGTCTAATTAATGTTTAGCATGAGTTTATTAAATTTAAAATTTAAAGGAAGAAAAATATGTTGCGCATCGCGAAATTTCGATAAGTGACAATTTTAAAAAAGATTTGATTTCACTGATTTTAAACGCGAACCTCTCCTCCCACTGTCTCGGATAATTATCGGCTAATTTCAGGCATTTAGTAAAAATACGGCCGGTGTACAAAATTCATCGCGAGGTTGTTATCGATGATTATATTCATTCATCCTCTAGATTAACATATCGCTCAAAAATCTGAATTCATCCGAGACAACAGTGGAATTTTGTCGACTGTTTTCGTATTTTTGTCAGCGAACGAAAGGAGGGACACTATCGCGTCGCTATCATTGGCTCTGTTGTTAAACGCGCATCCAATAAGAGCGAGAGAAAAAGCGTTGAACTTTTTCTGTGCGGCATCAATTCGAGCTCCATTTTTAACCAATCGGCAAAGTGCTCTTCATTGGGAACGAGCCGAGTATACCGAGTTCTCTTCCTGCCTCTTCACGACCTAAGGAGTTACTACAATTTTCTACATCGTAAAGAACTGTCTTCCCTTATCCATGCGGATTTATTACGGTCATTCTTTTAGTTCTTTACGACACATTATTCTATGTATCCAACCCCCCGGCGGCTAATTGATAAACAATCTCGGTAACGTACACGGATTAAGCACATATCGATCGACAGAATGTCTCAAATGAAGCGAAATTTAAAAATACGAGATAATTAAATCTGAGACTCATTTTCGCGTTGATATCGTGATGGTTTGTTTTTATGAAGAATCAACAAACGGAGGAACAGAACACACAACGGAAGTTTTAAAGCCACCCGCGTTACTGTAAAGCACTATACGAAACAAATCGTGATTCCGTTATTATCGTACACAGAAATTTTAAGCATATTAGTCCGTAACAAAGTAAACGATTCACATTGTCGTCTAACCAGACGGTGTGTTTATCTCGACTGCAACAGGATTATTCGTATTTAACTTGATGGACGCGTGATTTTAGATGATTTTTAAATGATGATGACGAAATCAGTTCGACGTACAAGAAATATATTCAGAAGTTTAAAACACGTTCGTAATTTCTATTTTAGCAATTTTACAATTAAACATTAAATTGTTATTTTACTATAAAAATTTTCGATTAATAAAAGTGATCGCTCTGTCTTTCTGATCAGCGTGACAAAATGACAGAACGAGCATGAAAACAATTAGCGGCGAATCAATACCGAAAAGAATGTGTGCAAAAGTCCCTCATAGCGGTCGGCTACCATTACTAAAGTTTCACTGACTAAGAACACGCATGACACACACACACACACACACACACACACACACATTTGTTTATCTAATCACCTCGCCGTGTGGCATTAATGCTATTAGGCACTGTGTATCCTCTGAAGTTTAGCATTTACTTTAAAACTATGTTATTACTGGCTTTCGACAGTCAGATAAATAAAAACTCCCCAACGTGTCGAACAATTTAATTTTAAACACGTTACGATATTTATTGTTAGAATTTACCAGATGAATAATCGGTTTATTAATAAAATCCGAATTCTAATTTCTTTTAAAACAAAATGATATTCGCAACGTTAATATAGTAGTAGGGAGTACAAATGTGGGGTCACCACAACACATAAATCAAATCATAATTTCGAAATCGCCTAATCTGACTTTCGATATTTTAGCTAAATTGTCAATGTGTAATATTATTTCTATAGTTCCATGCGTTATCGGTTGCAATTATCATACGAGCACACACATGTATCCACACCATCACTCCTTTATCACAACCGTACGGGTTTAATCATTTTAACGCTGTGGAGCATGCAACTATAATAATGACAATGATAATAATAATAATCAATCAATCAATCAGTTACTCAGCGCTTTATTATCATTCTTATAACAAAAATTCACAAATGCGCTACAAACCGCGATCAGTGGAAAGAAATTAAAAAATTAATAAATACATAAAAAAGTAAATCATAAAATAAATAAAATTAATCTGAAAATAAAAAGAAAACAAGCCAAAAAAAAAATAAATAAATAAAATAAAATCTGCAATTTTAACGAAAAAAAAAAAAAAACACTAAAGATAATAACGATTTCATTTTATACATAAATTCACAAAGATACATGCACATATATATAAATATATAGCTGGGCAAAAAAAAAAGTATATATATGTATATATATATCAGTAATTATCGGGTCTACCTTTATACACATATTAATCCATGAACACATGAGAACAAATGTACGTATATATATTTATATATATCCGTACATGTATACGAACATACTTAACGGAATATATGAAAAATAGTTAATTAAAAAAATTAATTTAGTCCGAAAGTATAAAGAAATGAGAGCTGAAATTAAATAAAACATGCAATTTTAACGAAAAGTAAAAACAATTACATAAGACAAGAACGGTTTATCGTTTCATAAATAATATATATATATATATATATATATATATATATATATATATATATATATATATATATATATATATTAATGACTATGTCATTCTTAACTCGGCGTACGCTACATTTGATGTCCCATGATCATGTCCCGTTACTTTTTTGATGCATGATTATCTCCCATTAATTTAATTGTATATAAAATAACAAAGATTGAATGCTGTGTTGTACAATTGCTAAGATTTTTTTTTTGTTTTTTTTTTTTTAATAAAAGGCGAGTAAAAATGACGTAATCAATTGAAAACGATTTTTCTAAAAGAAGTTTAGAAAAAAATAAATTAGTGCTCAAACGGGCTTGCTCTCTCGCGGAGCCTGAAGGGCAGGGTTTATGTATAAACATATTTATATATAAATAAATAAGTGAATTATATATCTAACGATAAAACATCTTACGTAATTGTTTTTATTTTTCATTAAAATCGCAGATTTTGTTTTATTTAATTTATATACCAACTGAAAGAAATGCATGAACATTATACTAACTCGTCAATATAAGTACAAAAACGAATATATGTTACACGGGAAACGTACACATATATATTCAACAAGCATAAACACCTACCCATGCTTGCATATACACTTATACCACAAAAAACATATTCCTGATCAAATTTTATAGAAGAACGTACAGTAATAATAACAAATAATTTGTCTTGATTTAATTTTATTATAATTGTTATTATTATTATTATTATTGTTGTTATTGTTATTGTAATAATAATAATAATAATAATAATAATAATAATAATAATAATAATAATAATAATAATAATAATAATAATAATAATAATAATAATAATAATAATAATAATAATAATAATAATAATAATAATAATAATTGCAATAAAATTAAATCAAGACAAATTATATATCATTATGACTACACATGCCGTGCTACAAACGCGCAGTATTGTGCAAATAATGATGTAATTTATTTAAATAATCGTTACACGCAATAATAAAAATATTAATTATAATAACTGTCGAATACTAAATAAAATAACAGCATTAATGGAGAGTAAACTAATAAACAAGAAAAGGAAAAAAAACCCAGAAAATAGTGATAAAATATAATATAAAAAGGAAACACAAAATATTCATACATTCCGTTGGTTAAATGTTTAATAAAATTATAAACACTATAAAGAAGGCACTAAATAAACATAAATTAAAATACTAAAAATGTTATCAGAAATCATCATTCTGCGTGGACCTTTACTGGTTATTTCGTTTTCGTTTTCAGTGTCGAACATATAAACACTTTTTATCTCTCGCAGAATTCCATCGTGTAGCATTAATAATTTTTATATACCGCACTATTTCAGATTAGAAATCAAACAGATTTAGGTTAAACTGCATGGAATTTTCTTAGCATGTGCGACCTTCGCTGAGGATTCCGTGTGTTAAATTAAAGATAACCATATATAGTATAGTTACATTTAGTACATAAAACTAAATTCAGAACAAAGAAATCTGATTTTTTCGCGCCGCAAAGAGGGAGAGACAAGTTATTTTTCGCGCTTTTTTGAACTTTTCGCTAACATTGAATATTTCATTAAGGAAATGAAATACGGTTTCGTTCCCCACAAATAGCGATTCGTCAATCGATGCATCATTACATGCCTGGAAAAAAATTATTTTTTCGAAAATTTCGACCCCCCGAGGTCCTAAATGTAAAGTTGTAAATTTGGCTCTGGTTTTCCTATAAAATGATCCTTTATGCATATGTTTGAGATACGTTTTGGTTTCCTTAAACTCGGGCTATTACGTGAACATTTCTTTTGTTGTTTTTTTTTTTGAAAGGGGGGTTGAAATAATATTTAACCTTAATTTTTTGATTTTATGAAAGAGTTTCGGCGTTTTAATATGTTGAATTTCACTTTTAAAGGGTTGTCTTGAGTTATGAATTTTTTAACGGTGATTTTTGAGGTCGTTTTAAATCTCATAATACATCTTGACGGGGTTTTATTTTTTTGCCGGCCAGGGTAATTGGTATAGATTTCCAGAAGTTTAATTGTAATTTATGATATCCAATTTTGAAATTCATAAGTCGAATCATTCGTGAGTTATGGCATATTTTAATCGAATATTTTTGTCGTTTCTGAAAGGGGATTATTCTCTATATTATACGTGTACTACGGAATTTTTAAAAGAGTTCAAGACTATATCTGCGATGCAGATCTAAAAATAACGTTAGACGGGCGCATTTTTTTTTTTTTTTTTTGTTTTTTTTTTATGAAAACAACTCCCGAAGGCAGACACCGTTACTCAAGTAGCTACACTAAAATGTCAAAGAACCAAAATATTCGAACGAATCTTGATCATTCCATCACGAACTCATTCGAGCAAGACTACATTCATTACTCTACAGGGAGGAGTTAATAGCAAATCTCACTAGTCAATATCCGTGTATATACACATAAACGAGACATCGAATAACATCCAGAAGTTTTTAGGAGCTAATGTTAGGAAATAGTTAAACTTTTTTCTCCGTTTAATCGTACTATCCAGATAAAAAAAAGACGGATAATATGAACAAAACTCACCCGATAAGGGCAAAATTAATCTTACCATCGCAATAAACTACGCTTCTATTTCTGCTTATTTTGTCCTAGAAAATCAGGTAGACGAATTCTAAAATTACCGAGTAGTACTGCAATAACGGAAACAATATTATACCAGTCGCGCCTTAATTACTAACCAAGTTTGTAACAGAAAACTAAAAACTCATAATTTGGGAAATTGAGTTTTTTAAAACCGTGCGGTTTTTTGAACTTTTAAATTAGTCGGAAAGAAGTTCTCAATTAGAAGTCTCGTACTCTTTGACTTCACTGTCTGCCGTTTTGCAACACACATCGTTTATCTTGTAACACTTTCCCATAAAATAAGTCTGGAATCGGTAAATTAAGCGTAGATTAATGGATAAAAAAAAAAGAAAAAAAACTTCAGTGAAAAACTTAATTCGACCTTAAAACAGTCTGCGAAGCATAATCACCGTTTATCTTTTTTTTTTTTTGTCGTTTTCTTTTTTCTCTTTTTGGGGTTAGATTATTAGTTAAACTGTAAAATCATCGAGATTCGTATAGAATACGAAATGAAGTGTATTTTTATTTCCAAAGCTAATTTCGTTAAGCAGCGCTCGCATCAGCCGGATTTAGTTACATTGTAGCGACTGAACGGCAATAATATACGTATTATAAATCAAACAACGAAGCCGAATGCGATATTCCAGCGATCGTTTTATAATCGATTAGCAGCAAACAGCTTAACGGGCAGGAATTTGGCGACTCGTTGTCCGAATGAAATTAATAGGCGTTAATACGCATCGACGATGTTTATCATTGAAAAAACCAGTTTCGATTTAAGAGAGATTGAAAAAAATCGGTCGCTAATAATGAGGAAAAGTTACGGAGAATCGAGCAGAGCAGACGATTTTTTGCTGCAAAATTATTTTTAAAACAAATTACGGCTTTCGTGGTTCACGCGGAGTGCGTGTAGGTTTCTCCTAAAAATAGGAAACTCTTCCCACATTATCGCCATCGCAGTCTACGAAATAACGGGGACATAGACGCGTACGAATAAAAAAATGTAACAATAATCAACAACCGACCGCTAGAGTTCGGTTAATATTGGTGTTCTTCGATTGTGCCCGCGCATCTTAAATGATGATACATTTTTAAATTCACTAATAAGTGTTATTATTTAGTATAGTTGTAAAAATTGTTTATAGATTTTCGACTGAAATTAGCTTCGGAGGAGCAGAGTTATGCATTTTCTGTTTTACAAACGCCCGTTCGGTTTGAAGCAGTTGGATTATTAACCGTTTAGAACCCGAGAGGAGACCGATGTTGCGTCATGTGCTATCATTTTCATTTGTCCGGGTGTCGTCATTACGTTCCGGCTTTTTCCTGCTCTCCGAACAGAAAACGGACTCGAGAATGTGTGTTCGCGCCCGGTCAGAGTCTAGCGGGGGCGACCAACGGACGTTTCTTCGGCGCGTATCGTCCCCTCTGGAGCCAAAGCTGACACCGGATTCTGAATCAATTTTGAGATTCATTGGTCAAGACACCGTCCGCCGGCAATGCTGTACCTACTGCTGGAAGAGAAGAAATGCCTATAATAAAACAGAAACGGACTGTGTCGTCAGGGCTCCGCCGCGATGATATCAATGAAAAGGGAATGTGAGCAGTTCGTAAATGCCTTCCTAAAAAGACGAAAGACTCTCCTCCTCTTTGTAAGGATTCCGTTTGAATGTTTCGCGTCTGTTCAAATAATAATTGGTTAAGGGGACGTGCGATATCGAAATTGACTCGCTAGAGCGTGAACAATATTTTCCACTCGTTGGAAACGAGCGGAGATTTTAAGGTTTCTTCGAAACCCGTCTGAACCTGTCTCGCGTTATTATTATTCCGAATTCGTAACGTTACACGTCTTTCGATTAAACCCCCGCGATACGTACAATATTCCGAAAAGAACGCCGCACTGATCTACCACAAACCGTGGTGCCAACAACGCGTAGGAGCAGACTAATAAAGTAGCATAGAGCGATTTGTAACAGCGCTCTGAGCGTGTGTCAAACTCTTAGCAGCAGTATAAACTTCGAAAACAGATCAATTTGAGAGGAGTTATGCTGTACAGCATGTGCTTTTGGCATACACTGCATTATGCTTGTTTTTTTTTTTTTTTGCTTTTTATTCTTGGTAAAACATTTGATAAATACAAAAATATTATCACAAGCTAGAAATATCGTTACAAATTATCATCTGTATTGGCGACGTTTTCGGTACATTATTATTTCAATCCAGCATAATACTTTAATCGGTTGTGTAATGCGGGAATAGATTTCATCACGAAAGAAAGATATTACTTTTTTAATTTTCAATATCAATTAAATATACCTACTTTTTTTTACCATAATAGGCGTTATGCTTCATTAATAAATCTAAAAAATCATTTACAGACCCTCCTTTTTTAAATTTCTCGTTTTGAGGAATTTTCTCAACGATAAGACCTCACAAACAATTCCGGATTTATGCTATACAAAACTCGCTAATTCGTGGATTTCATCAAAATCGTTAGAGCTATTTCCGGGAATCCAGACAATATACATGTGTGGTGGCCATTCAAATATAATTTTTAAATTCCCGGTTTATTCCCGGGTTTTCCTGGTTCAAATTCTCCCCTTTTTCCCGATCCGATTTCCTGATTAATAATAGAATTGTGCAAAAACAAGAATGGATTTTTTTTTGCCATTACTAATGATAATATTTGATCGCCGCGACATATTTTATATAAATAAAACAGAACTCGGTCATTTATTTTTTAAGTAACGTATATTAAAAAATGCATTTATTTTTCGCTTCAAATGATTTTTTCTTATTACAATTCGCGCTAGTGAAAATCGTTTTTGAAGATCAGGAAATGGTAGAAGTTTAATGGAAAAAAAAATTTTCATGCCGTCAGCAGTTTCATTCGAACAATGCCAGAGTGCGAAGAAGAAAGCTTGTGTTCACAACGGATATTTTCGATTTTACTCCTTTTTTCTATATTTTTTACATTCGTACAAGGTATGTGGTACCCGAAGCAGCTAGAGATTAGCGGAGCCACTGAATGAAGTTCGAAATTAAAAAAAACAAAAAAAAGTGCATCCTTTTTATTCGGAAACTTGTGTAAAATATTTTCAGACAATATATATACCTCTAAACGAAAATGTGAATACGAAATATTATAACTGTAATGGATGAAAATAATAGATTAAGTTAAAAAGTGTACGCGAGCATACACGCACGCATACACACACACATCTTTATCGAAAATAATGCAAAGAGAAAAGGATAGACACATATGTATATACACGATGATAGTAGTATTATCGGTATAACGGACAGCGCGAGGAAGGTGAAGGAAGTGATGAGAGGCGAAAAGTAATAAAATGTTAAGGTTGAAAAGTTGCATGGTGAGGCGTGCTCTGCAGAAAATGATGGACGAATACGGCGGCCGCTGATTAAAATGATTGATAGGAAGTGATTGCGCAGTGGTCCTCAATTGCAGACAAAGTTCAGAAACAAAATACGAGCAATCGTGAGGGCAACATCCTAATGATCGCCATTTAAATTATCCAGGTTACCTTCACTTTACCAAGAGTCATTCTAATTTCCGATACTCGCGTTACTTAGTTTCCAGCATATCTGGCAGATGCCTAATGTTCTAGCCGTCATTTAAAAATGCACCACGAATACTACATATTTTTCTCCGAAATTTTGAATTCGCCCGGGTAAACTACAACGTTGAAGAAAATTATGTGTCAATTTAAAAAAACTAACGCTTTTCAAAATCAACATTGTTCAAATTGAAAATGTGTCTCCCTGTCTTAATCTTCTTGGAGAAATCATTCCTATTCGAACTAGAGTCATTTCCCCGCTGGTCCGTATTGTTATGTGGAATGGATTCGGTTTTAAAAAATTCCCAATTATCTGCTATTCGTTTCGTTCTATCCCAATCGAGCGTTATTAGGCAGAATTAAAAATTTACATTAATTGACCCTTGATAATAGTGACCAAATATGGCTTATCGCTGCGACAAAAAAATATTAATCGACCAAATTCATTACGAGACCTTAGATCGGCATTACAACCAAATTTTAACCAACTGATAAACCGAAATTTCACCGCGCCAGCATCCCTTTAACCAAAAAACCTATCGTTCAGTGTTCAAAATTTCGTAAACGAGACATAAAAAGGCACGAGTAATTTTAAAAAATTAAATCGCAAAATATATTAGAAAACTACTGTGCAAAGGGTGTTCCGAACCATTTTTTCCTAGCGCAACGAATTAAATGTAGACTAAATGCTAAATGTCTTTTAAATGTTGACTAAATAGTAAAATCCTTGTTTAATCGGGTTCGCCTTTCTTTTTTTCTTTTTTTAGTTTTTTTCCCAATATTAAATGATTACAAAATTCTCGGTTTATTTGAAAGATTCTCGGGAACATAAGGCACCCTCCTCGAATTCAGAATAGTCACAAAGATAGATTAAATCTGAGAAGCGTATTAAATTTTGTTCGCAACGCTACGAAAAAAAGTCATATTTAAGAAAACACATAATGATTTTCAAACCAGAAATAACTACATTGCTCGTTGCACATATAAAGGGGAATGCTTAAATTTGGAAAATCCGGAACCACGTTCGTGGAATTGAAGGAAAAATTGTTTAAATAAATCCGCGTTCGAAGCGACTAAACTCATTCGTAAAATTTTTTTAGTTAGACGCATGACTTTCTTCACATATTTATTTTATAAATAACAATATATTTTTCACTAATGTTCATACTATTAATGATTTCCATCATTTTGAATTTACATAAATGAATGTATGTGAACATTAATAAAAATTATATGTTATTGATTATACTTGTAATAAAAAATTTTCCATAAAATATTCATGAAATACCTAAAAATACGGAGCATGTTTTTTCTTTTTTTTTTTTTTTAATGTAACAACACCCTAAAAAATCATCAATGTTTATTTTAAGCTTTTGATTTTTTTCAGATTTTTGTATATTTATAATAATTATTTTAGTTCTAATGTTCCCTGTGGGCACTGCCTTGAAACTATATACAACTATATGGATATTAACGATAGCGTAGTTCATACGCCGGGAATAATATGAACAAGTCGAAATATGTAACGTGTTTCTGTTACGTTTTGAAATATTGTGACGCAAACCGTAAATTATCATTGTTATTACCGCAGCGTAGTTGGTTAAGCAGCGGTCTTTCGTTCGAGTAGAATATCCCGCTGCTGTATACTGACACTTTCAAAAATTTCACTTGCGTTAAGTTAATGTCCATAGTGTTGACGCGCTCAAGAATTAAAAAAACATTGAAAAAAATATTATTTTTTAAGAACAACGTAGTCGACTGAAATTAACTCTTCTTAAGTATTATAGCAGAACTATTATCTTAGAGTCCAGCGGGTGTCCTCATGCCGAGATTGCAAAGATTCTAGTTATACGTATACATCCACACGCACACATAAATATGTTATATACACCCACGCACACATCTACAGATGTACATGTATATGTGTATACGTGTGTGTATAATATTTTTAAATTTGTCTAGGCTTTCGCTGATTTTTGTGTCTTTGTCGTCATTTCTTGTTACCTTCTTGGCTGCACCGCTATTTGCAAAACTTCATTGTACCGAGATTCACAAGTATTCCTTATACAGCGAGGATTTCTGATGCAGAGCACACTTCGCACTCACTGTAAATATTTGTTTTATCGTTATACAGGTGCAATCTATGCGTGCGCATGTGTGACGACCACTTCGCTGTGAGCCTGACACGGTATCATTCGTGCGCGCAACTATTTGTATTTTTAATAACTTTTACTCATTCGTCACCTGGAAGTCGGGACACCGAATTGGTTGACCAAACATTAGTCGGTCACCGCGACAACTTTCGCCATTCGATTGTACGAGCTTCTAGCTTGTTTTCTACTTAATATTTTTTAATAATGAATTTACCTTCGGAAGGTGGACTTTATCATTCGCGGTTTAGTAGAGATCAGAACGGAATGTTATCAAAACGGTGTAGGAAAATTATCATGCAGTCTAACCTAACGTGAAACAATAGAACAATGCGTACACTTTTGAGTGAAAATAATAAATCTTTAGGAGGCGGCCTTCTGTATTTAATCAGTTGTCCGAATAAAATCTTAGCCCGAAATCTCCGGTTACCTACTTTTAACTGGAAGAGTTGGCTCGTAACTCAAGTTGTTGCTGCTGCAACGTTAAAAATCCTGATCTGAAATCGAATGATGCTTGTAGCCGATAAGTCACTGCTCCGGTGAAAGTATGCGTTGAATTGTTATATCGTTATAGTTTAAACACGCAAGACGGTTGCGTGTTGTTCGCAGCAACCGAAGGGGATAAAAAGGTCGTATACCTTTCAACAGGAGGCATTGTTTGAATTTAAAAACAAAAAAAGAAAACTGAAACCAGTCTTGTTTGTCTGAAAAGGTAAGCAGCATTTTTCCATGTATTTTCGTATGATCGAAACTGATTCGAAGTTTTTCTTATCAACTTTACTTCTACGCGTTAGTCAAATCGTTCGGTTTAAAACAGCTTTTAACTAAACTAAAAATTGTTTTTACCTCGTACTCTTCCGTAAAAGTTTCCATCGTTTTATGTTTTTTTTTTTTTTTGTATTCTCCGAAAACATGTAGAGTTTGTTGACGAAAGGACAGACGGATAAATGGTGACATCATCAGTTTAGAAACTGTATTTTGCTTGAGTGCTAGCTGCTAAATTTATTGTTTTTATACTGGAAGTATTTAAATAACGAATTTTTTTGATCCACCTTTATTATTCAAGCATAAAAGAGCTTCGTAAGTACAAGTTTTCAAGTTTTCTAAATTATTTGTTTTATGTGAAATTTATCTCTTCAGTAGTAAATTCGGTTAAAAAAAGCATTTTTTTGTTTTGATAAATAGTAATTTATTTTATTGATAGTATGTGTATAAAATTTAAGAAGTTTACTTTTAGATGTCCAGATACATATTATACCGCACTAAAACGTTTACAATAAAAAGTTCATTTTAAAAAAATTACTTATTGACTAAATGACTGTAAAGGAAATTGTAAAAGGAACACGTATAGCCGACACAGTGTTGAATAACATCATCAAATTATAATTTCTATCGCCATCATCTGGTTCACCGTTGTCACAAATGGCTTATAATGTTTTCTAGTTTCATAATAGTAATTAGTGTAATATTAATTTAGTAAAATTTTCTTGTTTTTTCTTGTTTTAAAAGCGTTTCTTAATTTATACCGCGAATATCACAAACATAGCATACACACATATTCAAGCACCGTTTCCAAGTAAACGAATCGCTTATAATAATACAAACTATGTAAATTTTATTGAATTACCATAACAACTATTCGAAAAATAAAACACGGGGTAAATAAACGATAAGAACGCAACACATTTCTATGAACACTCCCACTACCATACGTTAAAGTAAATTTAAAAAATACTAATTATATGACGTCAAAATGAAATGGACCGTTTGTGACGAAACGAGGCAGACAAAAACTACACCGGATATATCACTGCCGGCACATTTCAAGAACACATTCCTGTTGTCCTGACTCAGTATAGGGGTGAAAACTGCTCCGAACAATTGAGGATAATTTCTCTGTTCCGGTGAATGTGCAAAGAAGAATTTGCTACTAATGTTTGCGCTCGGCGATAAACGATTTCGTTACGGAAGTTCCAAAATACCACACAACGTAAAAGATAAACTGTGCAGTATAAGAGAAGTACGTTAGTCGTTTCAATTGTTTTTTCAGATTTATTAAAATTACCGGTCAATTTGAGTTTTTTGAAGGCAACCCCAAGATTAAACCAGGGAAAAGTCACAAAAAAAATGCCAACCGAAGGAGCAGAGAGAGCATTCTTTTCGGATGGCACACATTTAAAAACTGTTCAATATACCGAGCTATCTTAAATGTTTACGATATTCATACGGATATCGGGAATATTGGTAGTACTAAGGATTGTCTTATTTCATCTGTATTACACTGAGGCAAAATGCAATCAACCTACATATATATATATATATACATATGTCTTTTCCAGCTTCAGTGTTCCTTCAAATGGAAATCAAATAAAACAGGATTTTGAATTATCTCGGTAATTATAGCCATAAGTCACGTTTACTCAGAAGCTAGGATTTCAGAACTTTCACTTTGACCAATGTTGTAAAATGTAGGTTTAGTAGCCGACTGCAGTAATAAAGACGAAATCCGGAGCATGTATCGCGCGCTTTGGCCATATTCACCGGCAAACTCGCTAGAAGATGCATCGCCTATTATCATTACGGAAGATCCTAATGAAAAATTACAATATTATTTTTACATTACTTTGTCGGTTATTGGGGCTGGATAATCTCTTTACTTATAGAAATGTGGAATATAAACATTACAATATAGAAAAATGCTGTTGAAGGCTAGAATGTTTAAGTAGTCGGCTGAAAAGAAAAAAAACCAAAGAAATGATAGCGGAGTTAGCGCAAACGGCAGTCGAGTCATCGTTAAAAAACTTAAATCAAAACATCTGTGTTCAGTCTGGAGCAAAAAGATGAGCAATTTGAAAAATATCTTACAAAATTTAGAGCGAACTAAAAATTTATAAAAAAATGGTTAAATGCCTTACGGGATAATACATTTAATATCAGGAGAGATGTATATGATAAAAATAGGTAAGTCCATACCTGTTTGTTAATATTTATAAAATAAATTAATACCTTTTAATAATAAATTAGTACCTTTTAATAATAAATTAATACCTTGTAATAATAAATTAATACTTTTTAATAATAAATTAATATCTTTTAATAATAAATTAATACCTTTTAATAATAAATTAATACCTTGTAATAATAAACAAAATTAGTATTAAATAATTTATATTTAAATAAATTAAAATAAATACCTTAATTTAAAAGAATCGTTTTCGAGCTATATCATTAGAGTACACTCAGATAAAATTAATTTCTAAATAAGGTATTTGTTTTAATTTATTTATAAATTATTTAATACTAATTTTGTTTGTTAATAAGTTATTGATATATATATATATACATATAATATACTGTTTGAAAAAATTAAAAATATAAAAGCGAATTAAAAATTACGATAAAGATGGAAATTGCCTGCAACCCCGCTCATGTATTATTACTGTTTAAAATTATGTCGGCGTAAAAAAAAAGACACTATCGGACCCAAGTCCGTACGAAAGGGAAAAAAATTATCAGTACTGCCATCAGCACGATATCCGCAAAACATGGAAAAGTAGTTAAATATTTTTAGTTAAATATTTTATTTCCACACGGCCAACTATAGTGTATTCTACGTTTTGTGAATTTTATCTCAACAAAACATAACAATTTATTTTAAAACATATCTTCTTCTTCTTAAGGTGCCGTACGCTATATAGCGCGTTGGCGCAGCCTATTTGTACATTTTTAGCTGTACCGATATAGGTTGTGTACCAGGCAATTATTATATGCAGTACGAATGTGTACACACGCAAGACTACATTCGGAACTGATTGTAGCCGCTAAAACATATCTAAACACCTATTAATTTATAAAATTAGTTGAACGAGAATTATACGAAACCTTATTGGCTCGTCTTTTGTTAAAGAGCTTTCTTTCATTTTTACATTAGGTTTCGATGCTATTTTCATCTTTTAAATATATTCCTCGTTGGGGGGGGGGGGGACGAATGCGCTTCATTAAAGTTATCAGCGACACATGAAACATGTCTAAAACTGCGTAATTATGGTGTTTAATAAAATGAAATAGATGTGACGGCGGGGTGATAAATTAATGAAATATATGCTATTTTGTCGGTAGGCGTTTTACCGCGGTTTATAATTAAATTTTCAACGTTATTACGACAGTCTTTCTTTCTTTCACACGTGCTACCGTCGTTTATTTCATGAAAAAGTTTCAAATTCGTTCTCATTCGTGTCCATCAGAGGAGACCGATTATGGTGATATGGTGTCGACGATTTATGCCGATTTTTGTGTTTCCGCTTTTCACCAATTTCGAGAAACTGGGAAATTTTCAAAGTGGATAATACGGAAAATCGCCTCATAGCGGTGAAAATTCGGCCGCCGAATTAAACCGAACTATAAGAAGTACTCTGCGACGGTCTCCGAGGATGAGAAGCACTGAGAAATCCATTCAGACAAGAACAATAACGCCAATATAGTGACGCGGTAGAACAACGACGTCCGGGAGACACTGTCGTCGGAACAAGGATAGCGCGCATAGGACGGGGAGCGACGCTAATTGTGTACGATTCAAATGGTAGAATAAAGAGGACTGGCTAATAGGCGGTCGTCGTGCAGTACGATAAAGAGGCAAGAGGCGACTCGATGAAGAAGAAAGAGAGGCGACGATAATTGGAATTGGTTGATGCGCGGGTATAAGATGAAGATGCTGTAGGGCAAGTGGAAGATTATAGCGGCAACGTGTTTGCCTTACGAAGGTCTTTTTGCACTCCTGTTGGCGCTTTACTGGCCATTTCCGATAATAATGATAATGGCAATAGTAATAATAATCACCATCATCCTGCTCCTGTAATAGCGCGAGGAAAAAGGTGCTCTCATTTCACGGTGATAATTACTATTCGTTAATATTTTCGACGCCGAATGTACTCCGTAATAATCGGCCATCGGATTCTCGTTACTGTTGCACGTCGAGTTCGCAGAATTCTTTCAAAATTCCGGGTTAATGTCCATGGCAGACAAGCGCCTCGAAAAAAAGCAAAAAAAAAAACATATCAAAAGTTCGTGAAAACTCGCTAGTTTAACGGCGATTACACAGCTGATCACAAAAACATCAACTAACCGGGTGCGCAGCAATTGCTTTGTTTTATAAATAGCAGCGTATATTTCATCGAACTGTTACAGTAAAAATCGCCTACTTACAATTAGACTGATTGAATCACAAGTAGATCCATTTCCTACCAAATGCCGAATAGCAGTGAATGTCTACCAAATAAACCTTTTCCGTTTGAATGTTCATATTGTGTTCTTTTCATCACCGGTGTTTAGTTGTCCGTTAAAATTATTAATGTCCATCATTTTATCCAGTATGTTTTTCTGTTTTTTTTTGTTTTTTTTTTTTTTTGGTTTTTTTTTAACACAATTTGTGACCTTATATTCTCTCAAGGTTTAAAAAAGAGGCATGTCATTTTTTTTCTTTCTCCTATATCATGTCGGGCTTGCCAACCCGTCAAAACATTCAAAATTAAAACGTGATAATCATAAAATTATTCAGAGCCTCTGTGCAAATGTTATTTTTGTGAAATGCGAAAAGATTCTTCATTTTAGAGTTTTACAAAACAAAAGGGAAAAAAAAATCTGTCTGTATGTTGTCATTGTAACGCTAGGAGCAGACAGAAAGGATACAACGGAAGGAGAAGAAAAGAAGCGGATAAAGAAGTAGATCTATTAGTAAAGGTGACGAGTAGGAAGATTCAGCAGCGTTGAAAAAATGATATGATCGACATATCAAAAGAGAAGAAGTTGCAAAAAATGGATAAGATATCAGCGAGAGGCGAGAAAATTGGTGTGTAAGAAGAAGCAGACTTTAAAGCAGAGAAGAGACAGAGAGAGGTGACCGCTGTAAAGAAGGAAAGCCGGAAAAACCAAGAAGGAAGGTCCGGTAAATAGGTAGAAGCACCTGAGAATGGAACGGTAATTAAGAACGGGCAACTGCAGAGAGAACACGCTAAGAAATCTCCCAGCAAAAGCTAAGCTAGCAGGTTCGCCACCGAGTCATATAGTGTCCAGGGGTATTCCCATAAAAAATCAATTTGAATAGAAAGCTTATGAATTACAAGGAGAATTACATAGTCAGTGTGGAAGGGAGGAGAAGATAGCCTCACTTTTGGAGAATCTGACATAATAAGGAGATTCCGAGAAATTAGATAGGGAATAAAGGGAATGACTCTTGAAATAAGCAGCAGTCTTGACGCAGAAAAACGAGCAGAAAGGAGTTTTAAGAAAAGAATTGAACCAATTCCGTAAGATCTTCATTTCGCGTACTGTTAATAATGCAACCGCTAGTACTCGGGGAATTGACTATAATTGCAGCCGACTACAACCGCTACGATCCCTCTTGATCCTGTTAGATCCTGTTAGGTCCTGTTAGGTCCACTTAGGTCCACTTAGATCCAATTAGATCCAATTAGATCCAGTTAGATCCAATTAGATCCAATTAGATCCAGTTAGATCCAATTAGATCCTGTTAGATCCAGTTAGATCCAATTAGATCCAATTAGATCCAGTTAGATCCAATTAGATCCTGTTAGATTCAATTAGATCCTGTTAGAAAGGCTTTGATCGAAATTTCTACGTCATTAATAAGAGCGTTTATTGTGCGCGTACTTTGGCGAAATGCTTAACATGTACACCGTTTTAGGGAGTACTTTTGAATGATATTTTCATCGAAAGTTAGAAGAAGTTCGTTAAAATTTTGAACACGTATCTTTTTAATCAGATTCTTCTTAGGAAGAAAACGGAAAGGTTAAAAAAAGCTGCGTACAACTCGAGCCTTGCTCTGTCAACCGTCCGAATGCTCTAGTAGCAGACTTTATTCCTTGACCAACCCAGATTTGTACGATGCTTTGGTAGCTTTCCCTGTGCTTTTTAAAGAAGCAGCCACGAAAAGCGTGGCAAAATTCAACAAATAACCGGACTTGACAAAGTCCACAACACTCTAAAGGAAGACCCCCCGGCGTGTATGCTCATTAGGTCTACCACGCCTTTATTATTTCTCATTCCGCACGTCATTAACACAATTTTTCATTCGGCGGCCACCGTGAAAAATTATAATTTCGATGGTTTTTCTCCCTTTTTTTTTTTTTTTTTTTTTGAAACCCCTATTTTCTTTTCCAAAAAAATTCCGCACATGTGTCTCTGAATTCATATAATTTTTTGCACGCAGCGTGCCAAAAAAACTGCCCATGTTGAAAACTCACACCCAACTTGAAACAGCATACCCGCTTCGGTGCAATAATCAGTTTGACCGCTCATTCGCGAAACTACTAAATTCCACCGAAACCGTTCGCTTCGACGCGCAGCCTAGATCGCAGTTGGCTGAGTTACAGCGAGAACTATTAACGGGTTTTTCGCACATATTATCACCGTCGCCACTTCCGATACGCTAATTCAAGAAATAATTGTTTATTCATTCAATTAACGAACTGTTCATTATTAATCTGTGCTCCTTCCACGGTTAATACAACCGAACACGATCTCTTAAAATGTTCGTAATAATACGTCGAGATTTAAACGAAGACAGAGATGAAACATTTTAGAACAGTGACGCGGTTTTGCTTTTCGTTTATTCTAGGCTCGACTCAAAGTAGTCATCAATTAGCCTCTAAAACAGGTATCCCCGGATACGTAATGCATTATACATTCGCGCCCGGCAAATACATTTCGTTTTATTAAACACATTTAAAACCTACACGGTGGATATAATTGGGAAAACAATTTACGACGATAAACACACCGTGTTCAAAAAAAATTAACCTTAAAACCCTTAAATGTTTCGGAAAGCTTACACCTACCATTAATTACAATATTTAATTTATAATCATTGTGCGAGTTACTTAGTTTATAGTACAGGTTAATTGTTAAACATTAACGGCCTAGCACTGCGCGCGATCGATGTTTCATGTGTACCAAAAGTTTAATGAAAAGTTAACGACTATTCTTTTCGAAATTACCTTAATCTCTCTCTCTCTCTCTCTGTCTCTCTCTCTCTTTTTGAATATTGTTGTATAATCTTCGACTGATTAAAAGATTAAAAGCACTTGTTTAGGAACATTCTAATGCTTCTAGTGGAATTAGTACAAAATTGGAAATTTGTATTTTTTGCACAATCCTAAAGGCGTCCTTTTCAAGGTTCCCGTGTTAGATCTAAATTATCGCGTATTAAAAATAGCGGCGAAGGACTGCCGCAGACAATGTGTGAGACAAAAGTGTAAACTAAAATTATCTCTTCTTAAGTGATGCTACAGTGCGAACTTTAACTTCCTTTTCGTTAAAAAATAGAAAATGTTCACGAATCTCGCGAAAGATGAGAATTCTGAAGCCAATAATAAGGTAGAACGTGGTGTTTCGTCAACGCTTGCTTACAACCCATCTTCCGCAATATCGAGAACATCGAAAATTACGCCAGACAATAATAATAATAATAATAATAATAATAATAATAATATTAAATAAACATTTTATATTTTCCAGATCGGTCCGAGCTGAAGAAAACAGTAATAAACTGTGGAAGCATTCGTTTAAATTTCGAACAGCCGAAAAAACAAATCCCACTTTACGACGCGAGTCGTAATTTATAACACAACACTACGAGAACTGTTTCGGTAGAAGTAAATAAACTTCACAAATACGAATCATATGTCTTTCACCGAAGCTAACGAAATTTTACAGACCGTAATGAAACACTTGAGCGAATGAAAAACTAAACTTCACAAATATTAATAATGTTTCAGGCACCGAAATTAAAATTACAGATACTAAAAGTAGATTAATTCGTTTCTGATGATGGTGAGTGTTTAAAGTCTCGGAAATGACAAATATGAAAATTATAAAACATGATATCTGCCGAAAATTTCATTTCTAATTACACATATTAAAAATACGTTACATTACAAGAAATTAAGCGATGCCCATCGATTTTAATTGAATAGCTCTGTTTAAAATGGGGGGGGGGGGGAATTGAATTAATCTCGATACATAATAATTTGAAGAGTCCAGTAAATATTTTTAAACTGATAAATTAGGTCGCGTAAAAAACATTACTAATTAATACTTAATATTTGACGAAGGTAAAAAGATCCGACTACCGACAAAAAATATTTAAAATTTCCAAAAATCCCTTCGGGATCGTAACTACACCGATTGCTCTAGGAAAAGCTCTACTAGACTAATTGCCGGATTAACCGAATGCGGCACATCGAGATTTTGTTAGGCTTTGTACTTGTGTATCATCACTGTTAACAATAACCAAAGATACTGATCAGCTTCTACAATGCATTTAGCTTTTAAGGCTTTTGGAGTATTTCTGTTGCTTACTTAAGTTCGTTTATAGGTCCTTAAAATGTCGTGATTCACTCTACATGCCTGATATAACTGTCAAAAGCTTTTAAAAACGAAGCATACTAAAATGCATCTTGCGACAAGAAATCAGCGTAAAAGGGGAAAACAAAATCGTTAAATATATATTTTCATTCTTATATTGTTAAGAAGAAAAACTATAACGCGTCCTTGAAAAAAAAAAAAAAAAAGCAAACAAAAACGAAATAAAAACGAAATAAAAACAAAATAAAAACAAAACAAAAACGAAATAAAAACAAAACAAAAACGAAATAAAAACAAAACAAAAACGAAATAAAAACAAAACAAAAACGAAATAAAAACAAAACAAAAACGAAATAAAAACAAAACAAAAACGAAATAAAAACAAAACAAAAACGAAATAAAAACAAAACAAAAACGAAATAAAAACAAAACAAAAACGAAATAAAAACAAAACAAAAACGAAATAAAAACAAAACAAAAACGAAATAAAAACAAAGCAAAAACGAAATAAAAACAAACATATACAAAATAAAAACAAACAGAAACAAAATAAAAACAAACAGAAACAAAATAAAAACAAACAGAAATGAAATAAAAACAAACAAAAACAAAATAAAAACAGTTTTTTTTTGGTATTTTTTTTTTTTCTGTAAGAATACCGAATACCTAAAATGCTCTCCGCGCTTTATAAAAAGCTGCGCACTGATTAGTCAAATTCCGTCAGTAATCGTAAATTTGCGTGGATTTCATTATCTTTATTCGGATCTAGATTTGTATTAATGACTTGAATCGCTCGCGTTCATCACTCTTTTAATTTTAAAATTTTGAACGTTCATATTTTCTATCTCTATATATGTATATATATGTATGTATATGTATGTATATGTGTATATTATATATATTATTTATTGAAAAAAACTGTATTGAATACAATATTTCGTTTAAGGTGGTAACTACTACCCTTTTAAATGTTTATTTTAACGAAACTACTGAGAAAACATTACCCAATTACAATTATACGATATTGTCACTGCCCGGTACACTATCGTTGGGTCAGTCCATACGGTCAAAAGTGTTCTACACATTATATAAGGTAATATATTTCGGTCACCGATGAGCGCTATGGGAGTTCCAATTTTATTTATTCGAATCTATATATTATCGATTGCAAAAAAAAAAAAAAAAATGAGTGCATTACTGATTAGTCGAATCTTTCGCAATCTTTCTTATAATCTAGTGTTGGACAACTAACTAGAGGGTCAGCATAACGAAGAAGATTCAGCTGGGGGAAAGAAAAAAAAAAAAATCCATTTCTCTAAAAAGTACTCCTAGAGAAAAATCGATGCAGGTTAAAAGGACACGGTGCTACACTAACGATGACATAGGTAAAAGAGACGACGCGGAGGACAGTTGGTGCTTCAATTCGTCATGCGGATAAAATTCGCATCGGGGAACGAACGGTGGTCATTAATTCGAAGGCGCACACACTAGCTAACAACACTGCTCCTTCGGTGACAAAGCGCGCAGGATGACGCAAGCGATGCGAGCGCACCATGGAGCTGCCGATGGTGGTTGAGATTTTTATCGAAACCACAAAAACATTTATTATTTCCATTTTTATGTGCCGATTATCATTCTAACCAGCTCTCCTCGCTACAGCCGCAACAGCAGCAGCAGCAGCAGCAGCAGCCTCGTTATCAACGCGAGCGATAAAAAATTACGCCGGCCCGCTGAATTTGCATAATAAATAAACACGTAAATCTCTGCAAACGCTGTTACTCCACTTGACGTTGTTCCGATGCTGTGGATGGCTGTCGTCCCGATTATTCGAGGTAATCATTTTTATGCACAGATGCAGATAGAGCGGCAATAATATCTCAGGCAAACCGCAGAATACCCTCTTCGCAGCACTCAGCTGCCGCCAAATGATCATCGGTATTTCTTCATTTTCGAATTATTCCGCAACGTATTATATGTTTGCAACAGTCGTTTTGTCGGACGGCTGTCGCCCGTAATATCGTTACAAATCTAACTAAACGTTCGTAGTTTTTAATGAAGTGTTCAATGATTACACCGGTAACAATTCCGAGATTTCCTATTAATCAGGTACTTCTTCAACGGAGAGAGCGAGTGTAGAATGCCTAATAGAAAAAACTGTGAAACTGCAAAACCAAAAAAAAAAAAAAAAGTAAGAGGTTTCCATTAAAGGGTTAAATCTGAAAAAGATGTTTCAGTCTACCGCGTCGATATGGAGAGAGCTTAGTCGGCCGTACTACATCGTCAGTGTTGTACATACATGCGCTACCGTGTATTGTGTCGTTATCGACAGCGCTATCGTTAAAAATCTTATCACCACCATCATCATCGCTTTCTCTTTTTTGATTACATCGCGACGAGTAGAGTCATACTTGCGGCGTGCGCAGCACTCTTCAGCCAGACGTACTCCTCACGCCGAATCGAAGTGATGATTTCAGCGAATTTTTCTTTCACCCATAATATTTCAGCCAGCAGCGTATAAACAGATGATGCATCTCTCACTCATTGCACACTTTGTGCTCTTAGAAAATAATGGATTTTATAAATGCCTTTGCCGATTCGCAGAAGATTGTGAAATCAAAAATGTGGGAAAAAAGATAGTATTTATGAAAATGTCTCTGTTTCATTAAAGTTATACCGCGGTCTTCGGAAGATCAAAAACAAAAAAACGCCACATTATTCCGTTTCTATTAATAAATTCACAAAGCGCACCGATGTTCTTCAGGGGTTGTGGAAAAGTTACACCGGCCAAATAGGACCGTTTAAATTTTAAACGGAGATAATTTTTATACGCACACACGGAGAAATAGATAAAATACTCGGACGTATTGTAGAAGCGACGGTGCAGCAGCAGCGTGTTCGTGCAAGCGTGTACAATCATTAAGAAAAGCCGGCGAGAATACGTTGCTTGTAACGAAGACAATCATCGTAAGGCAGGACGCGAGTGAGAGAGAGAGAGAGAGAGAGAGAGAGAGAGAGAAAGAGAGAGACTGAGAGAGCTTTGCTGCTACCCTGTGTGTGTTGTACCTCTTTGAATAACGATATTGTAATGCTGCAAACAGCGTACAATACACGTGATAATTGATGAATCATGTTCAGTCCGCGACCGTATAGCTGCGTACACACTTCAATAGGACGACGTACACTGAATACTGTAAATAGATGACATTATTACTACTATATGCGCGTATGTTATTTTTTGTCTGAAACATTACCACATCGGATTTCTTTGTGCTGCAACGGACCAGGGTGGCGGGACACGCGGTTAATTCTTCGATTCGACGAGCACACAGATGATGATAGGTGCGCGCGCGCGCTAGTGCAGCCGACACAGTATTCGCGTCATGAGCTAGTCGCGGAGAAGTATAGCCGGACTCGGCAGAGATTCGGCAAAGGTGCCAAACGGAGAAATATTATAATCCTCCGAAGTACACCTTAAGAGGAGTGTATGTAAATTAGTCGGATAACGGCGGACCAACGGAAGAGACGATCGAGAATGTGCCACGTCAAACTTCGGCTGGCAATTAAAAGATTTTACGTGGGCGCCAATCTACGGCCCAGCCTCCGACACCTCCGCCGGTCATCCTTCGACCGTGGTGTGGATTCGCTGCGACGACCAAGATTATCGCTTCCATCGCCGGGTTTTTCGCCTCTTCTTCGTGCCGTCCATCGCGGAAACGGCCAACGATCGCGCTACCATCCAGCGTCGCGGTGCAGCTGTTAGCGCGCGCCCGGAGAAGCTCGTCGTCGAGGATTTATGCAGTTTCCGGGAGAGGTCGACGACGATGCAGCCAGCAGCAGAAGGAAACATTTTTCGGAGATGCTCTAAAACGGCAGTAAATATAAAACGGCGCGCTGGCCGTCGTCATACGGTAATAAATGCGCAATATAGAGCTAAATGAACCGTTAGCGCGAAGTTTTTTAATAGCCCGAATTAGAATACCTCTTCTCCCCCCCCCTCTTTACCCCCCTCTATCGGTGGTCACCCGCGTACCATAATAACAAAAATAACATAATAATAAAATACCATAAAAAGATGGCTATCTACAATGTGTAGCCAACCGGCGACATGACAAACCCGGTTAATATATCGTGCTGGCTAAAGAACGCGCGAAAGAACACGTTAGATTGGTGAAATTCTAGCAGGGAAAATTTCCTACCGTTAGACAATAAATTGAACGCGGAACTATCAACTTCGCATATTATATGCAAAAAACAAAATTTAGACCATCGCAGTCAGCAACAAAGTCGCCGTCCTATTTGTCTTAATCTTAATTTGCATTAGTAGAGTGGTTAATTAATTATTAGGGTGAAAATTACACGTGTTTCGGCCACCACAAATGAACGTCCAGGTATTAAAGATTCAGCTAGAATTTTGAAGACTGTCAAAGAAGAAAACACTTAAAAAGCTATTTACGATAACAGTTGTCACCGGAATTTATCGAGCATGCGCACATCACAGAGACAGTTGATTGAACAGAAAGTTTGGAAAAAGCAATGTCTCGTCCATGTTGGGCTACATTAACAATTTAACGAATCGTAAGTAAAAGGTCGGGTATTACTGTATCGCGATAAAGTGATCGATGACAGTCGAGGAAAGAAACACATTCTGAAGACCACCGTGTATACATACAATAGGAGAAGACTGTAAGCGAGAATGTTTTGCAGAAATGAAGAGCTCTTAAGAGATTTATCGGATAAAAAATATAGGCAATTCTAGTCACCCTTCGAAGAACCGAAGTAAGTAACTAGAACTTTGATGAACACTGATCGTCTATGAAACAACGATTTTACTTCAATCCCAATATTAAAGTTGTTTTTTTTTTTCTTTTCGTAACTGTATAGCTGAAAAGCCTAAAATCTCCCTGAAGGGTAGAGCAATTTACAGGGTATAATGTTTTAATAACTGCGAGGATGCAACATGAAAATAATACTGCAGTTCAGATGAACAAAGCGTCTTCCGATAAATTCAGTAAGTCTGTATAGTGCCATTGTACGACAAAGTATAATGGGGACATTCATATAAATATATGTTATATATATGTTATATTTTAGGTAGAATGATGTATACTTTGTTAATATGTATATAAAGGTGCAAATGAATAAGTGTATTCTAATTATTACCTATATGTAGTCTAATTGTTGAAGAAAAACAAGAATAATAAAGAAAACAAAACGCGTGTATGACTAATCTAATTAGAGGCAGTAGTCAAGAGATGATGATGAAACATCATAGAAAAAATTAACATATGTATTTGCATAATTATAATAAATACATTCGAACTCTAGCGAAGTAAACATCGGAAAGAGTTACAGCTTAATTGGCTCGCAGTTGAATTAATTTTAATTCCATAATTACTAATACTACTGTTCAACTTGTACTAGTAAGCAGTGTTCTTGTCAACTTATTAATGTTATCATGCTAAATACATTTAAATACATTTAAAGGATGATGGGGTTACGGCAATGCAGCAGAACTTGATAATGTACACCTATATTAGAATTATTAAATACTGTAAAACTGTAAAAAGTTATCGTGTTCCGTTAAATGGTAATGCAACGCTGTAAACACTTGATTGTGGAAGGGTCGCATTAATAACAATATGTAAATTCCATTTATTTAAGTTAAAAAAAAAAAGAGAAAAATTTTAATTCAAAATTACTGTCACTATAATAAGTGAGCAGTCGACAATGTTTAGTTGGTTTGTTAGTTTTTAAATTTGTTTCAAAAAAAAACCTTTTTTTTTTTTTAAAAAAAATTTCCGGCTTCCATCTATAAATTTATCGCAACTAGAGTTTCGCGTCCATTATCGCAATTATGGAGCGAGGAGAGTAATAGCGAGAAAATAAAGCCCGTTTTAAGTTAATATTAATAAATGAAGTGATTAATCTGGACAGGAAAAAAAAAAAAAAAAGTGAACAAAACAAACCAGAAATAGAATAATTCACGAAAAATTCGAAACAATCGACGCGTTTCCGAGTTACTTAACAATCGTGGTCATTCTACGACTATGAAATAACCAGAATAACCACCATTACGTTAAGTAACTCCGTCACCTGTCGAAGTTTTCGTGAATTCTCTTGTATTTCCGTTTTTCGCGCAGTCTCTATATTATTTACGTTTACTTCGCTTTACAAGTTTGTAAAATGTATTCAGGCGCGATAGATTCAAGTTAAAACAAGAACTACCATTTTGAGTATTAAGTGTTGATAAATAATGGGGAACAGAAATTAATATAAAACACTTGCGACCCTTCCACAATCAAGTGTTTACAGCGTTGCATTACCATTTAACGGAACACGATAACTTTTTACAGTTTTACAGTATTTAGTAATTCTAATATAGGTGTACATTATCAAGTTCTGCTGCATTGCCGTAACCCCATCATCCTTTAAATGTATTTAAATGTATTTAGCATGATAACATTAATAAGTTGACAAGAACACTGCTTACTAGTACAAGTTGAACAGTAGCATTAGTAATTATGGAATTAAAATTAATTCAACTGCGAGCCAATTAAGCTGTAACTCTTTCCGATGTTTACTTCGCTAGAGTTCGAATGTATTTATTATAATTATGCAAATACATATGTTAATTTTTTCTATGATGTTTCATCATCATCTCTTGACTACTGCCTCTAATTAGATTAGTCATACACGCGTTTTGTTTTCTTTATTATTCTTGTTTTTCTTCAACAATTAGACTACATATAGGTAATAATTAGAATACACTTATTCATTTGCACCTTTATATACATATTAACAAAGTATACATCATTCTACCTAAAATATAACATATATATAACATACATATATTTATATGAATGTCCCCATTATACTTTGTCGTACAATGGCACTATACAGACTTACTGAATTTATCGGAAGACGCTTTGTTCATCTGAACTGCAGTATTATTTTCATGTTGCATCCTCGCAGTTATTAAAACATTATACCCTGTAAATTGCTCTACCCTTCAGGGAGATTTTAGGCTTTTCAGCTATACAGTTACGAAAAGAAAAAAAAAAACAACTTTAATATTGGGATTGAAGTAAAATCGTTGTTTCATAGACGATCAGTGTGAATTCTATTACACAATTCCTCCAATAATTTATTTCGTAGGCCAAATTTTCGTACTTGATAATTTGGAGTAAGGCAGGTGAAAATTTTAAAAGCTAGTCTCGATGATTGGTAGCATTAAAAATACGCGCCAAAAATATCAAAACCACACGCATAATTGTACTTAATTCTTTTTTCTTAGCGTACGAGACTGCTAATAAATAAATACCTAAAATAACTAATTGAAAGTTATTTTCGCAATATTTAAATGAATATTTTCACTTCAAAAATTCCAGCCCCTTTATGTCGCTGGCATATGATTTACCGGCGCGACACCGCTAAAGAACCGGTTACCTATCAGAATCGTATTGTTTTAGTTTTAATAATAGCATTCACGTAAAATATTAAACAAACGCAAGAAAAAAAGAAAAAAAAAACAATCAGTTTCTCAAAAACAAAAGTTATCTGAAATATTACTTGAGACACTAACGTCGTTTTTTCGAAGCGAGAGTAAAAATAACGCGCCCTACAATATTTTGCCATGCGAAAAACGCATGCTGCTATTTTCATAGTTAAAAGAACTTTAAAAAGGTGAAAATTTGCCACCGTTTTTTCCACGGCTACGTTTACGCCCTATTTAAAAATCGCATAGCATTGTCACAGAGCGCACGCGAAAAATACTACCGGAAAAATTCGCTTGTCTCAGACGCATTACTACCGATGACTAGAAAGAAGAAAAATAATTTTTAAAAAATCTAATTTTTTTTTCGTTCACCACGTGACAAAGTGCACATAAAACCGGTTAGTTCCCGCTTTATGTTTCGAGCGCGAGCTAGTTTTTTTTGCGATCTAATTCGCTTCTGATGAATATGAAATAATTGCATTTTCGTTAAAAAAAATTAAGTTTTAAATATGAAAAAACAAAAAAAAAAAAACAAACAAAAAAAAAAACGGTTTTCGAAAATCCTATGAAAAATCTTATTTTGCGGCGTATTCTTTTCATTTCGAGCACACGAGAAAAAAACATCTCTTAACACGCAATAACAATCGAGATCATTTTTGTTTTTTCATCTTTTTTAAATTTTTTTTATTTATTTATTTTTTTTTTTTTTTGCTTGTGGGAGGGGGTCGTTAACAACGGACATTAACCCAGCACACCAGGAATTTATCTATATTTTCAGTATGTAGCAGCGGGATATCAGGTCCTATCGAAACATCGCTGCCTAACCATCGACGCCGCGGGAGCAGGTTCGAGATTTTTTTAATATACATATATTAATGTATGTAGCGTAATTAATAGTGTCGATTTTACATAATCCGCCATTTTAATTGACTCTGTACACGATATCGAGCGTATCACATTTTAAACTGGATCTTCGGAACATCTAGAAAATTCAAATTTTACCATTTCTCTATTGTGTACATACGTTTATGCGGAAAGAACGTTTAATTGTACCGGAATACGAAGAGCGTGTTTATTTATTATTGGTCGTTTTTATAAAATTTTCACGAAATCCAGCATCGCACAGGGTTTTTTTTAATATATATATATATATATATATATATATATATATATATATATATTTTTTTTTATTTTTTTTTTGGGGCATGATGGCTAAGGACGTTTACCCGATACAAAAGTGTAACGTCATTAACCGTTATATAGGGAAAATATTAAAAACGGAACATATGAATGAAGCTAATAAACCGAGGGAAAAGGAAAAGAAAGGATGCTGTGAGCGACATTGTTCGACCGCCGAAGCCCCGCGTGCGAGTCTATTCCAGTTACAGGTAAACATGGATGCGGCAGGACGATCGCCATATTTTTATTCAGCATTTTCCGTTGTTTTATTGTGGATAATAATAAGTTGTTTTCCACTATTAGACTTCTTTTTTAAATTATTGGTATTTCAAACAGGATTGTATTTTAGATTACCGTATCGCGTGAAAAACAATAAAATGAAGGTAAAAAATTTTCAATAAAACCGTTAGTGCTCTAGGAGCGCATTTTTTTAATGTCTGAATGTGACGCATTCAATGAAAACGGTGACGAATTAAATGCACTTATAAGATGTCAAGCTCGCATTATGTACATCACGTTAATTAACCAAATATAAGAAATATATCAAAGACTGGCTATTTACGTGCTAGAGTAACCCATACGCGCGTGTTTATAAAAGAATAAAACATAATTCCTTATTAGAAATATAAATTTATTTATACAAATCGACATATTTCACAATGTCATAATAATACATATTTAAATGAAAACACGCATATTTATTGCAATCGTGAAAAATCGAAATATGTTGAGTTATAGAAATGTTAAAAAAAAAAAAAAAATTAATACCAGAAAGCTTTTCACGAAAAGCTTTATCTGCAGTGTGGCGCTATATGCAGCAGAAACATGGACCATCTTAAATGATAAGCTCCAAGCGTTCGAAATATGGTGTCGGCGTCAGATGTTAAAGATACCTCGGACGGGCAAAACTACTAATGACGAAATTTTACACAAGACAAATGAATAACGCGAAATCCGGAGAATACGATCAACATGAGAAGAAATGAAATCGTTGGACATCTGATCAGACATTCGAAATGGATGTCAAGACTAATCGAAGGAATGATAAACGGAAGAAGAAGTACAGGTAGGCCAAGACTTTATGGGTCAAGTAAAAAACCGTGAAAGTTATGCCACCATAAAAGCACGTGCCTACTCCCGAAGACAGATCTGACATAGCCATATTAATACTCATCAACCATAAGGTTGTTGAGGAGAGAAAGAAAAAGGTACAAATGTTAATTATATTTCCCATAAAACACAGTTTTATATTATTATTTAACTTCTATGACAAATAGTTTTACGGGTAATGTTAGCAAATGATATCAGTTTTACAAGTAAAACCCGGGCGATCGTTTCCCATGGTAATTTAAGAAACAAAGATCGCGGTACCGCAGCGATTAAGGAGCGCTGGAGCGTCCAAATAGAATTTTTTCGCCGCACATTCTTAAAAATATATATCGACTAAAAAAAGCTATCGCTTGCATAAAAAAAACGCACTCACGAGTATTGCCGAAAAAGTTCCAGGTAATGTAAGGAAGGAAGAAGGACACAAGATGTAAGACTTCGTTCTTTAGCGTAGCCTACAGAGGCAAAAATCAAAAAAAAAAAAAAAAAAAAAAAAAAAAAAGAGTTTCCAATTCACGTTTTAGTTATTAACGTGTAGAGCTCGGCATAAAGAGATGGAAATTTAAAACGGAAAATATTACTCCAACTACATTATAGGTATGGTCACCGTTAGAGCGGTATTTTTTGTAGCGGTTTTCATCCGGCCCGATTCTTCTCCGGATAATCCAAAACCGAATAGCGCTCGCATACAAAAGCAAAAGCGACTCCAGAAATCCTTGTGTCAGAAATGATTAATCGACACCAGCTTTATCAGTTGCAGTTTTTTGTAGCCATTCCCAAAAAAATTAGGACAATTAAGAGAACGAATAGCGGATCATAACGAAGTATGAAGAGAAAAAAAAGGCTATACAGAGCCCGGAATCTCCTGTGTCAATCTTATTTTCATCTCTCGCTCTATTCAGTTGTTCGATTTAACAACGGCACAATAGGTTGTTTTTTTTTTGTTTTTTTTGGCGGAGTAAAACAATCAGGTCGCGTTAGATATTCTTAGAAGGGGAACATGGAGCCCGCGCCAAAAGGAGCAACAAACAGCAGGTAAAGAAAAGGTACTTGCCATGACAAAGGAGACTCCGAATGGATAATATTATCTGTTATTTTGACACTTTTTTCCGAGTAACCGAAGAGAGAAAATGAAATATTTTTCTGAATAATAATGTTCCGAGAAAACAATCAGCGTCCATACGGTCGAGGAGATTCGCAATTCAAAAGGCTTCCAAAAACAAGATTACCAGGACCCAAAATTTTGTCAAAATCACATTACACGTGTCAATAGCGATTATACGTTTTTTTTTTTTTGTTTTTTTTTCTTGGTTTTATACAAAATTTAAATGCACACAAAAGTATTCCAAAAAAGTTTAGGTAATTTTTCGCGGAGCAAATAGTTTACTTTTTTTCTTGTTTCAAGATAAACAAACAATGGTTTACTACTTTGTAATTTTACAATCATATTTCGATATATTATTCAACCGGGAAAAAAAAAAATGAAAAATGAAAAACCAACAAAGCATATAACAATAAAGTCAATAAACAGAAACAGAAAAAAACCAGTGACGTTTATACGACCCCTTCCTGTATTTATTTCTTCATGAGCGTATTGGGATGCCGTGAATTTGGCTGGCCACTTTCTGTTTCGATGCCATACAAATTCTAACAAAGTCAGAATGGCCGGGGATTACGTACAAATTACGGCTAACAAATGACTCGCATAATTTTCTTTTGGTAATTATAAATTTTAACTATTCAGATAGCTTTCACGCTGATTTTAGGCATTCGATTTCCTCACGAAAAAATCAATTTTAACAACGTTGCAACATCCAAAAATCGAATCAACATATGTATATTAAGTGCATATATAAAAATGCGAGAATATTACATTTGGAATAAACGAAGAAGGTGAATGGATTCTAAAAAAAAAACAAAAACATAACACATGAGGCGATTATCATCGGATCTATTTAATTTTCATCCTATGCAATGAAGCGTGGATTTAGTCAAGGTGTTTCAAGAAAACGAAAGTAATACGTAAATTTGAAGAAAACCAAGTTGACATAAAAATAAGACCGCGGGGACAGTTGCGTATTTGGAATACGGAGAACAGTCCTGAAAAGTACATTTCCGGGGAATAATGTGTGACATTTAAACGGCTGTCAAATAGACTCGTCGAAAGGAAAGCGCCCGCGTATATTTACCGCAAAAATAATAATAACTCAATACGTACACGTACGCTAGTGGACACTAATTAAAATATTACGCAATTAATTAGAATACAAAGTTAAAAATATAACGCGACTTTTTCTTGGAATAATATTAAGAGTTGAATGGTTACAATAGAGCAACTAAAATAACATAACGCACATTGCATAGACAAATGCGGAGAGGGCACGTAACAAGAAGCGAGAAGGAAAAGATAATATAAATGTTGACAGAAGAAAAACGAAAGATAAAGGACATTTTAAAATTTTTCAAAACAAATTAGGTCGTAAGAAACCCCAGATAGAACTACATGAAAAAATCTCGGATAAATCCTTCGACCAGGAGTGGACTGACAAATAAAGGCAAGTCATGTCGCTTTAGCGTAATTTAAGTGTTAATTATAATGTTTTTAATTACGAAGTTGGGAATTCGTCAAACTTCATCGAGATTTAACAGTTTTTAAATATACTGCGCGTCGATTATCGATTATACTGTACGATATAATTGAAGTTACAAAAAAAAATAAATAAAATAAATAAATCCGACATCGCTCGCTATTTACTTCGCACCGCACACACTATCGAAAAATTAAAAAAACCTTATTATCGAGATATTTAAATATAAAAGTGACGTTATTATTATTATTATTATAATCGTCCGCGAACTGATTAATCACGATAAAAATTCCCGATTACATTTCATTAAAAATTACGCTACAATTATGATCAGGAGTTGTAATTAAAGCGATCGTGACTAAGTGTCGTAATTATCGCATTTTATCATCGCTTGCTACGAAAGCGTAATATCCATTGCACTCCTCTGGTTATGCATTGCAAACTGTCCAAATCTGCTGGGTTTAAAACGGTGAATTTTTGTTATTGGCTGATGGCCGGTTGGAATTCCCCCGGACGACCATTCATCTGAGAAATTTTTTGACTTTACTACATTCTTTTAAGTATTTTATTAGTATTACATAATTACGGGGGAACACACCGTGTACTTCTGAGCTCTACAATAAAATTTTACGAGAAACAACTTCATTCGTGATTCTTACGACGATATTTTTAATATAATCTCGTATATATTACGGTTAAATTTTGATTTTTTAAAATTATTTGAAAACTTATCACAGATCTGCGTAAAACACAATCGAAACAAAAGAGGCGTACCGAGCGATAATGAAAAACCGAAAACAGTCAGAAAATGCTCAAAACAAATTCAGTATTCCGAGAGCATACATGAGTGTATAATATGGGGGAAGTACTGTTCACGGAGAGCCGGATTTGGAATTGAAATATTTTGTTCCTCGACTTTTTTCAAGGTACGATAAGAGATATTTCTTTTTCTAAAATGCCAAGCATATCGAAGAACTGTAACTGGCACAGTATTATATTCCCCGCAGGCTGTTGATATAATTCCACGGTGGCCATTTCAATATATAGTTTTTAAATTCCCGATCCAAATCCTCCCGATTTTGCTGATTACCAAAAAAGCGGGGGAAAAAGAAATGGATTTTTTTTTGTTACTATTAATAGATAAAAAAAATTAAACTCTGCTCAAAATATTTCGCTACAAAAAAAAAAAATTAATAATTCACTTTTATTGATTTATATAAAAGATATCTTTCCGTTTTTTATTAAAATTACAAAATTTACTCGCGTAAAAAAAAATAAGCATCTCCTTCAAAAAAAAAAAAAAAAAAAAAAATCGACTTTGTTTAGGGTCTGAAAAAATTTGTCATTTTCCCACTGTCGATTTGGCAATTGGCATCGATATTCTATTTCAAGCATCAGGTGTAACCTCTGAGAACAGCGCGTATAACACCTGCAGTCAAACGCCTTAATCAGGTAGAGTAAACCTTCTCTAGTATGAACGGGTAGATGTGTGGACTAACGTCAACTTCCTGTTACAATAAAGCATTTAAAACGGAATGTTTAAGAGATCCGTCTGGCAAATTATAATCTGTGAACTTCAGCCTGAATAACGCTGACGTTTAGTGCTCCTCAATCAGTTTCAGTCGTCGATTACGAACAGATCGCTGTTGTAGGCAAGAAGCCTAGTTACCTGTTTTCTGTCTGTGGCCGACGTAAAAGTTTTTTTGGTGCAAAAAAGCTTCCTCAGACCAAAGTAATAAATAATCAAGCCGATCGAATTTGATACTTTAGTAAAAATTTTATTTCGCAATAAAAACCGAGCACAGGCCGATGAATACATAAAGCCTAAGTTACACCTGTTTAATAATCCGCCAATTTTCCAAATTTTAAAAAAATAGCACCGAAAAATACCGGAAAAAACTCAATGCTTATTTCGTAGCTTTTGTCGTCTTTTTTTAGAGTTTAGATTTTATCGAAAAATGAATTAGTTTCCAACAGAAATTACGCAACGAAATTTGCAATAGTTGTAGTTCTATCTGGGGTTTCTTACCATATCTCAGCAGAAGTAATTCGAGATCCGTCAGGCTTAGTACGTTGAGATGCTCAACTGGGGATTCCAAAAGCCCAGCCATAAAATACGACTCACTTATCACCTTATACAAAAATGTCAGCTAACGAACATGCCCCATTCTCTTTCATCTCGGAGCTCACCGAATAAGCATCCATCGCTTTTTGTAGACGATCCCGTACCAAGTAAAAGCTAATGTCAAAGTATCGGCTGCGAGTTTCTGTGCCCGTACCCCCCTTTTTTTTTCTTTTTTTTTTTTTATGTTCTGGGCAGTGTCATTTTCACCGGAAAAAAAACAACTAAATAATCATACATTTGGCTATTTTAGATCCAGCGTACTTTTTAAAGATTACACATAGCAATCGGTTTTTTTTTTTTTTTTTTTTTTTTTTTTTTGGTTTTCTTCAGTGGTTTGTCATGCCAATTCGACGTTCCTTCGTCTTTTTTGTTTGCACGAGTGTTATGTTTTCTGATTTTCAGCGACTAATTGGAATGTTTTCTTCGGAAGTAGAAAAAAGTGAACAACGTCATTTGAAAAAAAAAAAAAAAAGATACTCGAAGAATAAAGTTATCCGAAAATAAATTTCACATCGAGTCATAGTTACATTTAGCGCAAAATGATTTCACTTCCGGGAAACTGCGGTTTTCCGCGGAAAACGAGTACATTTTTTTGTACGATTAATAAAATGCCACCTTATATTCGGATTTTGCGTTGCATTTTCAGCAGCGTCGACTCTAATGACCGCTTGTATAAATTATGGTAAAAATTAGCACAAAAAAAAAAAAACAAAAAAAAATAAAAAAATGGCCCGAGTTTTAAGAAATAGCTCGGACTTCTTATACGGCCGCAGACAGGGCCGCCAGTTGTCGTAAAACTGAATACTGCAACGTGGTACCTTGCTGGTGATGTCGCCCGAGGTTCCTTGGTCCGTAAAGGAGTTAATGCGGTCGCCAGCCAGGACGATAGCTCCAAATTACCCGCGCGTCTGATAATGATAGTGGTGACTAGTCAGGGCGGCTCAATTTACAGGTGCACCATCGTCTTCGAAGGTAAATTATTTTTATTTTCTATAAACCAAACTGCCACTACCCACCTTTTCCATATTACGGGTGCTAATGGAATTTTTAAAGGCGCATCAAGGTACACGAACGCTTTCGTGCCCATACACATGCGCACACTCGCCGACGCGCAGCGGTAAAAATACTGCCTTCAACGCGGACGGGGGGAGAGTAGGTGTTGAAGCAGTGCTGAAACGCACTTCTGAAAACCTCTCTTCTTAGTGGCCGTAAAACGCGTACACTGCATGGCTGGTAGAGCGACCCTTGCTCGGTACACTGCTGCCTGCATTATTTACACACTTGTACGCGCATAACAAAACCCGCGCGAACACATAAGTGCGGCACCAGGTAACTCCTTCAATCTTTCATCGCTTCTTCCTCGTCTAAGGACTCTTTCTCGGTATGCGCCGTCAGTTTTCACTGCCGTAATGATGAAACCCTTCATCGACTTATTGACGTTGTTGCTGAGAGAATCTCCGAGATCGACTTGTCGCACTGCTACACACCTCTTTTGTAATAACCATCGAGCAACCGCCGCCACCAGGTGTTTCCGAAGGAATTTTCGTTTTTTTTCTTCTTCTTCTTCTTCTTCTTCTTACAAACCACGTAATATACATACAATAGGTTAGAATTCTGGAAGCTAATCGCTTATATCGTGCAGTATTCCTTTAGATTCGTCAATTTGAAACTAGGTCTCGGAAAGACGAAATTTCGATAAAAATCGCGGCTAAAAATTTCGGTTACGCGTTCAGAGCGATGGTTATTGGAGCCATATTAGGGGGTATGAAAAAGTCCATCGATGCTTTCTTTGCTACAATTAACGATAAAAAAACAGAAAAAAAAAAAAAAAAACCGAAACAGATTACTTAGAACTTATGTTGGGCATTAATTTTATTTTTAACGGAAAAAATGCCGTTTTTATTTTAAATTCCGGTAAGAAAGTTTTATTTCTAGCAAACAGTTAACGAAGATTAATTACTCTGTAAATAATCGAAGAAAAATACTAAATAACTCCAGACTATACACAATAGTGAAAAGGAAAAATGAAAAACGGTTAAATGTCTAGATATATTAATAAGAATTTAAAGTTCGATTAGTCGTTGGCTATTTTGAACAATAAAGAAGATCGAAAATCGAAAGGTTCGCAACAAAATGCCACGTTGCAAATAATGTTATTTCCGGTTTTTTTCAATAGTACCCCGACTGAGTTTGTTCAGATTTACTCCGAATGTTGGATCAAAATCTATTCACGAGAGTTATACGAACATTTGAAAAGACGAATACGCACGTAGTACTAAGGTTATAATATTACATAACCGTCTTATTTTTCAATTTGGAACGTGTATTTTGGTTTGCGCAATACATTAAATATCACGAACAAATTTATTTCATTGTGAAATTTCAACTTGCTATTTTTAACATGGTAAGTAAGCGAATTATTAATCTTATTTTTCATTAAGCCCAAAATACAAGTGTTTGAAATAACCCCCATTAGAGATCAGTGTCGACATTTCGAAACCTTAAAAATCCTCCACTAATTCGTGAATTAACATAAAGCTAATACCAAGCTGCAAGCGTCAATTGATAAAATCTCCGAGTGGTGTAGGAAGATCAACGAAGATAAGTCGGTCCTCAGATATTTAGCACTACTTCAAAGCTACACATTTTATACGCGCACATTATTATTGGTTTTCAGATTGAAGTATTCGCGCATTACCAAAATTAAAAGCAAATATTCAAAAGCCGGAAATATTGTTATATCATCGGTATTGCAACTGACATAATATTTAAATGCATTGTGTAAGTCGATTATCTGAGCAACTAAAAGCTTCCGATTCGTGAATTTCATTAAAATCACTAGATAAACATATATATATATATATTTAGCGGGTCCCGAAGGGTTTCTCTGCTTAGTGAGAAACAATATTTATTCCGAAAGTCCATTAAACTGTTTTCTCTAGATAAACCTTTGACTACCTTCCTTCTTTTTTTTTTTTTTAAATACGTATTTTTAAAATTAATTGCGTAAACGTTCTATCCACAGCACCGACATTATTACACCTCATCCCGTAAAGAACATAGCACTGCTCTGTTAAGTATGGCCGCTTAAGACGCAAAAAAAATTTACCAAAGGTCACACTAATAAAAAATTAATATAAAAAAAAAACATAAAAAAAGCAATATTTATAGAAAATTCAAAAGCAAAATTAAATATTTTTGTCTTTTAGAACAAATCGATAAAAAATAAATAAATAAATAATAATTAGCTCTTTACCTTAATGCAAAACGGCTTAAATTTGAATTGGAAGACTTCATTGACTTCAATATATGCAGCGGAATTGTTAACGAATGGCCTAAATTCTTAAATAGTGGAGAATGAAAATATTTACAGAAGAGGTCTTTGCAAAACCGCGCGATTACCACCTCTTCGTAAAAGCGCTTCTTCGAACGAGCAGACTGCCGTCGAATCACAATTAAATAAGTACAACAGCAGTCGAATGAGAACCATCTAGAAATAGATGGGGAGGCATTCCCCGCGTTTCTCTCGAACCAGCAATTTTCCTTACGCTACCGAAAACGGATCAGGTTCAGACGATTTTAAGTTGCGCGCAGTCAGCTGAATCTAGTTATAACGTAAATTTTCATCCGGTTCACATGACCTGAACTTCGCTAGCCAAAAAAAAAGGTGCGCATATCCAAAATTTAGCTAATTGCTATTTTCGGACAGATCAGCTACTCCTGTTGAGTTTGTGACACGCACTAAAAGCCGAAAGGGAAATATCTGTTATAGGACTATTGTTTTGTAGAATAAGCCGTAGTTTTATAAATTTACCCGCGTAATTTCCACGTCTTTGATATCTCGAAAATGAACGAAAGAACACCAGCAGCTTGTTTTATTCGAAAATGCCGATTGAAAAATCGAGAACGATTATTTAAGCTAATTGCTCACCATCGGAAAATCATGCCGAAAAAAGGATTATTGCCTGATGCACGTAGTACCTGTCACGGTGTTAAAGGCTCTTCCTGAAGAAAAATTGTTTCCGAAAGTACTTTATTCTTGTTCTTTTTCAGACGGGTGAGTGTCGTCATATTCGTATATAATATTTTATCGCCATTTAATATAATACGTATACATAGCGTTTTATTTATAAATGTACGTAAAAAGAAAAAGAAAAAATTGTTAATTTGTAAGGGCTTATTATTAACGATAAATTGGTAACATTAATTCACATATACGCACACAGACACACACTCGCGTACACCTATGCGTACATATATATTCGGAGTGAAAAGTTTTGAGTCATTCCTTAATCACTCGGGCATGTAGAATTAACGAATTCTATCCGTTTGCGGTATATATCGCAGCGGGGTTTATCACGAAATCGTACGCGTCACGTTTCAGTGATCATATCACTTATGCAACCACGGAAGAGGTAATGTCTGTCCGGGTGAGATAGCCTGATCGTGTACTCGGTTTATCTAGGCAACAATAATACGGAGATTCGGCTGTTCATTATAATAATAGGCCGTTCTGTTGACAAACTTAGTTTTCTCTGACAATCGCATATTTTCACTATCCCTAGATTGGAGAAAAAAAGTTTAGAAGTCGTAGAGGCTTTTTTCATCATCTACCAAGAGATAATAATAGTTGTGGTGTCTCTATCCAGCTACACGTTAGGACTATTGAAATTACTCTTTATTTTTATTTTCTCGAACTGCGTCATAATATTTCGACAGGCACTTTACAGCGAATTCGCAAAACCGGAAAAATCGGTGTATACTAGTAAAAAGTTATGAAAATGCAGGGTGGTTTAGTCCTACGGAAGAAGAAAATCACAGAAGCTCTGGTGGGAATAGTAGATGAAAAACGGAAACTAATTAAACGGAAAAGAAGAAGAGACAACACTCGTAGCGCCTTTGTAACGGCAATGGCTAAAGGTGTAAAAAATTGAGCGGAAACGGAAGGAAAGGGGGAGGACGACCAAATGATAATACAAGTGCGCCGTGTAGAGAAATCAATGGATAAGGTCGACTGAGGCTGCAGCGTCAAGGCTTCGAATGTAAAATGAAGTGAAAGAAATTGAAGTGCTGGCGATTAATTTTATTCAAACGACCAAAAAAAAAAAACAATAGAAAATAAAGATGAAAAAAAAAAACATTTTACTTTTACGAAATAAAGGAAATTTAAGAATCGACTCAAATTTAGGTTAATTTCAAAATCTGCTTACCGAAAAAGTAATAAATATACAGAACGCGTGCTATTCGGTTTGTAGACGCGTTATACGTTAAATGAGCTTGAACGAGAAAAAAAGAATTTATCAAACTCGCCTAAAAGAAGGACCGTTATAAAATAAAAAAAGGAAAGAAAAGAAAGAAAAAAACCATCAAGCAGGACGACGATGTCTCGTACGACGAAGTAAAACAAAGAGAACACATTGGCGCTGGTATGTGCTAAGAGAGACGTGACCGGACGAAGGCAACTATTAAAAATATCACAGGCAAACTGTAAGTTCTTAGAACCAACAGTGCTCCACTACTGTCCGCGCTGAATAATGGAAAGTCATGCTCGCGGTCGGTCGCCCTAACATTACCGATGATACAATGTATTCGTTCGATCGACGTCGAAGTCGGTGAAATAGCTGAAAATCTATCATTACCTGAGTTCATAATTACAGTTTCGTTGTTCTGCGGAGGAGGTGGCTGATAACGTGACGCAAACTCGGCTGATTATCAGTCCTTTTTTCAGACACCGCTGTTTAAGATGTGTGTAACGTACGACGGTGCCACGGACGACTACAGCAGCCGCACTCTATAATAATTGCCCTATTTATGTATATACGAATAATGTGTATATATTCTGAAAAATCCTAAAGCCGAAATGGATTTTCGTTTAACTTCAAACATTCTTCATTCATAATGTGTACTTTTTCCCTGTACAGTGGCTATACTTTATCGAATGCATTTTTTTTTTAAAGGCCGGGGGGGGTGTATCATTCTTTTATAAGTCAACTATTAGAAAATTATAAACTAAAATCGAATTTCTGAAAGTGAAGGCGCTTTTAAAATGCGTCAATTTAAAAAACGTGATACATATTTATTATAGTGTCCGGCGGAGCACCTGTGCTGATAACACGCGACGAAGACTAACTGAGCAAAAGAAGGGCGCTATAAGATAAAAAAAAATTGCTTACAATTAGAATAGAAAAATATTTCCTGTTATTTGGAGAGTTTTTTTTTTTTCCAATTTTTTTAAAATACACGGCGTCCCGAAATGTCTACCACTTTCGTTGTGAATATTTCTCAGGCCTTGCTCGAACTTTTGTCAGTCACACTGGGTCACCGGACGATATGAAATTTCGTCCGATGTAGGACCAATTCAAATCAACGGCTTTTCCTTTCTTTTTAGGATAATACCGAAGTATTATTCGCGTTGCGTGTAATTGTTTTGATAGTGTATGTTAGTTATTGTTCGTAACGTGCAGAACAATTTATTTAGTGTACGGATGAGAAAAATAATGTCCGGTATCGATTCCGAAGTGCACCTTAATTAAAAATAAATTCGTAATAATAAGAAAAAAAAAATATCATTTAATCAAATTAAATGTTTAAAACTTGTACCATTTTCATCGGAAACAATTTTCCGGAAATAGTGTTAAAATTTATACATTTAATTTAACACAGTTTTCTGGAAATTATTTTGGCATTTAATCAGGTACTAAATCAGTATACGCTACATTTCAGGAAGGTTCGAATGCGCAGTATACGGAACAAATAATAATACTCATTTGCTTTTGGAATAACTTTTTAATAGAAAGTATTCATGTATTCGTATTTTTTCCTTCAAATAATGTGTAATCCCTCGCACCGTCGGCGCGTCAACTATGAACACTGATCTAGGGCAGGTAAAATTTTTAAAGCGTCAATGTGCGGCAACCGAATATCATCCTACTCGAGGAAACGCCACAGCCTAACCAACTAGGGGGGCTTCCCCCCATTTCGGCACAGTCTTATTTTACGCTCAGTTCAATTCCAAAAGAAAGAAGTATTAAAAAAAAAAAGGAATACTGCTTCAGCGTAATTCGGAAGACTAGAGCTATGAATATTGCATACGATGCCCCACCCTTTTTTTGTTGTTGTTGTTATTATTGCTGATCTGGACAAAAAAATTGTCGTAATTTCTCCATTTATTTTAACTTTCGGTTTCTATACTTTTAATTTCTTTATTAAAAATATTATAAAAACATGTACTACAGAAAATTATATTTTAAACAATATTAAAAATAGCCTACACGCGTCGGAGTTACGTACTCCATATAATCATGGCATTAATAAATAAAGTTAAAAGTTGAAACGATATCATATTTATTAATTTTATAAACTAATACAATATATCGATATGTTAGGATTGATTCTTAATTTTAAATAATGGGTTATTGTTAATTATAAGATTATCATTAATTAAAATATCTTTAAATTTCTGGAATTCGTTGTTATTCGTATCATAACGAGTGTGTGTGTCTTGGCTTATGGTACTTTTGAAAATGTTTCATGTCTCAAGTGACGATAACTTTTCACACGGGAATGCGAGTTTATTTCCGTGGTGACGACGGATGATTTTTGCTCGTTTTTAGAAGAAACCGATTTTAATACATTTTTATAACTTTCATTACAAAAAAGAAAGAAAAAAGAAAAAAAAAAATCAATTAAAAATGGAGGTATTCGGATTTAAAAGCTAAGAAAACATACGTATTTTTTTAATTGCATGACGCGAAAAACAATAAAAGCGAATACAAAAATCATCAATAATGTTTAACAACAGATAACAACTTCTCGCTGGATGATATTTTACAAACATTTATCTACCTAACTAGGCTAGTTTAATAAAAAAAAAATGATAAACATAAGTGTTCTTAAGTTAGGGAAAAACTGCAAGTGTACTACGGAATAAAGTAAAAGTGCGGATTAATAAAAACATAATTATAAAATTTTTGTAATTGAAAAAATTTATTAAAGAAAACAATATTTGAACAAGGTACAAAAAAATGATGAAAAATATTTATAGATAATTTAATTTATTTACACCAGAGGAGAGTAATGAGTATTAATAAAAAATTACGAAATATTTTTCGATATAATATCTGTAAACTAAAATAAAAGCTGAAGTTCAAAATTTCGGATTTTTACTCTGTGCTTAATAATGAACTGCCGTCTACTGTAGTTGGTTGGCATGCGACCTTTTGTAACAGTAGAACCTGGGTCGAACCCTGCTATTGCACATTAAAAGCTTAATAGTTATTATTGTACTCGATTAATGTCGGGAAAAAAAACAAAAAAAAAATCACAAATTTTAGTTTTTCCGATTGTTTGAAATATTATTTGCGGAAATATTCTTCGTACTTTTTCCGAAATCTAAATGTACTTAATGATAATATAATCGTTCGCTACTACTGCAGTCATTTACCAAAATATATAAAAAAAAAAAAAAAAAAAAAAAAAAAAAAATTATATATAGTCCTATTTTGACTTGCACATCAATATTATTCAAATATACTTATTTTTTTGAATCTACGTTTCAAATTGATAACACAATTTAGATTACTCGCATTCATCATCCCTTTAATTTCGAAATTTCGACCCTTAAATGATAAAATTTCGTACTTTGTCTATATTCTAATGAGGCAAATGCTTAAGAAAATGATTAAATGCTCCAGCCGCTATTGAACGCTGAAAATCATTTCACGCGTGTCCATTCTCAATGGTACTCGATCGCGCCACTTTTTTCGTTTTTGATTTTGGTTTTCAAGTGAAATCTGCAATTAGTTCTTTTGATATTATTATTATTTAAATGTATATCCGTTTTAATAGTAGTCAAAATTCGGTGTATTTATAGGATTTGTCGGAAGAGAAAGAATTCTATATATTGCACGTAAAATTTATCGTAAGACTAGGAAATAATACTATTTCCTTACAAATATAGAGAATACGTCACATTCAATAAAATTGTAGCCGACAGAAGAATGTGCTGTAAATTTTTTTCAGAATTTTTTTTATTATAATATACTAGCTGAAACACTGTGAGCACTTTGCGCTCCTCCGTAAGAAACATTTAAAAACTATATATAATAATATTAATTGTAATAACTTTGAAAAAAAAAGGGATTATTAATTCAAAATTATAAACTGAAAATGTTAATTTTCCGTTGCCCGTAGATAAAAGTGTATGCAGAGGTACGTATTTTTTAAAAGAAATATCGAATTTTCTTACGAAACTCTAATTAAATTTTTAAGCCAGCATACCGCTCAGCAGTTTCCGCTGCCACATATTCGTTAGAGTACGGAACATTATCATTGAGTCGGTTGCGTACATTTCAAAGCTAACGAAGCGGAGTAAATAAATAAATAAATAAGTAAATAATAATAGATCACCGTAATAATAATTTGTGACAAGTGCAATATTCTAGAAAATTCTTTTTCCCTTAGTTTGAAACTAGCAAAACGTGTTTTACCGACTTAACGTTTGTAATTTATATCTTAGAAACGGATTTTTGAAAAGGCAGGAATTCCGACATCGAAAAATAATAAATAATGTTCGCTTAATTAATGTTAGCTGTTTTTTTTAAAAGCTGCATTCAATTTTCCGTGTATCACGTAATTGTTTCGTATTTATTTGGAGCGAGAGCTCGCGACATACTCGTTTCAGCGAGAAAAATACGAAATGCGCTTTTCCCGGAAAGTTCGCTGGACGAACAAGTAGTAGTTTATGATTAAGTCATTGGTGTGTGTCGTTCTTGTTTTTTTTGTTTTATAATCTTAATGTTTTTATTATTAAATAACACCGCGGTATGCTTCTATTCGCTATTTAGGCTTCTTTTGCGCGTATATTGTAAAATTAATATTATTTTTTTTATATCCGCGAACAAAAAGTATCGTACTTGAGAAAAGAAAAAAGTGCCACGTTTATTAAAAGTACTAAAAATTACACGGTGACACGTTGTGGAGAAACGGATTTTCTGAAATTTTCAATTTATAAAGCATATATAAAAACTCGTAATTTCTCCGGCCATTCAGTTAATATCATCACGTTCCAATAGTAATAAATTAAACTAAACAACTAATAATGATATTTTAATGAATAAATAATATAAGTTGGAGCGAAATATGAGTTACAACTAAATATTACCCGTTCTTATAATAGTTACAAAATGGTGGGACGTTCAAAATTACCAACACTATAAATGTTGTAATGTACCGGCCGACTAATGTATAATTTAATTAAAAATAAAATAAAAAAAAAAACAAAAAGCATATATGCACATGTGTAATATATATGTTGTGTAAAGATTTTCCGTAATACCAATGGAGCGATATCATCGTTTTCGATAGGTTTTTGAATAAAACAAAACAAAAAAGAAAATATAGATATGTTTTTTCTCTCTAAGCAATGATTTGATAATTCGAAATCTTCAGAGTCCAGAGACAGAATTTTAACAAAATTCGTTCTCAAGATCTGAACATGATATATAATATATTTAGAAATTAAATATTTTCTATTAATTTATTATTAATACTTGTTGTATATGCAAATGGAACCTTTAAAAAAAGTACGCCGACAATGATTAATGTGTTTATATAAACGTAACGGATACGATGTTTTACACGGTGGTCACCTCAGTCTGATGAGTGAGGTTATATGAAAATGTAACAATACTGTCCGAAAGTTGCAGTGAGAACTGCATTTTTCTGCGATCGGATGGGCAGAATTGAGAACTTAGCTTGCAGATCACACACAATCCGCATATCGCATACTCAAACAAAGGCAAAATGTTCTATATATATATATATATATATATATATATATATATATATTCCTTTTTTCGGTAAATTATAAGCACTTTCAACGATTTAAACCTTCTTTCTTCCCACAGTGATTAGATTAATTTATCATAAATCATTTTCGGACATGCGTTACAGAAATATCGGTTGTTTTTTTGATAATGGTCGATTTACACGTCCAGCAAATATATATTTCAACGCAGTTGTGTCACAAATTACTTTTTTTTGATAAATACCTTAAACAGAATTTAACAGTCTTTCGTTAAATTATTTTTTTTTTCCAGCAGCAGATTTAGTACGAATTTAAAAATCAGTCATATCTCACTAATTTAATCTTAATATTTAATGTTAATATTTAAGAATCTTAGCAATGAGATAGGTTAGAACGATTTTTAAGCCACACCTTTATATTAAGCATTAGATTCCCGGAGCGTTATTAATAAAGAGACATTTTTACAGATTGCGAATTTTACCAAATGCTGTACACTTTTTTTCGTGGAAATTACCGAAATTTTTGATGAACCCGCAACAAGTATACCCCCGTTTTGAATCTACCAGACATTTTCCGGAGAGACTCGTGCAACGCCGTTTGGTCGAATTAGAAAGAGGAACAAGAGCGAAAGAGAGGCGATTACCAGCGTGGAATGTACGTCGCGGGAAGCAAAAAAAAAAAAGAAGAAACTACCAACTATCAAAAAACACTCGGCGCAATACTAGCGAAACGTTATCGTTATTCGGTGAGTCGTGCATATTTCAAGTGCAACGCCAACGCGATCTGGTTCATCGTCAATGAGGCTCCATCCACGCACTTTTGTCTCTTAACGGAAGTAGAAGTAGTAGAGAATCTACACATCTTTGCCTCGGCTACGCAAAAAATCTACTCCCAAACAGAACCTCTGGCAGAGCCGTATTCGCAGCCAAACCGTTTGTTCCGAATTCGATGTTACGCCATATTGTGGCACGCACATCGATATATAGATATGCTACAGAGATGCAATAATATATACGTACATCTTATCTTTCATTTTCCTATTTTCTCCGCCGAGTCTGAGTCTAGTTATCAAAAAGGAGAGATTTTCGATTTCGCCAAATTTGGCGCCGCTAATGATAGTTTCTTTATTTTTCTTTCGCGCGACGTCCCATAATTCTGAGTCGCTAATCTTCCAAATAGAACGAATGTATGTCTGCGCAATTCGAAATAAAAGTACCAAACAGTGAAGATTTAGTTTTAGTTTTTTTTTCCGATTCGCAAATCCGTAGTAGAAGAACTCTTACCACGAATCTAGAACAGGACTCTGTTACCGACTGACTGCTTCACCTTGTGTTTTCGCAGTCGTTTTTCTGCTGCTCGGAAGAAATTAATTACACGGACGGAGTTTACATCGGTGCTGGAGAGTACCAGAGTACTTGTACGTGTACAGCGCTCGTGCGATGATAAGAGCTGATAGGCTGTCTGCGACAAGCAGATAGGAATTTACAAGAGGAATAAAAAGAAGAGCTGCTAACATCGGCCGGGACGGGAGGGAATAATGCGTTGTTGTAGTACACGAAAATTGTTTCAACGAAATCAGCAGCGAAGATAGGAGTCGGGCGCGATTTTAACTAAACGAGAAAAAGGAAACTTAAACAGAGAGATAGGTAATAAGAAGAAATTCGCTGCATTTCCGAGTAAATTGTGTGTCGTCCGAGGAGCGTGATGTAGCTGTTTGATAAAGCTCCGCACACCGAAACTACATAATACCATGCCACGCGGAGGCTACCATTAAAATAATACCAACACGACTACTACTATTCCAGTAAATGTATGAAACGTGGCCGATGTAGTTGTAACGACTGGTGCGTGTCGCTGTAAAACCGTCGTCGAGAAACTTAATAATAATAATATTAATATTAGTAATAACAAGAATAATAATAACGAAAGAGGACGTTTTGAGGCTCCGAAGAATGTTCTGCACCACTCTGGCAAGCCGAGGGTGATGGTCAAAGAAGATTACACGGAGACGATAATGTGCAGGAGATGAAACGAAGCACCGTATGTCTCTGTAAGTGCCTGTATATGCACGTGTATGAAATAATATTAGTACGCTTTAGTGGAAAGCGATCCCGGCACAGCACTTTGTACAAAAGTGGACAGGAAAGTCGAGCCAACAAAGTATCTTGCGCAACCATAATGAATGATAATGATATGTATTATAATAATGATATATATACATATATATATAGGATAATTTATAAATAATATTAATGTCTATATTTTTAAAAGTTATTTTTATATTGCCAAAGAAATCCGCGCAAAGACAACAACCCCCATCATCCGGTCAAAAACTAAAACTTTTGATGTCGGCGAGTTTTTTTTTTAGTTTTTTTTTTTTTTTTATGTTGCTAAAAAATTACATATTTTAAATAAGTATTTCAGATGCCCCGAAATAGAAACACAAAAAACAGATATTCCTGTAAGTTTAATTAATTAAATTGCAAAACGTGAATTTTCCAACATTACATGGGACAATCGGAAGTGATGTAAATTTTCTTTCGCGATCGTATTATTCACAACTACCCTCTCCCCTTCAACATACGTTTACCAAAGTTTTTCGTGGCGCGATTATTAGAGTAGTGCGCATGGAGAAAAAATAAATAAAAATAAAGAATAAGAGTAAAGATAAAAAAAAAAAGTACTAGGGAAACTATGATAAAATTTTCGCATTAGAAATAAAACCATTCATCGTAAATTTCTCGATTGACTTTCGATAGCCATCAGATGATGGTTAGTGCAAGCCAATCAAAACATCAGTCCAGTCGAAAATAATTCCGTATCCACCAGAATGTGTAGCTTCTAGTTCGAAGCGGCGCTTTAACATTTTTAACCGAAAAAATGTTTAACCCCCCCCCCCCAAAAAAAAATTAAACGAATTTTAATAAGAAACAGTATCAAAATATAAAATGGTTTATTAATAGAAGAAAATAAGCCAATGGACTATACAACCTAATAGCAAATATGCAAGCAAATAATAATAATAATAATAATAATAATAATAATAATAATAAAAAAGGTAGCAGGATTAGTTCAGAAATAAATTTACTAGAAGTGAAAAAACGATGCGCGCGCTTTTATAAATGAAAATAAACACGGAGATTGCTGATATATACTTATTCGAAAAAATAATCAGGTCCACAGCTGGACTTAACACTGGCGCGGGGTCACTCACTCACATATGATCAAATAGAGCTTCCGCAATAACAGAAAGAAAAAAAAAAAAAAAGACGTTTATTAAGACGGCAACTGTACAAATATTAGCACATATCTGTTTTATTGATAAGTTTACACAAACGGATATATTTAATATTTTTCTATAGACTACATATTCGATTTCATGAAAAAAGTCCACGAAACGCCATCACCCCCCTTCCTTATGGGAAATAAATATCTTTCCAAATTTATTCTGTAAAATATTTCGAAAAAGTTTCCGAGAAGTATTTGAAAAATCTCGCCTCCCCCCAGCTCAGAAATGATAACGGATAAGTGGTTAAGATGCAACATGCATATCCCATCACCTTAATACACCTTGCAGAAATGACCAAGCCCAAAAGCTTTTAAGAAATAATACGCATTAGTACACGGATACTGGATGATAAGTGCGGAATTAATGTTTTAGAAACCGAATTAAGAATTAATTATATATATATATATATTTAAAAAGGAACGTTACAATAAAAAAAAATAAATAAATAAATAAATAGAGTTGTAGCGGAAAAAGAGAACAAATTAGAACAAGGAAATAGCGGAAGAAAAAACACCTAGGACTAAGAGTGAAACAGAACAGAATATAAAATAAAAAAAAAATACAATCACATTATTACCTGTAAAAGATGCGCGAAGGTTTTAAGTATTGTTAACGATTGAAAACACCAAGATGGGGATGTTTAATAATTGTACGAAAAAGTAAAAGGAAAAACTCATAATGTTAAATTTCTTTTGGGTTTCTTCAAAAAAAGTCGGCAAATGTTTGAGATTTAACTCTTTCAATTTCTAAATATTGTTGTTTCTTTTTTTTTTTGGAGGAGGGGAATAATGGCTGCATTAGAAAAAAAAAAAAAAAGAAAGAAAAATGCAAAACTAGTGATAAGTGTCACTGCAGAAAAATTTAGAAAAACCGCCTCAGTCCTTTATCGTAGCTCTGTGCTCGTTGATTCAAATATTATCCCCGATAAATGAGCGCACACATTAAGAATCATTACAGGTCGGCCGATTCAAGCGATTCCTGGATTCTACACACCGTCTTAGTCGTGATACAAATAGAAAAAGTGTCCTCCGTATAATTCATACATTTACAACCCTACGATTATCCTGTCGCGCGATATTTCAAATTAAGAATATGCACACAACAATCTGGTTATGTTCGATTCGGCTTTCGGGGTTCCGTCCGAATTCTTGATAAATCGTTTCCCGCCAAACACGTTCATTATTTTAAAACAACGAAAACGGATTCGCTACCGTCGTTCTGTTTGCTCGCCGGCGCGGCGGTAGCAGAACGACAGCGGCGAATAGAGGAGTGGTGTCGCGCTCGAAAAACAATGATGATTAGCACATTTTTCAAGAAGATATTCAATTTTTGTTCGTCGCAGCCGTTCACGCACCGGCAGCGAATACGAATCGTGAGATAAGCCCTGGCACGGTAATTAACTGAGAAGAGAGGTTAGAGAGCCGGAGTTTCCAGAGGCGGAAGCTCGTGATTCTTATTATCGTAATTAGTATATACACACATACACACACACAGACATATATATATATATAAATAATAGTATGGACGTTCTGAAATTAGTAACGATGATAAACAACAACGACGAGTACTTACTTTATTCCCACAGTAGCTGCGGTCGCGGACGAAGATGACATGTCATCGACCAACTCCTGCAATACCAAAACGGTGGCCCCGCCCGGGCCTTGGTACGTGGTGGCCGAGGTATTGGTGTGATTGATCAGACTGTTGGGCTGCTGGATCACTACCGAAACTGGACCGTTCGAAGTGTTGATCGTTTCCATCGATAAGCCTTGCGTCAGCGAATCCGGATTCTGCGGATCGTATAGAATCGCCTGATGAGTTCCTCCGTTAGTGGTGGAGACGTAAATCACTTGTTTGTTGTCTAGCGTGTCGGTTGCCTGTCCTACGCCGGCTGTGTCCACCTGCGACACCACGGCCGCCTGATGGTAATCCACCGGGAAGTCGTCCACCGAAACCGGAGTCATAGTGGCCAACATGACTGGAGATGTGGAAGTCTGAATTTCGTCGTTCTGAAGAGACGTCGGTGATGCTGACGAAGGAGCTAACGGCGATAGCACAGTATTCTGCGGAGAACTGTCGGAATTTTCGGATTTCGTTGCTATTTGCTGTTGTTCTTGGATCGTTGACATATTACGATGAGAACATCAAATTATGGCACCGCAATAAATTGAGACGCGAGCGAACGATGTGTACACGTTAATTGTATAAAATAAGAAAATCAAAAAAAAAAAAAAAAAGAGTATAAAAAATATATTCGATAAAAAATAAATACAAAAAAAAAACAAACAAAAAAACCCGTAAAACACGGAAATGCAGAGTACAATTGAGATTTCTGAGTTAATAGATCTTTGATTCTTATTCTAGTGAGCAAAATATCGTTGAAACTGCTCCGCGATCATTGCAGTCACGACTCGGCTTTGCGCTGGTACACCTGTAACAAATCAAGCAAACAAAACGGAAATCAGAAATTATATAAAAATTACAACTACGCGACCGCGCGGCGGTAATGTGATATGTACGATAAATAAAAATTACTATTAATATTTCGCAAATTTAGAAATTACCATAAATAATAATTATTACCCTGTACATACAAGCTATCATCTGTTAAAAAAACCTGACAATACAAATGAAAGAACAGCAAATTTTAACTAACCGAAAAAAAAAAATAAATAAATAAAATAACCCGAATTTTTCCATATGTATTTTTATTTTTTCATTAACGGCTATTAAAGCGTCTCTTAACTTTTCTTTTATATATATATATATGTATATATATATATATATATCTATATTGTATATTTCGAATATAAGCTTTTGTTAGATTACAGCGGTTTTTCTTTTCATATACGGGGATACAAATGCTGCGGGAACCTGCAGATTTCGCGTGTCTTACGAATGTGAAATATTTTTTTTTTCCGGTTAATTCCATGGTGAAATTATTGTTTGTTTTTTTTTTCATTTTTGGACGGCACCTTAATCGAACGCGAGTGGAATTTTTGAAAATATCATGGTGCGGCAGCGGGATATGTATGATCGAAACACACAATTAATTAGACTAACTATGCCACAGTAGCTGGCTGTGAAATTAATTATTCGGTTCCGTATTTCTTCGAAAAATTTTAGCTTAATATTCGGCTTTTATTACATAATCGATATTTTATCGATAATAATAGTATTAATGACGATCAAACAGACTTTTATAATATAAAGTTTTTTAGTTGTTCATTATAAACGTTAATTTTCAGTAAGAAGCGATAGCGTCTTCCTTTTTTTTTATCGTTATAAGTTTCGAATGCGTTAATAAAATGCGCATCCCTGCTACATGATATTTAATTGTAAACGACTTATATCGAATATCATGAAAGAGACGATTATATTCTTGCAAGACGATTGGCCATTCTCGCCAAAAAGATTTCCAGAATGACAAGTATTGCATATACATTTTTTTTTTTCTTATTACGTTCGAGATGTAATTGGAAAACAATCAAACGTACACACACGGTGTTCAGTACCTTCGGAAAATCAATCGTCAGCAAAAAATCGTACAAAATAAAACAGTCTGAAATCCGTTCCAAAATTTGTTAACTTTGAAAATGTCTAACATTAGCCTCCCCCCACGAGAGAGAACACCGACCTATAATACAGTTGATAATTTCAGCAAAACCCTATCATTATTATTATTATTGTTATTATTAATCGAGAGGATTAATCAACAACGGTCAGGGAGCTTTGAAAACTTAGCTGAATTAACTCATTGGAGTTACACCATTAAATGCTACGAACGTGTTAGCTTCTTCGGTCGTAAATCGTGAATAATGCGAGATATTAGAAGAACGTGGCCGCGGTTGACGGAAATCGACCGAAAGAGAGAAAAAAAGGTAGAAAACAGAAATGGAAAGAATAGACAAAAGTCGGGAACGATGATGACACTAAACTTCTTAAAGCACCGCTGTGGAAGTCGTGATAAATAGCGAAAGGCCTACGAGAAAAAAGAAGAAACGAAAGACGGAAATCAATGGCTCGGCCAGAGGTCATTAAGCGTCGACAAATATATATGTATATATTGAAAAATTCGACAGCGTAATTAGGTTGTCGACCAGCGCAGCGTGTAACGCGGTCAATTTGACCAGCAGCTAAACGAATTTTACACAAAAGCCGCTTAGCCCCGTGATGGGTTCGACAATATAACGCGTCCATTTGACGTAAAACGTAGAGCGAAAACGTGGCTCTATAAATTATATCGGTGGTACCATGTGTGTGTGTGTGTGTCGGATGGTCGAGTTGTCGTCGTCCATCATCGTCATCATCAGCACGGATGACAGCATATGTACTGGAAAACAAAGCGAGAAATTACCACGCCGATAACGATCGGGGCTGACTAAAACGCATCGATAGCGAACGGGTATTGCAAATAAAATCTTTTTCGCATCGTAGCAACAAAGTAGGTGAAAGATGATGGGTAAAGTCGACCATCTCGTTACACACCCATATTGCCTCCACCGCGATATGTAAAACTCCGTAAATGCATAAGCACTCACTTGTGCTGCGCTTCTTCCCATACACGGCACTGAAGCCAAAGCGAAGAAGAGCCATCGATCTCGCGGATCACGTTCGCAACTATCGACAATCTGCCCCTCATCGTTCGACCACGATCGCTATAATGTATTCGCAACACGTATGCACAGTAGCCTCTTGGTGGTGGTGGTACGTCGCACTCGCCTCATTCCTTCGCCGTATAACAACACTGCGTACAGAGCGTTAGAAAATATGTAGTCCGATCGTATTATGACGTGGTTAGAGACGTACATATGAAATACACATCCGTGACGTCATAATAATATGTAGATCCGGCTAAATGTTTGCGTATATTTTTCGGATTCACGATACGATACTTTCAAAAAAGTTTTCCCACATGGACCACCTGAAACTCTCTAAACGTCCTTATTAAAAAAGGTAGCGAAGGGTTTGACTTGGCCGCCTAAATTTTCCGCTTGAAATTCCTTAAAACACGTATCTCGGAAGAATTTCTAGCACTGTTTCCTCTGCAACTGACAAGAGAGGGTTTAGCGTGTACACACATATTGCGTGCTGTCCAGCCTTTCTCTCCCCGAAAATCGGAAACACATTTGATCTTGTTTATCATGGCGTATCCTTTTTTTTCTTTTTTTTTTTTTCGTGTAATTTCAGTTCGCTACCGAATGAAAACAGTTCTTCCGCTACGCTCGGAGGAGCGTCCCTACGTACGCTTAAACGTAAAGGTGGGTATTTTGTCGTCGTTGTTAAGTCACCTCTACACTGTTAATTCACACGAATCCCCTTCGATTTAATAATACGTCATAACCTTCGAATGGTTTTTACTTGTTTTTCTTTTTTTTTAATTCACTCAAACATCGCATCGTCCGAGATATTTTAGCATTCCATTTGCAAATACTACTTGGATAACGTGACAAGTAAAAACTAGAACGTAACAGAAACGCAATTTCGACAACGAGCCAAACACACTAGAAATAGCACATTTCATTGACGTCGAGAACAGCCCCCCCCACCCCCTATTTTAATTGTTTAATCACTGAAATTATTATGGTCACTTTTTTTCATCTCCCTTAAATTCACGCAGCTTCCTTTTATTATTGTACCTTGTAAAAAATCATGAAAAGAGAAAAACAGAGTATTTCCCCTTTTCGCTTCTCGTTCGTGAAGTTAAGGAGAGGAACTCTTCTCTCGGTAAATGTCTAAATTAGGGTTTCTCAAACCGCTAAAATTAACCCCGGGTCGCGAAAATTACGTTCACCGGTGGACTTCATATCACCGTTACTTTACACGTCCGATGTAGTGTCAAATATTACGCCAATCAGCGGCACCCCTCCCTAATTCCTAAGATGTGATTTTTTTCTTTTGTCCCGGTAATATCAAATCTCTTAAATTATTAACTCTATTGTTTTTAGTAAATAAGTAAATGATTTATCCGGAAATATTATATTTACTACTATAGTTTGAATATAATGCGGGTTCATGGCTGAAAAAAGTTTACAAGTAAGCAAGAGAACTCGATATTTTCAGCCGAACTATTCCCCCGGTCAATTACGTAGACATTTGCGATCATCACTTTTGCGAAAGTACTTTTTTCAAAAAATTGTCATGAAATTATAACAGAAAATTAAATTCATGTTTTTTTTTAGTTTAGGTTTAGTTATTTTTAAAATTGTCTAATATTTACAAATTTGTAATAAATTTGGAGTTTATATACATATTACAATAGAGCGTATAAGTAAAACTACTGTGTAAATGTATTTTTTGTTTTTTTTTTTTTTTGTTTTTCGGGTTTTACATTGAAATCGGTAAATTTCACATAATAGTATATAAACATTTAAATAGCGAACCCGGATCCAAGTCGCTCCCAGGTGATATATCCAATCTGAAATCGAATATTGGTTATACCAGAGAAATCTGGGAAAGTAAAGGCGGATCCCAAGTAAAAATGAAACTACTGACCCCAGTATTCTCATCAGATCCATCAGGCTTGGTACATTATGAAAAGTTTAATTTTACAATCCATGATACCTTATCAAGGATATATGGGACTTGCTTTACACTTTTCTTTTCTCTTTTTTTATGTAGTACTTTTTTTTGGAGAGGGTGGGAGGTCAGGCATTAACCCAGCGTAAGTGAAATTTTTGCAATGTGCCGTAGCGGATAATCTTGCCCGAACGAACTGCCTAACCCCAACTATGCCACTGTAGCCTGGTATGTATACCGTGTACTTAAAATTGTTCTATATTATGCGAAACGGTCGGTGAAATTGTGTATGTCGGATGACGTTTAAGCAAAACTCGAAATAACCGCGTTCATTCGAATCCGTAATGAAGTCCTCTTTGAAAGTGACAAGGACAGACGACCTCCTTTTTCTAAAATTCTATTACTTTTGTTCAGTTTAGCGAGCGAATAATATTGCAGAAAAAAAAAAAAGAACGTGAAATCCCATTTTTTTATTATTTCTCTCGACTATACATTAAAAAATAAGCGAACTATAAAATTACTCGGAACAACCTCGACGTGTATTACCTTCGAGATGAATCTTATTTTAACGAAATATACAAACTTGAAATTTTGACACCGCAACGAAATTTATCGGTTTCATCGGAAAACTATCTAACCTATATTTCCGAAAATCAGACAAATACATCCCTCCGTTGTTCGGTCAGAAAAGAAGTCGTACTTTGCCGCCTACGTATTGGTCACGCACAAATAGCTCACTCTTATAGCCTTAATAAATACCCACAACAACCGGTATGTCCACTCCGTTCCCATTACAATAGAACATCTTCTAGTCAATTGCCCTAAGTACCATCCTTTCCGCATACAGTTTAACCTTCCATCCGCGTTAGAATCCCTCCTGCAAGATAAACGGTCAACAAATGATAGTCTCTCTTTTCCTTCCTTCAAGATTCCAATCTCCTTTAACTGATTTAAAATTTTCCTTCGTGCCTCTAACCTTCGCAGTAGTAACGGGGGGGAAATAGTCTATTGCGCCTGTTTCCCGTATCATTCCAATCGAAACCGCAAAAAGAGTTTCCACGCCGTTCTTTCTTTCTTGGTCTTTACATATACCCTTAAATGTGTTTTATATCTAAACGAAAGTTCACAATCGTGTTTAATCTCCTTCGGAACTCCGGGGAAATAGGGCAACAGACACTTTTAATGAATTTAGATATTATCTTTGTTTCGAAGAATCGATTAGCACACGGGAGTATGATAAATATTCATTGCGTATGGAGCGTCTGCAATTTGGGAGGTGGTGGTGAAATGTAATAATGTTGTCACACTGTGTGGGGGAACTGGCAGGTCGTTTTCATTTTTCGTTTCTTTTCTGTTTTCAGTAGATCGAAATAATACTAATAAAAATAATAACAATAATAAAACAGACCCCGGTCGCGCCAAACAAAAAAAAAAATAAAATAATAAGATCTCAGACCGTCTCACAACCTTATCGCCGGTAATACTCTGGCTACGATAAGCGTGAAACATTAGGGAAGAAACAAAGCACGCTAATTCGAGTCAACTTTATGAATCTCATTATTCCTTCGCTACGCGCAATTACTTGGCAATGCCGTGCGCTGCCCAAAATGCTTGCACCGACTGTTCTCAAATTGCTTGCCGCTTCGGCCGACGAAAATTCCTAGCTCTTCCATTATCTCACCGAGAGAGTTCTGAGCGAATAAGTTCACTGATCTTGTGCTGCTCTGGCCACCATCGGCCAACCCATAAACTTTCTAGATACGGCCAATAATCCGGCATCATCGCACATCCGCGCACCGTCCTACACTCATCTTCTGCGGCTGCGCCGACACCGTCTTACACTGTTTACTCTGCGGCGGCGGGGGCTTCACGGAGAGAGGACTGGCATTTTCCTGCAGAGATGAAGCGGAGCTATGTAGCGACGAAGTAACGGCAATAAAAGTTCGAAATGTCAGAAGATAAAGAGAGAATAGCGTAGAGTTTTATGGGCTGTGGCCACCTTCGCCTCGGACATCTCCTGGGACGACGTCTTGCTGGGCACCCAGAAAAACGGAGGGTACGCGCGAGAGGCCCTATTACAGCATAGCAGATCGCGCGTATGTTATGGGTCCGAAGCTTCGGTCAGTCAGTCGTAAAACAAATAGCCGAGATACGAGCCGTATAAATCTCGGTGCTCTGCAAGCGGCAACTCCGCTCCCAGCCATTACATCGGCTAGGCGGACGAATCGAGCGCGCTTAAAACTAATCGCTTCGTTGCATGCAAACTCTTATAATAACATATATTTTTGGATATTGCCTGGCAATTAGTGTCCGCGCCGTTATTCGCAATGCCAAAACCATTTCTGACTCTGTTCTAGCCTGATAAATAATAAACACGGATCCACAGACTCGTGCATCTTTCACCGGCCACTCTGTACACGCACAGCAACAGCAAATGAACGCGGAAAACGCGCTTGAAAATCTATGCGAAGGAAAGCGAAAGGCGAAAATAATCAAGCTGCGCCGACAGAACCTCCCTTGCACGGAAGTACATGGAAGCACCGATGTGTCTTCTGGAGTATATGAGAAATCTTCACGCTACGACGGCAAATTTTTAAATCAGCTGTTAAACGGGACGGATTTGATCATCGAGAAAAGTAATAAACGACTAAACCGTAATTCTCCATAATAATGTTAATTTTGAGTTCAACTTTAAATTATAGAATGATTTATTTAAGATAAAAAAGGGAGTAGTCGATAAAACATAATAGGCCGGATAATAGATAATGAGTATTGAATAATAATCGTAGGCAATTGAATAGTAGAAAACACTGAGAGAAGATAAATAGACAAAGAGTGGAAACAAAAAATTAAGCAGGCATGAAAATTGAAAGTCAACCATGTGCAGCGTCGAAAAAGTCGAAGGGGAATTTACCTGAATTTAATACTTTGCCGATAACGTGTATTAATTAAACATCTCGTAAATGAAACAAAAAATGATATTCCCGTAGTCGCTTTATTAATGAACCAACAAAAGCTGCGATGATGATAATAATAGGAGTCCCGTTGCTGCGAAAAAAAAAAAAAAAACATATTAATGACTGTGTCCCCCATCTTACGCTTTTGGGTAATCGGAAATTTTGTGAGTACGTAAATAATGCAGAAACGTATTATATATATATATGAACAGAGCAAATTAAATTTTTGATTCCAAAAATTTTTTTGATCGTGAAAACAAACAAAAAAAAAAAAAAGGTTATTATATTGCGAAGAATGACAACAGAAAGTGAACCGGATTTTTCTATGAAAATTGCAAAAATCCTATCCATTTAAAGGTCTCAGGGATATTCCCGCGGTGCTGTTCGAAGAACCGACTTCTGTATAATTTGTAAACGTAATGAACATAGGCAGAAACTCTCTGATGCTAGTCTTTTAGAATTATTAAAGAAAGGTCAGTTTCAACTAACTGCGTTATTCTTCGCACAATGAAATAAATGTCTCTCAAAAGTAATACGAAAACGTTACAGATTTCGTTACCGGATTTTCTTATTACTTACGGCGTAAGAATAATAGTCAACTAAAATTGATTCTTCTATAAGAATTACAGTATGGGAGGGGGTCACTGCATGACGAGGTCCGAAAGATCGAATTTATAATATATATCGTCGTGATCCGAATACGGAGTGTATTACGTTAGATATAATAATAATAATAATAATAATAATAATAATAATAATAATAATAATAATAGTAACAATAACAATAGTAAATAATGATGATAATCATGTAGCCACTAGTATACCCCGATACCCGGAATCGGTAGTGGTCGTGCGATCCGGTTACCTTCGCGGAGTTTTTGATAAGAACCTATACCCATTATATTTGATGTTAAACAATACGGGGCTGTTATCTGTTGCGTTGTATTTTACTCGATCGCGTATAACGTTATTATTACGTATGGGCGGGTCGTAGCTCAATAAGCTATTCAGTTGATCAATGTGCTTTTTTTATTCATGTTCAGAAAGTCAACGAGACGAAGAGACGTACGGAAGACGTTATTAACGTTAAATTTGCAATCGCGATTATGTTCGCTCGCTGAAAATTCAGTACAAAATTGCATAGCTAATTTTTTGAGCTAGAAATTGCTTCCTGCAAAGACTTGAAGATCATCAAAGGCGCTACGAATGGACAGGATAAATATCCACGGATGCCCAGTAATCAGTATGTCTTCAGTATTGTTTAGTTTGTATGCGGGAATTTATATAAAAATAAATGCGAATAATATTTAATAAAGTTATAAGAATACCATTTTTCTGTTAATGGATTAAATATAAAGAAACACCGAATATTAAGTTTAATAATAGACAAATATGATAAACTATACAAAAAAAAATCACCTCGAAAATATTAGTCACGTTATAAGTGATATTATATACATTGCTTCGTTACATAGAGTGGTCGATATTCTCGTAAAAGCCCTCAGAAGGTTACGACCACGACTGGATTAAATAAACAGGAACTTTATTTTGGTACGCGAGTTTAGAAAAAAATTCACTGTAATATTTAAAAGGCAGAATAAAATCATTACTTTTTCATCATCGCGGCTTTTTCTTTTTTCTTTCCCCGTTAATATTGTTAATATCGTTAATATATTATAAAGTTGGATAAATTCATCAGCACATAAAATATATGGGTTTCGTTAAAGCGTGAAAAGATTTAAAACATGAAACATTGGATGACTGGAACCCTTTTTTCTAAATTCCATATTTGCCATCGAAGTGGGATTAATCGCATGAACAGGTGATTGATTATTGTCGACAAAAGTATTCAGCATTCTGTCGCGAAAACCCAATACCGTGAGTAATTGCTATTTGTATAGGAAACGACTAGCCCGCCAAAATTTTTAAAAATCCAAAGAATACTTTCCGTCCTTAAATATTAAAACCTTCCTTCAGAACGAAATCAATCCTTCCGGTTCAACAATGACGTATGGTTTTTTTGTTTAAATAAAAAAGTAAAAACAAAAAAAATCCACTCCAGGTTTTCTACTATTTTCTCCCCCGGAGGATGACAATAAAATTATGAAATAACCAACGCTTTCATCATAATAGGTTCCAGGAAAGAAAATAACTAAAGCCCGGTTCGATTCAAGTGCACATTTCGAAAAAAGTAGGGGAAAAAAAGGAAGCAAAAAAACCGTTCAGCCTAAAATTATGGTGCCTTACATAACATACTACATCGTGAAACTTTTACCTGTGCGAGAATAACGGTGAACTTTTACTTTTTTTTCCCGTTTTATCGAACTTATATGGTAATCAATTTACTTCACGTAAAAAAATGAAAAAGAATGATTACCAAACATAGACACTATTTTATTCCGTCTACAATTCTACATCCATAATTGGAGTTTAAAAATGAAAGAAAACATTTTCTTTCGATTAAAATAAATTACAGAACTTTTTCGAAAGTTTTGCTCGCTTGTTGTAGATCAACGACCAATCTCAGGGCAATTAAGAAAAGAATCACAAAAGAACCGTCAAATTATCGGAAATAGGTTCCGTGTCACTCTATTCACGGTAGATTCCCGAAGAAGAAATCGATAATTTCAAAAACTATCCGTCAAAAACGTTTATTTAGCTTTCGCGAAAATATATATGTATGTCATCAAACCGACAACCGATTTTATCCGACGAAAGCAAATTTAATTTATTTGGTTCAGATGGATATATTTGTATGTACGGCGCGGAAATGCCGAACTTCAAGCCAATATCACTTGAGAGAAGTACCCTAAAGCATAGAGGAAGGACTCTGTACGGTGAAGCACGGGGAGGCTAGTGGGGTTGGAAATCTCGCGATCACGAACGAAAAAATGTTACGCGGAAATTTGAAGGAAAACGCGTACATAAATTAGGTTTGGAGGAGCTGTTTTTCAGTAAGAAACGTACCTTCGTGAATGGCTCCTTTATAACGCCCCTGCAAGTTACACACGCCTCCGCAGCCTCTTGATCTGAACGTTATTGAAAATTTGTGGAGTTGGCTTGATGTCGGAGAGCGAACACGGAAAACTTTCCATGCTCTGGATTTAAAACGGGCATTAAAAGCCGCATGGGCGGATATTTCTTCCAATTTGACGCGATACCTCTCGATTGCAAGCATTACTGACGCGAATGGCACACATACCAAGTTTTAGTATCTTTTTTTTTTTTTGTTACTAAGAAGCGTATTTTGTCGCTCAAGTCGTGGGTGTGTAAATATTTTTACGTGCGTCTTTTTCACTTTTTTGCATAACCTAAAACTGTGATTTTTATCGAAATATGCATATTTTTTTTTTTTTTTATCGTGATGTTTTTCATTCTACCGTATGCACAGGAAGTTTTCATATATTGTCCTCAAGTGCGTTCTACGACATTTTTGAGTGGTGTGCAAAAATACTTTTTATATGTAAGGGGAAAGTTGATCAATAACAGGCAATTATAAAATAACACCACCACCATGGTGGATGAGTTTAGGTTAAGATGTAAACGTGTTTAATAATAGATTCGAAATACAGGTAGAAAAATTGTATTACAAAATTGCAGAAAATATTATTACTATCCAAAAAATTACATCGGGTGATGTTCTCGGAAGACTTATAATAAGGTGGGGTTGTATTTTGCAGTATACGTTAATTTTGAAAAACCTGAAAAAACCCAATACATCCTTCGAATGTATATATGAAAATGCGAAAGACAATTAATGTGTCAAAACAAATTCGTACGCAAAACGGCCGGTCTACAAGAGCACATGAGCCCCTAATAGAAAAAAATATACATATTATATTTGTAATTATTTAAAAAATGAAAATATTACTCAATATGTAGACTTTAAAAATAAATTTATTTTCATTCTGTTTTAAAAAAATATCGAACATTATTATTTAGTGCGAGCGCGACTTAACACAGAATTTATATATATATGTATATATATATATGTATATATTTTTTTTTCCTATTTTTTTTCCGATAGGATGTGCGGTTAATGATAGAGATCCTTGTTTGAGAAACGTTATAAAAGCTGAATTTTTCGAAGTACCCGTTTTCCTTGCAGAGCACATAATGTGTGTGCTCCAACTTGCATATGATTGGTCCGTTTCATTATAATTTTATACGGTATACATGTACTGTTTGCAAATGTGTTCACTTTATGAGCAAATGTGTCTGCTTATACTTTATATCGAAAAATTTTTTTAATACTTTTTTTACATGGTTGTTCTCACACTTTGTAAGAAGAATTTGTATACATTTGTAATTGGCAAGAGTGTTTCGATAACTTTTGTTCTAAAATTTTTGTACTATTTATTAATTCGTATTTTTCTCATTTTACTTGCTACCTGTTGGTAAAATTTTGAATGCTTCTTTTTTTAATTTAATTAATATCTAGCAGTTATTGTTTTAGTAAAAATTACACACTTTTTTTTCTTTATTATAAATGTTAATGGGGGTTAATATTTAATAAGTAATAAGAATTATTCGAAACTTATGTAAATATAAGTGTACGTATAATTAAGGTTTAGCCATAACGATCATTTTCTAAAGTTGCTATAAATTTTCCAGATATTGCGATTACTAATGAAAGTATGAAATTTCGTATGCTTTCTCTTTTTCTTTGATCTAAAACAACTGAAGTGGTTTAATCAAAAAAATTAAACAAAATTACCCGACTAGCATGTATTTTGATTTGTTTTTTTTTGTGGTTGTTACTGGAACTCTTACAGATTATCCGAACACATAATAATATACCATATCAATATTCATACTAATAATCAGAGGGATTATCCGACGTCGAGGGCAGTTATGGGATTATATCGATTTTTTGTGAAAGATCAATATTATTATGATATATAGATTTGATTTTTTGAATATAAACACATACTCATGAGATACCGACACATTATTCTCGATAAGGAAAACTAGCTAAATAGGTTATAACGCGAGTACCCCGTTATCAGAATTAACATCCGGGAGGGATCAGTGTACTACTGGTGGCTCACGAAATAAAAACAAAAACATGTTTATTAGAACGACAACTAAAAAAATATACTACACCGCATCATAGTTGTTTTATTATTAGATAATTCAGCAGTTTACTATTTAAATGACTTTCAGTATTTTTTTATTTCGTTTTCTTTTTTATAAAAAATAAACAAAAAAATTACAAATTCATCGCGTGCCCGAATAAATAACACGCACAGTAGTAAGTCTTCTCAAATTTTCCTAAATATTTTTTCTTCTTACTTCCATTGAAAATCTTTTTTTTGATTCCGCCAAGTACAAAGTTTTGGCAGGTATTTGAAGTATCTATTTCATTGGCTACGTGCCTGACCGAGGCTGAAAAACAGATAAATTAAACCACCGCACTACGATGACTATACGTAACGCAGCAGTACTACATTTTCGTTTATTTGTCACCATATATTGTGTACCTAGAGAGAATTTGTTCGAAATATCTGACGCCAGGTATTTCTTTTCGCACAAAGTACGACTCTAGCTGCTCTACCAATGTCGAATAATACTAATTACTTAATTGGTTAAAAATTTATTCGACTGAAATTAGCACGAAGATGCGAAAAAATATAGGCAAACTTAATAATGTCTTTAAAACAGCAATTGTAATAATTCTGAAAGTGTATGCAGCTCTTTAATAACGATTCTTTCTTCTCCATCGCTTGACGTGTTTTATCGAATTTTTCATTTCTTAAGAAAATCCGACAAAACCGAAACCCACCTACTTTTTTTTTCTTTCTTTTTTTTCCTTCGGTTGATAAAAACACGTGTCATTAGCAGTCGTCGAAATCCGACTGACACCAGCGATTGGTACAAATTTGTTCTTTTACGATTTTTTTTTCTTCGTTTTCTGTTTTGCAGATTTTCATTTCATGGACACTTTTCAGAAGTAAAAACACTCAAAAAAGACCTCTAAACGCTTTTGTCTTTAATAGCTCTAGCAGCAACAGTACGGCAAAATCAAGCGTGCGCATGCAACCAGTCGGTGAGTTGACGTATTACTCGATTCTCTGACGTCGGATAGAGCAGGAACTTTGTTAGTTACGGTAGTGTTCATCTAGAGTACCGAAAAATAAAAGCGAACACGCTTGAAAGATACTGTTTAAGTATAATTTTTAAATTTCCGGTCCAAATCCTCTCGATTTACCGGTTGCTAAGTTCACGGGGTTTACACAAACCTCCGTCCTCCTATATATACTGAGATACAAACCCAACAAATTGAAACGATGACAAAATATTAACAGAAACGAAAAAGTTGCAAATTAAATTTTTTAGTTTTATGAAGTTGTTTTATTCGCATTTTAAATATTTTACCGTTATAATGACCACTAACTAACTCGAGAAATATATATATATATGTATATATATTAATTACAAAGTAATTCTTAGGTTACTCCCCATTAGAAAAAATGTCCCAATTTTATGTAACGTTTGTAATATTTTATAGGATTTTTGTTATTGTTATTTAAAAAATATCACAGTTTTATGTAACGAAGAAATGTCTTAATTTTATATAATGAAAATTAAATGTTAGGATAGGATTTTTGTGATTATGTTATCTTTTTTGTGTTGATGCCAGTAAGAATTACGTTGTAAATTTTGATAATTTTATACAAAGTATAGAAGAGATAGAGACAGAAATAAGAACAAGAGGGATCAAGGGACACAGCCCCTTGCGAGGCCAAAATGGCCGAGTTATATACATATATATATATATGTATGTATATGATTACTTTATTACAAAAGTGTCAAATTTTAATACTTTTGGGGCACAATAATGTTCGACAGGTGTAGGCGACAACATTTTATTCGGTCTGTAAAATTTCTGTTTCGGGATTCCTTTTTCTTCTTTTCTCTTTAATAACGTTATACGAATTTCCAACGGAATTCTGAGCACTGCGAGGTAATTTTGAACTCGGCAACGGCGAAACTCTACACTTACTTAGTTTTCACGTATGTCAAGCAGAATCGTTAAGAAACATTGCGAGGAAGGACTTTTTTTCATAGCTACTCGCCTGGTTTTAATGATAATTACGCTGTTATAATAAGTCTTCTGTAATTTTTATTCATTAAAATACAACGCGCAACTTCTCAGATAACGAGGCAACAGTTAGCTGACTGATAGACGACCGCTCAAACAAACGGAAAATGTTTCAAAAGTTTACCTTGTCCCGTCCTTCGACTCGAAACAGGATATCCCCTTAGAAAATTAAAATAACCCGATATCGTTTGGTAATTAATTTTAATTAAAGTATTTTCGCAAAAAAAAAACACTTAATTAGGTTTCATTTTCGTTGAAAATTTTTTTTTTAATTTTTTTCTTCGGTCGGCCAATATAAACAACTTTATTCAGCGTGTTACATTTATAGATTATTTTTCATTAAATCTTAACACCTTCGAAATGCAAAATATAAAATCGGTCACGCGATTGTTTCATTTTTCCTACGTGAAAATTCCGAGTCTAAAGTGACAAACCATTGCTGTACAACTACACTTTCTTGTTTTTTTCTCCGGTAATAGAACAATCCTCTGGCTACATCATCTCGCCTCTTTTGCTACTCTTCTGCCCCCCACACGATTTTACTGCGGTGCTTCTATCATCTTTCGCCTCTGAATTTCAAGCTTTGTCACTGAACCTCTGCTGTTTCGTATCGTGTTTTTTTTTTTTTTTTTTTTTTTTTTTTGGACTATGGCGGTCAAATATTACAACGATGAAGGAAATAATCTTAGTAAGTATCCAATTCTTATATTCCAGAAGGGACATAAATCAATGAAAATCCGCGAAAAAGATTTATTAGGCCGAAAACGGAGGAGAAGAAAAATTTCAACTACTTCTATTATTTTCTCTGTGTTCTACGCGCAATTCAAACTGTTTTCGGATGTAAATCAAGGAGACAAAGTCAATGTGAGTGGTATCGATGATGACTAGATGTTAATTTATCAAATGAATTCCTAAACGTTACTCGTCACAATCGTTTTAGTTCAACGGCTAAAATTATGCGCATTTGTTTATTTTTGTAGAATCTTACGTATTATAATAATACACTAGTATTATCCCATTGATCGAAATTCGATCATTATTATTAAAAATTTAAGGGAAACATATACGAATTTGCATTAAAATGTTACGCTGGTCTCTTGGGCACATACTCCTCGACCATATCAAAAACGAGGATATAAGGGAGCGTATAGGAGTTGCACCTGTACGTTTGAAATTACGGGAAGCGAGACTCCGATGGTACGGTCACATCATGGGAAAAACAGACAATAGCAGCCCTGTGAGGATGTTAATAGATTATAACCCTGGAGGAAAGCGACCACGAGGAAAACCGAGAAGACGGTGGATAGACTCTGTCAACAACGACATGGTGGAAGTCGGTGTTGGGATAGAGGACGCCGAGGACCGTAGAAAATGGAGAAGACAGTGTCGCCAAACGGACCCCGGACCGGGAAATCATTAGGAAAGAAGATATACGAATTTGCATATTTCCAAAAATTTTTTTTTCTACTCTTCGTTCATTGTACACATCTGAGGATATACACTTTTATATCTACTTAGAATACAAAACAGTTTAGTACCATCGTAATTGAATAAAAAATAAATTCAATAAAATAACGGTAAATCACAATTTAAATACCCCCCCATTTATTGCTATTAAATGATACCTCAAGATTTACAGTACACTGTAAAAAAGCCAATAATGATGATTATTACGAAAAATTCAAACATTTTGATATGAATTACTGGCTACTACAGTGATTTTTTTTTGTATTAATTTTTTATTTAAATAGGAAAAAAATATATGTAACTGTTTCGAAATTTTTTTTAATGATAACGCTAAAGAAGGTTGTCAATAGCTACTAAATAAAAAAAAAGGAAAAGAAAATCGTTTAATAAACAAAAGAGAAAGAGGTACTGAACTGTGTTGTCTTTGCCTATTTATATATATATATATAGATAACTATGAAGGACGTATGTACGTTTTTCTTGCCGACTACGATACTATCTGGTTCGTTTGCGCCGCTGTTTTATCAGTGTTCCTACTTGCATGCCTCAATGTATTTCTTATGCGACTTATTTTCGGCAATGTTTGGCGGCCGGGTTCATTGTCACTCTTTACACCATGCAGCTTACGTATCTATTTATATATTATTTTGACAACATTATTATATCTATGTGTATAATGCATTATTATTATTATTACTTTAATATTCTTTAATTCCCGTTTGGACAAATGCAAGGGAATTGATCCAAAGCTACCTCTCGATTTCCAACAATTTTCTGACTATTGTTGCTGCATTTAAAATTGCGATATTCTGTGACGTATATGCTAGGTTTCAGATCTAATTTCCTTATGCCTTCGGCGAGACTTTTCGGTATTATGGATAATACAATCGGAAGAATCTCAACGCTAGTTTGTTTATAATTCTTCTTCATCTCTTGCGATATTGGAACATATTTATTTATTTTTGTATAAAAAGGTTTTCAATAGATTAGGAGTGTTCGAAGTAGCAGTGCCAGCAATCTGATTGCGAGTCCATTTATTCGATGCTCGCTTGTCTATGATGTTCGTTTTATAGTTGCAATCTCTGTTTACCATGCAGGATTTTGCCTCCTAAGTCTTCGACATTTCGCGGATTTTGTTACTTGCATATGTTGCGGCTTATTTATTCTTGGCCATTTAATCTAAGCGCCGTGTAATTTTTATCCTTTCGATTAATTAATCTATATAAGGCGCTATTGTTCTTCCCTCTGCTATATACATATATTCTGGTAATATCTGTTTTACATGCCAATTTTTGACATGACCATGAAACCTCTTCCTCTTTCCTTTGTCGGTAATAAGAAGCGTTCCACCGCAGACTTGCGCAACTTTTTTCGTTATTATGTTAAGGTTATTTTTTAATTTTTTTTTTCGCTCCATTTTATTAGTCCGAAAAATATGTTAATATTTGTATCGCAAATGGGTTTGCAGCTTTAACTTTAATCGATTTCATTCTGTGCAAAATACTTTCTCTAATACAGATTATTTTTTTTTTTTTTTAGATCTGCTTTGTTTCTGATGTACGTGGACGGGGATTTTGTAAAACTCCTCCTACATATTTGTAATATTCGCTTTCTTTATTAGACCCTCCTACCTCGTCATTTTCTATTAGCTAATATCGCTCCGAAGCAATATTAATTTTACCTTTTTCTATTTGGTTTATTTTAAGCCGCAGTTAATTTAAAAATCTCTGCTGAACCCTATTCAGTAATATTTAAGAGTGTTTTCAAACTTTCGCTATTGGCAGAGCACAATTTGATATCATCTATGTATGGAAGATGGCTTAATATATACTGATTGTGGAAGTGTTGTTGTGAGAGAGTTTTTAGTATCCCATATATTAGTTCAATATAGTACAGATAGAGGGATTTAATACAATGCAGAAACATAGTGAACTGAACGAGTCGCCTTGAAAAATGCTTTTATATTTATTTCATTACCTGTCACTTAGATTACATCTTCCATCTGTTCATAAAGTGTTTCAACAGAGCTATACCTATCTAGTATATTTCTAGAACTTTCATCACGTTGTCAATCACTTTCTGATAATCAATGTAATACGCTGAATGCAGATTTGTTTTTTTGTCTCGTGCCTGCTCGGTAATCGAAATATAATTAGTTGTTCCTTAGAGTCTCGTGAATTTTTTCTATTGCCTTTTTGGAAAGAAGCCACGCGGTTGGTGTATATTTAGCTTTTCGAATTAACTACGTCACGCCTATCGTACAAAATATTTTGGTAATTTCGATGGATTTTCAATACATTCGTTAAACAACTGTGCCAATTTTTCATGCATACTCAGAAATTTCTTATACCACAATCACTTTTCAACATTTCTCAGTAATTTTTATTTTTGGCATCGTAGGCTTTTTATACTCTTTCTCTAGATCCAAGGCCGTGTCCACGGGGGGGGGGTTAAACCCCCCCCCCATGAGAACTGAAATAGTTATTATAAATACAAAAAAATCTGAAAAAAATCACAAATTTAAAATAAATATTGATGATTTTTTAGGGTGTTTTTAACTACTTTTAAAAGAAAAAAGAAAAAATATGCTCCATATTTTTAGGTACTTCATTAATATTTTATGCAAAAAAATTTTTATTACGAGTATAATTAATAACATATGTAATTTTTATTAATGTTCATATACGGGGTAATTCATTTATGTAAATTATTAATATATAAATCAAAATGATGGAAATTATTAATAGTACGAATATTAGTGATAAATATATTATAAAATAAATATTCAAAGAAAATTTTCAACCCCCCCCCTTTCCAAAATTCTGGGCACGGGCCTGTCTATATCCGATATCCATTTAACATTATGATTATAACTATTAAAATTATTATTATTTTCATTATGTTTTTATTTATTATTCCAGCAACATTAGTGTACGTTCTTATGTTGGACAGAAATTGTAATAATAACGTATTATTATCATTAAACGACTACAAAAACATTGCAACTGAAGAAGAATAAATAGTAAGGTAGATTACTCTTTTCAGGGTGATTAAGCAATCCTGAGAAACTTAATTTTATATTTACGATGTTTTGAGTTATTTATGGAGTAACTTAAATATTTGGAACGCGTTAGCTGTGCGTAACACTAGGCTGTTACTGTTAAACTTTCCTATTCGTGTTTACTTTTTAACATTCTGATCAGATAATATCGTAACCAACGCATCTGCTTTTTTCAGTATATTAATTGAAAGAAGCTAGATTGTCACCGAAGCTGTAGAAAAGATACGACTTTATCGCGGAAAAAGTCTTTCGAAATTGGATTTATACATTTTTTAAAGCTATATATGCGTAGATTCCAATTTTTTTAAACGCGCATACCTCACAATTGTCGCCGATTGATTTCACAAGTTTGACTCGAAATTCCGTTTAATTCTGGATACTTCAGGATGCGAGCGCATCTTTCTTAAGAGAGGAAAAAAAAACAGGAACAATCAGTCCGTCAGGTTGGATTTCACAGCATTTTCTTGATCTTTGGCGTTTACAGAGTCGTTATTATTGTTTCATAGATTTTACCGTACTACTTTTTTGAGTTTTGGTCAAGTTATCTAGAAGATATTTGTACGATATTCTGGGGATTTTTAGACTTTTAGGAAACAAAAAAAAAAAAAAAAAAAAACTTTCGGTCTGAGATGCAGAGTAATCTTGTGTAGACGTCTGATGATCGGTGGTGAACATAATGTAACAAACTACTAGCAGTCTTTAAGGAACATCTCCACCGGCTGTTTTTGCAACAGTCTAGCTATATACAGAAGGAAAAAAAAATGCATCGAGAAAGGAAAATTCGAGACAAGGACTGATGGGAAAATTTTGCTTCGTAAAACTATCGAAGAGCGCCGAAAAAGTCGCGTATCAAAAACACCATTATGAAAACATCTGTGAGCAGGAGAGAAGGAATGTATATTCAATTGAGATTTTAAACGAGAGGGACAATATAAACCTTTAGCTGCATAGGGTTGCTAATCTTTAAAAGAAAATTTTCAAAATAATTTATTTTAAAAACCCCTTAAAAAAAAATGGTGAAAATACGAGTCATTCCCTAAAATAGTCTGTTAGCTATTAAAATTTCTAAAATTTATATACACTTAATGTTTTATCTTTAGATATTCTTTCATTTAATTTTTCTTTCTTTTAAAAGCTTTTTATTAAATTACAATGGTTTTTGTTTTCATTCGCACTGCATAAAAACCGGCTAAAATCTGCGCACAGGCCTCTCTGACCTTGAGGATGCCTATCTAATTGGAAAAAACTGTTAAATTCCATATTTTCTTTGCAATTCAATTCAAATCAATAAGGCAATTCATCGAGATCTCGATGTTCGCGAACATTAAAATTTTGAAACTGTAGCAACTTAACATCCTATTCTGGTCTCTATTAACAATTATTTCTCGTACGTAATTTCGGTAAAATAACTGTACAGCCACACCGTTCTAGTTGATGATCGTCAGATACGAAAAATGTGACGGTGGGAAGGGTGTACACATCGTTTGTGCACGATGCATATTCTTATGTATAAAGTTAGAAACAAATCCGCGGTGTATTGATAAAAGTATACTACCCAGGTAGATTACATACACACGCACACATATATACACACACATAATATATATGCGAAGATTTCCAGAATAATAATGGGGGACAATATTGCACGCTAGCTTGATTGTTCCAAGAAAAAAATAATTAATTGCGACAGATGTCTCTCTACTGTGATGCAGAGGATACACTCTGGGTGATTACATAATGTGGCAGTGTGAGAAATACGATGAAGAAAGAGAAGTTTTCGTTATCGCCTAGATTTCTTACTCGGCCGATATGCGTCTTTCTCGACATCAGAATGTACCTTTATACGAGTTTATTAAAATATATATTAAAATAGATAAAACATAATACTGCATAAAGTAAATGTTACCGGTAACTTAAACGACAAGGAGGTTAATTATATTTAAATTATATATCGCACTCACTTTGTTTTAAAGTTTATTATCTATAAATAAGTTCTCTATTCTATTATTAGATTCAAAAGCCCCGTCAGAATAGTACGTAACTGATAATTTAATTCTGTATCCATTTTTAGAACTACATTTTTTGTCATTAGAATTCGCGTTATAATGTGGTGGTACACTACTTGTCGCTGAATTACATAATTCTGTGAGTTCAAACGAGAAGATAAATGTTTCTTTAATTTTAAAATTTTTCAAATGCCGTTGACTAAACTTTCCGTGCTAAATATAAAAACTCATTACTCATTTTACAGCCGCAAATCCAAATTTCGCAAATCAGTTTTAACTTTTTTCATTCTCTCGATCGCTGCAATTTTGCAAAATTACCACTCGACTTCGGACAACCACCGCTTTTTAAATTCCTTTTTAAATCTAAAATCATTTTTGAATTAATCTTCAAAAAAAAAAGCAGCGCGATAGTTTTGATATATCAAAAATAAAGAGCAATCGAAACATAGTTACAATAACACTGGATACGGAAAACAACGAATTTCACACTTATAACCGGTATCAGTTAAACTGATTATTAAATTCATACACACTTCAAGCTGCATACTATGTATCAGCATTGTGGTAATGAAGCCGAGTTTATATACAGGATAGAGGAAATAACTTTCTACTCATTCGCTGCATTCCTGTAATAACCAACTGCTAACGATACGAATTCGAATATTTATCCGAAGGTATATCGCAGAACGCCACGTAAAAGGAATAAGTGTAATTCTTTGCGTTTTCATTTTTGAATCTTTTTAAACATTTCGGGATATTTTGAAATATACGAATAAGATAATTTTTTAAAATATAAAACGCGAATATCTACAATTTAAAAAAACATTTTACTCTCTTCTTTCGTTATTTCTAAATTCTGTTAAATTCGTTATCTGGCATTGTACATCTATTCAAAAATTGTCCTTTTTTTCGCTGTTCTGATCAAAATTTCACCATTTAACCAGAGCTGCTGGCTGTTCGATAAATTACATTTCAACAGCATTCGAGATTTATCGTCATTCGACCTACCTTAACCTTATTATTATTATTATTATTGTTATTATTAAAACCTCCCTCTTCTAATAGATTTTACCGTGGACAGATTATCCAGATTTAAGTATCAAAAATTAATTAATATTAGATTTGTAACTAGTTTTAACACACACACACACACACACAGAGGAAGGTTTTTATTTTAACTGAACGCTCTAGCAAGATAATTTTTCGTTGAACGGTTTAATTATTAGCAAAAACCTATCAAAAAAGAAAAAAGAAAAAAAGAAACAGTAAAAAAACTTTTCAACAATAGGAATAAAAAATATACATTCGACGTCGTCCGGATGTAGTAACTGTAGAAGCATTGCGTGGGAAACATTTATAATTGTACATAATACGAGAATGGTCAAAGGAAACTAGGGAGAAATTATTTATAGCGGTGGGAGATTTTAAGGGAATTATTTACATATTATCTCGAACGAGTGATCGAAAATTATTTTACAGTAATTACTCGCGTGACACTAGGTCGATTTGCATAGGATAGAATGTTTTTTTGTTTTTCTTTTTCAGGTGTTATTTTGTTATTTACATTCTCATCGGCGATTTAGCTCGTCGAAATTTACATCGATTTTTTTTTTTTCTTCTTCTTCGAGATTTCCTCGACGACGACTGTGACCAATAGAAAAACAAGCAGAATTAATGATATTTTTTAGTTACTTGCGACTGATTCAAAAACGCAATAGACAAGAACGTGCATTTCTGTTGCGGACGACACATCCGAAATTAAATACTAACTCGTTTAAAGGTGTAAGCATTAAAACGCACTTAACATCAAGGTAACACACACAGGTAAATTCTACCGCTTTAAATAGTCACAGTCTTTTCTAAATGTATACTATTGAAAATTAAAGACAGCTGCATGCTAAAAAACACTAAAAAAACAAGGGACACTGGGAGAGAGAAGGAAAACCAATAAGAAAAAGCGCGGTAATTGCTCACAGTGCCGAGCTCTTCAAACGGAGAATAAAAGAGTTCCTCCTTTCGTTTCAAGTTATTTCCAGGAACTTAAAAATTTCCCCATTTTTTGGATATTTTTGAAAGTTTCCCGACAATATTAACGGTAATTATGACGTCACTAGAATTAGATGTTTACGCTTAGAGATTAGAACAAAGGAAAAAGAGAAATCCGCCACTCGCCCAAAAAGAACAAAGCGAAACTCTAATCAGAGCCGAAATATTTTAACAGGTAAAGTATTGCCCCCCGCACGTCTCACATAAGCATAGGAAAATGTATAAGCAAAACACCATAATCGATACAAGCAGGTATATAGAGTGTTATAGTGACAAAACTCGAAGAAGACACACGATTTTCCACATTTATACAGGCCTGTTACGAAATAAGAGGGTAATTTTTCAGTTCAGTAGTAACGGTTGTGGTAAAGATACGATTGTGTGCAGTCGATGATATCATAACCAAGTAACAAGTTAAAAGCGTTGAAAAAGTAAAAAAAAAAAGGTAAAACGTTCCAAAAATAGCATAATCGTGCAAAAAGATTGATTAAGATTATTCTATAATGAAAAAGATGCTGAGACTTGGACAATGCCGAACGACACACAGTGTAAAGGTAATATAAATGCCGTCAAATAGGTAAACGATGATTAAACCCTGCACTCAATATAGTCTCGTAACTGGAAGCGTTTACGAGAACCTCTTCATTTTCTTTATTTTGGAAAAATGTTTACTCTACGCTTAGAATTGCCGGATGCTAGAAATCGTTTGCGATTTCTGCGTGAAAAAGGATGTGATGCATAAACCAGGGGAGGGGGTAGAGGAATGAAAGACCGCTAATTAAACTAAAATTCATTCGACCGCGATCAATCGCTAAACACTAAAAATGCCGAGAAACAAATGAAAAAGACGTGGCGCGGCGCGGTTGTTATTTTTAAGGGAAAACTGGAAAAAACCAAAAAACAAAACCCCTAAAAACTCGGGGTCCACCAGCGGAGTGGATTTCGAATTCGGTGTTGTAAAATTGTCGTTTTTCGTACATGTGCGCGGAAAGTGCATGTGTTCGCATGACGTTACGTACCTTACATCCGGTGTTTTTTTGTTTGTCGCGTTTGTCAGACATCACTATCGACAGCATTGCCTCCTTCGTCGTGGTGCACGGATAAACAATAAAACCGGGACTTTAAGCAAGTTTTAACACGATTACGTACAAGCATTTATATTATATATCGCTATTAAAACCATTGGCATAACGGGGCACATGAAATAAGCGAAAAAACAATGGAAAAACTCAAAAAATACGATACTTTTCTATGGCAAACAGCAAACGGAACAACCTGCTGAACGAGTACGATATAACAAATATCTGTTGTATGCTGCTGACTCTATACACAGTCACAGCCAGTGCTAGATGGTATGCGTTGGGTGGTGCTTTGGCTTTACCTGTATTGCGCAGACTGTAGGAACGCACGCTACGCCACACTAATACCTCTGCATGTGCCTAGAAATACCATCACCGACCGATACAGGTGCGGGATGATGTCGATTCCGCGCCATCTGTGTGTGTGTCCGTGTAAACGGTCCTATACTCAGTCGCCGGTCGCGCACACGCGCGCACCGCGCACCGCTCGGAACAAAGCGTTGTGTTCTCCGTTCGTCAGCATCACACACGCATGCACGTTTTCCTGCCTTAATCCCCCCCCCCACGCCCTCCCACGAAACATATCAAATTATTTACTAAAAGAAAAACATTTTTTATTATAAGAACAATAATAATAATAATAATAATAATAAAAATAATAATAATAATAATAATGGTAATGGTGATGGTAACAGTAGTGTATTATTCGTTGTGAAAATGGAATTAACCGTGATTTATAATATTTCCTCTTTTTCGCTGTATACATTTATACACATTGTTATTGTCGTAATTTGTAATTACATTTTTTCTCCTCATTTTATGCTAGATAAATAATAGGAAAATCGTATGTCCTTTTTTCGGTAAATTCATCGCGACGAGTACACACAAAAATCAAATTTTGTGTTCGTGTACACGCATGTCAGCGGCTTCTTTGAATTAATACTATTAAGTAAGAATAACTTGAATAATAAGAACGCATTTACTAATAGAGGAATATCAAAAAATTTAACGTTTATAATTCGAAATGAGAGTAATAATGACGATAAAGCACATGAAGAATGCTTATGCAGAACGTGTGCACATATATATATTATGCATCTGATAACACTTCTCTTTTAAATAATTTCTTGTTGTTTATTGAAATCCTCAGATTACACAATGTCCAGGCATTTTATATAATATCGTAATAGTTTTAGCAAATGTTTCTTATAGGATAATATGCACAATGGAAAATAACATTGTCTAACAATTTAATATAATATTAAAAAAAGACCGGTTTAAAATATATCGGATAACGACCAGCTCATTAGAATTGTGTCCAAGTTGCTGCTTGGTATATGAGACTGGGGAGATAATGCTTCTCCCTTAGCTACGCTAATGTGCAATTCGTAATATATTAAGTCAATTATAATTTAGTCGTGGAAGCTTTACGTCGACATATCAAGTACAAAAATATTAAATTTTTGATCTCCATCAAATACAAGTTCGAAAAACAAAGAAATAAATAAATAAATAAAGGCTTTTTCCTTTTTTTATATTTGTTATTAAAACCGTACTTAAAAAAATTCCCAACAAAATGGTTGAATTTTTAAACCTGCAGCTATCTGATCAATAATCAAAATTTTAGACGGGAATGAAGTTTTCGGTTATTTTACAATGCTTTAACGGTATAGAGAGTATCTCAGTTGTTCTTTTACATTATTGACTGTTTTTTTTTTCTTTTTTTTCCCGCCCAAACTCTCGCCGTTGGACCATATTGTATATTATTCAATGCTTGCAACTTCGATTGTAATGAAAAATCCGTTTAGACATTCGATTTTACTCGTTACGAGTCTCGCCCTTCAGGGCTACCATGCATCGGTGATTACGTAATTCTAGATATTGACTCACATCTTGTACGATTGCGTACGCTTTCAAATTCTAAAACACGGCACATTTTAGTTTCATTAAGCCGAAAAACAAAAAAAAAACACCAAGTTCGATTACGATTAACGATTATGCACGGTCGCTCTTACAGGGGCCAAAAACGATATATACGAGAATAATGCATCCGTCAAGTATAAAACGAATAATAAAATTCTTAAATGAAATCACGCCATTTAGCTTTTCAGATTAGTAATTCCTCGTCGAGACGACATCTGAGCACAATGTCTCAAAATCGTGTGTAGTATTATATATTGCAAACGTATGTTCTAAGTTTATTTTTGAAACACGACAATTCTAGACAGCGCGTTGTTCAACAATACCGTGTTTTTAATCAATTATAATCTGACTATAGTGTACTTGATGTGTGTATGTGTGTGTGTGTGTGTGTCTATAGAAGAGAGACCGCTTCATTTATTTAATCACAGAATAATGCACGGTGGAAAATTTGTTTACAAGAAATGAAGCGGGGAGGAAAACAAGGTAATGAGACCTTTTAAAATTTTTCCGATGTGGATGATCGTGTTAAATTTACCTCATTTAGGTGGAATACACTTTGAGCATTTGACGTACGTAAAAATTTTGTAAACAAAAGTTTCTGAATATTACATAATTAGTTTGAATTCACACGCGGTACTTAAATACAATTCGAAAATTGATGTCTATATTCTGATTCATCTACTCCGGAATGAAAGCTAATAATAAACTTTTCGAACAGGTAAAAATTTACAAAAAATTCGCCGAAATGTGATCGATAAAAAGTACGTTATTTCCTGAATTTTGTTTAAACTACCGCTTCGCTTTTAATCGTTCTTCCATTTCTAGTACATAAAATAACTGGCGATAAAAATTTTTAAATATATTTAACCTTTTTTCTTTTTCTCTTTTTTAAAGAAACACCGAATTACGATAATTTGTTTTAATAATAGAGATGGCTGTTACGGATAAAAATGGATAGGCTGATCTTTTTTAAATAATTGAAAATATCCCAAAAGGAAAACAATGAGTTTTATATAACATCTATCAACGTTATTTGACAGGCAATTTTTATACGAAAAAACAAAAAGCCAAAAAAAAAAAAAGAAAGAAAGAAAAACAATAATTTCAGTTGCTCAGTGTGAAACAGAGTGTAATAGAAGATTCGTGTGGTTTTTAAATCAGGATGTGTTGTACCCAATTAAACGGCAGTGATAGGAACGTCGATGGATTCAGATACATATCTCTTCATACTTTCTAAAAAAAACGTTACGTAACTGAGCATCTACGTAATATCAGTAATATGTATATTTATATGCGCTAGCGTGATTAAGAACGAACGACAACGACAGAAACCATTTCGTGCAATTACGTTAAATTAAAATTACAGCGACATATATGCGAAACAATGCGAAATTAATACGATATTAATAATTCAAAGTAACAATTCGAAGTAATAACGTGAAACATTACACATATTTATAGTAGTTTGATTTGTACTTTAAGAGATTTTGAATAATCTTTCTATGTCCTTTAAAATATAGCTAATTGAATTGTCCGGTTTTTGCAAACGTAACAGTATTAAATGTATATATATATATATATATAGCGATATTTAATATAATAACCGCGTGATAAAATTTGAAATATTACAATAATCGCGATAAACGGTGAAAAGAAAACCACCTATTCGTATGACCGAGACAAACACGAACAACGTATCTTCGAAAATGAAAAAAAATTAACATGGTGACCGGGTGAAATGTTCGCCAATTTCACGATGAAATCGCACAGAAAACCAAAACTGCACAATATTATTACAGAGGAGCGTACACACACACACAAAAAAAAACAAAAAACAACAACAAACAAATAAACAAAAACGAAAAAAAACCCGGAGAAGAACAAAGTACACAGAAATCTATCACCGTACTAACAGTTTTCTTGTCGATTATTAAATGTCAATAAGTGGAAAACGTCCTTTTAGCGGCAGCAGCGGCCAAATAAACCAAAGCGCGGTACATATTGTTGTCTGTTACGTTCGGTTTGTATAGAGTCAAGACCGGGCACCAACAATCCAGTTTTGAATGAAAATGAACTGCTCGCTACATACCCGATAATCTGGTTTTTACAAATGTTGTCCTACCCGTCTCTGTGCATCGTCGTCGTTCCTGCCGATGAAGAAGTTCGCGCGTCATCTATCCTATAGCGTTGCTGACCTAGTGTTCGCTGTTTTGGCGCTACTCCTCGTCGACAGGTACAATATCCTTTTGTCTTGTTTCGAGTTAAACCTGTTATTGTCGCGGCCGCCGACTGCCGCCGACTGCACTCGTTGTTATTATATTATTGTACATCATCGAGACTTTATATTCAAAAAGTGCGTAAAGACAGTCTCTGCTCTGGTGGCGGCACGCTATTGATCAACGCCTCCGAATAATACTAATATCGCACTAGCGTCCGGGGCGACGGTGCAATGGCTCTATGGCAGTGCAGCGGCGCCGAAAGAGGCCTAGATGAAAAACTGGTTATCTCTCTAAATGTGAATCAGCGTGTCTGCAGTAGCACTCTCTCTCGGCGACGGCCTCCTCGCCGGTCTACCCGGTTTTTCCACTTGGAACGGGGCGGTGGAATCGGTTTTTTCGAAAAACCGGCTACCATTTGTAAACAAACGCCCGGCCGCGCATCGACAAAATACAAAGGATGTCGTTTTGCGCGCACGCTCCATGTCTGCCGACACAATCGTCGAAAACCAGTAGCCGACACGAGACCTAGGCATTGTGTACCGGCGACGAACCTGTTTTCCGGCTGGCACTCAGACTTCCACGGCTGGTTCCGCGCAAGTTCAGAACTAACGCGTCGGTGCTCGCACGTCGACTTTACACCATTTCGATTCGGCATCGTCGTCGTCGTCTCGATTAATAATTAGCGCACTCCGCGGATCACCCGGTCGGTCGGTCGGTCGGTCGGTCGGTCCCCTGTTGTCGTCTGTCCCGGGCTCTCCCGGAAAATTGCCGCGGCCGCTGCAGGAAACGCGCAGAGCGACCTGCCCTTCTAACATTAGGCCCTAAAGTGCGGCGCTATACTCGGGGGGTGTGGTGTGTTTTGTTTTGGGGGTGCGAAAAAAGACACACTTACCTCCGATGCTTTCCCGGAACAGCAGCTAGCTAGGTCTGCTCGTCGGATTTCCATGCGGATTCGCTGTGGCGGCCAAACGGAATCCGATGCTAGAGCGGCGTCGAATTTTGAGTGCTGCCGGATGATCTCGCGATAGCAGTAGCACACGTTTTCGCCGCGACCGCTACAACTCGAAATGGTAGGCCGTCTGCGCGGAAAACGCTACACGACCACGGTTGCGGCACTGTGCAGAAATGGCGCACGGAACGAGCAACGGAGCCGAGGAAGAATTATGTATTATGGTGCGCACGGAATGCTCTTTCTCTGAGACACCGGCGATTATTCAAACGCGCGCAGACTTGGACTGCCGATTCGATTGTACATTCTACGGTTGTCTTCTGGCACGCTGTAGCCTCGATGGCTGCTGCCTGCCCTCCGCCTGTTTGAACATTCGCAGTCGCACACAAGCTCAGATACGTTTGCTTCTGAGAACGGTTTGCTTGCCGAGCAGCGCACATTATACGCATGCCGTGGAAAGAACTAATGCGACGAAGACGACGAAAAAGAAGTAAGAAAACAATAATGGTAACGTCTACACACGCGTACACACTTAAATATATATATATAATATATATATGTGTGTATACGTATGTATATATATATATATATAAGAAGCGGTGTGTATATTATTGTATTTCCTCTCTGTCTATAGGAAAGTCTCGTTCTGTCTTAAGAAGCTTTCTTTCCAACATGGCCGCAGTCAGTCGGCCACTCTCTTGCCGCAACAGCAGCGGCAACATCAGCCGAAGAAGCATGCCGCCCGCTCTCCGCTCTGCAGTTGCTGCTTCTGCATGACGGTGTGCGCGAGTTGTCGCTCGCCGTTCTTTCAGACCAAGGCAATCCTCGTTGAGTCCAGAGAGCAGAATTGCGCCGAGCTGCTGTGAGGCACCGGCGAACGATGCCAGCATTATCCCCCTCCCCGCCGCGCGCCAGACCGGCCAGCCGCCCTCTCGATAACTACCTGTTGCCACGTCCTCGGCAGTGTCGGCTAATATATACCTGAGCGACCCGATCGATCCGTCCTTCCTCCCTCCCTCCCGCCACTGGCCCTCTCGTCGCCGCCGGTCCTACCTGCAATAATCCGGTGCGCCGCGCGCGGCCGTATCGCTCTGGCTTTGCGCTCTCCTCACAGCGTCGAGTTATCTGGCCTCACCTTAGGCAGGTAGAAAATTGACGGTGCCCAGCATCTCTCTCTCTCTCCCTGTTTGTCTTTCGCGGCCTCTCCGTCGTCCGTCTCGCTCCTTTAAATAAATATATCTTTACCGTGCGGCACATCTTCTCTCCGCGTTGCTCGGCCTTTCTGTATATCATTACCCGTTCATCTTGTAGTCCGTTCGTTTGAGGAGAAAAAAGGAAGCAACAAAAAACCCAACAACAACAACAACAACGAAAGAAAAAAGGCACTTTGTAGGCACATGCGTATGCATTGTCTGTTCTATAGGCTCTACCACACTCGGACTTCTCTTCTTGCTAGACAGACAGGTTGAAGGTCTTCTAAAAGAGCATTTAATGAACGCAACGCAGGAGATGCTTTTAACCTTTTTTCTCTCCTTCCTTCGATTACATTGTTTTCACTCCGCGCGTTGCCGCGGACGCAACTAAGCAGCTACAAATGTACCGTCTGATAATTACTACGCGTTTGTAATTATTTTCCGGCGAGAATTGATCGGCCCCGGCCTACGAAATAAATAAAGGCGCTAGTAATAGTAATCTCGGCAGTGGCGCATTCGATAAAGATCGGAGATTTCGGTGAAGATTCTAGCTGCATCTGGCTATACTGTTTTCACGGCCAACGCTTACTACTCACCTGAAATGGCAGTTTTTAAGACGGTCAACGAAACAGGTCGTTTTTATCGAGTAGTTTAAAAGTCTTAATGGCGTCTGCAACAGGAACTCGTAGCGTTTCTTGACGCAATCGGCAAGCACACCGTAGGCATCGATCGGAGCAGCGGCTCTATATCGATTTCTGTACCATTACAACGTCAGTCGATTCCCGTTCACGACAAAAACCAGCTCGCTTGAAAAATTACAAGTTCCCCGTTTATTAAATGTAAAAATTGCCCACATTGCTAAGTGCGTCTGCCAAATCTTTCGATAATTTTACCTTCATCTTCAATATCCTGTTTCTCCTCGCGGTAGACACAATCCGTTTATTAATTTATCGCTTGCGATGCGTTCTAATTAACATACACGATCGATTATTTTGTGGTTTTTGCTACTAATAAGCCAACGACCGCTTTCGTTGTCTTGTTTTCTATATTAAATACGTATAATAATATACTTATTTTAAATGCGCTGTAATTATTTTCCAGCGACCATTTCCTCATCGGCTGATTAAAACGACGGCATTAAATTCATGAAGCGGGTAAAGAATTACAAAATCTACAATATATGTAATTATCGGTAAAGAGTTCATTTTCATTCAAATATATAGTAGCTTCATTTTTTTTTCGCGATTACAACCCCCCCAAAATAATTCCCTTTCACGCTATTTTTCTTTATTTAAATTGTGTATGTGTTTTTACACGCGGATGATGATTTGATAATTTAGTCTTTGTTCAATGTAGCGCGGTAAATAATTCCGATTATCACATTTTAAGGCATATTGCAGTCTTAACGCGTATTGGTCGTAGTGTTCAATCGGCTTTGACGCGAACGCACGAGGAAATTATTATTTTTTGAGGAACGATGAATTGTACTGCTCCGCTCAATTTCCTTATCACTCGATTATCATCATGGGGATTACCGTTCTGTTTTGATTCGGTATTGCGTCAGTCTGATTTTACCGCCTTCATCAATTCTCTTTTCGCTTTTTAACGACTCTAATCTTTCGGAAGTTATTCTCACTACTTTCTTTTGCCTCTTTCCACTACTGCTTGCCTGTATTCAATTGTCTTTCTTTTTCCCCTCTCTTCGATTTTCTGCCTCTTTTGCGTCATTTTTGATGAGTAATATCATCGTCCTATGTATGTATAACTTTCCGTAAAGACACACGTATAACTCGACGGAAGAACGTCATCTTTGACGGGTAATGTCTTCGTCCCTTGCTTACATAACTTTCCGTAAAGACACATGTACAACTCGACGGAAGAACAAATTCACGATTAAATCGAATTTGGTCAATCTATTGACCAAACTAGCGCTACCGTGCCACAGTCAGTTAGTTGTGTTTCGTTCGAGTAGGCACATTGACACTTTCAAAGATTTCACTTATACCGGATTATAATGTTCATAGTTGACGCGTACAAAAATTAAATAAAAAAAAAGAAAAAAAAAGGGAAAAAAAAGAACTACCGTTCAATTACGTCTATGACGTACAACGTGAATTTAGTTTAAAGAGATGTAGGGGCGACTATTTATGTTGAATTAAAAAAAAAAAATTTCTGATTACGCTTAATTAAAAATGGAAAAACCCCAAAAAACGGACGTTGCAACTGTCCGCTAAATTACAACTATTGTCACTTTTTATCGTTTCTTGTGATTCCGATCAATGTTTTATTATTATTACGTTTTTCTTTCAAAGCAGCTCCGTTTAATAAACTCGAGCTAAATTCTAAAATGCGGAAAATTTCTATCGAAATTTGCTAAATTCCCGATAGTTTCCCCCTTTCTTCTCATTTTACTGCGGACCATCAGGGCGAGCGGTCGACGACTTTATTTTTCTTGAAAGACCTCAGTGGATATTTCGTCCTTCGAGGGTACTTCTTCGGTAAAGAAAAGGGATTATTGAACTGCATCAACAACAATAACGTCACGGGGGAGAAGACCTGCAATATTGTCACTTGATAATTCATTCCCCCCGGTAGATCAAAACTCGCCCAATTGGCCAGAGAGGGGATGGTTGTTTCGGCGGATAACCTTCCCCCGGACTTTGGAATTAAGGTCACTAAGCTCGAGCTACCGTACACAGTTCTGCGTCCGAGCTTTTGATCGTGCTTCATTAAATAACGCGTGTCGTCTTTTGAATCTCAGAATGAGCTGAGTTTTTGCCCGCGGATAGCGACTAGTGTACGCAGTTGTTAATCTATATGACATTCCTGTTCGTTTAATTGGTAATTTCCGTTATTTCGGTCTGTTCCTAAATAGTTGTCTACCTATTTCCGAGCATATCCAGAAGTCGGTTATCAAATCTATTTCATCACCAAAGGAGGATCAGCCCCTTTAATCATTCTTTACACATCTATAATACGTTCTCTGAACTGGATTATTGTTTCTTTATTTCCCGGTAACTGCTTCCCGTATCTCTCTTTTATCAACTGGATCGTGTTCGAAATTGCTGCCTTCGTTCACTAAAATCAACTGCCATTCTTGCAATCCACGCGGATTCCTTCTTCACTTAAGTTATCGTTTTCTTCTGAAGCCTAATTTCTTCCTCAACACTTATGTATTCCTTCTTTACTTCAGAACTAATTTACTTACAAAAAAAAAAAAAAAGCTCCCTTTCTTGCTCTGATTTCTAACCGACTTTTTTTTCACATCTAATAGCTGTTACTTTTAATGTTACAAATTTTATTCTTCCTCCTAATTCGTCATACTCTCACTCTAAAGCTCTTTTCAGGCATCTATTAATCAAGAATTCCTTAATACTTCTTTATTTCCTTTTTATTAATTCTGTTTTACTAACGAATTGAAGGGTCCTCTTGCAGTACATCTTTCCTACATCCTGCACACAGTTACTTTAAAAGTTTTAGATTTCCCCTGTTTCTATTTATTTTACCGAGTCTGATTTTTTTTTTTTTTTTTTTCTTTCGGGCTGGTCAACCAGGGACCTTACCCGGGTCTGTTGCGATGATATTACGGGAGTAGCCATCCTTTTCACTATCCTCAGTTCGAGATAATAATAAATTTCTAATCATTTTTGAAGCTAAAAGTGTTTTACAAACAATCTCACCTTCATTTCCTCATCCTTACGGTGATCTTATTATTCTTCTTATTCCTTCAGTTATCTGTAATCTTTTCTGAACTTACCAGCTTCAGACTACTGATTTCCTTTGAATGTTCCAATGCCGTACTGTTGTAAAAGGGAAATGAAATGGAATTGACCACTTGTCTCATGATGCAGTTGTTAGTGGACTCTCTAGCTTGATAAATACTGTCAAGAGAAAGTCCATTAGCAGCTGCAGCGTATCGCACTGCCAATGGTTTACTTCTAATCTCTAAGTCGAGTTTTCGTCGGGCATCTCTCCTTCTCTTTTTTTAATCAATTTTCCGTTTTTCAATTTAACCCTCTCTTCTTACAGATTCTTGGTTTCATAATTTTCCTTTCTTATGTCGGTTTCCGTTTCAATCACAGCCTCCTTCCCTCATCACTTTATCATTTTTCACTTACGGACTACTACCCTCTTTATTGTTCTTCGAATTCCCCCAGTTTTATAATCAGGATTATAATTTTGATCAGATTATTTTCGAGTAGTCGTCGATTAAGCATTTTTCACTCTCCTAACTTCCTAAAACATTCTTGCTGCTTATATCTGTCCTTTCATTTTCATCGCTCTTTTTTGTTTCTTCCCTTAGCTTTTACATATTGCCTCTTTAATCGCAAACGAAATTTGAATGAATAGATGACTGTTATTTTTTGTCAAACAAGGGTCCCCCCGATACCTTTTGTTGACGAGCCAATGAAAAAAAATAAAAAAATAAAATATATACATATGCATAGAGAAACCTAAGCGTCAAAAAATCGAATTTTCTTTTTTTTCCCATAATCTGGCGCGAAAAATGTCGGACAATTGACAAAAATCAATTCCAAGTCTCTAAAATAATTTTTGAGGGAGATGGAGCCGTTAAAAGGGGAGGAAATACAATAAAACTTAAAAATTTTCATTTCACCGATTAAGCGTTTATTTAATGCACTACAAAACTTACAATTACTTACAAAAATAAGGAAAAAAGAAAAATTATTATTCTCATCATAATTATCGGAGCTAGACAGTGACGAGATAGAGCAATTAACATCATTATCATTGGTGAATTGATATCGCTTAATTCGTCTATCATAATAATTTTCTAATACAGTTATAATTATCAGTAATATTTCGATTTCTCATAGTGTCGTACACTCAAATAATTATTATAAAATATTTTACCTGATGATTTTACAATAAATAAAAACAGAAAACAAGCGAGAAGTTACACAACTGAAATAATATTCGATATAATTGTTCTAAAAAAACGTCTAAACGAATGCAAATTAAATAATAACGTTATTAAAATTATGGAACGAATTTAGTCGAGTTGAAAGTGTAACATGCGCACACTAAATCGTTACGGCGACTTTACCAATAGCCCGTGGTCCCAAGGTCAAGTAGCGCCACCTAACGTGAGAAATGCGCGGGAAGTACGAATCTAATAACTAATTTTAAACTTTTAAACAGCCCTCCTGAAAAATTTTATTTTCTACGCTTAGGTCCCTTTCTCCATACGCGGTCACACATGCATTTGAAATGAATGGTTGAAAAAACGCTCAAGAATAATTCATAGGCAAATGTTTAAAATTTAAACGGCTGAATCTGAAAAGTTGTGTAAATACACCGAACTGTAATAATAAGCGGTAGTAACGTATCCAATCTTAAAAAAAAAGTTTGTACCGTTGTTTAAAAAAAACAATGAATATACAGTTATAGAACATTCATATAATTTCTGTATACGGTTTATACACAGTATGTTCTTGAATTAATACAAACATGGAAGAAGCATCTTGGTGTTTCATTCTCCATTTTGGGACTGCTCCTAATGAGCAGATTCTAAATCGATTTATCCAACAACACGGGTAACGAAAAAAGATAGAACAGAGTTGAAACAGTCGGAAGGCATCGAAGTGAATGGGCAAGCCACATATATTAACGGTATCTCGGAAAATTGTATTGCTCTAATTTGCGCGGACCACAAACATACATAAAAATACGTATTTTATGCGAGAAATCTGATTGAAGAGCAATGAAACGTTTAGAATAATCGATTCTGACAAAGTGCTGCTAGCATTTGAAACCTGATTGCGAGGCTAAATCACATATGTCGACATTTTTAACGGTGTACCGGGCTAGCAATCTCTGCAGAACTCATGTAACTGGTGACCCGGTAGTGGCCTGAGGATGTGGCGTTATTAATTGCCGAGTAAATGGGGATTACATTAACAATGAATAAACCGGCCGGGAAATCCATTCAGCTGGACGAGAAATATGTTTAATTTGGTAGTTAATATTCGTAATTCACCGATATTAATCGACAAAATAAAGCGACATAATGCGGCAAGAGTAATCACATTTAAATCACCTCAATCACATTCCGTCACTGCTATTTCGCTGTCGACAAGAAAAATCTGTAATAAAAGTAATTAGAAATGGACAGAATATACTCTAATGATGCTCAGTGTAAAGAAGGAAACCGCTTTCGAAGTTAATTCTGTTCTTTTTTTATAGCAGTTTTAACGAGTTTTCCGAAATATAAAAGCTCTCTCATTTTTAAATTTAAACATCTTTCGTAGAAATCTTGTGCGACTGCCACATACATACAGTTAGGAGAGAAGATTTTCAAGTGGAAGAATTTTAATATTTTTTCATGAACTGATTGGATAACAATATAGATTAGTATAGCTCGATGACTGCGATTTATTTTCGCTGCATTAAATCCAGATAAATTCGCAGATTAGTCAGATTGTCGCCTGTGATTGTTTTCGGCGAACGAGTTGAAAGGTCAGGTGCGACTGGAAAAATTCAAGCACATTTGTATTGCCGTCTCGGTTTTTTTAGAGTCTTTAAATTTTGACACCTCAGTTAAGAAATTCGAAATCTCGAGAAGGAAATTTAATATAAAAAAAATCTTAATGATTATCTACATTTTAAGCGGAGTGACAAACCGAAAAATACATTAAGCACAGGAAATAAGAATGAGAATCTGGTGTAGTGCCACGTTTTGGATCCAATCGCGTAAGGTAACAGGAACAAAGTTGGACTTATTTTGCTTCAGTCAGCTTGAAATGCCAGCAACGGATTTTCGCTCAGAAACGACACGAGGGAAAAGAATCAGATGTAGAGTCGGTTTCAAATATTGATAGAATAAAAGAACTGAGGACCGGAACAACGGAGATCAACGGAAACGATAAGATATACGAAGTACAATAAGGATTAGAGAGTTTAATAACAGATTGGAGTACAAAGAAGTGGATTATATTAACGAAGGATGGGGACATTCAAAGAAGATATGGTCAGGATCACAGACGGCTTCGTCGTCAGGATGGAGAGGATAATTAAGGGAAAGTGCGAGATGAAAACGAAAACGTAAGGAAGGAAGAAGAGTATGATTGAGACGTAAACGGATAATAGAGACAATAACAACGGAGCGGCGAAGCGAAGGAAAATTGTAAAACCAACGCCGGCTAGGAAGATTAGGTCGGATGGGAAAATAGAAGGAAGGTTGATTGAAAAAGGAGCTGACCAAAATTTAACATGAAACTTTTTACACACAGTGGGAGCAAATTAGAGGTGAAAATTTCAGTGAAATAAATTGAAGTCGAACGATAGTTGAAAAAATTAAATTGCTAACTAATAGCAAGCTATAAAAATTATTAAATTTAGAAATTTCTAGCACACGACGCGGCCTATACGGATATATTAGATCCGAGACTGATTGGGATTTATTCGGAGATGAAGATGTTCTCCCGGAGACTGGGTTGCGAAATCCGCGTGTATGTCCTATTCTCTTTCGTGACTCTGTCAAGATAATAACTGTACAAGACCAGCCCATTTATTTTATAGTCGGAAATGTACGAATTCAGCTTTTTCTTTTTTTTTTTTTTACTTTTTCGTATATATATTTATATTATAAAGACACATCGAACAACATGTTTTACTGGCGAAATCATATAATCCGCATATCTTGTTTTTAAAAACAAGAAAATTTTGAATCTTTCAACCTGTCGATAATTTTAAAAAAATGTTTTTAATATCATTTAAAAGGACAGAAATGTTATTTTTAATATTTTTCTATTTTAAAATTCCGGTATAAAATATTAAATATATTATTACTATTATTATTTTTTTTTTTTTCGTTTCAAATAATATATTTGTTTAATTTAATAATTGCAACTTAAATTATGAAATTTAAAGTGGCAATCCATTTAAAATGCCCCTATAAATTTCATTTTCAAACTTTTATTTTAATTAGTAATTTCCGTTATTTCGGTCTGTTCCTAAATAGTTGTCTACCTATTTCCGAGCATATCCAGAAGTCGGTTATCAAATCTATTTCATCACCAAAGGAGGATCAGCCCCTTTAATCATTCTTTACACATCTATAATACGTTCTCTGAACTGGATTATTGTTTCTTTATTTCCCGGTAACTGCTTCCCGTATCTCTCTTTTATCAACTGGATCGTGTTCGAAATTGCTGCCTTCGTTCACTAAAATCAACTGCCATTCTTGCAATCCACGCGGATTCCTTCTTCACTTAAGTTATCGTTTTCTTCTGAAGCCTAATTTCTTCCCCAACACTTACATATGTATTTCTTCTTAACTCAAAACTAATTTACTTACAAAAAAAAACAAAAAAAAAACTCCCTTTCTTGCTCCGATGTCTATAGTTTTAATAATCTTAATATAAATAACGATAACGCGTATACATAAATTATATTAACTTAAAACTGCTTAGTATATAATAGATTATAATTCTTTCTATTCTTTATTTCTTCGAAAGATTAATCTACGAGCTCAGTACTAACGTAAATTTGTTTTAACATTTACTCTGTATAACTTTTAACCATGTAGGGAGTGATTCCAATATGGTACTCTTTGCTAATTAGTAATTGCACCGGTCAGTATCGGTGTCGTATGAATATACGAGAGTGTCGCTGAGATTATTTATTAAGTAGTGATGAAAACAAGCAGCGGTATCAAAAAAAAGAAAAAAAAGGGACTCATCTTATAGATATATGCTTTTATTAATTAATATAACCGGATAAAGATTAGCTAAAAAAATTTCCATTACAATACAGGAGGACAATATGAACGCCCAAAATTTTAAAATTAAAAGGGCGATAAATATATGGCTTAAAGTATACACCGGTGTTAGCGATGTACAAGCATAACATTGAAGTAATTTGAACGTTACGCTCATTAATCAATACCTGAGAGTAGCACATTTTATTATTAGGTTGGTCTTTCCTCTATATTATCACTTAAAAATATTTACACTAAAAATTTCGAAGTGAAATAGTTGAAAAAATAAAAAAAAAAAAACAAAAAAAAACGTTTCAAAATTCGTCAAAAACTCAAACAGAAAAACCTCAAAAAAATCAGAAAACGTTAATATCTATCAACAATGTAGATGGCGATCACCTTCTAGTGTAACTCTGTTTAACTTTCGCAAGGAGTATCGATTTGTAACGTTACCAGTTCTCATGTTGAAGGTTTTTCTATGTTACATGATTTTTTTTTATTATTATCATTTTCTTTTTTTTTGTACAGGAAGAGCTGCATGGCGACTGTAACTCAATTCATTTGGACTCTTCAGTCCGGAAGACTGACTGAATGCCTGGAGTACGGTCGCAGCGTGTTGGAAAGGATGTCGGTACCCGAAATGCGTGCATTCTGAGAAGATTGGTTCACGATATGGTTTATTCACGTTTGTGATTTCGCATATAATTTTATTTTGTTCGGTTTCCACATGGAATTCGTGTGTATTTTAAAATTACTTCAGCGCGAAGAAAAAATCGGACATTATTGTAGTACGTAGGGGAGAAAATGCTTGGAAGATTTCTTTGTCAATGGTCATTGAGAGCGAATATCAGCGATGGCGGACTTAATTAATAAAACAATGAACACTATTTCTGCATCTGAATAAGCTAACTCGGACGAAAAAAAGTTCTCCTATAACTTACATCAGTAAAGATGGTTCGAAAGGAAAATGCGTAGAATTATATTGCTATTTTTGCCACCGCGCAACATGCTGTTGCGCTGTATTTCGTATTGGCGGGAAATTTTTTCATCGAACAATAGAATTCAAAAAAATATGGAAATGAATCGAAATTACAAGAAAGAAAAAAAAAGGAAAAAAAACGAAAACAAAATTTTTCAAAATCGAATTAAAAATTATATTGTCAACAATTTAACGAAATCTAAATTATATTTACCCCGCTGTATGTTGACGTCACTAAAAGTCGGATGTCTGATAATAGGTAGAAATGTTTTATTACGCTATCCCCAAAACTTTTTCTTCTCCTTTTCAACTGCTGGCCTAATTTCTGACTGACGGTCCGATTTTGAAAAATTAAAAGGAATCAAAAAAAATTCGGCGTTGCGGCGCTTGCAAGGGCTTATCTAACAAGCTACATTTGCAAATATAAAAGACGGTCGCATGTTCTTACGCCGGTGACCGGACAAAAGCGCACAAGACAAAAGCGCACAGGACAAAAGCGCACATGGACAAAAGCGCACACGGACAAAAGCGCACAGGACAAAAGCGCACACGGATAAAAGCGCATACGGACAAAAACGCACATGGACAAAAGTGCACACGGATAAAAGCGCACATGGATAAAAACGCACACGGATAAAACCGCACAGGACAAAAGCGCACATGATAAAAACGCATCGGACAAAAACGCACAGGACAAAAGCGCACACGGACAAAAGCGCACAGGACAAAAGTGCACACGGATAAAAGCGCATACGGACAAAAACGCACATGGACAAAAGCGCACACGGATAAAAGCGCACATGGATAAAAGCGCACACGGATAAAACCGCACAGGACAAAAGCGCACATGATAAAAACGCATCGGACAAAAGCGCACAGGACAAAAGCGCACACGGATAAAAGCGCACACGGATAAAACCGCACAGGACAAAAGCGCACATGATAAAAACGCATCGGACAAAAGCGCACAGGACAAAAGCGCACACGGATAAAAGCACACATGGATAAAAGCGCACACGGATAAAACCGCACAGGACAAAAGCGCACATGATAAAAATGCATCGGACAAAAGCGCACAGGACAAAAGCACACACGGATAAAAGCGCACATGGATAAAAGCGCACACGGATAAAACCGCACAGGACAAAAGCGCACATGATAAAAACGCATCGGACAAAAGCGCACAGGACAAAAGCGCACACGGATAAAAGCGCACATGGATAAAAGCGCACACGGATAAAACCGCACAGGACAAAAGCGCACATGATAAAAGCGCACAGGACAAAAGCGCACACGGATAAAAGCGCACACGGACAAAAACGCACATGGACAATAGCGCACACGGACAAAAGCGCACATGGATAAAAGCGCACACGGATAAAACCACACATGGATAAAAGCGCACACGGACAAAAGCGCACATGGATAAAACCGCACAGAGATAAAAACGCACATGGACAAAAGCGCACACGGATAAAAACGCACACGGATAAAAGCGCACATGGATAAAAGCGCACACGGATAAAACCACACATGGATAAAAGCGCACACGGACAAAAGCGCACATGGATAAAACCGCACAGAGATAAAAGCACACACGGACAAAAGCGCACATCGATTTGCAGAACAGGAGCTAAATTATTAATTTTTCCGTTCTCAGCAATTGCATCATTTGTGAAAAGGCAAAACTGGACAGTTGCCCCGCAAAGAATTTAAAATTCAAAAAAAATATTGGTGATCAGCGAAAACAAAGTAAAAATAATACAATTTTTTGTATGATTCACTAGTCTCATTTTTCTGTTTTTTTTTTGTTCTTATATGTGTATTTGTTTGTTAATAATCATAGTGTAAGGGACTAAAAACGTACACAAAAAAAATCTAAAATTTATTTCAATAAAATATTTCGGAAATTTAAATTATGGTGAAGTTGTGAAAGAGTTTCATGTAGAGTTGAGAAAAAAGACGTCAAGAACATTATGTTTGATTTACTTGTTACTTAAAATAATCAAATTTCGTACTTTCAGCTAAAATTCATCTGCTTTTAAAATTCATTATTTTTAATTTCTAATATGGGAGAATTTAATTTTTTTAAATAAAATGAGCAGGGTCCGATACCTTCTGTAATTTTAATAATTTAAAATTATTTTTACTTTTGTTGTTTGTAAAAGTTATGTTCTGTTAATTTGCATGAAAAATTAATAAAGAGTAGAATTTTAGTAGATTTGTTTGTTTTATTTATTTTCGTCGATCATCTGTTGTGTTTTTTTTTTTGTAAACAATAAATTCCTTAGTTTAAAATTTCGGCTGACAACAGTGACTTTAATTCAAATTCTTTCCAATACTAGAAAACGTTATTTTCAAATGATAAAGTTCTTTATAATACAATGCTAAGGCTGAGAATTGTTTTAAAAAATTGAATTCGTATTTTAAAACAAATAAAGATTTTGACAGTAAAACACATGTTTATACCTTTAGTCCGCTTAAAAAAAGTTAATCTTTGATTTTATTTGTTCATTGTTTTTTGCTAAAAGTATCATGCTTAAAATCAAAAATTTAATGGTATCATTGAACGGAGAACTCAGTAATAGGTTTGATGTTATACAACTAATTCGAAGTACGGTAAAAATGTTTCGAAAAATGAATAATGATAAACAAATTTCTGCATTGATCAACTCTCTGGTTCTTTTTGTAAAAAATATTCATAATCCCGAACCTGATTTTTCAAATACAAAGTGCGTTGTGCGCTAAAAAGTTGTGATGAAGCCCTGGGGAGACTACATGTGATGAAGATTTTATAACATTCGATTTAAAAAAAACAGAGCTGTTTTTGAAGTCTTTACTTCTTGTATTCATGACGACTTATTTAAAATTCTTTCGATTTTTTAACCTTTTCGAAAAATATTTACAATTCCAGTAAAAAAAATAATTCTTGAATCAAATTAATAATAGATATAATAGATGTAACTTTAAATTTTTGAAGGAACATATAGAACGTTTACATATTGACGTGCAAATGCTTCTCAAATCTTGCGAAGATTTTACAAGTTTTTTAAGTAATTCAAAAATTGCATTTAAATCATAAAATGTACTGCCTTTTGCATTCAAATCTGGTCATTTTATTTTATCATTATTTTTATTGTCACCGACTTGTGAGCGATCATTTGAGCGCTGAAATTAATTTTCAATCATTCACATACAACGATAAGCGGAAACCGTTTGTTTTCATTAATGTTACTTTTTTCTTGATAGAATGTAGTAAATAAAATAAATACTCATAAAACAGTCAAACTATAATCAAAGTTAAACTTTAAAAAATAAAAACGAAAATCGAAATTTACTTCGCAATTAATTTCTATTATAAAATATAACATTTGCTTCATATAATTCAATGCATATTGTCCTTTTCAGGGTCGATCAAAAGTAGAAAGAGTTTTTCAAGTTTAAATAAAATACATATTTTTAAAGTCGGACTCATTAAATTCGGAGATTTTACATTTTAATTAAAGATTTTATAATATGTTTAATGCTGTTTTCAAATTCGTCTCATTTTAAATTTTTTTTATTAATTTCAATAAAATATATATTTCAAAATTAAGTACATTAAATCTCATATTTGAATTAAGAGTTTTATAACGAAAACATCATGATTTTGCCAAATGATTAATGTTTTTTTATCCACCTTAAAGTATTTTGTCCACAAAATTGTATTTATGCTACAATGCTTATAATTTCTTTTCTTCTACACAATTTTTCCTACGTTTATGGGCCACTTATTGGCTCCCCGTCAACCACACTCACCACAAAACATAATAATAAATTTCTCCAACAACGAATGGCATTTCCAGATAATAATAAAGCAAATAACCGTTTTGTTTAGAATTCTTAGTAAAAATAATTTTAAATTATTAAAATTACAGAAGGTATCGGCCCCTGCTCATTTTATTTAAAAAAATTAAATTCTCCCATATTAGAAATTAAAAATAATGAATTTTAAAAGCAGATGAATTTTAGCTGAAAGTACGAAATTTGATTATTTTAAGTAACAAGTAAATCAAACATAATGTTCTTGACGTCTTTTTTCTCAACTCTACATGAAACTCTTTCACAACTTCACCATAATTTAAATTTCCAAAATATTTTATTGAAATAAATTTTAGATTTTTTTTGTGTACGTTTTTAGTCCCTTTGCATCAAGATATTAACCTAGTAACAAGGAAGTGCAAATATATTTAATTTATGTATTTGTCTGCAACTATGGTCGAATTGCGAACTTCTTAACAACGGCCAAGAATCGTACAATTTAGGTCACTACAACAGACTTGTAGAAATTTAAAGAATTGTACAATAGAAGCCGCTTAATTAACAGCGAATTCTGTTCAGTTTTAAATCATTCAATCATTATATTTATATATTTTATTCTGATCATATTAAAATGAAAGTAAGTAAAATTCCCTTAATACAAAAGTTTGAAGTATTGTGGAATAAAAATATAGTTCAAGTTTTTCACAATATTCGAATGATCATCGGGAAATTTATTATCAAAGGAATAATTAAACGTTGACAAAAATATTGCAACAGTTGTTTTAATCAGCAATGAAACCGCGAGCAAAGAGTCAAATAAACAACAGTGATGAAAATGATGAAGAAGAAATAAGCAAACAAACTGTTGACGATATAGAAGTGTCAAATATAATGAAAACTTTTTCCAAGTTAACAAAGAGTTGCGGATTTTTCGATACTAATTTAAAAGCAAAAATTATTAAGAAAATTCAGACCAGTTGAAACAATTTATAAAGAAACGGTTAGTATACAACAGTGTAAAATAAAAGTTACCCTCACTGTTTGAAAAAGTAAAGCATTATTTTTTTTTTTTTTTTTTTTAAAAACGTATATTTAAATTTTAACATTTTATAATCTTATATTTACGTCCGTCAAGCTTGCGCTTGTCGACGGAGTTCTTATTACTTATCTTATTCTAGGTTTTTAAAGTATATAAGCGCTCAATCATCCATCACTTTTATCCATCCATCCACTTCATTTACACATAGTTTCCTTTATTTAATTTTCCCTTTCGTTTATTTTATTATTTTGTTTATATTCTTTTCCATTTGTAACCACTTTCTAACACCCTCTTTCAGCTTCCTCCCCATTTTTTCCTTTATTATTTCTTCCGGCATTTTATTTAGCATTTGCGCCAACACATATTTATCCGTTTGCTCTCCATATTTTGTTCTGACTCTCGGGAGTTTATATCTGGGTCTATTTCTTAATTCTGTAGTTATCTCTATTCGTTTTTCTATCTTTGCTCTACTGTCTATTTTTAAGTGTTCCCAGAATTTTATACTTAAGTACAACCCTCTTACGCTTAATAAGTTTTCTATTTTTAAAGTCTCTTCTGAATTTACATATTTTTTTTTTTTTTGATATTAATCTTATACATTTCGTTTGTATCTTGTTTACTTTGCCTATATACGTTTTCCCGGCTATTCCCCATGCTTGTACTCCATATCTTAAGTGCGATTCAACCAGGGCATAATATATCATCTTTAATGTTTTATTACTTACATATTTCTTCAATGTATACAATGATGGTATTACTACAAAGTCTTATAGGCTTAGCATTAAAAGGTGAGATTTCTTTTAATAAATTTTTTTTTTAAAAATATATTTAGTCCTCACAGTTCGATCTAAATCAGTTTTGACTGCAAAAGTAAAAAATAAAAGACCCTTATTGTAAAAGTTTAAAGAAAATCATTAAAAAACACCATATAACATTTTGTTATATAAGCTATACAGTATAAAAAAAATTATTTTTAAATTATATGAATTCATGAATCGGTATTTTGGGTTATGCACCACTCCCACAACTTGGCATGCTTGAGACGCCCCTGAATACATTATTGATACAAATTTTATTTTTTATATACGGTAACTTCCTAGCGGTCATAGTCAATAGACACTATGATTATTAACAAACAAATACACATATAAGAACAAAAAAAAAACAGAAAAATGAGACTAGTGAATCATACAAAAAATTGTATTATTTTTACTTTGTTTTCGCTGATCACCAATATTTTTTTTGAATTTTAAATTCTTTGCGGGGCAACTGTCCAGTTTTGCCTTTTCACAAATGATGCAATTGCTGAGAACGGAAAAATTAATAATTTAGCTCCTGTTCTGCAAATCGATGTGCGCTTTTGTCCGTGTGCGCTTTTATCTCTGTGCGGTTTTATCCATGTGTGCTTTTGTCCGTGTGCGCTTTTATCCATGTGTGGTTTTATCCGTGTGCGCTTTTATCCATGTGCGCTTTTATCCGTGTGCGCTTTTATCCGTGTGCGCTTTTATCCATGTGCGCTTTTGTCCGTGTGCGCTTTTATCCGTGTGCGCTTTTGTCCGTGTGCGCTTTTGTCCGATGCGTTTTTATCATGTGCGCTTTTGTCCTGTGCGCTTTTGTCCGATGCGTTTTTATCATGTGCGCTTTTGTCTTGTGCGCTTTTGTCCATGAACCTCTTACGCCATGTCGCCAAATTGGCCAGTTAGAAGAGAATATATATTGTTTAATAATATCGATATTGTTCTTTTTTTTTTTTTTTTAGCTGGCCCAGTTCCTGTTCTTGGTCAGTGTATTAATTTTAAAGGGAACGCTATTACAAAGGCTGATTGTTCGTTTGGTCGTCCCACGCGTTAATTTCGTAGTCAGGAAAGTAAAACGGATAAATCTTAGCCCAACGGGGCTGTTAGTAAATATGTCTAACTAATCACGTCCTCTGAGAACCCTCAAGGTCAGCCGAGCATATTGTTACATAGCAACGTGGTGCCGAGGAAGAAAACTCTTCACAATCTGTCCTCCTAACAGGTTTGGCGTCGGATGTCTTGATCTGTCCAACGCCGATGCGTCATCGACGTCGCGGCACTGGAAACTCTACCTTGAAACCCTTCGACAGTAGTTAGAGTAGTCTTTTCCGATGTTACCAAATGACAACACTGGGACACATAGGGTGACTTCTTACTAGGAAAGTTGGTCCTAGTAAATGTATTACTTGCGGACGATTGAATGCAATATTTGGCGCGCCAGTGTCCTCCACCTCAGATGACGTAAACGTACTAGAGAGTTCTATCTAAATTGGTTGGCCTAGAGCCGCTGAAATTAGCCTGTGGAGGTAGCACCTGCTTCGGCGAGTAATAAGGCAATGGTAAAATTGATATGCGCGCTAGTTAGTACACAACAGTCGCACTTGGCATTTTTATATCGATAAATTGAACAATCACAATATCAGTTCCCAGTGTAGTCTTGCGTGTCCAGCCGCGTTGCATGTAACAATTGCCATGAACACACTAGATTAGTACAACTAAATTATAATCACGACGTTCAGCGTTTAGCAGTAAGATTTAGATAAACCGCAGTGCAAGAGATAAAGGTTGTTTGGTCGACCTTATTGTTTTGATGATTTCCGATCCTGGGCTGACAACGAACTGTACTGCTGGAGCAAAATTCCATTTGTTCATGAATACTTTGAAGTATCCTCCTGCACATTTTTACTCCGAGCACCTTCTACTCCGGCTGCGTGCTGAAGAAATGAATAATTAGAATTAAATGGGAGTAGGGAGATGCTACGACCTCTTTTTTAAATGCGTTATCGGTTTATATCGCCTCGTATCTGTGTAGCTACGGAACTGATTTTTCAATGTGCTCCTCTTTACCGGGTAATAGTCTGTATGCCAGAGAGAGGGATAGTACACCGGATTTATTCATTGTAACGAGCAAAGAATGAGAAAATAAAATAAAAGACGAGCTGGTCAAACACCTGAAGCTAGTATACCGAGTGGAAAAAAATGAATGAGATTAATTTTTCCGGCCTTTTTCTCTATCTACTTTCATCGGCTCGTAACTTGACTTTTAAAACGCCGATATTCCGTCGGCTTCTCTTTTACAATAAGCGGTGATTCCATATTGTTCGCAGAGGATTGAGTCAATTTTTCAGTTTTGAAAATCAAATTCCTTCCGTTGATTTCTAGCTCGGGGGCCAGTATTTTTTTCTTCCTCGGCCCGGTTAACTGAAATTAGATTAGAATATTAGGAGGGAAAAGGAAAATTAAGAGAGGGAAACATTAGAGAAATGAGTATTATTATATCGACTAAAGCAATAAAGTAATGACTTTATTACGGTAGCTAAAAGTGGGAGCGGGATGAAATAATTGAAAGAAAGGAGGCATTGTTTTAGTAGTTGCAGATTAAAATGTGTAGGCATTAGCATTTGAAGAAAATATCGATTCGGAGTCATCAGTACGAAAAAAGGAAGAAAGACCTCATAGAAAAATGAAAAGAAGGTGACAATGATAAGACGAAACGAACGATTGGTGTGACCAGGGAGAAAGTCTTGATAAACCTGTGGTTTGTTATGGGGAGCGATATGAGAGGACCAGTCAGTATTATAAAAGCAGAGAGTTGATTATGTATATCGTTCCAGAGTCTGATAATTTCCGAAAAGGGAATTGAAAAAAAAAAAGTACACAAGGAAATAATTTTCGTAATATCTCCCATACGAAAAATTCTATACTTTTTATCTTTCATTTCTAAATTTACGGTTCTCTTTACATCACGAGACTTTTTTAGTTATAAAAATGTACGGCAATGACAAAGTTTGACCATCGATGTTTTTATTCTATACGCTATACCCTCCCGTTAACTACTTTCTCTTTTATTAAATAATTTACGGCCGTTAGCCGCGTAGCTAAAGGCGATTTTGTGCGGATACTTGACACGTCATATTTTTAGATTTTCATTCTTATAATATATTGCTTTTTTTTTTCTGTTTTTTTTTTTTTGTTTTTTTTTTTTTTGTATCTGAGCAGCAGATAGATATTTATCAAATGGTATCTAGAAATATGCGCATTATTAACATCCGGGTAAATGGTCGGCAGATATTTTGGCGAATTAATTTAAAAATTCTTCTAAACAATGAGAACATTTCCGAATTACAAATTACCACATATGTAGCTAAAAACACGAGCAAAGGATTTACAGAATTTAGCTATATATCGAATCAAGCAAATAATTAAGTAGCTGGTATTCTCGAAAGCTTGCTGTCTGCCAATCGTAAAACTATTAGGTTCATTTTTAAATTACGTAATGAAATATTTTGAGAAATATACGCAACGTTGGTTTTTATAATTTATCGCCCTTAGAATGGCCCTGACCTCCAAACATCTCGTTCTTTCTCTCTCTCTCTCTCTCTCTCTCTCTCTCCGATCAGTATTGCTCACTTGAACCACAGTTGGCTACAGGTTCCTCGAAATATTCTCGTTATATCTTTAATTTGCGGACGACACTGTTAAACTCATTGGCTAGGATGAAGAGCGCTTGCCGAAGCGAACACGGTGTGTGTCAGACAAATTCTTTAATATAAAATAAATGTTTTTAGCTCAAAAGAAGGCCGTAAGTTTCTTAATTTCGAATCGAAGAACAAAAAAACAATTTTTGAATAAAATTTACACTTAAATGGTTTTTTTAAACGAAAAAAAATTTTCATTGAACGTTCTAACCCGGATTTAAAACCCGCTTTATTTTACTTTTTACTCTTTTCCGCAATCCGATTTATATAGTGTGCGATAGATACAAATGACCATAGCGAGGTAGCTCGGCGGTGGGAATAGAAAGAGGCTACAATGATATATTTTTCAGAGATTTCTTCAACTTTATCCATGGTTTTCTCGATACTTGCACCGTCTTTTAAACGTTCCATAATCTCGACTATTTGTCGCCTTCGTTTTAATTTATAGTCTCTTTGCTGCATCATTTTCTCGGTTTTCATCCGCACTTACTCCATATTTTTCTTTTCACCCCCTTCCATATACTTTCTTTGTGACCTTGATATCATGTTTTATCGGAATGTTCGATCTTTTCTATTGAGCAATCGTCCTCCTGTTTTTCTCTACTAAAACTCGGTCACTCCTTGTAGCGCGCTTTTTATATTTTCATTATTTTTTTCTGCTTCTGTTATTCATTGTTATCGAATTATTTTTATCCTCTGTATCTTCTCTTTTCTCTAAACTAGTTACAATTCAAAATTCGCGCTTCCGTCCTAGTCTTATCTTCTCTAAAACTTTTCCGAGTCAAATATCTCTCTCCCTGCTCATTCATAAATCCTATTTAGGCTATCGTTTTCTTTCCAAACATCTACCGTTGGCCTCCCCTTTAGGCCCGTGGTGTCGCAAAACTGGCAATATCTGTCCAATATGTAGCGTGTTATTTAGATACGATCAGTGCGTATTATTTACAAAATGAGAATTGTGAAAAATCAATTGTAAAAACACAGAGCAAAGTACTCTCGACTAATTCGGTTCGAAAAGTAATCTTGTTTTGATAATCTCGACTTTGTTCGATGTGAAATGAACTATTGAGAGCGAAATAAGTTGTATGTGAAATTATTCAAAATTTTGTTCATTTTTCAAATGTGCCGCTAATGAAAATTTTATGCGGAATACTTCTGTAGGATTTAAAAGGTAGTCAAAACACCCCGGGATTCCAGTTCACGGATACACTTCTGTTCTCATTTCATAGGCATAAGTGTATTCGGCGGAATTTCTGGATTAAATGAAAAAAAAACCACCTGAAGTGCAAACCTTTTTTTCTTGGATCCGTGGAATTTGAGAGTGTTTTCGAAAAAAAAAAAAAAATAAAATGCATTCGCGTGCGGATGAGATTTTTTTCTTATTTTCATTTAATACATCTTTCCATTTCACATGCGTTCAGGTTTTCTTATTATTACTCATGGCCGCTAACATTTCGAGAAAAATGATTGCGTTTTAATTTTTAGAGCAAAAAGAGGCATAAATAAAAACACTACATTTAATGGCATAATAATGTATTGTTTATGTTTTAAGCATAAACACAATTTTTATATGCGGAATTTTGAGGTTTTCACCTTACTACCCTAATTTTCCTCGCGAAATATTTGGAAGTTGCATTCCACGGAAGGCTCTTCTAGACACTTCCGGTCGCACTAACGAGAATTCTGCGCACGCTTTAAAAATCGCTTACCACAAGTTTTAAAAGTGTTTTGTTACTTCAAATTCGAACCGGAAAAGAGTGAAATATATAATTTGATAGTAAGCGGGATATTACCATCGGGACATTGCCTAGCAAGCAGATAGTTTAAGCAAGTCACACTATTTATTATTCACTTTTATTTGTTTTGATGAGCGATAAAAAACGAAAGAAAAAGAAAAAAATGTTTATTTATAATACATCGTAAATTAATATATATCGTGGTGGGGTTATGAATTAAATTTCGTTAATAAATTTTCGGGCCACAACAAACGGAAGTGATATTTTTGTTTTAAATATACGTGGTCCGAGTCTCGGGTACTCATTGCAACAACTTGTTACCGTTTGTATGTCTTTATTTTTAATTTGTATTTAATAAAGCAAGAAAAAAAAAAAAAGAAAGAAAAAAAACAGCATAAAAAAATTATACAAGTGAGCAAAAAATGTATTTTTTTTTATTATTTTTTTTTTTGTGAGCGCGCCAGCGATATTGACCTAAAACAACAGAAAAAACTAAGCTAAAGAACTAAATAGCTAGACGGACCGAAATGGACGCAACAAAGGACAGCAGTGCAGACACCACAGAAGATGAAGGAAAGAAGAGGATAAAGGAAGAGTTATAGGGAGTAGGAAGACCTAATGACAAGAATTGACTGTACAAAAGGGAACGTTCATTACGAAGAGCAGGGCACTCGAAGAAAATGTGATCAGCATCACATACACGAGGAAGATCACAATCGTGAAGAGAACAAACAATAAGGAGAAGACGACAGAGCAAATCGAAAGCGAGAGGAGGGGAGGAGAGAGTGATTGATATGGAGACGAATTAGGGAGACAATAGAAGAGCGACGACTGAAAGGAATAGAAAGGGAACGAGGGGAATCGGTTGAATATAAAATGCTTTTTTACAAAAAATAAATACCGATACTTGAAGGTTTATTATAAAAATTTAAAAATGCACTAAAAAGTAAAAAATAATTACTCCCAATAAATATATATATATATATATATATATATCAGAGTGATATAACACTTAAGTGGTGACATTATCGTAATTCTTATACATTAACTTTTTGGAGTTGGCATTAAATTCATATATCTAGGAACAATTTTTAATGAACATTTAATGCAGTTTTTAATTATTCTTTTAATACGAATTTGATGCTGACTTTAATTAAGGTATTAATGCTGTATAAGAATTACGATAATGTCACCGCTTAAGTGTTATATCGCTCTGACATATATATTTTTTATCATCGGGAGTAATTATTTTTTACTTTTTAGTGCATTTTAAAATTTTCATAATAAACTTTGAAGTATCGGTATTTATTTTTTACTTTTTAGTGCATTTTTATTCAATTAAATTGAAATATTTTAATAAGAACAGATATTTCGACGGTAAAAACATCAAAAGCTACATTTCCACGGTAATTTGGCAAATTTATAGTATTTTAAGTCAATAAATCTAGCCCGACGGTGAAACCAATCTCATGAATGAAAAGCATCCAAAAAGCTTCAATCTCCTCCCGCATTACTATTAAGGGATAACTTAAAAACTACCGGTCAGATCTTGATCAAATTTAAATGGGATCATATGAGAAACGTCACCTTTCAAATAAAAAAAGAATCATCAAAATCGGTTCATCTAGAAGAAAGTTCTGAGGTAACACACATAAAAAAAGAAATAAAAAAAGAAAAAAAAATAATAAAAAATAAAAATACAGTCGAATTGAATATCTGCTCCTTTTTTGAAGTCGGTTAAAAACGGTAATGCGAAAGACGATTAGAAAATAGGGAGGGATAAATACCCCGCCAAAGTCTGGCGTGATTGGAGGTGGATAAGGAAAGGATATCTGAAGAAGGAAAATGGTTGAGGAATGAACCAAGGTGACCAGCAGAACGAGCCAAAGAATCGGGGCTGCGTCATTGCCCTTCAATTCCGGAATTACTGGAGACCTATAAAAAAAATCAATAAGAATAGAGCGGGATGCCTGCAGAGTGGAGGTAAGAGAACGAATTGAGAGAATAATACTATCAGAGGAACGTGAAGTGTAGAAAAATTATTTCCAATCTAATGAACTTGATCGGGCACATTAATTGTTTATCATGTCATATAAGTGCGTAATTAAAGTTTAATAAACGAAAAGAAAAAAAAAATGCTATAAATGCAAAAGGCATTTGCACTCAAAATGTGAGACAAAATGAAATTACGTTCACGTCTCATCGTGTAAAATAAGTCGATGAAAATACCATTTCTTCATTAATCGTAGTGATTCTACTCCCGCGCGGAGCCTTGAATTTAATTTATGTTCCTATTGCAAATTTTGTGAATACTGTAATTATCAAAACCATAGGATATCATTTGCTTAAAAAAAAACCCAGCAATATATAAATACACACAGGTATGTTTATTAATGACTACGTCATACTTACGGCGGGGTAATAAGAAAATCCTATTACAGCTTTGTTTTTATGATCATAAGATGTTTACCTTTTTCTTCTCTTTTTTTTTTTTTTTTTTTTTGAAATTAAAAACAAAAAAAGGCCGAGTGTACGCATGAATTTAGAACTTTTTTTAATCTCGAATGTTCGTAACGTTTAAAATGGACATAATTAAAACTATCTCTTCAGTGGGTATAATAAAAAATTGTTATTTCAGGAGTGTCTCGATTGTGATTTCCGAAAGATCATCTCGACTACAAGTGTTATATGATTTTTCTTGTTTTTTTATTTTTTTTGTTGTTTTTTTTTATCTGGAGGTTTGAAAGTTTTCATCCGAGGTGTATAATTAGTCTAATTTTTAACAGATATATTTTCACATATCGCAGCTAGTGGAATCAGGATAATGATATATATAATAACGAAGAGATGCATAAATCTAGAGTACAAAGCAGCCGGAATAATACCAGAAGGACACCTCGATGTTACAACGTACACGGATACAAAGAATATTTCGAAGATTTCCGATTGTCTCATAAAACTGGTTGATTTTTATTTCACACACGTTTGCTAACGGCTCGAAAAGTACTAGCGAAGAATGCGTATTTATATGACCATAAAAGCTCGTTGCCTTATTCGATTTTCCTATATATTATTATGACCTGTTTTAAAATTACTCCGTATATATCGTAAAAGCTTGTTGCCTTATTTGATTTTCCTATATATTATTATGACCTCTTTTAAAATTATTCCGTATATCACGTAGTCGTGGAGGATTTTGGCGTTACCACCCTCTCTGCCGAAATTTAAGGAAATATCCTTAACTTTTTTTTCCGATAATTATTATCGTTTAATTATTTTATAATAATAACTTATTTCAAACAAAAGAATATAATGTTTATTTTCAAAATCATATTTAGAGGTTAATTATTATTATTTGATTTTTTTTTTTTTTTTTAACCGACTTCAAAAAAGGAGGAGGTATTCAATTCGACTGTATTTTTTTTTTTTTTTTTTTTTTTTTTTTTTTATGTGTGTTACCACAGAACTTTCTTCTAGATGAACCGATTTTGATGATTCTTCTTTTATTTGAAAGGTGGCGTTTGTCATGTGGTCCCATTTAAATTTGATCAAGGTCCGACCGATAGTTTTTGAATTATCCTTAATAATGCGGGAGATTGAAGCTTTTTGGATGCTTTTCATTCATGATTGTTTTCACCGTCGGATTAGATTTTTGACTTAAAATACTATAAATTTGCCAAATTACCATGGAAATGTAGCTTTTGGTGTTTTTACCGTGGAAATAAATGTTTTAATTTAATTGAATAAAAATGCACTAAAAAGTAAAAAATAAAATGCTTTTTTACAAAAAATAAATACCGACTTCAAGGTTTATTATAAAAATTTAAAAATGCACTAAAAAGTAAAAAATAATTACTCCCGATAAAATATATACTTATATCAGAGTGATATAACTTAAGGTGATATCGTAATTCTTATACAATATTAATTTTTTGGAGTTGGCATCAAATTCATATTAAAAGAATAATTAAAAACTGCATTAAATGTTGATTAAATTGTTCCTAACATGAATTTAATTCCAACTCCAAAAAGTTAATGTTGTATAAGAATTACGATATCACCTTAAGTTATATCACTCTGATATAAGTATATATTTTATCGGGAGTAATTATTTTTTACTTTTTAGTGCATTTTTAAATTTTTATAATAAACCTTGAAGTCGGTATTTATTTTTTGTAAAAAAGCATTTTATTATAAATCCATCCTCTACTCAACGCTAAAAGTAAAATTTAGCTATGCAAAAACGGAAAAAAAACTAACCGGGAAGTACTTCGATCCGATAAAGTTCACTTGACGGTCGTAGTTCCAAGTGTGTGTATAATGACCAAGGATCAGTTTACACAAACACATTTTAAATCATAATAGTACGAAGGAAAAGTAAAGATGGAGAAATAATCAAATTAAAATACAAGAACGTCAAAGAACAACACTTTAAATTTTACATTCGCAGAAAAATTAATAAAATTACACGGAGCAGCTGATAAATGTCTATTTTTAAAAAAGTTTATCGATATAAAACTGTTTTTCTAACTGTGAAAATTGTTTCTTATCGTAATATTTGCCTTTTCCCGGAAATGATGTTTCACTTCGAGGATAGGTCGCAAATGATTAAGTAAAGGAATGATCTGGTAAAAAGAGCGATGTAAGGATCGAATAATGTGTGTGAAGATTTACTGTGAAGATATCACCGAACACAAATTACCTTCTCCCTAATTAGCTACAGAGAAATGAGGAAATTACTAAGGGTCAAGGGAAAGGAAGTTATCTAAGGAGTAACTCTAGTGATTGAATTCGTTTTTAGAAGGGCATTAAGTTGAGCGAAAAATGTGAAAGATTAACCATTTTTCCTTACCACCGCAGACTAGCTTAGATGAAGAAAGATCGAGGGAGAGATGACAAACGGGAAAAGGAAGATATCTGAAGCGGAGAAAAATGAATTTAATAATTCTCAACAGTTTAATAAAGAACGAAAAAGTAGTTTTGCATAAATGCTACCTAATAACAGAAAATCGTAAGAAGAATCAGCGGTCATAAATACAGATAATATCGAAACGGTGAAATATCTGTTGACTGTTAAATATTTAAAGCTTTCACAGTGATTACTCATAATAAATATCTTTTAAAATACGGTTGTTTCTGAAAATTATTTATTATCTGTTGACTATTTTAGCTTTTAACGGCTCGTCATGAAAAGGATGAAAATTATGAGCATTCTTCTATTGCTCTTGACTACCGCTGAATCTAGCTAAAAGTAGACTTGGCGACAAAAGAAATCGGAAGCGTGAATTTTTGTAAAGTACATTTGTTATTTGAAATACTTCTTAGTAACACGCAAGTATGCGAAATTACATGCGAAGATATGTATATCATCAGAAGATAATAACTGAGAAAAATCATTGCCTATACTTCATATTTATGCGAAAGAAGATATTTGGAAAGAATCTTAAAATCATAAGGATAGCTGATTTAAATATGAAGGGAATTGACCAGCAGCTACGTAGAAGTAAAGTTCAAAAGACAATGGGGGTAGTAAATGGTGATTGGAAAAGTTTGAACGATGCCGAGCGAAATACGAAATTTTAACGTAGGTTAATAGGAGAGGTTATCGAAGGCTTTAAGATAAAATCTAGTTTTTCGTCGGTAGCTTCTTCTATTGACGTGGGAATGGACAAGTTACGGCTAGAAAAAATTAGAGATTTTTTTTCGTGCACTACTGCAACGAAGAAATAGAGGAATTGGGAAGAGAAAACTTAGGAGATGATTCGGCATTTGCTAGGAAAAAGTTACGATGATTACGACTGTTCGAAGGAAAAGCGAGAAAGTGTTGCCGAGGAACGGGTAGTGATTTGGCGAAACGTGAGATTACTGCGAGGAGTATATCTGAGATAAGAAAAGGATGCTGTTTTGGTCCGAAGGAAAAAGTTGAACTAGTAATGCCGTATTTATGAATTTAGAGGATATTTTACGAAGATGAAATTGATGCTGAAAGACACATTGACGGTTTGTAAATGGTCATCTCTCAATTGAGGGGCATTTAGAGGTTGAGTACAGCAGAGCTAAACAAAAATCCGAAGAATGCATCACGCTCTTAGGACAACGTCGTTTACTGCGATAAATTTTGCTAATATGACCGAACCGGAAACGAGCTCGGTATTAAATCGGAAATCTCATATACTGAATTCGGCCACGCAGCGAAAACGCAAGAAGTGTAACCGAGAATGAGGAAGTGATTTTAATTTAATTTCATTTACGCGGGGGACTGGATGAGTTTCATCCAGTGGCGGATCCTCCCCCCCAAGAACCAAAGCTTCTATGAAAAAGTTTGTTATAACAGAGAAACTCTTAATTTATGCTATAAAAGATTTGTCTGAATTTTACACATGGATTTTAATAATTAATATTTAATTAAAACTATTAATGTTCCTTTTTCATTCTATTTTTAAAAACCACAACTGTCGTCGATCTTTTGCCGTTTTTATTTATTTTTAATTTTTATTTTGTAATTTTACTTAAAAATAGAGTTCAATGAAAAATATATATAGTTAAACCTGCTCACGAACAAAGACTAACAAAAATAAAAAAGAAGTAGAGTCTAATAAAAATCCTATCTTTCTCACTATTTCTAAACTACTATTTTAGAGCCAGAATTCTATAATTTCGTTTTATTTTTCACCCCTAAATATAAGACAAAAGTTAAATTAAAAATTGTTAAATATCTATAAAGGTCGCTATTTGATTTTTTTTATGAAGCAAGGATTATTTCTCAAATTTACTGCTTATCGTAGAAGATTTTACGTAATTATATAATTTCCCCTCCAAAATGTCCTTCTAGATCCACTCTTGGTTTCATCATTGAATTTTTTTTGTCTCTAGTCGTCAAATTGAAGCTTCACAGGCACTTTCGGAGAAATTTCCTTTCATAACTGTTCTTCACTTATATTTATGGAAACGTCACACGAATAATGTCAAAAGAGACTAGTCCTTTAGACTATGTTTATTAAGGAAGTTACAGCGAAGAGGTAAATTATTTACTCAATCAATCTCCCTAAAGAAAAAAACGAAGTTTGTTGATAATGTTGATGCTTAAATTTACTCTTTATTACGATCGGGTAGCGACTGCGGTATAATGTGTAGCTTTTGAACTCTGCATGGAAAGGGACGCAATCGGTATTCACGGAGCTGAGTAGAGAATTTTATTGTTAACAGAAGAGGAAGAATTGGAACGTGATAGTTTCATCTCTTTAGGTTGTAGATACTGAAGAGGAGGAGGCAGCATGTCATTTGCGTTTCGCGAAAGAATCACTTTCTGAATTTAACACTAAACCGTTTCTTTTGGAAGGGGAAGTTAAATTTTTGGCTGGATTAAGGAGGTAGGGGTCTGCCTCCACCACTTCCCTTTGGACACTCATTGAATGACGTACATCCGAGTAAAACGAGATGAGCCAAAAAGAAAAATGAATAAATAAATGCGTAAAATTCAAATAAATAGAGTAATCTAATTTAGAGAAAAATATCGCATTCGATAAAGCGACGGTAATAAATGACAGTAACGTAAAACCTTATAAGAAATATCTCATCAAACCGATAAACGCTGAAAAGACAACATTATCGCTACATTCACTTTGAAAAAAAAAAAAATGGTACATTAAGTTCGTCAATAAATAGTCAAGCTATAGCGAGCGACTGCGCGTATTTTGCAATATCATTTATATAAAGGATAAATAGTGTTACACTCAGTGAAGAACGTACAGAGGAAAACCTTTGTGCCTCTGATAAAAGGGAGAAAATAACGATGAGTCGATTTTTACTTGAATCGTTTTTGATAGATTGTTCGTTATGCAGTTGCTCCATATTACATTTTATGTCGGCGTTCTTTAACTTTGTAAGCACTGTGTATCATCTCATACGCGGTCGAAGGGATTTCTCTGAGACAAAGGTACAGAAAGCTCGTGACCTATTGTGGGCTTCAAGTGTTTCGTCTTTGTAGGTCAGGAGGTGAGTAACAGGCATGTATTCAGGAAAGATTCGAAGATTCTAGGAAAATGGAAAGTTGTGTGTCTATGTATTATTTTCTTCATGACTTTAGTAAAAGTGAAGAAATTAAAGGAATGGGTCTGTAATTTTAAGGAGTAAAGGAATCTTTGTTGGATTTAAGGATTGGAATAATTGAAGCTGATTCCGGGAAGCTGGGATGGAGGATGTTGACCAATTTAGTATATTGGGAGTAATTGTTTAGCCGAATCGAGTAACTAGAGTATAAAAGAGGGGATGAGTGGAGTCAGCGCCACGTGAACTGTTTTTTTTTTTTTTGTTTTAGTAAGAAATTCAATTCAGACGTTGAAAAAGGGTCATTGCACACTTCTTTTTGAACTGGGAAAAAGGATATGCTGTTCTGCCCTTATTTTGTATTCTAGAGTGTACGGTGTAGAAGATGACGAGAAAGATATTAGGGTGGTTCAAATATAAACCGGAATTTTTAAATAAACGCGCGAAAAATTTATTGTGGAAAAAGTGATTGCACTGGCAGTTAGACCGGTTTGTTATGTAGAGCAATTAGAACCGCGTAACCTCACGTTTTAGTGTAGTTAGAGCCATGAGTGAAAAAGAAGTACCAGTGTCTGTTGCGCAACGCATCATTATTCGTTTTTTAGTCAAAGACGACGTAAAATCCGTGGAAATTTACCGAATATTACGCGAACAGTTCGGGGATGAGTGTCTCTCCAAAACTCAAGTGTACGAGTGGTGTTCCACGTTTCGAAAAGGACGTGAAGTGGTGTCAAACATACCACATGCGCGGCGCCCAAAAACCAGCATTACAGATGAACACGTCAAAGCCATCGAACAACTCATTTTGGCTGACCGACGCGTCCGTCTACGCAATATGACCGACGAATTGGGCATCAGCATAGGTAGTATTGAGACAATAATTCATGATCGGCTAGGTTATCGCAAAATTGCAGCCAGATGGGTGCCAAGACTTCTGAATTTTGAACAGAAATTCACCGCTCGGCTCACGATGGAGACATTGGCCGAATTGGGCTGGAAAATACTTGAACATCCTCCTTACAGTCCAGATTTGTCGCCTTGCGATTATTATTTGTTTGGCCCGTTGAAAGAAGCACTTGGTGGACAACGTTTCGACAGCAACGATGAGGTGGAATCGTTCGTGCGCAAATGGCTATGTGACAAGCCGCGAGATTTTTACGAAAAAGGAATAAAAAAATTGCCGGAGAGGTGGAAAAAGTGCGTATCGTGCGAGGGGGGTTATCTTGAAAAATTGTAAAAAATATGAGCACTGTAAGTATAGAATAAAAATTTTTATGACGAAATTCCGGTTTATATTTGAACCACCCTCGATACATTTGCAAAATGGACTCCAACTGCCACCTCGTCGATGTTTGTGAGTAACGTATCGTTAATGAAGTAGAGAAGGAGAGTAGTGGTGAGACGAGAATTGCCATTTAGCGAATGTGGGAGCTTTAAGTAGGGCTTTTGCTGCTGACAAATAGTCATCGGATTACAACTATTAAAAGTAATCTAAGTTGTTCATCTCTATATGTTTATAAAAATTTTCGTAATTCTATTATACAGAATTACGTTATTTCTGTAATGTTCATTTTATCTAAATAATGTAATTGTACAATATTTTTAATTTGGGGTTCTTCGTCGTAATTTGTAATATTGTTATAAAATTTCCTTAATACGAATCGAAGATTCTCTTTAAAGTTTTATTTTCAATTACAAATAATATATTTTTTTTAAATTCATATTGTACGGGATTGCTGCTAATGCTGAATAATAATTAACATTTTCAATAAGAATTCCATAGTGAAAATAAATAATAAACTCTTATGTAAGAATTTTAAGTTTAATATAAATGAATTACAAATACAAAAATATATAAAATAAAATAATTATATTTAAAAGTGCCGACTAGTTCCGTATAACTCGGTCCATAATCATAACAGTATGATCTGAAACTAGTCGAACATTTTTTTAAATATAATTGTTTTATTTTATATATTTTTTTTATTAATTTTTTAAATGATTTGATCATTTCGACTGTTATATTTTCTGAAATTTTCTTATTAAACTATTATAAATCTTTTTATACGGTTATCTTTATGTAACGAAATACATTTTATGTTGGATAACATAATACATATTATTATTGGTTTTTTTATAATTTGATGCAAATTTATTAAAAATAATTAAAAAGATATATATTTTTTTTTTTTTCTATACGCTTAATGCAAAATGTAAAAAATTTCAAATTTTCATCTATCGAAATTCTTCTAATTTGTTTTACTTTTTGTAAATCGGTACTCATGTAAATTTAAATATTCACCGTAAATCATGTACTTTGTTTTCGTTACGTTAATTTTTAACCCATTGTTTGCTCAGAGTGAGAGACGGCGACTGGGAGCTTAGCGATCGCCGCCACATTGTATTAAAATGACGGCGATATAGCGATCGAAATGTTTACACGATCGCCCCGTAATAATCTGTTTTGCGTAGCGAAAAAAACATTTTCACCGAATAAATCCATCACTTTCCGCTATCCCTACGAATTTTTATTCTGTTAATCTGCTTTTCTCATGCTTGAGGCTATTTCGATCATTAGTCAGCTGTCACGTAGTAAATTTAGCAACAATGTTGACCGAATGTTATTTAACGTGTGACTAAGTATGCATTCTGTTCTGTAGATGAAACGTTAAGAGTACTTTCCTCGCGAATCTTTCTAATCTGACATCATGATTTTTACTCAGTACAACGACTCTTCCTATATACTTACTGCGAGTGAGTTACAAATACGATTCCCCCAGGTCGTCTGTTAGTTTTTTGCATATAACAATTTTCAATTTTTAACCCATATCGCGTTAAAAAAATTTCAATTTTCATATACATATACACGATACATAATCGTCTTCCTAATTCTGATTATCTACAATTAGTAGGAGCATATCATCAACATATGTAAAAATACCCATATATATATACATTAATTACAACGTAATTCTTAGGCTACACCCCATTCGAAAAAATGTCCCAATTATATGTAATGTTTGTTATATTTTATAGGATTTTTGTTATTATTATTTAAAAAATGTCACAATTTTATGTAGTGAAATATGTAACGAAAAATGTAATGAATAATGTAACGGAAAAGTGTCTTAATTTTATATAATGAAAGTTAAATGTTAGGAGAGGATTTTTGTGGTTTTGTTATTTTTTTTTTGTGTTGATGCCAGTAAGAATTACGTTGTAAATTTTGATAATTTTATACAAAATGTAGAAGAGAAAAAGACAGAAATGAAAGTAAGAGAGGTCAAGGGGCACAGCCCCTTACGAGGCCAAAATGGTCGAGTTTATATATATATATATTTTTTTTTTCAGCAAATATTATTTTATATATTTGTGAAATTATTACGATCTATAAATTTTCCGATAATACTGAGAAACTTATAAACCGTTTGTTAATATTTTTTTACACGTGCAATTTCCTTTATTCTTAATATATTTGTTTCCCTATTATAATCGCGTAATATATTTAACGAGCTTTCACCGAGATCTGATCTTTCTAATAAATTTACCCAGTTTTCTGCTGTAACACAGGCAGATGACTTTTTTCGGAGGTACCTAATAATAAAACTATAGATAAAACCGTTTCGTTTAAAAGTACTTTTAAATGGGCAAACAATAAAATGGCGCGAATTCTTTATGTTGATTTTACTCGCAATTTCTAGCTAGGGATATCTTTAAAACTTTAATGAAAACGTTTTATATCGGTATTGAATTAATAATTAAAGTGGACCTATGAAGAATTAAGAATTAAATTAGACGCGGTTTTGTAGTGATTATTAATTAATCGGTCGGCAGCGGGGAATATTAATAATTTTATTATTCTCGTTTATTACGGAATTCTATAATTACATTAAAATTAATCGGATAAATATTTAAACAGTGAAATCTGTCGGGAGCTAACAGCGAACGATACACAAGTTGTCCGTTAATGAGAGATCAGTACGAGTAACGAAGTAATCGCTTTCAGAATTACGTCTTCATCTATTGTGCATGAATTTTGCTGGCTTTCCGAGTTTTTCGCTTTTCTTTTTGTTTTATTCTAACAACATCATACACCTGACTGGGAACTCCGCTGTAAGTGCGAAAGCACCTGTTACTCGAGCCTACTGCAGCGAAGCGTTACAGAATATCACCTTGTGTTGGAACCAACATACACAATGGTCGACGCACGCACACGACAGCACAGGTGAGGATCTTCATTTTTCGAAGTGATTGACTGTGACTGACAGACGATAGTACTAGGTTACTATGCTGTTAATTATCAGCAAAGGATTTATTATAATTATTATTATCGTCATCGTTATTTTCGTTTTATTTTTAACTGTAATAAAGGAAAAACCAAGGGGGGATACAGTACAATGACAATAACAGTTATTATACTTGTAATCAGTGAGACGGTACTTTTGTTAGATAACATCTCGGCGCACACAGACGCACAAACACGTATAAACTGATGATGAACTTTTATAGTTCATTTTTACCGCATGTGTGTCTAAAAGTACCCTGTAATAATCAGGACTGTAATTAATGATAGGAGGGTTCGTTTCGCGACCGAAAATTTTTTCGGAAATGCGTTTCAATAAAACAGTTTCTTAAACAAAAACAAAAATAAAAAAAACAACTAACTTTAAGATTTGCTTCAAAAATTTAATGAAAATGCTCTAAAAAGTAAAAAATGATTATATAGGGCGACTGTTTATTCTAGAGATCATTTATAGAAAATTAAGTCCTATCAACTAAGGGTCAAAAATGAATGGTTATTGAGTTATAACCAGTTTATGAATTTTTAGAAAATTCCAAATTTTGCATTAAAAAAAAAAAAAAATAGTGGTAAAAAAAATACTTAACTCTAAACAATTAAAATTTATATTTTTCGAAAAGCCAATTACCTATTTATTACATTCGAAAAGAATACATGCCCAGAATTATCGCAATCTCAGAAATAAAACTATTTAAATAGCGATGATAAATTTATTTTCTAATTTATGTTCGCAATTAAACTATTATTATTTGAAAAAAATGTATGGCATTTGACGTACAAATGACAGAAATTAGTTCCCTGTTTCATTAGCTTTCTAAAAAGGTATAAATGTTATATCAATTTATACACGCGCACACAAAGAAAATCACATTAGACTGAGGAAATCCCTAAATTCCAAGAAACATACTCTAATCAATAATATTACGCTTTTGTTTCTTTTGTCACACAAGTCGGTATTCTTCATTTTCAAAAAAAAAAAAAAAAATGTCAGGTATTTCAATTAAACGATACGTCCGTTCTCGGTAGTAATTAGATTAAACCAGCTAAATGAACGGAAGTAACTGACTGAGACAGGCACCGTCGATCGTGTTCACGAACTGCCCCGATTGTTTCCGAAGTCTACCGACTTGTGCGACAAAAGAAACAAAAGCGTAATAGTATTGATTAGAGTATGTTTCTTGGAATTTAGGAATTTTCTCAGTCTAATGTGATTTTCTTTGTATGCACGTGTATAAATTGATATAACATTTATACCTTTTTAGAAAGCTAATGAAACAGGGAACTAATTTCTGTCATTTGTACTTCAAGTGCCATACATTTTTTTCAAATAATAATAGTTTAATTGCGAACATAAATTAGAAAATAAATTTATCATCGCTATTTAAATAGTTTTATTTCTGAGATTGCGATAATTCTGGGCATGTATTCTTTTCGAATGTAATAAATAGGTAATTGGCTTTTCGAAAAATATAAATTTTAATTGTTTAGAGTTAAGTATTTTTTTTACCACTATTTTTTTTTTTTTTAATGCAAAATTTGGAATTTTCTAAAAATTCATAAACTGGTTATAACTCAATAACCATTCATTTTTGACCCTTAGTTGATAGGACTTAATTTTCTATAAATGATCTCTAGAATAACCCCTTTCAAGGAATACACCGAATATCCAGCCACCTTATATATGATAACGGATGTCTTAATATGCTTAAACGAGGGAGGATATTATGATAGTTTCTAAAGATTAATACCTGTTAAAGTCGAAACGAAATTCACGCTACAACAAATAAAAAATCGTCTTAAATTTTCCAGTACTTGGCTTGTAGAAAAAGGAGTGTATTATTATAACTTATTTAATATGTTTTTTTCTAATCGTTGTAATTTAAATGTGACACTGCGATAAGCATTAATGTTTAAGAATTATCATAATATCCTTATGGAAAATACTTTGTAAATATATATCACTTTTTTATTAAATAATTATTTTTTACTAATACATTTTTATCAAATTTGCGGAGTAAATCTTGATGTGTTTTTTTTTTCTTCAAAAAAAGGTATTTTACTTTTAAATTTCTAGTGTAAATATTTTTGAACGGTAATATGGACCAACCTAAAACGATGATACTTTCTACGGTATAGTCCGCTAGGTAGTGGTATAATGTTCAAAGTCTGTCAGCTATGAACTTGTGGATCGAGCTTTGGGGCTTTCAATTAACTTCATTCGAATAATCTACATTTTTGTGTAAACTAACGTTGATAAATACTTCAAGTTACTCATGTTTATCGTCCTTCTTTAGTTTTAAAATTTTACGGGGCCATAATTTTTCTATGTTCCAATGAAATTTTTTTTTTTTATATTTTTTTTATATTTTTTGTCCGGTTACATTAATTAATAAAAGTATAAAAACACTTTTTTTTTTTTTTTCGACATTTATTTTAACGACTTCTGAGCGCATATTTCCGTCACGGCGAACTTGTAAATGACGCGCTGTTGCGGTTTTTCTTTATTGGAATTTGTATTTACTCGTGATAATTAACATCGGTAATATTTCAACTTATTATAAAAACAATATTTTAAGTATCCAATCGCATTTACTAAAAAGTCTCTAACCACATTTTTCCATGTTATTTGATGACTTCATCGATACTCGTATGGTGGTCGCACCACTGGAATATTATACTGTCGAATGATCAAAGGGAATCGTTAAAAAAAAAACGGTTTAAACAGTCAAAAGTTATGCGCGAATAAACACGAGAAACCGTATGCGACGAACATATAACCTTCATTTTTTGCAAAATGCTTTTTTTTTTGAAATTAACAACGACATTTTTTAAAGATTAATTATTTCTGTTCTTCTTTTTTTTTCACCTAAAAGAAAATAAATTTGATAGGAATCCAAAAACCATTTATTTAGATTAAGTGGTTAGCTATCGAAGAATATGTAATTTTGATTAAAATTTTTTGAAGGAAATATCTGAGAGATAGCCTGTGTGTAATAATAGATGCATTACGAATAATCAGTTTTGCCGATTCGACTAAAATGAATAAATTAAAATCTAAAACTATCCAAATTGTTTTCGCAACAATTACGCGGGGAAACTTTGAGCGGCTTTTTAGTTTTCAAAGAATTTTCAGTGCGACTGTGAACATTTAAGCAAAGTCACGACGATGTTCTCTGAAACTGCATGTGACATTTTTAAAAGATTTTAAAGATCAGTTTTTTATTTACCGGTTTGAAAGGATAAGGGAATAGTAGAACTTCAATCAATTAGTTTTCCAAGAACGAACTTAAATATTAGATAACGAAAAAGAGCTGTTTTTTTTTCATGAATATTAACTCAACTCAAGAGAATTTTTTTTTTTTTTTTAGAAGTTTCAATGTGCGCCAGCGGGATTTGAACCCCGGTTTTAGTCGAACAAATACAATTAACTATAACCAACTAGGCCGCGGCAGCTGGCTAACGAAAACAGTTTAGAGGGGGTTACAATTAAAAAAGTTTTTGTTTTACATTTGAAGACAGTAATGTTTTAAATTTAAAAATTAGGTCAACTGTTTTTACTTTCCATATCTTCGTCGTTCTTTAATTTTTGTCAAATGTCGTTTTCGCTTCAATCATAACTTCCTCCTTCTCATTTTCGCTTTTTTCCTATTTTCTCTCTACTTTGTCCTTTCCACTCAGAGGGTTGCACTTTAATTTGCGACTCCAATCGTACTTTTTTCGAATGTTTCGCTCTTTCCGACGAGCACTAGTGCTTTCACTTTCAGCTCTTAAGCCTTTCTCTTTCTACCTATCTCTTTTAAATTGGTCATGCCTAAAGTTTTCGCTCTCTTTTAGTTAACTTTTCGTTTTCTTTGATTCCTCCTAGTTTAAAAAACCAGGTTTTCTAATGCGACTTCCTTGTCGAATCACTTTAACTCTGTCTTCTATCTTATGAAAAATACAAAAAACCTGTTTGTCATTGTAGTGGAATGAGGACTGTAAGGCAGCCCATTAGAACTTTTCGCTCCTAACGTCCTTTTCCAATTTTCTCGCTTACAATTCTTGTCAATGGTGAAAGTAAATTTGTTTTTAAAACTGCGAAGATATAAACTCTTGGGAACTTTTCTCTCGATCTACTCCTATCTCTCATGTATGAAAAATGGTTAAGGTTAATTAAATTCCCTCTCTTTCAACATCTTTCTATTCATAATTTACCTCCTAAAATCGATTCTTTAACTTCTAGCTATATTCCCAACTTTTAGATTCCCGTCCTTTCTTATCTCCTATTAATTCTTCACATTTTCTTAATTCTATCCTTTTACTTGTTCAGAATTCCGTCTGTCCTTAAATCTCTCTTCAGGTATAAGTGTAACCATTCTTTCCGTTCTTAAGAACCATTTTGATATTATTAATAATACATTCTGTTCCTTTCATTTCTCCGGTTCTTCTACTCCTTCCTCTTGAAACACTATCATTATTATTCCCATCACAAAACCTTACTCTTCTCGTTTTTTCGTTCCATCTCGCTTACTCCTTGTTTTAGGAAACTTTTTGAAAGTTTTATTAATAAACCTTTCGTTCGGTAGATATACGTGTGTTCGGTTTTCATTCATACTGTATATTAGAACATTTCTGACATTCAGTCGCTTTTGTTCATCTTCCTACACTTTCTGACGTAAATGTATCCTTTAACATCCTTTGCTCGTTTTGTTTCTCTTGTTATTGACCTAATCCAGAACTCTAAATCTTTTCTCTCCTTTATACTCTGCTTTAAGGTTAATCTATCGAAGTTTACCCCTTAAGATTCCTTACGCTCTTTAATATTTACTCGATCAAGTTGTCGTTTGTCGCATATGTTTTTTTTAAAATGTTTGTTCGCACATAACACCCCCGTGTGAAGGACCGATTTTAATGATTAACTTTTGTTCATTCGAAAATGTACTATTCGGCGATGGTACCACATGAGTATATGAACATATCGATCAGCACAAATGTGTAGTAGTCCATCAAACAACTTGAAAAAAAAGCGATCTCTTCGGATAGCTTGTTTTTTAATTATCGCGATATAACACAGGCACGATTGACTTGAAATATCATCAATATTAAGTATGGAAACGTAATTTAAAAACACTGGAGTATTACTGATGTGTTAATTATTACAGACATAGATTTGAATGAAGAAAACGAAGCTTTTAAAATTTAAAAGCTTGTTACTTTCAGAAAAGTTGATTTTTAGCAAGACAAAAAGTTCTAAAAACTCTGTGAAATATAATGTTTTTTTAAAGAAAAATCTGACTTCCAGATTTACTATATAAAAATTTAATAAAAGCGCACTGGAAAGTAAAAAATAGAAAATTATTCGATAAGAAGATATATCTTATACAGTAAAATAATATATGTTAAAAGGTGATATATTATGGTAATTCTTATACGACATTATTATTAATATCTCAATTATCGGTACGCCAAATTCAAATTGCAATAATAATTAAAAACCGCATTAAATACTCATTTTCAATACTCGGATTATAGAAAACTAACAACTGTGTTATTATTATACTCAATTAATATGGTTTCTAGATATTACGATTTTAATTTGGTGTGTACAGAAATAGGTATTAACGTTGTATTATAATTATCATACTATCACTTTAAGGCAGTGGCGGATTCATGGGGGGGATAGGGGACATCCTCTCCCAAAGAACCAAAGCCTCTATGAAAAAATTTGTTATAACAGAGAAACTTAATTTATGCTATAAAAGATTTGTACGAATTTTACCCATGGACTTTAATAATTAATATTTAATACTGCTTTTTCAGTAAAACTATTAATGTTACGTTTTTATTTTGTTTTAAACCCAACTGTCATCGATCTTTTGTGCTTTTTTTATTTATTTTTAATTTTTATTTTGTAATTTTAATTAAATATAGAGGTCAATGAAAAATATACATATATAGTTAAACTTGCTCACGAACAAAGAGAATTCGAATCGGATTACTAACGAAAATAAAAAAGAAGTAAAGTCTAATAAAAATACTACCTTTCTTACTATTTCTAAATTACCATTTTAGCTAGATTTCTTTAAGTTTTTCATTATTCACCCCTAAAAATAAAACAAAATTTAAATTAAAAATTGTAATAATTATGTATTTTTAAGACATTTTTAAATTTCTAAAAACGTGGTCGCTGTTTGATTTTCTTTATGAAACAAGGGGTATTTCTTAAATTTACTGTCTATCTTAGAAGATTTTACGTAATTATATAATTCCCCCTCCAAATGTCCTTATAGTCCACCCCGTCCAATGTCATTCTGGATCCGCTTCTGCTTTAAGGAATTTTACTGTAAAATATATTATTTCTTATCGAATAATAATTATTATTTTTCACTGTTTAGCGCCTTTTTATTAATTTCTTTTTTTAGTAAATCTTGAAGTCGGCATTTGAAACATTTTAATTCACACATTGAATAAAATTCTTTTTTCGCATTTTTCGCGCTCCTCTTTCCCGTGTTCGCTAAAGTGCAATAAGGAAAAGAAAGAAAATTAATACAAAAATAGGTGTATTTTAAAAATGAATAATATTTCGAGAAAATATTTCATCATTTTTTTAAATTTTAAATAGTTTTTAACGCTATTTTAATATGTTAAAATGCACTTTTGCGCGTGTAATGTTTTTAGAGATTTTGTCGAATTTTTAAAACGCAATAAAATTAAGACGACAATGGTTGAGTTCGAAATTGAAATTATATTCCAAAATATTTTTCACTTATTTCGACGTTCCTTTGGATCTCTTTCCCTGCGTCACATTAGCGGCGCCGTTGCTTCTTAATGCGTTTTTATTAAATTTATCTAGCAAATCTCAAAGTCGTTTTTTTTATTATATGCACAGTCTGTATAAAATATCATCGATATTTTCTAAACTTCACACAATGAACGCACTCGGTTTATACCGCCAGGCCTGGATTTAGGGGGGCTCTAGGAGGTGCTGCAGCCCCGGGCCCCACCATATACAGGGGCCCCCAAGGGACACCCACTTCCAACATGTAATAAAAAATTAATCTATCATTTGTCATCATACATCAACTTTATTTAAAATAAATAGAATTAACTTTACAGGAGTAAGTGCACTTTTTTAATACATTTATTTGTTAATAATTTTGGATCCATTTTTATTTCCTCCTAGAGGAGTAAACTTCGTAATAGTAAAATTTTGAGTTTTATGTAAAAACGTACCAGAAATTTGTTTTAAGGTATAACGAGTCGGAATCTACATTTTTAGGAAATGTCTGTATGAATGTGTGTGCGTGTGTACACGCGCAACACACGCGCAACACACGCTCACACATTATCCTTTTATGCAAATCTTTGGTTAAAATTTACTGAAAAATTCATTGTTTACAATTATATATATATATATTTTTTTTAACATCGAAAATTCTACTAGTTTTGTTTACATTAATAATTATATGTTGATTCGTGAATTCAAAATAATATAATTAAATTAAATTAAAGAAAATTTAGTTATTCTATAAAACTAATAATTTTGTCACTTCCGAAAAGGGCCCTCTAATATTTCCGTAGCTCCGAGCCTATATACCGCAGTTATTTGATGAAGCTGGAGACTTTGCAAACATTGCATCCAGTTTTTCTGTTCAATGTTTGTCGTAATAATAACCGCAGCGTGATCTCTGCCGGTATTATAAACGTCTCCTTTTTCGAATGGTACTTCGTCTTCGATGTTTTGATGGCATAGCACGACTGAATATTTAGATGCTGTTCTAGTCAATGATTTTTTTTTTATGCTTTTGATTTTAATACTCTCAATCAAAGATTTTTCGGATATCGTTGGATTTACTTGTTGGTGCGTGGTTGGCATATACGTGGAACTTGGTCATTATCGTCTAAAATGCGGAAATTGCGTTCGCAATGACTGTAGTACTTTTTTGGAAAAATGCTTCGAAAACTAATGTTTTCTAATTTGTGCTCCTCTATGCGCTAACGCTCCCTCGTTATAGCAAAATCTATAATTGTAGTGATTTAAAAAAGCCTTCGCTTAACGGTTGCAGTTTACCGCTAAAATAAGCAGCGAGAGACATAATATTTGAATACCAAGCTGCTAGTTTCAAAATTGGCTTCTGTAAACGATTAAATCACATCTTGCACAGAGATAGCCTTAATATTTTTACCGTCTGCGTCTCACTCCGATAACTGAAATAAAAGAATATAAAAAAAAAGGTATACAACACGTTAATAAACACCTGCAGTGATTATTATCACTGGTAGCAGCAGCAGCAGCATTTTAAATTAATACGTGAATTACAATATTGCACAAAAATAAAACAAAACGACCAATAAGAATGACTTTGTGAATAAATTTTCTAATTAAATTTGTTATTTATATTTTCAATACATATACATATATATATACAAGCGAATATATGAAAAAAAAAAAAAAAACTGACGACGAAGGAATTTCACTTTGTTCAGTCTTTACCACTTTAGTTATCTCGGATATATGGTAATGCGATTTAGGCAAATAGGGCTGCTTTCTTGCCGAACGAAATAAATCAACGATAACGAAAATACCTGCGTGGGTTAATAAATTAGCCTAAATCACTTTTAAGCTCTGCAATTTTCATTAACGCGTTTATATTAGTACATGAACTGCGCTTTGCGTTTAGAAAATGGTCTTAATCTGAACGTTGCAAAGTCATAAATTCAACTTGTTGCGTTTATTCTATTTTCCGATCTCGTTCGAAGTATACCGTGTGCCGAAAATTCCGCGTAAAATAATCATTATCGTCATTGCATAATGTGGCAGTGAATAGTTAAATAATTTTTTTGAATAATGTTTTGCTCGCAATTTACATGCCGTATGCGCAGCTAGCTCGTTTGACTCTTAAATGAGGAACTCTATTTGTGTGCTTTACACGGTCGAAAAGCTAATAAATGACGCCGGTTAATTTTACCACATCGCGCGCACCCTGCATCGTACTGAATATTAATCCAGGTCGCATTTATTCGTGCGATCAGTTTAATTCCACATATGAGAATAAACACGCTGTGACCGAAGAAACTCTTCCCCCTCCGGTTATATTTAATTATTCGTTCCCTTTGCGCTAGTTATGGCCTTCCTTTTCAAATCTAATTATCATTATTTTTACATACATACAATATATGTAAGTATATATTGTTGTGTAGGCGCTGTTTGTGTCATTATGACGGAGCGCGGAAGAAATGATATATTATACCTGCGCGTAGGACGTGAATGAGCTTTGGTACATTGTTACACGTACTATTTAGATCTTCGATGTCTTCGCCCGGTCTATTAGACCTGTAGAATTCTGTAGCCGAAACGAATACTTTTAAATTTTCGTGGAAATCGAGACGGAATTACGAAACAGTTTATCGAACGGGGAATGGTTTCAACTTTTTTCGTACGAGATATGAGTATGACGGTATGGAGTCTATATTACAATATGGCCGTCTCGATTTATAATCATCGGAGTAGAGAACGGTTAATATTTGAGCTTGAAAAATGTATATATTCAGAGTCGGGTATTTTTGCGATTTGATCTGTTGTCGCGTTTCGCGCCAATTCTTAAACTGGTGGGGAAGGACAGAAAGTCTTTTCAGGCGAAAAAAGGGCTAAATGACGCATTGGAGGGTAAATGCCACGTGAGCGAGATAACGGTCGGAGATTTTTCATTGTGAATGACAATTTTGTTGAGTACAATTTGTACCGATTATTTAATCACGAAAATATTATACGTCGGGCAATATAATCGATAACACAAACATTAATATGCCACGTTGAAAGAAGTAAATAAAAATAATAATTTCAAGTTTAAAATAAAACGGATGCAGAATGTAAAATTGGACATTATCGAAAATTTGTCTAGGGGTAACTAATTTAACGGGGCTGTGAATGGGCTGATATATAAAATAAGGTATTCTTTTTTCCTTTCTTTTCTTTTCTTTTCCATCGGATCATATGAGAGGAATGGAAGGACGCGAATGATCAACAGAGAAAGGAAAATTATAGAATTACCAATGTTAAGTATGGCGGGAAGGAGCATCTGCGATAAAATCGGGATCGCCGCACGTTATATTGATTTTTCTGAAGTGATATTAAACATAAAGAAGGTCAGTGTCAAGCACGACGTTTCATGCGCTGGATCGAGATAGTTGAAGTACCGTTTTGTTTCTTATAGCGCGAGCCTTCCATAACGCCTGCCGGAATAATCATTTTCTTCCATTTCGAAAATCCAAAATTTGAAATATAGGCAAAATATTCCGGTCGCGAATTCAGCTGATTTTTTTGCAGTACACCAGTCGCTAGAATTTGTAACTTCTGAGACGCTTTCTCCTTCATTTGTTGTCATTTCAATTTGTAAAAGTTGTCCAGAATCTTTTATGTTTTTTCCAAATCCGCATTATTCGTGGTTTTAAAAATCCTATTAACACCGATTTTCGAGACCGTGGTTTTAGCGGTATTATTATAATTTTAAAAACTAGGCGGAGCTTTGCCTCTTGCTCGTTTCGCTGGCCAACGGCCATGCACTGATCACTCGAGCATCCCCACACCCTCAACTTTTATATAATAAAAAGAAATCATAACTCGAACGCATACGTCCGAAATTACGGAAGTGCCCGTTTACAATGATATGAAAAAAAAACCAAAACAAATCTGCCTTCATATTCGTGTGGAAAAATTCCTTTTTAAATATAGCTAGGAATAAATTAAATTCTTTATTTAATAAGATTTAATTCTTAATTTAATAAGAATAAATTCTTAATTTAAGAAGATTAAATTCTTAATTTAAGAAGATTAAATTTTTAATTTAATAAGATTTAATTCTTAATTTAATAAGAATAAATTCTTAATTTAAGAAGATTAAATTCTTAATTTAAGAAGATTAAATTTTTAATTTAATGAGATTAAATTCTTAATTTAATAAAATTAAATCCTTAATTTAATAAGATTAAATTCTTAATTTAAGAAGATTAAATTCTTAATTTAAGAAGATTAAATTAAGAATTTAAGAAGCCAGCTCTACCGTGGCGTAGCTGGTTAGGTAGTGGTGTTTTGTTCGGGTGTAACCGAAAATTCGATTCCCACTGTTGCACATTGACACTTTCAAAAATATCACTTGCGTTGGGTTAATGTATTCATAGTTGACGCGTCCAAAAATAAAATTAAAAAAAAAAAAAAAAATAATTTAACAACATAAAATTTGTTAAGTAATAAAAATAAAAACTCAACCAACTGTATTATTTTTGCGATATACTATTAAGAAAATCGCATTATTCTAAAAATTGTTATTTTCGCGGGGATTTAAATATAGCAGCCGGGAATAAATGAAATTAAGAATTTAACAGCATGAAATTTGTTAAATATTAAAAATAAAAACCCGAATCAATTACATTATTTCCGGGACTATTAAGCAAATCGCATTATTCTAAAAATCGTTGTACGATTCAAAACCTTTTTTATACAATAGTAAGAAAATTTCTGCGCTCTTTTTTTAAAAATGTTTCCAGAAAACGGCGCCTTACGGGTCGCCCCCCCCCCCCGTTCATAAATAAAAGTGAATTGAGGACCAAAAATTCTACGTCTTTTTGTTTTCGTTTTTTGGGCTCGTCGACTACAGAGACCTCCACCCAGAAACGATAGGACGAAAAATTTTAGTGTTTTATAACGGGAAACGGGAACTATAAAAACTTCGAAATCGACGTGTTGTTTAATTTTACTTGGAGTTCTTTTTGCGCGAGCTTTTTTTTTTTTGTGTTTTTTTCCCTTACAAAACAGGTTGTACATTTACCTCGTCAGCGACACTTGTTGACGTGCTAATAAATTTATAGCAGCGCGTACACCGGTTTCGTCAATATTTCTTTGTCGAAGAACTAAGTACTATGCTCAGAATTTCCCTCATTGCATAGCCATTACTCACGTCTAGATGTTTCGATGTATTATGCGTTCAGGGAGACATTTTTCTTTTTTCCCGGCACGTTTCTAACGTGCAACTACTGCATGTGTACAGTTTCCAATTCGAATACTAAAAGTTTTAGTATAGGATATAGAAATTGTTTTTGGGTTTAGGACACCGACATTTTTAAACTTTTCCGTAAAAGACACGGTCTTTTAAATAGCGTATCGGCAAAAGAGTTGAATGTGTTTAAATAAAGTACGGTTGGGAGACGGCAAATAATATTATCAGAGTGTGCGGACAATGATGATGATTACACGAAGTCAATGGACAAGATGGAAAAATGGATTGAAGTAATGAATTTTGTAATGTAAGCGAATTTTACCGAAGGACGGATACACGAAGCGAGAATATTTAAAAAATTTGATCTATCCCCTTCTGAAACGCTCACATACTAGTCCGGAAAATAAAATGACCCTGTTATTTCGTGAGAACGAGGTGACTTTTAAAAAATTTTAAAAACACACTCTTCTATTAAAGGAATTTTGAAAAGAATCATCGATGCGGGGGTCGCTGAGAGATATGAAAACGAGTAGGAACACGAATAACTTTTAATGATATCACCGGGAGCGAGAAAGAGGAGAGAAACGGAATAAGAGAAATTCTAATATCTAGAACAGCGGTTTCCAAAGTGGGTTCACTTTCCGCGAAAGGGTCATCAAGGTTGCCTTCCCGAACTAGCTCCAAAATTTCTGGATTTCTTGTGTGGAAAAAAACAATGTTGAATGTTTTCGACTTTTAAATAAAATTCTGCTATAGGAAAACATGATACAATTACCCGAATTGAAATTTAGAACATCATTAGTGTGAACATTTGGCGAACCTGTTAAAATCTTTGTCAGAATACTTCCTCCGAATACCGATAATGACACATCGACCGAGTACGAAATCCATTTATCAATAAAGATAAATCTGAAACTTTATCAATGCTGGAATATGAATCACTCCGATTGTGATATTCAGGGTTCAACTGCTTTAAAATACACATTTAAATCAGTGTGACTTAAAGGAATTTGGGGTTAGTAATAAAAATGAGTACCCCTCTCAAGTATTTTTTTTTTTTTTAACTCCTCTTTGGGCATGTCAACAAAGGATCTTCGCCCCGAACCGAAAGGAAGGAGAAGGATCAGTTAAATGTAGATTCGATCAGTTATTGATAAGATAAAGGAACTGTGGATAGGAACAACTGAGATCGACGTAACTCCGAGAAGACTTATTTTAACTCTGCTGCTCCCTTTTATAACTACGTATAGATGCGAAACAGGCTTTTCAGCTTACCCATCATATACGAAAAAAATAAAATCAGGAGCGAATTGCATGCTACTCCGGATGTACACATAAAACTAAACCAAGTTTTAAAACCATTATTAGCAAAACAGTGAAACAATTTCATTCTTCACATTAATTTGTTTAAAAATTTTTTATTAAATAACTTTATTTACATATTTGAAATTGCGATACCTTTTATTATAAGTCAATCGAATCTCTGGAATAATCGTAGTAAAAGTTGTAAGTAAAAAGAAAACAATCAAATTTTGTTTACATATCAATAATTACTTATTAAGTTTTGGCATTAAGGGTTTCATAAAATAAAATAAATTTAATAAGGGTTCGGCGATCGTAAAAGTTTGGGAACAACCGTTGGTTTAGAAGACTGCGACAAAACACTAGAACACAGAGAGTTCTTCGGAGAGAAGGCAATGCGCGATCTGAATGAGTTGCGCAATTACTCTGAGATTTAGGTGCGTTCGTAAATATCAGTAACGACACGTGTACCGAAATCGGCATCAGGCAGAACTGTTGATGGGACGCGAAAATAAAACGATTAATAAGTAATTGATGTTTGCGTCGAACTTGAAGTCAGACGTGTGTGTGTGTAAGTCTTGACTGAACTATGGGACGCGTAAAATGGTGTGTCCGTTCACCGCTATTTATAGGCGGTATAATTTCAAAGATAAAATCGGATTCAGTCGTAGCATTCAGTAATCTACAGGCTGTGGATTCACAAACCTATCTGATGAATTCAGTTCAATGCAGTTTTGATGCTGAAGAAATTACGTTCAAAAAGATAACACGAAAAATTCTACAATAATAACGCAAACACACTATAAGCGGCAGTGTATTAATTTTTTAATAGTAATTCTCTATAAGTGAAAAATTACGGGAAATACGAAAAACACTCAATAATTTGAAATTAACTGCGCGTCAACTGGGGGGGGCTTAAGTGAAATTTTTGTGTGTATTTTCAGCGCGCGGCAGAGGGATTCGTATCAAACGCTGTTGCCTAAACGTCACGCTAGCCGGGGCTTTTCTTTTTCTTCATTCGGATAGTCTTACTCGCCGAAAATGTTAAAACTACTACCTTTTGCACTAATTGATAAACCAGTTTTAGCTGATAACGAGAGTTACACGCCGAACGAATTAACAACTGGTTTCTACATTCTGATAGTAAAAGTATATAATGAAAAACATGATAAAAAAACAAAACAAAAGAGTACCGTTCACGACACTTAAACGACGTGCGTATTGGCGGCGTTTTGTTCCGCGCCGTAGTGTACGCAGTCTGTCGGTATTCTCTGGGTTCCGCTACTTTTTGACTTACATACATTTCGGGTTATTAATAATTTTCAAATTAATAGCGCAACTGATTTTTATTTTCCCTTTTCTAGTATTACAAGATATAACAACAGCGGGGGGCATATTCCTCCGAAAAAATATATTCAATGTTTATATTCTTAAGATGTTTCGTACACTTGTATTTATTAATGATTCATTATTTTTATTAAGATGCAACCGGCGTTGTCTATCCAATTAAATGTCTTACCTCATTACTGTTCTTACCATTCAGCTATTTACCGTAGAGGAGGAGATTGTAAGAAAATTCACTGCTCCGTGCTACTTGTGTTACCGTGGAGGAACTGTTGAATTATTACCTATTCGTCCAGTTCCGGTATATTTGTTTCCCGGCGAAAAAATTGAAATTTTTTTACAGGTCCCCTAGTAATAATAATAATAAATAGACATTATTATATGTGTATACAAAAAATACGGGTAAAGTGAGTGTCCTGTATGTCCTTGATATGAGGTAATTAAGAGCTCATAATGCATTACGATTTTATAGATCCGAAGAGGGTATTGTGAGTCAGTTCCTTTCTCATGGAATTTCGCTTTCCCGGATTTCACCGATATTCAATTATTTCGAGCCGGGTAAAAAAAAAAAGAAAACGCTGTTTTTTTTTTTAAACATATTCGAAGTTACCAATTAACGCGCGTAATATAAAAAACAAAATGCACGAGCTATCACACGCCAAAGGCAAACTATTACAACTTGAACTACACAGGGCTATAGCACACCAAGGGGCAACTATTGCAACTTGACACAGGCTACATTTGTTTTATAAACACTACAATATGATAAAGCAAAGAAAAATACCTACCATTACTCACCGCCTATTTAGTTTTAAAATTTTATAATGCCATATTTCTCCTATATTCTAATCAATCCTTTTTTTGTTCGATTTTTCCGTGGTTATATTAATTAATAAAAGTACATCTCTCAAAAAATAAATCCATTTTTTTGACATTTATTTTGGTAACTACTACCAAAAGGTTATATCATCAGAGTCAGCCGAAATTGTCAAGAATTATACACATTAAGATACTGGCGAATTTGTCTACGGGGGTTTCAATTTTCTTCATCCGGTATTTATTCGTGATAATTACCAATATTGCAATTTTTTCTTTTATTAATCCGACTTACGTCTCCCCGCGATAATCCGGATAAAAAAGCTATAGACTTCCTCCAACCTGCTCGATTTTCTTTACAGAATCTGTTGCGATATTAAGAGCCGTTCTTTACATATCCTTAGTGCGAAACAATAATAAGTTTCTAATCATCTCCGATACTAAGAGTGTTTTACAGACTATCTCATCTGTTTTTCCTCATCCTTCTTGTGATCCTATCATTATCCTTAACCTTTTCCAAACTTCCCATATTCAGATTGAGTTCCTTTGGATTCTAGGCCATGTACCGGTGTATAGAAGGAAATGAAAGAGTTGATCATCTCGTGGTGTTAATGGACTACTCCCCATTAATAAGTTCACCTGCTAATAATTTACTTGCATTATCTAAAAAATTCCATTATAGATTTTTGTCAGACTCATACCCTCCTTTTCTAATCAATTTTCCTCTTAAATTTTTCTATTCAGCCATATCTTCCAGTTAATAATCCGCTTGGTTTCATGAATTTCCGTCTTTGCAGCGCTATTTTATTTCCTCTTTATGTCGGTTGCGTTTCGATCATTGCTTGCTTCCTTCACCTTTCTATCGAGTTTCAGACTCTTCTTATTGTCCGTTACATCCTCCCCGTGATATCCACGAATGTAATTCTAACCACATTCTTTTCGAATGTTCTGTCGTCTGAACGTTTACTTCTCTACTCTGCATCTGTTCTCTCCTTTCCTTCGTTAACTGTTGTCGCTCCCCTTGTATTCTTCATTGATGCGATATCTGACCGCATACGAATCTAAATAATTAATTCAGCAATACTTCTCTTTTTTATCGAACACGGGTCAATGCTCTTTGTCAGCGAGCCAAAAAAAAAAAAAACAAAAAAAAAACTAAAAACTTTTTTTCTAAGGAGCTCCTCTTTTTTTTTTTTAGCGTTTATTTTAATGAAACTACCGAGAATCTTCACGGCAGGACAGGACGCAGTATACTTTCGAATGAACAAAGAATCATTCAAATCGGTCTTGTTCCTGGGCGAACATAAATACAAAACAGTTTCAGTCAAAAGCATGATGTTTCATGCGCTGAAGATCCCCCCACCCCACCCGTATATTAAGTTAAAGATAACCGTAATATTTTTAGGTACATTCGCATAATACTAAATTCAAAACTAAGAAATCTGTTTTTTCGTGTCGCAAACAGGAAGAGATACGTCACTTTTTGCGGTTTTTTTTTGAACTTTTCCCCAACTTCGTAAGTTGCGTTAAGGCAATACGGCTTCGTTTTCGACAAATTATCTTTCCATCGATATGTCACATGTCGGGAAAAAAAATTTTTTTTTGCAAAACTTTCGAGCTTTCGGCGCTGCGAAGGTCTCTAAATATGTAGTTGTAAGCTAGCCTATAATTTTCCTACAAAGCGTTGGTTCTTTATGCATACATTTGCGATACGTTGTTTTGGTTTCCTTCTTTCTTTTTTTTTTTTGCCATTTTTGGCCCAAAAGGAAATTTTTTAACCGTAATTTTCTGATTTTATGAAAGAGTTTCTGTGTTTTAATATTCTGAATTTCACTTTTAACGGGTTATTATCTGGCTACGAGTTTTTAAGGTTAATTTTTGAGGTACTTGTATTAAATTCCGTATTATATATTCTTGACGGTTTTTTCGGTTTTTTGTTCCATAAAAGGTAATCGATTAGCTTAAAGTTATAGATATTTTGTCTTAAAGGGAATTTTAAGTATAATTTACGAGATTCAATTTTGAAGTTTATAGGTGTCAAGCGGTTCCAGAGCTATCGCATATTTTAATTGAATATTTTTGTCGTTTCTAAACCACCTTATTAGGGACTATTCCGAACATTATACGTGTACGGAGTTCTAAAAACACAAAAAAAATCATACGTGTGACGTACATCGCCCTCGCCTTTTTAAATTCGGTAAAATGATTTGATTTTTTTCTTCGACTCGGTAAATTGTAATAGTAAATTGTAATACACAGCGTACGGCACTCGTATTTCTCGGAAAAAGATCGATTTCTCGGAAATACGATTAATTGACAATTTTGTTCGGGAAGCGTGCGAGATGAAAATTGCGCGGGTGAATTTATTACGCTGCGAGAAGGTTGTAAGCTCTTAATTATCGCGAAGGATATATAAAATAACGCGAAAGCATAATGATTCCCATTTATTTTTCTTGCTTTATTTTCACCGTTAATTATTTCGCTGAATTTGGAAGGGTAACCAAAAACTAAAATTAAGAGCTTATTTTTCTTTTCTTCGCTTTTTTGCTCGGCTTTTGGATTCCATTATTGAAGGTAATTCAATTAATTAAGCCTAGCAAAGGTAAAAGACTATAGTACATTAACCGAGTTAGGAAAAGTCAAGGAGGTTTTTTGTATCGTACGACCTCTTTCGTTTATATATCGCGATGTAGATACCAACACGTTTTCTTAATCGAAAACGTTCGAACGGAATTCTCGCCACCGAAAAATCCGTTGTTGTCCGCAGTGTGAGCGAGCCCATCAAAAAGTAATTTTGTGTTTGGACTGAAATGAAGTATGATCGAAAATTATGGCGCCTTGTTATAACAGAGGAACTTAATTTATGCTTATAAAAGATTTGTATGAATTTTACCCATGGATTTTAATAATTAATATTTAATACTGCTTTTTCAGTAAAACTATTAATGTTACGTTTTTATTCTATTTTAAACACTACTGTCGTCGATCTCTTTCTAATTTATTTTTAATTTTTATTTTGTAATTTTAATTAAAAATAGAGTTCAATGAGAAATATATATAGTTAATCCTGCTCACGAGCAAAGAGAATTCGAATCGGATTACTAACGAAAATAAAAAAGAAGTAAAGTCTAATAAAAATACTACCTTTCTTACTATTTCTAAACTACCATTTTAGCTAGATTTCTTTAAGTTTTTCATTATTCACCCCTAAAAATAAAACAAAATTCAAATTAAAAATTGTAATAATTATGTATTTTTAAAGCATTTTTAAATTTCTAAAAACGTGGTCGCTATTTGATTTTCTTTATGAAGCAAGGGGTATTTCTCAAATTTACTGTCTATCTTAGAATATTTTACGTAATTATATAATTTCCCCCTCAAAATGTCCTTCTGGATCCGCCCCTGATAGTGCCATTCGAATTTCACTGAAACGTTGCTTGCTTTTTTAGGGCTAGCGTTAAATTTAGATAGGTTCTGCACATTGGAAATTGCGAAAACAATATGTTGTCGACTTATCGAGTGTATCGAATAGAATTAAAAATATCGATAACTGCCAATAATTATGTATTGATGTTTAAGAAGAATTCGGTTGAAACGATCGTTATCGTTTATTAATCGCAAGATCAAGTGGGTTCATATGAATGCTAAGTCGGGCGACATGTTTATTTGCTTGTTTTTTAATTTCATCCTCCACAGACATGACATTCAAGTCATTATGGAGGGTATAATTTGAGACGTACCAGGGGGCTGCAGTAGTGGTTCTCAATACCACCCTATTTTGATATCGTTGTATTTTCTGTAAGTTCGATGTTTTTGCGCAGCCCCACCACAGCTGTATACCGTACAGCCAGATCGGTTTTAGAGCTACTATTTTATATAATAGAGTTTTATTGTCGTAACGATAAGCCCGATCTCTTAGCTAACAGCCACGACATGGTTCTAGTTTTAAACCTGAAATGCTCCATTTTTTTCTGAATGTGACTAACCCGGATTAGCCTAGCGTCCAAGTGCATGCCTAAATATTTTACGTTATTATTGATATTTAGCATTACGACGTTATTTATTTTGATTGGCAGACGTTCAATTTTTCGATTTGTGAATGAAATATGCGTCGACTTACTTTCATTGACTACTATATGCGCCATCGTTTTAGTCAAATTTCCACATGCCGAAGTGACTCCTGCAGTTTTTCTGTGGCTGTGTTTTCACACTTATCAACGGCCAAGATGGCTGTGTTTTCACACTTATCAACGGCCAAGATGGCTGCGTCATCCACGTACAAAGCTACTTCTGTATTATCCAGCATGGGGAAGTCGGTCGTGTAGATCAGGTACAATATTGGACCCAGAACGCTCCCCTGCGGAACCCCGGCCCTTATCGGAAAAATATCTGACTATTCATCGGTTATTTTCACTCGAAAATATCTTTCTTGTATATATGATTTAAATAGTAGATAGTAATGAGGAAGCAGAAGTTTAATTTTATACAATAATCCTTGATTTCATTATCGAAAGCCTGCTGGACATCCAGAAACGCGGTCGTACAAATATTCTTGTTTTCCAAACTATTTTCAATAATCTTCGTTAGTCTGTGACTATAGTGTTGTGGTGCTTACGAAAACCAAATTGAAAATCGGGAATAATTGTACTGTTAGATAATATTGGAAACAATCGTTTTAAAATTAATTTTTCCACTATCTTTGAGGGGACAGGAAGCAACGAAATGGGTCTATATGATGAGACCACCTCGGACGGTTTATGTTTAACGATCTCCGTGCGATACAGTAGTGTATGTTCTTTAATCGACAAATGCACAAGTATTATAAATATAACTGCTTTAATATTCGAACGTATTAATGGTCAAAAAACAAACATAACGATCGTTTCATAAAATGTTTTAAGCGTTAATGAACAAACATTAGCAATTACCGATATTTTTTTATTCTATTCGATAATCGATACTAAGTCAACAGCATATATTGTTTTCACAGTTAACGACGTCAGACGTGCGGACGAAAAACGCTGTATTTCCTCTATAGCAACTATTTTACATACGATACAAATAAAAATAATAATTTTTTTCTATTGACTTTTTCACAACGCAACTGCCATTGTGGACGTGATATTGACTAAATTTTACTCCTCGGTCAGTATTAAAAATAGAAAAGATACATGTGCAACAAATTATGACCTTACACGAACTAAAATTACAGAACGCAATAATATGAAAAAGGGAAAACCAAAAAAAAAAAAAAAACGGTAATAGGAGCTCTAGATCTTTTGCGCTATCACTGTTTTCATCTTTTTTATTTTGTTAAATTAAATTAGCGTGCAAATGAAAGGATTAAGAGATTTTATTATTTTTAGAGAAGGTACTAAGAGTGTACGTGGTTTATTTCGCCGTTAACCTATTTAGTCAGCGGCGAAATAGGTGTGTATGTGTGTACAAAAGAATGTTCTACTCGGAGAAGCGAGTTCGTTGCTCGCCGTAGGAGAATGGAATTATATGAGACGAATTGTAAATTTATATTTATTGTGGTATACCGGCTGACTTTGAACTTTGTTCGAAAGTTCAGATTTTAGCAAACAGTATTTGGCTAAAACCGATTTCGCTTCGCACCTCTTTTATTTGCCGAGGAATTAATGGTAAAAAAAAAAAAAAATTAGCGATGGGCGCAAACATAGATGGAACGCGTCCGTGTATTTGCTAATATCGTCACGGAAGAGGTAAGGACAGTGATTCGGAGCGCAGATAGACATGTGCAACGTTGTATCGCCGCTAAGCGGTAATTAGTAGTTGTCAAACGTGGTGCTGTTAGTAAAATCAGTCGCAGATTAGTAATCAACTGAGCTCCGCGTTGAACATGCTCAAAACCCGTTGAAAATATACAGCTCTGCGTCTGTGTGCGCTAGGATGGACTGTTTACGCGGGAAGAAACACAGCGACCGTGTTTTACCGTTATATCTTCTCGGAGGAGAATCATTTCTTTTTCTACCTTTTTTTTTTTTTATTGTCTATTTTTACTTTTTACATCTGCCGGTTCCGTCGAAAATTTTCAGCGCCGAGATATAGCCGGTGTTCAATTAGCAAACAGCGACGACCACTTCAGTGTGCACTTACGAGGGGAGATAGGGGCCGCCACAGGTAAATCTTGAGACCGAAGATAGGCGGAGTTGGCGAATCTCGCGAATAAGCAGGTCGACCGCTATCTCATTCTGGTAATTATAAAAGCGGTACCAGCGGGGCTTTAAATTTGGCAAAGCCGGCCGAGGGATATTTTTCGACTTGGCACGTAGCGAAAAATAAACCGAATGGAAAGTTAGATTTAAATTAATATCGCGAATGAGAGGGAGAAAGAAAAACGAATGCTATGTAACCGGGCTTGCCAAGTGACCAAGCGGCTGAATGGTTTGAGAAAAAAAAATCGATTACAATGTATCGACGCGATCTCGCAGATAGTGCCGCTGGCGGTAGAACATTATAATTTCGGTATCGCGAAGCAGAATTAATTCGATCAATGAATCACACTGGCCCGATGCGGAATGATAATTGCAATCGGAGAAATGCATGAAGCTTCCTGCAGATAAGACTTTGCTCCATATACGGCGGCTGTTAAAGTCCGAATATAATGTTTTTTAATGTAAATATTTATGTACTTTTTTTTTTAAAAAAAAGGTAAACTTTAAAAGAATAATTAAAAATTAAAAAAACAAAAAAAAAAACAAACATCTATAAGGTGGACTTTTTTTAATAGACCAAAAATTAGCACAGCGTGCATTGCGTGACCGACAATAATTTGTTATGAAATTTCGAATGCCGTAGGGAATAACCTCGATTAAGAGGTTACCGCGCAACTTGTAAACAATTTTTTTAATTTTCGGCGTGCTGGGCTCGGTTTAAAATTTTTTCCGTCACGAAGATGGGTCACGAAATTTTTTAATGATTCCCGCTTACAATCAATCGCCAGTTAGGCGCTATGGTAAACATTTTATTTGCAATTGACAGTTTCAATAATTTTACTAAAACGAATTATTGGTCGTATGTACCATCCGGAAGACGTATTTCACAATGACTTTCTGCACAAAAGGTATCCATGGATATACATATATTAGGCATACGCAGTAAACGGACACCTTTAAGTGAACGATCAAGAGAGAAGAGTACTCAAAAAAAAAAAAAAAAAAAAAAAAAAAATACGATCAGCGTGTCATGTATAAATCAAGAAGTAGAGAAGGGTGGAGGGGACAAAAAGTAGGAGATATAAGTGAGAAACGGAAAAGCGATGAAGAAAGCAAACTGTGTCCAAAGCGTAGACTACAGATTTGTAAACGCCGTAGAGAAGCGAAAGTTGAGAAACGCAGGAGGAGGCGGAAGATAAATGGAATCAGGATGAGAAAAAGAAGAGGAAAAAATAGAGGTATTCGGTAATTTAGAATAAGAAGTTGCAGAGAATAATGAGATATTGTTGGATTTAAAAATACTAAAAAAGCTTCCGGTAGAAGAAGCCAAACACGAGTTAGCCGATCTGCAAAGTTGTTCAGTCTCTGAGTGCCTAGGTACGTCTATAAGAAACCAGTTATTCGGACAGACTAGCGAAGAGAAAGATTATGAAGCAGTCAGTAAAATGGGAAGTGGAGGATAGCCTGTAGCAGCTTTGGGGAAATCTGATAAGGACATTCTGAAAAATGAGATAGGAAGAGACAAAATGACCTTTAAAACAGCGGTAGACTCGGCGTACTGAACAAAATTAAGCCACCTAGATTTACACAAAAATTTGCTGATGACATTAGATCACGTCTTAACTTACATCCAAAGGTTATTTTAGTTGGCGATCTAAATGCTAAAAGTAGAATGTGGGGTTGCTTCAACAACAATTTAGCAGGTAATATATTATTCAATATGTCCACTCGGAATAATTTTCAAATAATGGCTCCTCGAGAACCTATTTACTTTCCTTCTTCAAATCAGCTTCGACGCAGTGTTTTAGATCCAATCGTAGCAAAAAATGTTAGTGCAAAACTCCCCGTTACGTTTGATCATCTTATCTTTGATCATAAACCAATGTTTACGATTATTAATAATGCAAAACAGCTCTTAAATAGTAAGTCGTATCTAGACTTTAGTAATGCGGATTGGGATAGTTTCAAAAAATATATCTCAGATAGTATTAATTTAAATCAACCAATTAAAGATAATTCTGATATTGATAGCAGGTTGAATAACTTTACGAAATTAATTACTGACAGTATTAATCTATTTATACCAAAAAAGACGTGTCAGATGTTCCCGCAAGTTTACGTTCCGAGTATTGTCCGTAATATAATTAAACTTAAAAACTATGTTCGGAGGATTTATACAAAATACCGATTTCACTCTAATATTGGTTACCTGAAACCTGTAATCAAATTCTTAACAAAAATAGTCCGATTTGTACTTAGAAAAACCAAAAATGATAAATTTCAAAAATTTCTAACGAATGTTAATACACAAGATAAAAGTTTATGGAAAGTATGTTCGCGGTATAGTAAGAGCTATGGGGTGATTCCACCGCTATTTGATTCTGATCTTAACACGTATGTTTATAAGGATCAAGCAAAAGCGGAGTTGTTAGCCGAGTATTACTCAAATATTCATAAAACGAGCACGCGTCTTGCGTCTTGCGTCTACATATCAAAATAATTTAGTCACTAATACAGTAAAACGTTTACTAACTGGTTCTGATTTCAATAACATTACAGGTTCTCCTATTTTTCATTCTGAGTTTTGTCCTGCCTCACCTGCTGAAATATTTAAGTACCTGAAGAAATCTAAAGTAAAAAACTCTTGTGGTGATGATAATATCCCGGCAAAAATCTTAAATAAGATTCCTCGGAAGGGGGTACTAGAGTTAACGCACATAATTAATGCTACAATGTGGTTCGGCTATTTTCCAAATTTCTGGAAAGTAGCCAAAATCATTGCGCTACCTAAACCAGGCAAAGACTCTTCCCAAGTGAATAATATACGACCCATTAGTTTACTTAGCAATTTAAGCAAAATAGCGGAAAAAGTTATGCTACACAGGCTTCGTAATTTCGCCGATAGTAATAACATACTTCCAGCGGAACAATTTGGTTTCAGACCAGGTTATTCTACTACGCATCAAGTTGCTAAGATTACTGATCATGTCACGCATAACTTTAATATAAACAAACACACTGGATTAATTCTATTTGACATTGCAAAAGCATTTGACACGACCTGGCACGACGGGCTGATTTACAAAATGTGTTAAAATATAATTTTCCAAAATATCTAATCAAATTAATTAGAAATTATTTACGGAATAGAACTTTTTACGTTTCATTACAAGACGGTAAATCAATGACCAAAACTGCCGTCGCAGGAGTTCCTCAAGGTAGTGTGCTGAGGCCTTTTCTTTTTTCAGTCTACTTGTCCGATCTCCCTAAGTTGCAACACACGAGTTTAGCTTTATATGCTGATAATACGGCTATATACTGTAGCTCGTATAGAACGTCTACTATTTATAATCGTCTACAGCTGCATAGTTTTCGGGTTTTAAAATTTTTGGAAAAATGGAAAATTGAAATTAATCCAACTAAAACAGAAGCAATACTTTTTACTCGTAGATATCCCACCCCTCCAAGGCAATTGATTATTAATGGCACCAGGATTAAATGGGCTAATCATGTTCGATATCTTGGTGTAATTCTAGATAAAAGATTATCTTTTAAGGAACACTTAATAGAACCATTGCAGCTTTGTACCCAATTATCAATCGGAGATCTTACTTAAACACCGCAAACAAGCTTATTATCTATAGAAGTATTATTAGACCAATATTGACTTATTCAGCTCCAGTTTGGTGCTCGATTTCAAACTCCGATTTTAATTAATTTAAATTATTACAGAATAGGTGTTGTCGGTGTATTTTAAATGTTCCCCGCTGGACTAAAATAGATAATATGTATGACTGGTTACAATTGCTTTATGTAAAATATTTTATAATTAATACAGCAAAAAAATTCTTTCGTGGCTGTTCATACCATAGCAATATGCTTATCAGGAATATAGGCGATTATAATTCCGAGCAATTAACCCCGATGTACGTTAAATGTAAGCATCGTCGGATTAAACACAATTTAGTTAGTTAGTGATATCTCTAGGCTGTTAAGTAATGTTTGCAATGGTAACAATTGGTTGTAATTTTTGATTATTTTGGGTTTTTTGTTATACTTTTTTTGCCCTTTGTATTTTTTTGTATAGTGTTTATATTTTTGTTAACAATACGTAAATATTCTATTTTATCACTCTAATGTAATGCGGTTAAGTCTCTTTCGAGCTGGTACGCATTTTGTTTATAAATACTGTATTACTGTACTTAGCCAAATATAAGTTCTGTTCTGTTCTGTTCTGAACAAAATAAAGAGAGCTTAAAAGACTCGGACATGGCGAAGGATAAAAAAAAAATGATGCATTATAATAGGATCCCTTATAGAGCCGTCCGTAAAAGTGGGAAAAAACAGAGCTTAAGGTATTTAAGAATTCCGTTTTAATAATCGAATTTCACTATTTTGTCCTCCACGTCGCCTTTTTTTAACATGACTGTAACTTTTTCTGTCGTTGATTTACTTCAACGCCTTTCCACACGCTGTATTGTTTCCGCGCTTATTTTTATCTTATTCGATGATACGTTCTCTCCTTCGAGACATGAAATATCGTTATCAAGATTTTTTGTGTATTTTTCAAGGGTTTTTATGCTGATACGTCGCTCTCGACCAAGTTGCTTCATGGCAAAAACGGCGATGTATCGAAAGTGGTGTTTAAAAATTTTTGGACAGAAACGCGTGCTTTTAACGCTTTTTTATTATGTTTTACTTTTTAAAAAATTTCGATGGTAGAAAGTATGCAGCACCGGTCTCGCCAGCGAGTCAGTTTAACTTATAATCGTGAGCGCTAGATTTGTAATCGAGTATTAACATAAATCTGAAGCTCGCTATTATCGAGTCTGGAAGCAGAGTGTAAGTTATAATTCTATGAGCGCCTTCACAGTCGCGTGCTTCGCGGTTATCCTTCGTTGTCCGTAACACCCACGTCCGCTAATTTTCATTTCTATTTTTATCGGTTATTTAATATTCTCGAGGTATCTTGAAGAATTTGGCGAACTTTCGATCAATACTCGTTTCTTACTGAGCACGATCGACGATGAATAAAATGTTTTTTAGAAAAAGAATGCCGCCTTCAAAGTTTACTTTAGAAATTCAATAAAAAGGCTCTAAAGAGTAAAATGATAATAGATGATTAATTATTTCTGGTAAAATCTACCTAAAATACCTTCTCGAACAGCGCAAATGCTAATTAGTGTCTCGGTACGTGAAATTGAAGTTTTTTATTTTTTCCCAAAAATTGCGGATCCCACAAGACATACTGCCCCTCTGGTCGGTGCCCAATACTCTTATCATTGTTTATTCATAACTAAAGTTATAATACTTCTTAATACTTAATTTACATTATAAACAGGACACGTATCACATTATTACACCTGACGGACATCCGTCTTAAGTAAACATGATCGATTCTCCACCAATTGCACGTATACAATTAAGAACTAACTTACTGTCACTCGTTTACGTTATCAACTAGTTGTTGCTTAATTATAGGTTTCCAAAATCCTGCCTCTCTGTATTCTCATTAAATCTTCTTTGGAAAACCGCATTTAATATTCCTGATACTCGGCTCGTAGAAAACGAGTGTATCGTTTAATACGGTTTTTTAATTTTTCTAATTTGACATTTGGTGTATCGTGTGACTCTCTAATTGAGGTACGAATGTTGTTCTGGAATAATCGTAATATAATCTTTCGAGGGTGGTGGTGGTATATTTTACGGCGAGATGTATTATTTTTTATCAAGTATTAAATTTCTAGCGTATATTTAGAAAACGATTTTATTTCACTATTTTTAGTATAAACATTTATTTTTATACCCCTATTTGACCAATCTAATTTCTTAAACGTTTCCTCTAGTGCTGAACAGAATAGTAATGGGGAGAGCGGGTCCCCTTGTTTAATACCTCTCCCTATTTCGAAAAATTTACCTATTTTATCCGTTATTATTCTAGCTTTCATGCCTTTATACGTATCATCGATTATTGCTCTAAAATTCTCGGGGACTCCTTGTTTCTTTAATGCTGATAATAGGAATCTATGGTTTAGTGAATCAAAAGCTTTAGTATAGTCGATAAATAATAAATTTAACTCTATCTGGAATTCTTTACATTTCTCGATTAATTGGTTTACAACATGTAAGTGATCAATTGTTGAATAACCATTTCTGAAACCTGCTTGTTCTGGAGGTTGTTCGAATTCTAATATATTTTTTATTCTATTTGATAGGACTTTTGAAAAGATTTTAGAGATGGTAGAACCTAGACAGATTGGTCTATAATTTTCCATTTTTTCTTTGTTTCCTTTTTTATAAATTAAAATAATATTTGATTCTTTCCAACTTTTAGGAATTTTCCTATTACTTAGAATCAGGTTAAACAGAATTGTTAATAGCTCTATCATTTCTCCTCCTGCGTATTTAGTAATAGTCTAAAATGTGCAATACTAAACAGCTGTGTAGTACCCACCCTTACTTATGGTTGTCAGACTTGGACCTTATCTACAAATTTAGAAAATAAAATAGAAAGACTGCAGAAGGCAGTAGAGAGGTCGATGTTAGGCGTTAGACTAAAGGATAAAATTAAACATAAAGACATCAGGAATAAACTTAACAATACTAGTATTTTTAATAGAATAATAAAGAGACAAAAATGGGACTGGACGGGACATATAGCTAGGATTGGAAGCGATAAATGGACAAAGATTGTAACGGACTGGAGTCTTTATAACAAACGAAAAAGAGGAAGACAAAAATTAAGGTGGGACGATAATATTTCTAAAATGTTAGGACATAAACATTATCAAAGAGTAGCCTGGGACCGGCGTGAATGGGCACGTTTGAGGGAGGCCTTTGCCCGATATAAGGGCTAATAGTATTACTTATAATTTAAGATTATATTATATAGAAATATACTTATGGCTAATAATAATAATAATAATAAGTATAAACATTTTTCAGTCATAGTGTAGAATATAGAAAAACCTAAAATGGTACTGCTTCCTACAGTGTTATAAAGCTAGGTAATCGTATCAAAGTTCGTCAGTGATGAGCTTATAAATCGCGTTTTGGGGCTTTCAGTTAACTTCATTCGAATAATCTACATTTTTGTGTAAGCTGACGTTAGTAAATACTTCAAGTTACTCGCGTTCACGGTGCTTTTAGTTTTAAAATTTCACAAAGCCCCCCATATCTTTTTCCTATATTCTAATGAAAACATTAATCAATAAAAGTATATCTCTAAAAAGACCTCCTCTCTTTTTTTTAACGTTTATTTTATAATGGCTACTGAGTACTATTCACCGATACTAATATGGGACCATCCGGTTGAACAAACGATACCATTGGAGTTAGTCCGGATAGTCAAATATACGCAGTAATGTTAACACACGTAATATTTCCACCAATGATAAGGTAAACTATGGAAGTTTCACTTTGTATTCAAATCCATATTTGTCCGGGAAGTTAACATTTTAATTTATTTTCAACTTTAAATATTTTAAATTTCAATATTCCCGAATACTTTTCTAAAGAAACCTTCTTTTCTTAATGTTTATTGAGTATTTCTATTCACCGGTGATCATACCGCTACTGGCTTAAGTATATTTTATGTATACCTTCGAATAAACAAAGGGTATCGTTAATATAAATAATCAAGAGTTATTCATGAACAAACATTAAAAAAAAAAACTTCTTTCCGTTTTTTTTTTTTTTTTGAAGTCGGTTAAAAATGCGTGCATTTAAAAAATAAAGAAAAAATTAAAGAAGAAACTGAAAATCTCGAAGAAGCAAGTCTCACGCTTTTCGTATCACGACTTTATTATGAATATTACCGATGACGTAATATTCACACCAAAGATGGACGTTACCTATGTAATCTTTACTATAAATTCAAATATGTAAATTCGTAGATTATTAATGAACAAAGGTAATGGATGAATATTACATTGAGTGCATAAGGTACATTAATTGAAACGATTATTAACCGGCCTATTACGTTACATCGAGTGCTCGAAAAACTTTAGTATAAAACGAGAACGTCTCAGAACTTACTGCTAAAAGTATGATAGAGAGAATTCTTTACAAAGAGGTACTTAAAATAATGTCCAATAAATTGTGTTTCTCTATTCAGGAGTGAAACAGATACGCGCTGAAATGAATATCCAATTTATTTCCATCGAGAGAGAATTTTATTCACTTTTTTTCTCTGAGCTTCCCATAGATTTATTGGTACTCAATCTTTTCATTAAGTTGTGTATTAATTTTTTTTATCGAAAAAATGAATAACCTTAGAAAAACGCGTTGTCTCTCTCATTTCCTGGAAGTTTTTACACTAATGGTGTACGCACATTTGATAATTTCAGAATCTATTAGTTTAAAACCGCGGTTGTACTACCGCTTTTCGCTATTTTAAACCACAAACATAAATTTTTCAAGATTATCGTCGGATATTTTTATATAAAACAAAACAAAAATCAAAAATAATATGTGTTTGGAAAAAATGGATAAAAAACATTCGAATTTGATGGAGATAAATAAAAAAAAATAAAAACATCCGGTCGACCAGAAACGATTTAGTCTTATACATAGGATGGCTTGACGATTCTGAACGAAAATATATTCATCCGATTGATGGTTTAAAGTATAATAAAGCAAATTAACAGCTTACAGTTGCGAAAAAGTTACTTTTTCTATTCGAATTTGTTTGCCTCGACCTCGTTGTAAATAGATGACACAGATTCTGCTGGACCTGGGGTGTAGTAGCTATGCAGAATTAAAGAGACTGGAAGAAAGAAGAAAAGAATGGCGTGATGCTACAAAACAATCCTCGGATTGATGACAAATAATGGTGATGAGCGGGTTTGTTAGAAAGCCATATAAAAACTTATTTTCAGTAAAACGTGCCTTTCATTCTCGCCTAAAGATGCTCTTTGGAAATTATACGCAATTTCTAATTTAATACAAATTAAAAAAAAAAAAAAAAAAAAAAAGTTCTATTTATTGTGGTACTTAATCCCCAAAAAATAGAGGGTTGGAAGTGATATTGTGTTTGAAATAAAAAAAAAGTAAATAAAAATTAATTCGACTAAAAATTGGGAATACTGGTTGTCTGGGAATTCACGTTGTGTTGCAGAATTAATGATTTGTTGCTGAATCGTTACAGAGTGGAAAAATGTTGCCAATTTTTTTTTAAATTTTCTTTTTAATTTCTTCTTGGCGACAATTAAAATCGCGCGATGTTTTCGAGATTTTGTAATTATTTATTAATTTTTTAACTTCATAATTATTTCTAAGAATACGTCAAATTTCGTTTTCTTAAATTTATAAATTTTGCTTTATGTTATTTGGGTTCTTTTCACTTTTAATGCGGGTTATTATTTTATTTTAAATTTGATGCATTTTATAGTTATATTTGTTATTTAATTTACATCTTTTATGTATTTCCTATAATGTAAGTTATATTCCTGCATCGTATATTAATGTAATAGCTTAATTTTATTTCTTAGTGTCCGTTTTATTTGTATTTTCAACCGATAAATTCGTTTAAATTTTATCCACTAATCGCGCTTTGCAGCGCACTTATGGATTTTCTTTTGCAGTAGTAATAATAATAAATAAATAAATAAAGTAAAATAAATTGAATTGAATTTTTTATTTATATTTATAATTATACTTATATTTATATTTATATTTAGATTTAGATTTATATTTATATTTATATTTAGATTTAGATTTAGATTTATATTTATATTTATATTTATATTTAGATTTAGATTTAGATTTAGATTTTTTTTCAAATTACAAAACAAAGGTTTTGTTTTTGTCATATTGTTTTAAATAGAACATCGTGCACTCACTTTGTATAATGTGTAAGGGGTTTTGTAAACGTTCTTTCAATTTTTTGAACATTCGTGTTTTTTATGCATAAATTAGTTAAGTATGTAAACGAATTTTAAATAAAAAAATTTTACGGTCAAAATTTGTAAATTCGATACCGCGTTTATATGGCTTCTGGGCGCTCGAAATTTGCATAAGCGATAAAAGTAGAATAAATTAAAACTAGGTACACCCCTTTTATATGGCATTCAAAACAATTTTCTAATTGTTAATACATGACTGTGCAAAGGAAAACTATTATTCGTTTCACAGCTTTTCCTAGGAGCGTAGTTTTTGACGATAATACGCGATAATAAAATAACAGTTCGCGATATACCGACGAGAACAGTATAACGTCGAAGGAATAAGCTGGATATGTAAAATACGTTGCAGCCACAATCGATTATAATTTTTTATTTATTTAACTTTTTTGCCGGTTGGTCGCAACGGGGACATTAACCCCGAAAAGAGGATTTTTTCAATTTTAACTCGATTGAAATTCGCGATTAACAATTATTGTTACGTAACTGCTATTAGCGTAGTTCGATTATTACTTCAACTAAAAGAACATCGTAGAACTTGCTGATTCATTATTCTATAGGCTGGTCTACAACGATCGAAATAGCATCTCGTATTTTACCATTACCGATACCGCCTTTTTTGAGAAATTAAATCGATTCATCGGCAAAAAAGTCTTATTGCGAAAAAAGGCCTTGAAAAAATTTATTTCATCATTTCAATATTATAGTTTAAAAACCGGTTAAAAAATCATCCCTTTCGATATTACTACGGTTCTTTCAGCACCGAAAAGGCTGCCATTTCGGATTTAGTTTTTACATCGCGGTATTTTCGTATTTAGTTTTTCGTAAATTTTTCACCTCCTAAATCCTTTGATTTTTCTATTTTTTTTTTTTCTCTACGGACAACACAACCTCCGTCTCGAAGTTAGAAGGGGAAGAGTCACCGATCCAGTTAACAAAACGAAAGAACTAAGAATGGGGATGACGGACAGGAAGAGATAAGATGTAAGAGACGCACAATGTAAAGTTAGAAAACCGAAGAAATAACAAATTAGAACATAGAATGACATATTCGGTCGAGAGAAAATATGGTTAAGGTCACAGATGATTCCGTAATTAGGATGAAGATGTTTGATGAGGGTATAAAATAAAAATGAAAATACAAAGAGCGTAGCAAAGGAAAATCGTTAAACCCCAGGCAGGAAGATCCTGTTAGATGGATAGGTGAAAGGAAAAATTGTTGGAAAAAAAAAAGGGAATATTCGACCAGATTCTAGTATGAAATTTTTTTTGTATAGGAAAAGAAAGTTAGAAATAGGAATTTCAGAGAAATACAGATGGGAGAAGATACAGCAGTCTGAGACAAAGAACTGACCATTTCATTATCCTCCCTACCAGCTCACATGGTTAAGGACCTAGAGGAAATCAAAATAGAGTGCGAGAAAGCTGCAGATAAGGGAAAATGTATGGAAAAGATGATAAAGTGGGTGGGAATAAGGTGGAAATAGCTTGGAGGCTGTTCACGGAGTCAGAAATAATCAAACAATCGGTAAAGGAACAACGAGAAGAGATATTCATACAGTAGAGTGCTTCAGTAGTAAAAATAGTGTAACGATAGAAAGATAGATGGCAAGATTTAGAAAAAATGTGATGTCCGGTAGAAAGAAAAAAGTTTCCGTTTCATTAGGACTTCTTAGACTGTTATCTACGAAGGTCCTATGAGAGGAAGAAATAGGTACTGGGTAATATTGTGAAAATGCTGCGTGAGTTCTGCAGCGGAAGGAGATTTTGAAGAAGAGGAAAGGTTTGGCAGGATGGGAACAAAGTCAAACGGAAGATCATAAGACGAAACAATATAAGATGAAAAAAAGAGAAGTTGGACGCAAAGGAGTAAATGAAAGAATAAGGGGATATTCTTAGGGATAAGGCATCAGTTTTGCAGAGCAGAGAGGTAAAAAGGAATAAGCCTGTTTAGAAAGGAAACGATAGCCTAAAGAGGAAAAGAGGGAATGTCAGCAAGAATTGTCGATACGGGGGAAGATTTAACAGCACCAAAGCGAAGACGAAGGAATTTTGGATAATATTTCCGGTTTAGAAAGAAGCGATTTAGAATTTCTAAATGCCGAGTGCGCTATTAATTTTTGTTTCCACCCGGAATAGACTTATTTCTTTGTTTCATTCTCTTTTCTTTGCCTCTCAGCTTTCCCGATGCATCAATAATTCCTACTCCATTGGGCTTTGCGTCTCCTCTTCCTGTCGTAAAAGGCGAGATTAAAAAAAAAAAAACTAGAATGTCGGAAGGGCTGTACAGGTAAATATTAGAAGGTTGAAAAGTTTTACTATTCGGAAAATAATGAAACATGAAATCGTAGTTGGCATTATTATCGAGAATCAGTGCGACGTTCGGTATGTGGAAGATTCTGCATGATTCTTCGTGACGGATTAGCAAAGCGCATCCCAATTAGGTGCAGCGGTTATTTTTATTTCTTGCACGTCTCACTCGCTCAGTTGGTTCGTTCCGGCATGTGATTATAAGCTACGAAGAGTAGCATTCGAATTTGCCGAAATAAACATTAAGAAGGCGAAAAAAACAAAAAAAAAACAAACAAAAACACCCCATTTTTCCTGTTTAAGAAATACATCTTTTGTTTAAGGCGGTACGCAATGGAACGATCAACCGCGTGACATAGCGATATTTGAAATACAACTCCTCAGTTTATTCGTAGCGGGCAATATTGACGATAGTATGGTTCTTCACACGAATGCAATATAAGGCTATATTTTATTTTTGGAAATGATTAATCTGAATTGTGAAAATTCCTTTATAAATATTAAATCACCGAATTTCCATTATTATGAACTAAATTACAACTGGCTTCCGGTATCTCTCCATCTAGTAGTATGTATATTGCTGGTAAAAGGAACAGTACCAGTTTTCCTACGAAAAATTTAATAGCACGAGGTTTATTAACGTTCGAAGGATGCTTATGTAGGTGTTTAAAATAGCCCGGACCCCCCGAGGAATTGTTTCATTCGTTGTTACATCTTTCATTATGTACTTATTAGTTAATAATTCTATTTAAATAAATTTACCGCGGAAGAAAGAACTAATAAAAAAACATTCGTTATCGAGATATCAATATATACAATATATATATAATATACAGGGTGTTCTGAAAATGATTCAGGAAATTTGTTTTACGCTATACAGCTCGTTGAAAGGAATAAAAAAAGTCCCGAGAGAAAATTCATTTAGGCGAACAATTAATTAGTTATATAATTAATTGAATTACGTAATTTAAATGAAAATATAAATGATTTTTTTTTGTAATTCAATATTTTACTTTTTTTCAATATTTATTTTATTTTTATTTTACAAAAAAAATTGAATTATAGAAAAAAAATTATTTATTTTTTCATTTAAATTACATAATTCAATTAATTATATATCTAATTAATTGTTGGCCCAAATGAATTTTCTCTCAGGAATTTTTTGTTCCTTTTAACGAGGTTTATAGAGTAGAACAAATTTCCTAAATCATTTTCAGAACACCTTGTATAAACTATACGAATTATATCAGTAAGAAAATTTTAAAACGCAAAAATATCGTAAACTGAATGTGACGAATTCTTCGTGTAATTAATTAAGTAATAGATTTTAGGATTTAGCAAAATATCAGTGTTTTTTTACTCTTGATCTGAATGTAAAAAATTCCCTCCTTTTTCATGTATTAGCGAAGGACGAGTAAAGACTTCGAAAAAAATAATTTGTTTTTATAATAAAAGTGTACCCGCCGCCTCATCATAGTTAAATGTTAATTGTAAGAAGCATAATTAATATTCCATTTTCGCACTTCATTTCCTGTATGTAATTTAACGATAATTTCTAGAAACGTTTAAATTTATTTTATATAAATTAATTAAAATAATCTGTGTGTTATTTTTTAATGGTACATTGAAAGCTGCTGCGCAATTATTGCTCACCGTGTACAACTATACAACTCGGATTTAATCTCCTGACACTCTCACCTGATGGAATACTTTTCTCGGAGTAATTAGAACAATGTAAATCTATTGTTTACTGGCACTACGGTCTTCTCCTATTGTTATACTAATCGTATATATCAAACCTGTATTGTATTTAAATTTTTCTCTTAAGCTGTTACATTAGTGCTAATGAATTTTTATGCTAATATTTACCATCTGTAACAATCTGTTCCTACCATAACCCCGTTAGTAATAATATTCTACCAATATTTCCAGTAAAAATTGTGAATGCTGCTTAGGAGTTTGGAAACCACTGATCTTCTCCAAAAAAATTACATACGTATATATATATATATATATATATATATATATATATATATATATATATAATATATGTTTTTTTTTAATTTCATATTTTACATATAAATATATACATTAGTTGTTACCCACACTCGTTTAAATTAATGAACTTTTTTTTTGTTTTACCTGGAATTTATGTGTGTATTACAGTGAATATTTTAAAAATTGTACTTTATTTTACTCCACTTTTTCCCATTTCTTTGATAAAACTCCAAGTAGTATCGTCACGGTAAATCACAATATTCGACCAGGATTAAAGATTTTCGTAAATAATATTTTCGATAGCAACTATTAAAACTAAATTATGTTGTAGGAGTGTGTAATAATTTTTCTGAAATTTTTGTTTCCAAATTATTCTAATGAAATATATTTTTGCATAGAACTCATAATAATGTCTTACGTATCCACATACTTAGGAAAATTTAACAAATACCATTACTAGGAAATTATTCCAATGCTACGTCTATGTTATATAGCTGATTCATTGCCGAAATACTTATTACAACCGAGCTTCACTTTTGGAGGTTCCATTGGTTTTACTTTTTCAGTTATTTTTAATCCTTTTTCAACGTTCCATTTTACTCACACCATTCATTATATACTATAAACTGTCCGTCCACTTACATATCCACTTTTGTGCTCTTTAAGTGTAAACAATTTTTATTTCTTCTATTTTTTTAATTTAAAAAAAAATCCTTATCCCTATGGCAAGACACATTGGTAGTACAAGTTTACTTGCCAACGTCTACATACTGTGATTGAATAATAGAAAAAAACTTAAGAAAGAAACAGAAGTAGTTTTAAAATATCTCAAAGGAGATGAAAATGTGATTTTAATGGGTGACTGGAATGCAGTAGTAGGAGGAGGCAAAGATGGATTGATAGTGGAAAATTATGAACTAGACACAAGAAATGACAGAGGCCAAAGTCTAACTAAATTTTGCGAAAAGCATAGCTTTGTTGTATACTTTGTTTACTAGTTATCCAAGACGAAGATGTACATAGAAAATGCATGATGATGAAGATATCAAATAGTCTATATCGATGAAGCAAATGTTCAGATATTAAGTAAAAAGTAGTCTGAGCTACCTCGGAGCATTGACCACAACCTTGTAATGATGAAAACACATAAATGGCGATTCACAAAAAAATACAAAAGAAGTCAAAGTTGATGTAAAACCTAGGGCTATTGGAAAATAATACTTTTAAAGATAAATTTCAAGAAAAGTTGAATACACTGACGATAAATGAAGAGAGGAATTTTACCGTAGAAGAAAATTTGGTCTAGTACCAAAAAATAATACAACTAAAGATAATAGCACACACACGTTAAACTAGCAAAAAATATATATATATATATATTAGTGTTTCGATTTTAATTATTTCGGGCTATTGAAATATTTTACATTTCTATTAATTTCTGTATGACAACATAAAAAACCGAAATTAGATGAAATACCTGTCATTTATTTTTTTTTTTTTTTTTTTAATGTATAGTTAATATCGATAATTCTACGAAATTACTCGGACAGTAAATTTGAATTCCAAGCAATTTTCGAGATTTAAAGTATTACTCCGAACGGTTTTTAAAAACTTAAAATTTTGGAATAAAAAAAAAAAAAATCACTTGAAATAAAAACCTACTGTTGTTGTTTATGTTTACAAGAGGAAGGACGTCGAAAAATTGTTTTTTAAAATTAAGATGCGAACTAAGAAAGCTTTCTGGAAAAGGCAAATTTTTTTGGAAAGTGACACAGCTTTTTCATAGATAATTCCATACGTATATTAGCGAGAATAATAATAATAATAATAATTTTTTTCGTAATAACAGTATTAACCGCACACTGTTTAACACTTAAGCGATCGTCAGCTTCTTTTGTAATTGAACTTCGGATATGTTCGTTTTTTTTTTTTTCTTTCGCTTCGCAACGAGGCGAATACTTCTGATTTGCTATCTTTGCAACGTTTTGCAGTATTATGGTATGTTGCTTTCAGCGCGTTAACTGCACAAATCAGGCTCTGGGAACGTGCGCTGGTTCGACTCAGTTTAAAATGTCAAAGGTTATTTCTACGGCGGACAATAATTTTCCCATGCATGTGTGTCTATATTATCGCGGGAATTCTTCAGGCAGAGAAAGGTACGAAAATTAATCGGATGTTACGAACAATAAGACACGATCGGCTTATTAAATATTCCGAACTCGTAAAGACTTTACCGAATCCGATAAAGATTTCCTCCGCTTCGGACACCATCGGAAGAACGTTCGCGACTTTTTAATTGATAGCGAATGATAAAAGAGCCAATTTTGCGGAACCGGCTTCGCATTGTCTAAGATCCGCCGATGCGTACCTGCATGCTGGATTGTACACCGCGTACCCGCTCCTAACGGTCGGCTTCTACTAAATCAAAAGTGTCCGGAAATTAACTGATTCGGACGACTACGACATACTGCGGAATAGCTAAGCCCGCGAACTTTTTTGACGGAAAAAATTCTGGAATCTACGAGGAATTTTTAATACTGGACAAAAATTAACTTTCCCAGTCTGTAGAAAAATTTACTCTCTTTATAAAATCAGCGAGAATATCACATACTGACTTCATAAACGCATTAACATTTTTACTGAAAATTCGAATTGCTGCTTGACTTTCTATACTTCGAACTGTGGATGTACACAACTGGAAACGACGGAAGAGGTTAAAAATTTAGGATTAATCATCGACAGAATCTTGGGACAAACATATTATAAATTTATTAAAGAATATTTTATCATCCTGTTTGTTAGTAACTATAGTATAAAAAATAAATGCTAAAATAACAAACTAATACGTAAGTAACAAAATTAATATAAGAATATCAAACTTGTTATCTTAGGAACGTTTTCGGGCATAACCCATCTTCAGCTAAAATATAATCGAACTAAATTAAAAACATAGTGTAACAGTGAACACAATTTAAAACTTCACTTTGAAGCTAAAATAAAATTAAATTAAAAATAAATTAAAATGAAAATAACATGAAACATAGCACACATGTGAATTGAACTACAGTCTAACACAAGTGTTAGACTGTAGTTCAATTCACATGTGTGCTATGTTTCATGTTATTTTCATTTTAATTTATTTTTAATTTAATTTTATTTTAGCTTCAAAGTGAAGTTTTAAATTGTGTTCACTGTTACACTATGTTTTTAATTTAGTTCGATTATATTTTAGCTGAAGATGGGTTATGCCCGAAAACGTTCCTAAGATAACAAGTTTGATATTCTTATATTAATTTTGTTACTTACGTATTAGTTTGTTATTTTAGCATTTATTTTTTATACTATATTATAAATTTATCTAAAAAAATTAGGCATACGCTACCGGCACTTTATAAATTGGCTCTTTCAATACGAAATGGTAGTTTGCGCATAACAGTATTGTCAAGAATCTTGTTTGGAATATCAATTTGCGGGGAAGCACAAAGGACGATAATCAAAAGGTTTAGTAGTCATCAAGAGAAATGCTTAAAGGTAATAATCCGTAATATAAAGATCAGGTTAACATTAGCTGGTGGAGAGTGAGAAATGAAATGTCTCCAAGGATGTGTGCTACTTTTATCACCGATTGCTTGAATATACGACCACAAATATATATCATTAGCTACGATGATGACAAGAGACAGGGCAATGAGGAATAATAGGGAGGTATATTTCATTTGGCCGAAAGGCATTAATAATACGGATGAAATAGTTTCAATTAAGTTGCTAGAACGAATCCCGGGAGACATAATGCAAAAGGAGGTAGGAACTTGGAATGTTTGGTTGATTTTACATTAATGAGTGGCACACTAAGTTAGATAAGTTGGGAACTGGCTGAGGCGGAGAATCGACCATTCGTATTCGTCGAACACGTAGAATAAATTTTTTTGTATGACAATAAGTAGTTCTTTTTTGTTTTTTGTTTTTTTCCCTAATTTTTTATAAGTATGAAAACTGATTTTAACGAAAATATTGTAACGTACTTTTTTGAATAAACAATGATAAGCGTGTTGAGCACCCGCAGACGGGTAATATGCCTTGTGGGACCTAAAACTTATTTTTGATAAAAAAAATTAAATGAAAATAATCTCTGTAGAGAACTGAAAACACATCGTAGGGAGTGTACTTTTGCAAATTGCGGAAGAATTCATGAAAATTTTATAGAACATTGTAAAACCGTAACATGACATAATTAAAAAATCTGTTAATTCTAAAAATCAAAATGAATCGCTGAATATTACGAGTTTTTTTTTTTTTTTTTTTGAGTTATCGCCTTAACTTTATTAAATTCGATTAAAATGAGCATTGTAACTAATCCCGAGTAAAACTTACAGGTAAAACTAACGTTCATTATGGAAAAAAGGTGAAAAAAAAAAGAATAGTCAATTGAAAAGTTAAACTATCCTACGGAAGACCCTTGGAAGGCTGTCTGTGATTATAGAATCGAGCTTTTTTTTTTTAGTAATGTACTTTCTGTAATGTGGATCTAACGAGAACTATTTTTTCACGTATTTCACGTTTTTCACGTTTTTCACGTTTTTCACGGCGTGCAAATGGCGCTGAATTAAATATTGTGGTTGAATATCATTTTAAACTTTAAGCTAATTAATTGGTAAATTTTTTGGGTATTGTTTACTTTTTAGAAATTTTGAATTTAAAAAATAGAAATTTTTTGGAATTTTTTCAACTTTTCTCCTTGAAAATTGTGTGTGTGTGTGTTTTTTTTTTTAAATCATGAGATAAAAAATCTATCAAAAAACATCGCATTCGGTAAACGCGATTGGAAATTAACCGGATCTGAACATTCGTTTTCCAAAAGTTATTTTTATCGATCTCGTAGGTTTTTTCGTATGCTTTTCCGTTCAAAAATTGATACTAATTTAATTTACATACACGCTTAATGGCGCGTCTCGTTATTTAGCTATGCCCCTAGGTTTATTTTATAAGGAATCTAGGTAACGTAAATCTGAATGATCCGGCAAATTCCAAAAAATCCCGATCCGAGTAATTACGAAACATTATAGAAAATTCGAAGCCTTTTGAGAAACATTACTTGTATCATAAAAAAAAAAAGTGTCATTCCTGTAAAAAACTGTTTTTTTTTTTTTTGCACAGAATACTACAGCGCTTGCTGGCCTAGCGGTTAAGGCGCTCAGCTACCAAACCAGATGTCACGAAACTTGTCTCGTTCCGGATCGAAGTCGCTCCCAGGTGATATATCCAATCTGAAATTGAATATTGGTTATATCAGAGAATCATCTGGTGGAAAGTAAAGACGGATCCCGAGTGGAAAGGAACTGGCCCCAGTATTCTCATCAGATCCATTAGACTCTTAAGTACATTATGAAAAGCTTAATTACACAATCCATGATACTCTATCAAGGATATATGGGACTTACTTTATTATTTACTACGGCGCTAGGCAAAAAAAAAATACAAAAAACAAAAAACCACTAGACGCTATTGAAGTGTTAAATTTGTTCATACTATAATATTTTGCATATTATTTATAATTAAAAAATTAAAATTACGTAGATACAAGTTATCGAACACATATTTTATTATCATTAATTCATATCGCGGACCTACATTTATAGCGGAGGAATGAATTTTCTTTATGTCTTTAATGAATTAATTAAATCCTCTTTAATCTTTAAAAACATTTATTGCGTATCAGTTTCTACTTCGATTTTCGGATTAATTCATGTTATTAAAGTTGTGCTGTTCTTTCATGACAGAATATATCGATACTCTATTGTTATTTCGGGTCGTTAATATATAATGCTAACAAATCAGAATTACGCAAGAGTACACCAATATGATTATCGGATGGAAATGACGATTATTTTAGTAGAAAAATTATTAAACAAATCATCAATAAATTTTAAATCACTCGTAAGACACGACTGCAATATTAATATAATGAATTTGATCAATGTCTGCAATATTCACAAAGTCCATTTCATTTAGCATTGTACAGTAAATTAGAGCATCCTTTGTAAATATTTTACATTTACCGTAGTAAATTTGGTATCGTTTATGAAATTAACGTGAAACAATTGTAAGAATAATTTAATAATAATTTTTTTATTTAGAACTTTCATTATATTTTCTGTTTAAGCTCCTTTCTTGTTTTTTTTAAGCTTATATTTAAATTAGAATTTTGTAGAGATGCTGTCATCTATGTAAGCGTAATACGCTTGTGATTTAAGGTAATGCTGTACAACAGTTACTTTTATCTCATATAAACCGGTTGCTTTATATTTAATTTAAATAATTCTTATGATTTCTCATTATCTATATTGCTACGATTGAACATGAAACATTTAACTGCTCCAAAATTCCAGAAAAACAGATTAAAAATAAAAACCGGTGTAAATTGATGCCAGATTGCACATTCGTCTACCTGCTTATTGTCAATGGCCCGTGTGGCGTCTTTTCGATTAAATTAACATTTACGGTTTTTATTTGTTACATTCAAGCAACGGAGAGCTGCCATTCATCACCAATAGATGTCGCATTCCGTTTAACCGAAGAGAAATAGCTGGCGGATTTCACGTTACGCGGAACGAAAAAGGATTTTATTTACAACTAAAATTATATAACAAAAAAAAAAAATTCTACCGTATCGACACAAATTGTATATTAACTAAAAATTTAATATTTGTATCGAAGCGTTAACAATTTTTTTTAAAATCATTTTACCAGTAGCACCTTCGGAAATTAACTTTATAAATAATATCGGTGATTATTTTTTTAATCGGTGAATTTCCAAATATGAGTCGTAAAAGGATAATTTAACCGAACCATCAGACTTTTGAAGTAAATCGTTTTTGATAAACTGTTGATGTAGTATTTTCTTCTTATAAAAGAAATATTAATTACGCGAAAGAATTTTTAAAATCGGATAGTGTGCAAAAGAATAGTATTACTTGGTTTCATTTCAGTAAAATACTTGAGTCTTTTGGGGGGGGGGGGGTCCTCCCTATAAAATAGTGACAGATATTTACGCTTCAAACGTAGAAATAAATTTATTATTGTAAAATGTTCAAAATATGAGAAATAATACCGGTAATGAAAGCAGTTCAATTCTGGTCTATGTAAAAAAGAAAAAAAAGGCAACTAATCACGACGAAGTCGAGATTATAAATAATTTCGGCAGTGGTAAGATTTTCATTCACTCCTCACGCCATCTAGGTTATTTTCAGTTGACAGGTTTCTACACTATCACGATTTACTGAAGTTAAGGAGATTTTTTTCCCAGATTTAATGCTGAATAATGAATTATCAATGCAAGAATTCAGTTCAATGTCCGGTGAATTTATTGAATTTCTTGCTAATGAATAAGTCTAATAATGCTGTCGGGCGGTTCTGAAAAAAATAAAAACGTCTTTAGAAATTTTCTGTCTTAAGCAAGATTAAATTGGCAAAATGGACATACCTGATTGCATTGAAAGAGTATCATTAAAAACGCTGCTACTAGAAACGAGCTAGAGAGTTGATTTTATTTGTCGGTGGGGTGCGTTAATAGTTCATTTCGCACGTGGTAGGTTAAATATGTAAAAGTGTGACAAATGTGACACCCATAAGTCATTTAAACGGGCAGACGTCAACTCGTAACTATTTTAGGGTTCACATGAAAATGCGTCTCCGAGTAATTAGCCAACTCGTAACTATTTTAGGGTTCATATGAAAATGCGTCTCCGAGTAATTAGCCAACTCGTAACTAATAGCCGACCGCCAAGATACCCAACAAATCTTATAAAAGTGAATAATTTCAACTAGGGTTTTTCCAACTTTTTCTCTTTCCTATACCGGACCACCGGTCAAGCAACGCGTAAACTCTTATTTATTTTTTCCCGAGCCGGTAAAAACTCTTAATAAGTACAACCTACAGATGTCGAATTTCATTGAGCTCTATGTCAAAAAATACGAATTATTATTCACTTACACAGGAAAATATTAAATTATTAACCGGATCACGGCTACTTATTTGTTTACATAATTGAGAATGAAAACAAAAAAGAAAAAACCATTTGAATTTCACACAACGGAAGTTATACACCTATTCATGCATAGTATTTTCAAACTGTCCCCACATATTTTTAACGAGAAACTTTTAAAGGCTCATTTATTATGATTTCGATTGTTCCTTTTCACTTTTTTCTAAGAGAAGTAAAGAAAGGTCTGCAGATCTGTTCATTCGTATTTTTTTTGAAACAGAGAGGGTGTTTAACAAAACGATCGAAAAGAGCTTTCCATTTGAAATTCGGTTGAATATCGAAAATAATGAAAAAATTTTAGATTTCCAAATGATAAAATAATCTTGGTATTGTATACTAGTTAACAAAAAATACTTGCGTATTATTTGTCAGTGAAATATTTGTACGAAACGAAATGACTTTTGACGCCGAGTTTGACAAATAAAATAAGAAATTATTAATCTGTTAACTAAGAAAATAACAAAGAGATCATTCTGATCCGGAGATATGAATCATTTACTACAATACCTAAAGATGTCCCATCTTTAGGTATTGTAGTAAATGATTCATATCTTCCGTTTCTTTTAAAATTAAATTTTTATTTACTATATTAATATCTATCGTGACGCGTTCAAAAATAAAGATTGTCTAATATTAATTTTTAATTGTTCAACAATTTAATGCCATTGTAAAATGATGTTGCCGAGCAACACTATGCGCCATTGGATTGATCAAATTACTTTTGTCGTGTAGATTTTCTTATTTTTTTAAAAATTAATACTGGTCCGTAAGCGAGTTATTGATTTTTATTGATGAAGAATAAAATAATCATGTTTTTGCCGAATAATAGCCGGAATAAACGAAATTCTCCTTTCTGCTCTCTTCACGCTTCTGAGCCTTCTTGTATTTGTGATTCAAATCACATCCTATTCGAATGTTCTGCACTCTCTAACGAACGCTCCTTTCTTTACGCCTAACTTCTAGTTTTGGGTCTTCCTACTCCCTTTAACGCTACCTATATTCTTTCCTTCCCATCGCCTTCAGTTATTCCATTGCTGCTGTCCTTTGTCTTTTCCATTTCTAACCGCCTGGCTATTTAGTTATAACTCTTAATTTTTCATGTTGTTGGGTCAAGACCGCTGGCGCGCCCAGGGTAGGAAAAAAAAAATGTTGAGAAGCACTGGTTTGAAAAAATGAACAGGCCGTCGTCGGTGATGAGTTTGCCTATGTGTGTTAGGGTCGCGAAGAGATTACCTGATTTTTACGAGTTGGCGTGTCTCCTTTTTTTTTTTTTTTATTTATTTATTTTTTTTTAATGGCTACCTTAATTATCTTTGATTAAAAGTTACCAGTTGGCCAATTCCCATTCAAACGATATTTCTTTTTGTCGCTTTTCATTCTAACACCGTAGGCTTTTCATCGAAATTAACCCGCCGGAATTAAGGAGACAATGAGGTCATCGGCAGCTTTAGATGTGACGAAACACTGATATAGTTTTCTTGTTAAATAGGAAAGCGTATCTAGTTATTTTCCTTTAAATTATCACCTCTTGGCCCGAGAAGGTATTTTATCAATAGATTCTTGTAGTTGAGCTGTAGCTTCACTTCACTATATTCATTTTAAGGGTGTAGTGTAATACTATAGGTTCACTACAAATCCGCGACATTATAAAAAAAGACAGGCTCTAAAATGTGGAATTTCAGCTCTTATTAAAATATTAACTTCGATGGTAATCGACGCAAATTTCCAAGCAATCTGTTGATGTGTTTCACGAAGTAACTCAGCCTTATCGAAAGTTCACGTGCGCCACCGAGATTTCGTCTTCTAAAGCTCTAGTCACAGTAGTATTTTGCCCTTAACTCCAAACTATCGATCAGGTAATATAAGTAATGGAACGGATTTTTTTCTTAATTATTCTTATAATTAAAATTTCGCATTGTTTTTTACAACTGCCCTGGAAAATTACGATTTTTTCATTGTTCGCAGTAGTGCTGAAATTATTAAAGTTTCCTTAAAGTAGTATGGCGGTTTCGATGTTTCTTACTGTCCGAACAAGGGTTTCGTTGAGAAGTAAATTAATGTAAAAAAGTCACTTGGAGACTCATGTTGGAATAATAAGAAGATGAGTCGACGAGCTGTTGAGATGTCTCATTAATTGTGCCAAGAAGTATCATCACGATATAAGCCAGTTTGTCTTGAGTTTTGATCTCAGGCGCGTGACCTGTCGTCGAAATCTTTCAAAAAACCTTCCGAAAAACACTGTTTGGTCTGCAGTTGGTCTCAAAAAAGCAAATCAGCACTATCCCGACATCTTTGTTTCTTTTTTTTTTTTTCGTTTTCAATAAGGTCCAAGTGTTCCCGGTTCCATGGCTTGGCCTATCTCCGAAATCTAAAAGATCCATCACCGGCAACAGCATACTGCGGTAAATGCGAATTATTTTCAATCGGCTTCGAAAAATCAAGGCATATCGCTCCTATTCTTTTTTTGTTCCTGCAAAAGGTTTTCCAGGACAATTGATTTTCTCTTTTTTTCCGATTCACCGATCAAAGTCTTTTCCGATCATTACGACCGTGAAGTGGCGATCAGAAAGTGAGTTTTTTACAGATCTCGATGATATAGTCATTTGCATAACGCGTTTCACCTATTTTTTTTCTCTCTACAGAATCCTTTTAAAAGCCATTGAAAATTTTTATATCACATAATACAGGATTAAACTGCTTTTCGGGTGGTTTTATATTACGCGATAAAAAGGTAAACTTGTGGTCTTAGTTTTTTTTGTAAAATTTATGTATATCACTAATATTGCGTACACATCGTGATACCCGTGTTCGCAAGTTCTTCCTCGAAGTCTTCCCGGTTAAATTGTTTAATAATGTAATAGTAAGCTTTCAACAATTTCACTAGCGTAGAGAGACTAATATTTCCGATTTCTTAAGGTATTGTCTGAATTTATATGCGTTATTGAGAAGATTGATTTTCGGTAAATTTTTAATCCTGTAATTGGGTTTTCCCATTATTTAATACTTCCAAAATAACATTATTAAAGCGGTTTTCGTTGTTCAATTTTTTTTTTCCAAAGCAAAAAAAAGTTACTAAGGAACTGCGCACGATAACTGGAAATTGATTTAAGTTAGTGTCATTAGTGTCTGTTTCGAAATAAGAAGTGGAAGACAAAAGAACAGAAAAAATGAAAAATGAAAAGGCAAATAAAGGGAAGAAAGAGAAAAAGAAAGTTCCGGTAAAGGGGTAAACGAAAATGACAAGTACAAATAAACGAGCGAGTCTTAATTGCGTACCAAATCCGAAGCAGCCCACCCACTGAGAATCTTAATTGCGTGCAACCTCTTAAAAATGACTGTCTAATAAACCGGCGAAGGAATTAAAAATGAGTAAAAGTAATTCTCTTAAAAGTAATTCCAAAATTTATCATTAATTGCTTTTCTGATAAAAGATCGGTCGGCTTTTCTTCTTCTAGCTGTAACAATGTATACCGCGAATTTTCCTGGAAATCAAAAAAAAAAAAAAAAAAAAATGAATCACAACTCGATAATAATTTTGAAACGACAGTTCGCGATATTAAAACCGTCTTTTCAAAAATGCGTATGGTCCAACAACATCCGCTAACGAGCGCTAAAAATTGCAAAAAAACCGCAAAAATATACATATATTGGGATGATATGTTAATTAAAATGGCTCGTAAAAACACGAAAAAACCCCTTAATTCATTATCGGATAACCATTAAACGTGAAATGTTAAGAATAAAGATCAAAAAAACTTGCGTAAACCAAAAAATTCACGATAAATAATTAATTTGATCTTTAAGATAAAAAGAAGGTAAATAAAACTAACTAGAAAAAATTTCGCGTTTCCGCGCATATTGAACTTTAAAGAAAATAAAACGATCTTAAAGTTGTTCTCATAATAGGGAGTTTTAAAGAAAAAAAAAATATAGTCGATATACAACTTCAAATTTCAGCTCTCGAAGCGCCGAAAGCTCCGAAATCCGGAAAAGGATAGTGTATTCCTTTTTCAGCCATGTTATTCGCCGATGGAAAAAGGGTTTACTGAATTTGAAACGGAACCCCGTATTTGAAGTTTTCGAAAGGTTTGAAAAAACGCTCTGAGCTCCGGAATTGAGGCTTGAATACAGAGAGCTATATATAGTTTCAGTTTTTTGCTTTACATACAATTTTTGTAAATTTTTTTAACTTTTGTAAATTCCGTTTACTTAAAAAACAAACAACTGCAGTATTATAAACTTTAATTTAGTTTAAATAAAAAATAATGCTAAAAACTATCGATTTAAATAATTAACCGTTATTTTAATTAACCCGAGTCAATCGAGTAAAATTCTATTTCGTTAAGACCTTAAGAGTCACATTTATGCAATATTAAATTCGAAACAAATATTTTCCACTTCGAACAGTTACATTTTTCTCGAAATATTCCAACAAATTATTTTTCAATTTTCCTAGGTTGCTTAAAAATCTAGATTAGCGCCATCGTTAAAGAACGGGAAACATTTCACTTTTTTTTTACGCTTTTTCGAACCTTATAAATTCTGAAAGTGAAATGTGTGGTTTCTTATCCCCCAAATGGCGAGTTTTTTTAACACGTGTGAAGAAAAAATTATTATTTTCTGAACTTCGCAATTTCCGGCAGCGCTTTGACAAATTTGAAGTTTTAATATTATCGGTGTTATTTGTTCTTCAAAGTTCACCTTTTTAGATTTTGAAATATATTTTAATTGTTTTTAACATCTATAGTAAAACTGTTACAAGAACTACCTTTTTTTATGGTTTTTTATCTCCCCCCGCGCGCGTGCGCGCGCCAAGAATAGGGGTTATACTAAACGGTTATCGAAAATGTTAATGTTTAGTGATACGACATCTAATATTTGTTATAATATTCTTAAAATTTCAAGGATATATATATATATATATATATATATACAGGGTGCGGCAGCGTAACCTGCTTTTTTCAAATGCGCCACTTTTTTTCTACTAAATTTTGTTAAAGATAAATAATAACAGAAAATCGAAATACATACTCTAGATCCCACATTGGCTATCTTCCCTTCTCGCAGTTTTATTTCGATTTTCTGTTATTATTTCTCTTTAACAATATTCAGTAGAAAAAAAGTGGCGCCTTTGAAAAAAGCAAGTTATGCTGCCGCACCCTGTATATATATGTGTGCGTGTGTGTGGTATTAATTTATATAATTAAATTAAAGGAATGCCCTATCAATGTACAAACTTAGAAATGTTCGTGCAGGTTGTTGTAGATATAAGTCTTCTGTATCTTAAAAGATCAGCTCGACGATTAGACCAAAGACACCTCCTAATGCTGATAAAATGGTTTAAGCTGAAAAGGATTTATAAAGAAGAAAAACGAAAAAAGAACAAAAAAAAAACTCACAAGAAACTATAGTGCTGTTTAAACGACTTACGATGAAAAAGGTTCGGCTTAGTCGATTTTAAAAGATTTTTATCGATGTTTCTGTAAGTTTATACCGTGAAGGGGGAATTTAATACTTCGAGCGCGACTACAAACAGTTTTTTATACTTTAGGATAAAACTTGTTTGATGCACGGGACGTGTATATAAATATAATCGTAAATATGGATGCATTTAAAGGTGAGTATATATATAATAGATTATAAAACGAATATGTGAACAATTTAAATGGGAGTAAGCTGCCAGCAGACGAATAAAACAGGCGCTTTATCACCGAGAAACAGTGTGATATGTTCATATGTTTTCACAGTGTTAATACACATCGGCGGTATTTGTTTGAGTTAGAAGCTATGTATCGACATACATGAAATCTCCCCCCGAAACATCTTCACCGGAATATTCCTTGCTGAATTTCAATGTCGCATCTCTAAATATTCAGCCGAATTTGGTGAATTTATTTCTTTGCAAAACAACGCTTATCGTAAGAACACTACGGTGAAATAAATACTTCCGACGCAGATAACGGAAGGGCAGTGTAGCGGGGAAAGAACAAAAGGAAGACAGATTAAAAAAATAATCGAAGATTTAAGATACACATATATACTACTGCATATGAAAAAAGAAGCGGCGCCCAGTTAGCTCCCCCCCCCATGACGGAATTTTAAAATAAAATTTAACCAAACGAATTGTGCCCGTTTTGTGCTGATAATAAAAAAATTTGTGCCGCACTCTAACACGGGTAGTATTAGTAAAAAATTGTTCCGGGGGGCTAACTTGACAATAGCCCCCTCAAAAAAAATTTGAGAATTTAAAAAAAGTGATTATGTCACTTGATAGCAATAGTTTTGTGCCAAATTGTGCCAATAATAAATTTTTTTTATTAAGGGATAACTCAAAAACTACCGGTCAGATCTTGATCAAATTTAAATGGGACCACATGAGAAATGCCACCTTTCAAATAAAAGAAGAATCATCAAAATTGGTTCATCTAGAAGAAAGTTCTAAGGTAACACACATAAAAAAAGAAATAAAAATACAATCGAATTGAATATCTCCTCCTTTTTTGAAGTCGGTTAAAAACTGAGAATAAATGCGTAGAAATTAAAACTGAATTCAAACATGAGCCGTTACAAAACAAAAAAAAAACAAAATTTAAGTAAGTCTTGGCGAAAGAATCAGTTGACTGGAGTAAATTACTCTGTTCGACGGCGTTAAACTAAACTAGGGAACCGGCAAAACGTTAGCGAGATAGCGATCGTCGTGGAAGTGGTACTCGGTAGCAACTCAGGACCAAACTTAAAAATTACTGGACTAGACTGCACCATATCTGCTTTTAGCACTTAATTCCGTAGTGCATAATAATGAATTAATAATGAATTAATAATTAAAAATATTAATAACAATACTGCCGGTGTTCTCTGGTAATTTTTTTTTTTTGCAGCGTTAAGCGTGTTTGAAATTTTGTAAACTACCGCGAGAGAATCAGATAACCAGCACGAGCTATTTTCAGGCACGCTACTGACAATGAGTTATTTAATGCGTCATCAATACAAGAGAACTTAGTACTGGTTTAATTTTTTAAAAGTTTCTCCTTTTGTTTTTTTTATTTTTTTAATTACTATAAATTTGCGTGCTGTCTGTAACTAACTGGGCTATCGCAACGTCTAGACTCATTGTCAGCGGAACTTGAAGTAGGCGATAGAGATCGTTGGATGCTGCAAAATTCAAAACAGCCCGAACACAGTCCTGATGGTTTGACAACAGAGATATACGGAGTGAGGTATGGCTTAAAGCACTGGTAATATTATGCGTTGGCACCGTTTAAGCCTATGCTCTCCGCAATTGGCGAGGTCGTGAGTCCGATGTCTTTTTAATGTTTACTCGTCTTGTTAACGTTTTGAGGCTGGTTTACAGTTAGTAAAATGCGTGATGCATGCAAAAATACGTCACATGGAATATGTGGCACATTTATACAAGCATAGTGTATGTATATAAATGATTACGTCGTTTTCACATTGGGGGCTAATGTAAATGCCATGAAATTATTTATAACGGAAATGATGTTATATTTTGCACGAAAAAAGAAAAACCGATTGATATATTTGTCGGGGGCATTTTTGTTCTTAAATTGCTTAAGATCCCGTCGTTTTCGATTAGTAGTACTCGTGAGGATTTTATAAATATCTAATTTATTCTGTAATATTAATGACAAAAGCTCGGATTTTATAAATATCTAATTTATTCTGTAATATTAATGACAAAAGCTCGGATTTTATAAATATCTAATTTATTCTGTAATATTAATGACAAAAGCTCGGATTTTATAAATATCTAATTTATTCTGTAATATTAATGACAAAAGCTCGGATTTTATAAATATCTAATTTATTCTGTAATATTAATGACAAAAGCTCGGATTTTATAAATATCTAATTTATTCTGTAATATTAATGACAAAAGCTCGGATTTTATAAATATCTAATTTATTCTGTAATATTAATGACAAAAGCTCGGATTTTATAAATATCTAATTTATTCTGTAATATTAATGACAAAAGCTCGGATTTTCGCGCAGTGAAAGCTCCTCAAAAACTGCAAAAATACGCACAATATGCAAAAGCGCGCAGTAAAAATTAAAAATGTACAATTAATAAATATTTTGTCATAAAATTAATTTTTTGACCTAATAGCTTCGAATTAAACGATATTTAATTAAAATACATTTCTAAATTACCTTCAAAACTATGTTTTCGTTTAATCAGAAATGTTCTTATATATTGAAAACGAACATACTAAAATTGGGCGTAGGCTGAAAATTAGTATTGTACGAAGATTTTTATAATCTCTTCATTTTTCAGTGTATTCTCTGCACCTCGATCTAAGAAAAATATTTCGCTTTCCTTGGAAACTCCAAACTTGGATTTTTCCTTTAAAAATACTCGAATAAAATGAGTTTTGTAATATAACTTTAATAATAATATTTTCATTTTCCATATCTTTTTATGAATAAAAAATCTAATAAATAAATAAATTCCACATATATTTTTTTGTAAATTTCTTAATCTCCCGCAGAATAGCTGGCATCTACCATTTCGCCCGATAGCTTTTAACCGATGAGTTTTTTTTTCCGGTTATGGGCCCTGTTTAGCGGGAATGATGAAATAGTTTTTGAATGCTAGGTGTCATATTGAACTTTCCCGCTTTCAATGAGAATGTTAGCTCTAACGTGGATGGGAAATTAAAAATATTATACAAAATGTGTTGTAAGTCCCCCCACCTTAGTTGAGATAAAATACCAATTTTATTTATCATTCTTATAATTTCCGCATCATATCCTGAAGCAGCTACAACTAATTTTTCGACGAGTAACTGACAGCCCCATGTTCCTCATTTTGTTATTAGTAGCGGTTTTCTTCCACTATATCTGTTTATAATCTTCTGCTCGCATAGTTTCAAAATCATATCTTTTATTTACGTTCCGGAAATTGAATGTCTCATATTCGTTCTTTAATTCGATTCAAGTCATGCACTGCACACGCAGTATGCCTCAAATTAGAGTAAAAAGTAATTTCGTAAATTTGTTCCAGCTTTAATCATAGTATAGGGCAGCGTCTGTTATTAAAAGTAAAATTCTTTCTTCAAATAGTTCGTTTTCGAAAAGTCAAATTCTCATTAACAAATCGACCAATCATTTCACGATTTTATTTATTTTTTTTTTATCCTAATTATTTATAGGCTATTAAAAAAGTATTTCTGTTAGACAGTCCTTTTCTAATGTGTTAATAAATTTGCTATAATCCTCGCGAGTCTGTGGTTATATTTACATATACATATTTATTATTATAGTCTTTTTAATTTTTTCAAACATTTCCGTTTAAACCCCATCGGTGCATAGTCTTTTTTCTTAATGTACTATTACATGGTACAGTGTTTTGAGCGTGTTTCTCTTGAAAGAGAAATTACTAAATGGATCGGATGGCAGTTTATATTTACTTGAATATCTAAAAAGCTGCAATACTATTAGCAAAGATCTTCAAAAAAAAAATATATATATTATTTTTTTTTGGTAGGTTTTTTTAATAGATCCCCGTTTTCTTATTTATTTTTAAAGCCAAGGTGGATCTCATATGAAACGCTGAAAAAAAGTAAATTTTAAACCTAACATTGGTTTTAATAATAATCTTTTCGCTATTTAAATTTTTTTTTTTTATTTATTATTAACGATGTACATATTGCCCTGGGGCTATCAGCTCGGACGAGGTTATTAACATTTTAAGGTTTGTAGTGTTAACGAATTTAATTAATCTATGTAAACTATTTATATTTAAATTTGCGGAGTGATCGTCTGTAAGTGTGGACTGTTGGCGTTCAGCACTGTAGATCGGGCATTTCTTTTTTTAAATTTCACATTACAATTAAGTACAAAACGATCGGTTTTCCTCCTACCTTCTTTACAAATTAAACCTACTTTTGTAATAAAAATAATTTTAACTAAAAAACACAAAAAAAAAAAAACATCTCGTCTTGAAAAATGTTAAAACTTACATATGTAACGTGCGAGGATTTTCTAGTACAACCGATGCGCTTTTGCAGCGAACATTTGCGAAAACTTCGAATTCCTTATTACGTGATCCAGAAACAAATTTTAGACTCCGTGCGCCATTTTCGCCATTTTGAAATTCGGAAATTTATGAATAAAATGAAAAACGTCTTATTTTGGTTAATAAAACGGTACAGATTCGCTGTAGGCTGGATGAAAATCGTATTTTAGGCTAGAGCGTTTTACATCTGCTTAAAGTTTTCCCCTACTAAAGGTGACTATTAAGTAGATCATTTTTCTTCTTCTTTGAACGTGCAAAATCGTGTAGCAGCGCTAAGTTTTTCATTATCCAGATGACGCCATGCGTGAAGATATTGAATATCATCAGATTTTTTCTTAGAAAACGAAAAAAAATCATTGTGCCGGATCATGGAAGTTGTCCTAATGGCAATAAATCGAAAATTATCGGGGGCATATGTAAAATTTTCACCGATTTTTATGAAATTTTAATGTAAATTAAAATAGAGTTATTTTTATTACATTACCGTTCGATTTTTTGAATTATATCGATTTATACGAATTTTTTTGCTGGATTTTTTATTTTCATTCGCTGGAATTCTGTGATTTTTTCGTTGTTACAATAATGACACGAATCCACTAACTCTTATGTTATTATTAAACCGGGGAATGAACATCATTGAAATCTTTCACCGCCATTTTTCTCTTAAGTGTGTAAAAAATTTACCCAATGCACCGCGTAGCTAATTAAAATTCCCCGCCGCGCGAAATCGTGAAATAACGCTAATCTCGAGATTTATTATGGTGTTTAAACGGCGGTGTATGTTACCGCAGTGCTACGGAATCTTCCACAATTGCTGTCTCCTCGAATAGAGGTTATACCGCTAGTCGTTCGAATATTTAATTTTTTTTTACAAAAAGAAACAAGAAGAAGAAGAAGAAGAAAAAGTAAATAAATAAACAAATAAAATAAAAGTAAACGGATAGGAATAAACGAATTAGACGAAAGGACAAGCTGGAGGAGTGCATAAAGATGTCCAGTAAATCGAAACCGAAAAAAACCGAACTGGGCGCTGTACACGGATGCGTCTCGCGGGCTGACTTAAATTTAACGGGGCCAAGAGTAGCGCGTCTGATTGTTCCAGTTACTGTAAAGGCGAAGACAGATTAAAAGTCTGGAGTTTTAAGCGAATTATTTATACGACGTTCTTCTATAATTTTCTCGGTCAGAATTGCCCGGGTAATAACGCGACTATCGGCAGATAAATCAAAATGCAACGCCAGAAATATAATCGAAGTTGATTATGGTCCGCTGGCTGCCGGCCTCTCCTCTATATCTATATGTATTAAGTTATAAATTTCGATAATTCTTCGCGCATCTCAGGCTACAACAGCAGCGCATGCTCGCTTCTCTCTATGAAGTTGTCCAATCGGCCTGCTACATTGATTAGCATAGAATGGTGGCGGCATCCGCGTTCTACTCTCTGATCATTATCATTAATCATTATCATTATTATTATCATTTTAATCATCGCGCGCATGAGGCTACTAATTCTGATGACGACATAAAGTGCTTTGTGCATCGGCTCGGCAGGATACTGCTCTCTGTGCTGCCTCGTCTGTTTCATCTCTCGGGGATCATCGGCCACTTAGCCGGAAAAAGAAAAGAAGAAAAAGGAGAAAAGAAGAGAAAAGAAGAGAAAAGAAGAGAAAAGAAGCGAAAAGAAGAAAAAGCAAAAGGAGAAAAGAAGCGAAAAGAAGAAAAAGCAAAAAGAAAACGTATTTACACCTCTCCATCTTATTAAGTATATAATTCAGGAAAGTGGATAATTTATGGTAAGCAGAAGAGCTCGGCCTGTACCGCGTCATGTGTAATGAAAAGGAGCTGCATTATGTGTAGAGCGAGTTAATGATAATCCAAAGAGCGCGATCCTGCTCCGGTGTCCACAATCGTCCGCTCGGAAATTTATTATCCAGCCTGAATTGTGTGTGTGTGTGTGTGTGTGTGTGAGTGTCGCTTAAAAGGGTAGGTACCACAGAAAATCATTTTAACTTTTTACTGAAAAAACTGTACGCCATCGTTCGGTTCCATCTACCGTGTGCTGCTCTTGTGTATTTAATCAACTTCAAAGGCGCGCATACGCCACGCCGTTCATGCAACATTTTTGTGTAATGTTTTTGAGTGTACGGAATCTGCTGTAACATTTAATCTGTAACTTTTTTTGTTTGTTTGTTTCTTTATTATTATTATTATTTCGTTTATAAAGCTTTTATTTCATTTTGCGAAAAATGACGCATTGAAACCAGGGGGATGTGAAAAAATAATCGATTTTCTAATAATCGATTTTTAATAATAATCGATTTTCTTAGTAATAATAATCGACTTTGTTAATAATAACAATCGACTTTCTGAATAATAATAATAATCGATTTTCTTAATAACGATCGATTTTCTTAATAATAACAATCGATTTTTAATAAAAAAAAAAGATCGATTATATAAACTGCCTGAAAATTTATGGCAATAATTCTTTTTTGTTTTCTTATTATTTAAAGTCAAAGTTTAAAGAGAGATTTGTTTTTTTTTTATTTTTTAGTTTTGAAAGCCAGAAGATTGTCATTTTGTTTACTTTTTATACTAATCATTTCATTTATATTTTAATAAATTATTAATATTAGTCTCTTAGTTTTATTATTATAAGTATAGAAAAGTATGCAGTTTTTCAAATGATAGAAAAAATCGAATTTTCCACAAAAATCGAATATTCCACAAAAATCGAATATTTTTTTTTTTTTGAAATCCATTTTTTTACAAATCGATTTATGTTGAAAAGAGAAAGATCAATTATTAATTAATCGATTTTTTTCACTCAATGTCACAACCCTAATTAAAACCAGCTGCTGTTCCGTAAGAATTACGGGGGGTCCATCACGCAGGAGGTGTCCTCCGGTGATTAAATTATATGTACTAAAATTATCCCATATTATTTATGTAATTGAGAGAATATTGACAGCGACTGTTTCGCGTATAATGTTTTTGCCGTTTTTCAATACTTGCATCATCCGGCAAAAATACCTCAAGAAGGCCGTTATAAATTTCACTCTGTTTTCTCGGATTTCAGACATTATAATTACGCAATGTTCGAAAAATCAAAAATAACAGTCCGCCTGGCATAGAGCTGTTGGTGCTTTTATCGACAAGATACCGAAAAAAAAAAACGAGTTTATATTTAAGAGAAGCGAACCGAAAAACCTGAGAAAATTAAAGCAAAACTGTCATTTTGCACGTTAATCTGCAATACTGCGTACCGTACGAAAAGTTCACAAAGTTCTAGAAGATATCCCCGTGTTTTTCAAATCCGCAGAGGTCAAGTCTTAAATACTATTATTCAAGATGAGTTGCCAGCCGCCCGGGAAGGGGGGAGGGTAAGATGATAGAAAGAGGATATGAGTTATAGGAAAAATAAAATTTATAAGTTATAAGGGGGGGGGGCTTAATATTTTATTAAACAAGAATAAAATCTTAATTAAAACGTAATTTTCGTGAGTTTCTGGCAAATTGCTCTACTACTTAAAAGTCTTACAAATTGTCCATGATTACACGCCTATGAATACTCATCATGGCCAGTTGATTAAAAAGTTTCAAGGCTCCGGGGGGCAGCTTTTGTTTTGTATTAATCTGCTTTGTAGTTTAATTTTTGTTTCCACTGCATTTTTAATTTTTTTGAAATTAACAACAATAATAATAAAATGATTTGATTATTATTGTTACTATTATTATTATTATTATTATTATTATTATTATTATTATTATTATTAGGTTTAAAAAAAGATATATAAATATAAGGCAAATTTTTTTTATTGATAAAATATACAGGGAGCAGCAAAAGTAAGTTAACTGATTTGCATGAAAAAAAAACAAAAAAAAACGCGAATACGAAAATACAAAAATTTGTATTATTATGCAAAATATGCTCAAAATGACTTCGGACTACACAAATTTACAATTTATACTGGAACTGTTGTCCATCTTCGCCGATACATCGGCGACAGCGATTGGCTACTGTAAAGTACGTTTTCTTATAAGAAGGTTGGCCGTTAGCTGGAGACGTCGAACTCTTCTCCGATAAACTTTTTTCAGTTCTACGATATCTTTTGGAAGGCGACTGAATATCCTTGATTACACCTCACAGCACAAAATCAGGGCAGACGAGGTACAGGCTGCGGGGGATCAATCAATATTTTCTCGGCGGCCTATGCAATCATCAAAATTAGCATTAAGGGTATTATTTGTAACACTCGTTCAAAGTTGATTATTCTTTTTGCTATTCGTTGCGTTTGTAAACTTTATTTCGAGTTTTTCAAAAAACCAAAAAATCAAACAAAAAAAGAAAAAGCCGTTAAAACTTTACCAATGAATTCACCGTATTTTATGATTTCGCGATAAGTTTTCGAATAAAAATCATCATTCGATTTATCGACGATTATTGTTTCAATTGTAAAAACCTTTTTGTAATCACGCGCACAAACGTAGGTACATAATTTCAGCGCGCTTCGTAAGGTATGCACTACTGAACGGGTCAATATTAATCGGATCACTTTTTAGTGCGTTCGATTTTTTCCAGTCGGATAGCTTGTTCGGAATCCGCGTAAAATCCGTCGACGGCGATTTATTTTTATCCGGTTTTTTCCGCGACTAATGGTTTTTCAGTCTGAGACTAGCTTTAATTCGTTGCGGTCACCGCATCTTTAGAGTCCTCGGTCGCTAGTGTCGCGTCGTCTTCGAGCATGCCGCTAAACGAGCCGGTTTTTGATTATTTACGTTGTTTTTTCCTCTTGGCCAGATTTTCCTTCGGGAGCCGTCGCATTCGCGCGCGCGCTTCTCATCAACTTCGAACGTTCGTTATCGTTTTAGCAGCGTATCGAGCACCTTAAACATGTAGCCGGGCAGCCCCGATAACGTCGATACCTCTTAATGAATAATGAAAAACGGAGGAAAAGCAACGATTATATCGGAGACGACGGCAGCGAAGAATAATAATTGCTCGAAAGGACGGGCGGAAGGAAACACGTGGGGTACACCGAGTGACGACTGGTCGAGGTAATGATATTTCCACGGCAAAGCAGTGATCGATGATCTCATCGGCAGAAAGATGCGAAATTAGCGGTTGGCGGAGGGACCGGGTACGGAGGCTTTGTCACAGTTAATTATATTTCCTTTGACGTATATCAAAATTCTCCTACGCGGTTGAGCTTTGTATTCTCATTAATCTCTTCCGATTGATAAATGATGATAGCCCCCTTCTCCCCTATCCCGGGAGAGTTACGGCCCCAAGTAGATGAATGCCGTGGCGATTTTAACGTTGGCCATCTTGATCTCACTCGAACATTCCGATCAGAGTTTTTTAGCGGCCGAATGCGTACTAATTAGTGTTAATAGAACGCTTTTCGAGAACGCCGGAGATTTCCTCTGAAAAGAAGCTGTTACGTTTCTGCCTTGTACGGGTGAATAAAAAAAAATCCAAAAAAAAAAAAATCGCCATCAGATGGACAAAAAAAGTGAGGGGTTCTTTAGTTTGTCGAATTTTTAAGGTACAGTTAGGGTGATTACAAACCGGTTTCGGGCTCCGTATTACGTCGAAAGGACACACTGAAGATAACGGCGAAGAATATAAGGCGCTAATCCTCCGTAGAGTATTTTTTACAGACCGGGTCAGGACGTCCAGTACCTACGCAGCGTTTTGACACTTAATTAAAACGGCGGACGTCGTCATCGTCGATTACCGAATCCGTTCGAATTGTCCGCATCTCCAGAAGCGGAAGACGCCTGTTAGAGAAAATACACGTAAAACTGCTCACCGAAATTAAAAGTTACAGCTCTTATCGAAAGAAAATGATCGTCCTAAGGAATTAGCCGGAAATAATAGCAACAACAATTTTCAGTGAAATTAGTAATAACGAATCACCACCGTCTAAGCCTGCAATAATAATATGGTGAAAAATCAAGACAACCTCGAAACAACAACCCATAAATAATATAAACGCTACCTATTCGGAAAATCACTAGTCCCAATCAGCGGCACGATAATCAATCGGTGTAGCTGTCGTAAAATTAGTGAAAACCAGTTAAAGTCTAAAATTCCACGTAGCGACCGCCTTAAATAAACTTCGTACGTTAGACAATAAATGGTTAAAGAGAAGTATTTACTTAAAAATCACGCGGATATATATATATATTAAAAACCGCGCTTTAATTATTCCATCTTTTATTTGTTACTCTTTGCTGATGTAATGCAGGGGCATTCTACATAGGCAATGTGTGTAACATTTTTTGCTATTTTAGTCTTACGTATGAAGTACATTTTTTTCTTAATTACATACATTTATCCGATAAATTTTCGAAATGCTTACTCGATATGTAAAATGTGCTGGAGTACATTGGGAAAATGTGAAATAGTTAAAAGTTAACTCATTTCTCAGAGATATAATGAATTCTGTTGATATTAAATTAGTAACAAATTTACTAAGCCAATGAAAATCAAAGATTAAAATAATAAAAAAATAACTTTTCCTATAGTTCTATTTCGTCTTGTAAAGTTTATTTGTAGTTTACAATTTTCCGAGTAGCCTGCGAGTTTAAAAATTGTTCGATTCGCGCCTACCACACTGTACAACCTGGAACAAACTCTAGTCGTAATTTCTTTTGTTTTAAAGTGTTTTTTATCCCGTACCGAGTTTTATCTGAGCCGATGGGTTATGTTGTCGGAGCCCCCCCCCCCCAAAAAAAAAAAAATTTATCTAGTTGTATTTTTTCGTCAATCAAATTTTCCGGTACAATTTGAATGTGAGCCGTCCGACTGCATTAAATTTTGATTTTACGCAAAATTTACTTTTATATTATTACGCTGCGTACGAGCATCTGCGGCCGAAAATGACGGTTGCACAGAAAATTCTTTTATGACGTCACAGTTTGGTTAAATGGAATATTTTTGTTTGCGCGCTCCATATAAATTAAACCCATTTTAACTGTATCTTTTTCTTTTTTTTGTTTTCTATTTTCTCGGGAGGAGGGGGGGGGGCTATTTTCTAAATTACACGATAGACATTAACTTATAGTATAAATGATATTCGCTTAATATGTACAAGTAATTGACTAAATACTTCAGTTATAGAACAAATTTTTGTCCTGGCTCAATCATCGGCACATTCTTGTGCGTGTGATATAATCCGAATAATTAAATATCGGTGTTTAGGAATTAAAATTTCTTTTTTTGAAAACTAGGGAATTATTAGAATCTTTTTTTCGAGACATACCGAATTAAATTTACACTTCGCATGATGAACGACGAATACAGTTAAATATTTCGTATTTAGATATCCGTGATAAAGAGCGAGTTTTGATTTTAGATGTCTATATAGTAGTTTTATAATTAATATCTAACTATATACACATATATATACATACATACATACATATATACACTAATTATAAAAAACAAAATCGCAATAATGCGAAAACATGCACATAAACTATGAAAGCGCAGGCCAGCTTCAGACTTTAGTATGGAACATTGTAAATTTAGCTGTTCGTATGCAGAATTAAATGTTCTTTAGTGAGAATAAAGACATTACGTAAAAAGAAAAATTGCCCAGCTTGCCAACTTTCATTTAAAATTATGACGCATTTCGTCAAAAAAAAAAAAAAAAAAGTTACAGCGAAACATTTTCAATTACAAAAAATAAATTAATAAACAAATCACCGATAATTAGGAAAAATCTTAATATCCGAGTACGCACAAAATAGCTTTGATAGCGAGAAATTGTTATTTCGAATCAACGAATAATTAGAACATCATCGAGAGAAATTTGTTTTAGACTGCAGACGCTCGTGGCTTACGATATTCGTTGCACATCGTAGAGTTGCCCCCCCCCCCCATCCAATACAGTCACACTACATAGTTTAGAGTATGTTGTTCTCATTTTTATTCTATAACAAACGTAATGCTCGGAAGATAATAGAGGAATTTTTTTTTTTTGAATTCTAAACAAAACCTTTTATTTTTTCGGAACTTTAGCTTCTTTATGTATACCGCGGATGAAAAGTATATCCTCTTAACATCTGACGAGTAACCGACCCTCAAACTCCCTACTCCTTATTGTGCCTCGTATATCTTATCGTTTCCGTCGATCTCAGTTGTTCCTATCCTCAGTTCCTTTATCTTATCAATAGCTGACCGAATCTACATTTAACTGATCCTTCTCCTTCCTTTCGTTTCTGGGCGAAGATCCTTTGTTGATATGCCCAAAGGGGGGTTAAAAAAAAAAAAAAAAAAAAAAAAGAGTAACCGACCAAATAGTAATAATTTGTTGCGATATATTAAAAAAAAACAAAAAAAAACGAAAACTCGCTTAAAAGAAACAAGCTAAAAATACTGAAGCGAATCAAAAAAGCGATATCATACACGCTTTGTTAAAACAAACTGTGCGTAAACCACAGCTAGAGCGGTCATTTCGGTTACTTTTATCTCCTATAAACCGGTTGCTTACAATTAAAAAAAAAAAACAAAAAACGATTAAAAATAAAAACCGGTGTAAATTGATGCCAGTTTGCACATTCGTCTACCTGCTTATTGTCAATGGACCGTGTAGCGTCTTTTCGAATAAATTAACATTTACGGTTTTCATTTGTTACATTCAAGCAACGGAGAGCTGCCATTCATCACCAATAGATGTCGCATTCCGTTTAACCGAAGAGAAATATCTGGCGGATTTCACGTTACGCGGAACGAAAAAGGATTTTATTTACAACTAAAATTATATAACAAAAAAAAAAAATTCTACCGTATCGACACAAATTGTATATTAACTAAAAATTTAATATTTGTATCGAAGCGTTAACGATTTTTTTTTAAATCATTTTACTAGTAGCACCTTTCCCTCTATTTTCTAATCGTCATTCGCATTTCCGTTTTATTTAGCCGATTCCTTGTTTCCTGTCTTGGTTCCATTCTATTCCTTTGGGTCGTCGCTCTTCTATTGTCTCCCTAATTCGTCTCCGGATCGATCATTCTCTTCTGCCCTCCTCACGCTTTCGATTTGTTCTATCGCCTTCTCCTGATTTTTCTCTTCACGATTGTGATCCTCCTCGTACATGTCTTCGTAACGAACGCTCCCTTTTATACAGTCAGCTCCTGTCATTAGGTCTCCCTACTCCCTATAACTCTTCCTTTATCCTCTCCTTTCCTTCATCTTCTGTAGTGTCCGCACTGCTGTCCTTTGTTGCGTCCATTTCGGACCGTCTAGTTATTTAGTTTTTTAGTTTAGTTTTCTTGTTGTTGAGTCAATGCCGCTGGCGCGCCCACAAAAAAAAAAAAAAAAAAAAAAAAAAGCACCTTCGGAAATGAACTTTATAAATAATATCGGTGATTATTGTTTTAATCGGTGAATATCGATTTCGAAATACGAGCCGTAAAAGGATAATTTAACCGAGCCATTAGACTTTTTAAGCGTATCGTTTGGTAAACCATTGTATTTTCTTATAAAAATATATGTTAATTACGCGAAAGAACTTTTAAAATCGGACGTTGTACTATTACTTGATTTAAGCTCTTCATTTCAATGTTGTTTTTTTTTTTATTTTTTCGATAAAGTAATGGCAGACACACTTAAAACGTAAAACTCAAGTTATGATTTTAGAAAGTTCAAAGTATCAGATGTTTACTAATAATGAAAGCAGTTCAATTTGTCTTTGTAAAACGGGGAAAACAGCTAAACACAAGAAAAACCTAGAAAAGTCGAGGTTATATGTCTTCGGAAAAATCTTCATTCGCATCTCACAGCATCTAGATTATTTTTAGTTGACAGCTTTCTACACTATCATGACTCCCTGAACTTAAGGAGATTTCTTTTCCAGATTTAATACTGAAAATTGTCAACGCAAGAATTCAGTTCAATAACCGGTGCAATTGATTTATTGAATTTCTCGCGGCATTTAGCGAGCGTACAATTCAAATTACCGTGCATAAGTTTAATGATGCTGAAGGACGGTTTTAAACTCTGAAGAGAATCAAAACGTTTTTAAAAAATTTCGCTGTCTCAAGAAAGATTAACGGCACACTGACAAAACCAGGTGATTACAGGTTGCAACGAAAGAGTAACATAAAACGCCGCTACAAGAAACGAGTTGGAGAATGGATTTCCTTTTTCAGTGAGGTAAGTTAATCATTTCGCACGTGGCAGGTTAAATATTGTAATGGTACACATTAGTCTGCGAATTGTGTTGATCGATGGCGTAATAATTCGGGCTTACTTACAATCGCAGGCTGCTGTATATATATCAGTTGAGAGGCTGTGTTTTTTTTTTTTTTTTAATAATTTAAATTCTACTGTTATTTCTGGCTTACGCTTTTTCTAGATTTTGATATTTATTGTAAAGGGAATGAAATGGAATGGAATTAAAGTGATATAAGATGGGAATAGAATAGAAATAAAATGAAATGGGAATAGAAATGAAATGAAACGGAATGGAAATGAATGAAGTGAAATGAAAAAGGAAGAGAATAAGCATGGAATGGAAATGGAATAAAATAGAAACGAAATGGAAATGGAATAAAGTAGAAAAATGGAATATAGAATGGGATAGAAATGAAATGGGATGGAATGGAAATGAATGAAGTGAAATGGAGAGGGAAATGAAACAGAGTGGAAATTAAATGGAATAGAATATATATAAAAATAAAATAAAATAGAAAAAAAAGAAACAAACGATTACTGGTAAGAATTTTACAATATATCATTTTAAAATTTCTTAGGGGGAGTACTGTAATGGTACACATTAGTTTGCGAATCGTGTTGATCGATGGCGTAATAATTCGGGCTCACTTACGATCGCAGGCTGCTGTATATACATATATCAGGTGAGAGACTGTGTATATTTTTAAATAATTTAAATTCTGTTGTTATTTATGGTTTATTCTGGATGATGCTTTTTAAGTATTATTACTGGCTGAGATTTTTGTTACTAAGGCACTTGGTGTATTCTAATTTTTATTCTTACGTTCTTTGCGTTCGTAACGTATTATATTACGATTATTATGCTGTTACGTTAATATTGCTTGTTCGTTTGTTCTTCATTGAGTCGTTAAGTTATCGGTTTCGATTTACTTTATAAAAAATTAAATGAAAATATATTATTTCATTAAATGTATAAGAAACGATATATTTTTTTTTTTCAAGACTACAGAATAATAATAATAATAAATAAGACTTTTTTGGTTCTTCGGGCTAGATTGCTGCTTATTATAGTATTTGGAACAGATGTATTCACCTTTAAATGAATTTGAAGCACACCTTCGGTATTAGAAGAAATTTAGTTCAAGTAAGCCGAATAAATGTGAATTCGTATTCTTTATAGGGCACTTGTATGTCCTCAGAATATTGTTCAATAATATGGGATGATCCCTTTTTATGATGAGTATAATAAAATTATTGAAAATGTTCAGTCAAAATTCTTAAGATATCTGCATGGTTAAAATTTACTCACATGGTATATGGAGCACATTATCTCGAATAAATTGTTACGTTTTAAAACCTTACATGCGAGACGGAAACACGCTAAATTAAAATTTATACATGACATTATATGCAGTGTGCGAATCAGAGATGAGTATCTATCGTCGAAAATACTTATCAGAGTATCAAGATTGACACCAGTAGAAAGAATCGTTTGTTTGTTGAAACTCAGACACGTACAAATATTGCGTTAAGTTCTTCGATCTGCAGTCCATCTGTTACATTACTCACCTGAATATCCAGAAATTGATATACACTTCGATAACAGAACTTACTTGCAATTAGTTGAAATCTTGTTTTCAATACCAAATACAACGGGGAGGTATATTTTATTCATATTTACACCTAGAAGATTTGTAATTAGTGGTCACGGAGGATGAATGTATTCTTTAAGCACTCTGTGCATGCGAGAATATTTTCATTATTGTTATAGATATTTTATTAATAATGTGATATATTACTTCTCTGGGTAATATGCTCCGTGTAATTGGGCTAACGCCTGTATGTAGCATACCAATAGTTAAATAAATAAATAAATAAATAAAATGGATGGCATACGAATTGGAGATAATAAAATTTATATTTATATATGTAATTGTAATGAAATATTCATTTTTGTTGTAAATAATCCTATTTAAGCGGGTTAAAAACTACAACAATATGTAAAAGTAGGTATGTACGGATGCAGCGTCCAATTTTTATAATCGCCAGATATAAAGTATATTTTTATTTCTATTCATTAATTTAAATGCAGAATTATATTTTATTGATAACCGATATTTCTTGTTAACTTCGAACTAACTTTTAAAAATATTATCAATAAATTATAATCAAATGCAGTGGCGGCTTGCGAGTAATGTAAGTGATGGTTCGCAAAAATAAAATAATAAGAAATAAATAAGTACTGTAATCTTTTTCGATCGAAATACATTGGTATTAAGAAATTCACTCTCATTTTTCAAATTCACCGGGAAATTAGAATGTCGTCTTCATTAAAAATCTTAACAAAATTATTATCATCATCTTCGAAGCAAAATTTCCGGTAATTATATAAATTTCAAATAATTCTAATTGAGTGTAACGAAGTTAGAAATTTGTTAATTTAAAAAAAAAATTATAAAAATTCATTAAAACGATACGTAATCGATAATTTCGGACGCGTACCAATTCGTTTTAATAGAATAACGCATTTATTTTTATAAACAAGCAAGCAATTATTTCACAGTTCAAAACTAGTTCGTGTTTTATATTTATTATATATTTTTTTTCTCAGTTTAATCGTAATTTGTTTTTATATCTTTATTATTAATTGTTATTATGTCACGATGACACTTAATAGCATGACAGTAAATATATAACTCTTATTCATAGTCGCAATATCGAAAAGTTCAATGTTTTCATCTGGCACGGTGTAGAAACTTTAGCAGTTTATCATCATTTCAACATATCTGACGAGCAGCGACAATAGGTGTTTTTAAAATACACACTTTTATAATTATTTTCGAGAAAATCTACAAATTATCTCTATGAGCGATTATAGAATTATTGCGTTCAGTAGTATTGTTCCATTTTTATATTTTTTAGTATTCATGCATTTCTTTTTGTTTTCGAGTCATGAGCGATTATTTCTGTTTACAATTTATCGTTCGCATTTTTGCTTTCCCCTATTTTTATTATTACGTCGTCGGGAAAAGCCATTTTTTTTTTTTTTTTTTCTGTTTTTTGTTTCAAATTTCCGAAAACACAAGAACGATAATTATTGTTCATTAACTCAGTCGCATTGTGACCTTAAATGATACAGTTCAAAACTGGTTAGTGTTTTATACTTCTTTTTTTATATTTGTTTTTTCAATTTAATCATAATATATTGTATGTCTTTATTGTTATTAATCGAGTGAATATGTTCGTTAAAATGCTTACGATAATAACAATTACGTGATTATCATAAAGAAAAGGTATGGCTGAGATTCGAAGAAAGAATAAAGTTAATTATATAAAAAATAAATAAATTAACAATGTCGCGAAAATTAAAATGTTTAAATTAAAATGTTTAAATTAAAATATTAACGAATTTAAAAATAAGAAATTTTCAAAAGAGAACTTCTTAATCAGACTAAAAGCCACGAATTTGTAGTAGTTGCGTAGTAATCGACGAATTTTATTTTAATAGGTCTCTGCTTGCAAAGCGAACTAAAACGTAGCTTTTTCTAATTACGGCAGCTTCCGTGCCAACCGTTCAATATTTAAATATTTTAATATTTTAATACAATACATCTTCTTTTAACGATAGTTCGCCTTACTTTGGATCTGCCGCCACTCTGAAGTTGCGCTGTCACGGGGAAGAATTCACAAAAACCTTGTTTACTTCCTGTTAGCTAAACAGTTCCATTTTGAAGAAGTTTGCGCCAATAGTTTCGACAAACTTTCCGATCGAAGAAATTACTTTTTCAGTATTATTTTTACCAGTCCTCTACGCCGCCGTAATTAAGAATTATAAAATCATTAGCGTTTTAAGTAGACCCGATAGGATGTTCCGTACGCCGCGTAACAGTACAGTTATTAACACCATAAATGTTAACAAGGTAAATATATTGACTAGAAAACAATATTAACATCATAAATATTATCTGTATAAATATTGACGGGATAAATATTGCGTTGTTATTGTTCTTGTTGCTGCTGCTGCTGCTGCTGTTGCTGTCGTTTTCTTTCTCGTTCGTAAAGTAACATTTCGGTGTTGTGTGTAAAAGCTTTGGCCTGAGAAGTTGATCAAATATTCACATTTTCTTCCGAATAATCGCTCCTTTTACCTGTCCATTCGACCAAATCTTCTAATTTCCGATATCTCTCGAATTTTCCAAATCATTTTCTTATTTATTCGTCTACATTTCATTTTTACTCCGTTAAGTTCCCCTGCTTTTCTTTAAGTGTTGCCCTCTCCAGCCGAACGATGCACAATACCCGCGCGACGACGCCTAATTACGTTTCTATTCCGAACTTTCGTTGATCGTTCTGCTTTTTGGATTTTCATCTGTTAATTCCGACTCCCCTTATATTATCTCTCTCTTTTTTTTATATTTATTACGCCCCTTATATCTCTCTCCTTTTATATCAGTCATTCTGGCGGTTCCTGTCAACAGTTGACCGCATCAATATTTAACCGGCGATTTCCTCCTGGCCGAAGAAGCTCTATCCCGATATAGTCAAAATAAAAAGAAAAAGCAGAAATACCAAGCCGAGTTCCGCAGCATCATCGATGAAAAACGCAACCAACGAAAGATAACCAAAAAGTCACCTTAAAAATATTACAATGACATCTTTTCAGTATCTGGCGGCTTTATCAGGCTGGTAGAACCGTTACTGTTATTGCCCGCGTTCCAGTATCTTTGTTCTTCATTCGTCCGATTAAAAAAAAAACAATGCGTGTATATATGTACACGTGCGGATGTTCAGCGCTGGCGTGTCTTGGTCGTGGTGTCGAAACCGCATTTCGAATTGGAACATCTTTCTACAGAGGATGAATCATCGGTTTTTCTCGACAACGCCGTTTCCAGTGATTAGAGGCTAATCTGGCTGCCGACGGCGATTGCGATAATTTTATCATTCGTCTATCGGGGAGCTGAGCCCCTTATTGCACGCTGCGCCATCTTTAATGAGAGTAAACTCTACAGTCGAATAATGAGCTAGTAGAGTGTTGACCTACGGACACGAAGCTGTTTTGTAAATTGTTTCTGTAGATAAAATAAAATACAAAAAAAAAAAAAAAAAAAAAAAAAAACAATCAAGCACGATACGAAACTTTTTGTTGTGGTTTTTTTCGCTTTTTTTTTTTTGCCAAAAACGAAGTAAATAAAATTAAGAAACTTCAATAATTTTAAGACGTACGTAACTCACTTTATTTCTCTCTTTTTCGATTTTCTCTTATTTCCATTCCGTTTTGTGCTATGATCGCAGTTTAATTTCCGACGTCAATCATACTTTTTTTCGAATGTTCTTCCGCTCTTTCTGTCGAGCGCTCATGCTTTTATCTGTTAAGCCTTTTTCTTCTTACCCCCTATAACGCTTCCTTTAATCCCTCGCTTTCTGCACCTTCTATTGTTTACTGCTTTTCCCCAATCTGTAATCGTATTAAAATCTAGTTTCTTTCCCTATCGATGATTTCCCGAACTGTAGCGCTGCGTCAATACCCTCGGTAGGCAAACCCAGAAGAAAGAAAGAAAGAAAAAAAAAAAAGATGTTTACCTACCTAAATGAACAACTATTATACGTAATTAGTGAAAATAAAAAAAAAAATACAAATAGTCACCGGTGTACCACCCAATGAGAATATACACGCTTTTAACAAAGGGGTAAAATGCTCTTTACTCCTGAGCAGGTAATGAAAATACAAAAATAGCTACGCATCTCCTTGGTATACCCCCCGGAGGAAAAAAAAAAAAGCGAAAACATCAAAAAAAAAAAAAAACAACAAAAAAAACAGCTTACGGTACAAAATTACGAATTTTCGGCGCGCAGAAGTGAGTACAATGAAAACACTCGTGGGTTTTTCCCGAATGTATCGAAGACACGGTACCGATGTGAGTCATCACAGTAGAGCGAGTTATTGCATGAAAACGCAAATTGTAGTTAAATAAGTCTAGTACGGTAATCGTCGAAAAAATATCGCGTATAGGTAAAAATACATACCGTCTTCCGAAATGCGTCAGTTAGTAATTCGGAAGAATGAACAACGTTTTGTTGAAACGGAAGATTGTACAGTTACTGAATCTACCGAAAAGTGCAATGCATGACGTCATTCATCGCTTCAAATGAGGGGGAAGATCGCATCGACTCAAAATCTTAAAAAGGGAAACCAAACAAAAAACTAATAGAATAAGATACCTATTTTATCCGACGAAAAACGGAAAGAAACTCTAAGGTTTGTAAGTGCGCTGAAACTAACTGCAGCGCTGAGCAAGAGAAAGATGATAGAAATTTCAGCCCAAAAAAACATTACGTGGGGGAGGAGCCATAAAAGAGATGGAGGGTACTTTTCCCGCACTGCACGCAGAAAATCGAATATTATTCCTACAAATATAAAAAAGACGACTTAGAACAGCAGTACCCATTTTCATTCAGAGGAGTTCTGGAAGAACAACATTTTCACTGATGAGTCTAACAATTCAGCATCTTTCTGGGAGGGATGGAAAACTTAAAGCACGGCGTAAGCTGAATAACTATTTATTGAAAAATTTGATTGCACTAATTAAACATGGCCTAGGAAATGTGCAGGTGAGGGGGTTTTTTGCGGCAATTGTTAGTGGTCATTGATGGTAATACGAATATCGACATTTTACGAAAAAATTTATGTTAAAAAAGGGAAGTGGTGTCTAGACACCCGGTAGGAACGAAGTTCTTTTCACTCTTTTTGGTGAATTTACAAATATAAAGTCATTCATAAAGTATACGATAAGAAATGACACAATATATAAATCGCGTATTAATTAAAACAAAAAATAAATCCCGTACGAATTAATTAAAACAAAAACAATAAATAAATCATCAGATTCGCTGAATTTTGATAGGTCTCACAAAAAAAACGCGCCAATTTTCAAATTCAATAAAATGTACACGTGTTTAGAATTGAGCTTATACAGCTGACCGCACAAAATGCTTGTAGTTCAAATTTCGATACTCGCTCCCAATACACTCACACTTGTATATAATAAAAAGACATTGAAGGTTGCCTGGAGGATGACGCATAACGCTTTTTCGTTATCTCGCCATTTTTGCAGTTTACTTCTACCGACAAGCCGCGTTAAAAAACTTCGTTTCAAAAAATTTTGAAGTAATTCTACTTTTATCGAGACAATGACCTCAAAACATACAGCGTACAAAACTGGAGAGTGGATCCTCTCTATAACTGACATCATATCCTCACCACACCTCCCCTCGGTCACTGCATTACAATCCTATACCAGAATCTACGCGACTATCTCGACAAAAAAAAATTCGCGAGAAGGCAATCACCAACCGTAATGAGTTAAAAAAAGTCGTCTAAAAGGGGAATGGCAGAAAGTTCCTCTGGCTTGATTATCCGCAATAATAATTTATTGAAATCGGTAGCGGATGCCAAAGGTTGTGTCATACGAAGTACTAGTTTTTCAAAGTGTAGATTTTCAATGTACTTGGGGAGTTCTATTATTTTGTTTTTTCGTTCGTTCCGTTCGGATATTAATGCGGTGCTTTACAATTCGTAATTTTGTGTTCTTTGTACCGTAAGCCGTGTTCTTTTTAATGTTTTCGCTTTTTTTCTTATTCGAGATTATACTAAGCGGATACTTATTTTTTTGTACATTCATTACCTGCTTCAGGAGTAAAGAATTTTTCCCCTATGTTTTTGGCGTATAACCATTAGGTGTACACCGGCGCCCAGATATTATTTTAACTTATTCTATGGTCGTGTGCCATATATACATATATATATATATATATATATATATATATGTATATTAATGGCTATGCCATTTTTACGGCAGGAGTCATCAGGAAAAATGTTCTGTTACGAAATTTGTCCCATATATAAGACTTTAATGCGATATTAGCGCTCCTACATACCCTGGTGATGACAATTGGAACTTATCAGGAAAAGTTTCCTGTCACGAAAACTGATAAAGTGCTTTTAATGCGACATTAACGTACATACATCCCCTGGTGGTGAAAATTGAAACTGAAAGATTTTTTTCTGTCGAACGGCGTAGCCAATGAAAAAATTTACTCTTCTATAAGAATTATAAAAGAACTAGACCTGGGGGTGAAGGGGGATTGTCCCATTCCGAGACCCGAAGGGCGAGTTTATATATATATGCTAAAAGGCTTTGACCCCACCTCACTTCTTCCACTACCCTTCGTCGTCTGCTGTGTACCCTCTTTCCCCCTTTTTGAAAACAATTGTACTAATATAATCAAATTACTCGGTGATAATTAAGAATCTCGAATTTCAAAACATGAAAAATAAAAAATAAATAAATGTTCACTAGAAATTACTGCGATGTTTTTAATTTTTAATAAAAATGAAAAGCTTCATTTCTGGGGTTATTTGATTATATTTAAAATAAAATGAAACACACATATTTATGAAATAATAATGATATATTTAAAAAATTACTGCTAAAAACGTTTTGAAGCAATATTGCTGTATTTATGGAGCTATTTCTTCGAAGCGTGTCAACAGCAATTTATTAAATATATCATTATTATATCATAATGTGTTTATGTGTGTTTCGTTAGAAATAATGTGTGTGTTTGAAACTTGAGCAATATTTGAAATATTTTCATTTACCGTAAATACGGAGTAGGCGGAAGCGAACGAAGGGAACATGGGAAAAACTTTCTAACCGGTAAACGGATAACTTTTGTATGTAATAGAAATATGAACGGCTGAATACAGTAAGTTACAATTGGCCTTGTTGCCGAATGGCTAGAATCTGATCGAAATACTCCAGTGTGCATGTGTATTCGTGATAGACTATTTTCAAATCACCGATTAAAACTTTACCGTTGTGCGAACTTTCGAGCGGACCTCAGCCTCTATTTGCAAACCGTCCGAACAATCCGCTGATTGTAATCCGATTATGGCGTAATTTTTAATTTAATAAAATTAATATAAAGAAAAATTATACGCATATCCCGCTAATCTCCTATCCTATTTATAAAATCTTAACTTCCCGTGTCGCCTCTGGCCTATAATGTAGCAGAGTTCATCGCAGATAAGTAAAGAAGAAGAAGAATTTGAAACTTTTACAGTGTATCCGCAAATTTCAAAGCTGAAATACTTCCAATAAGTTTTTTTTCGCGATGGACAAATTCCAATCGATCGGTGCTTTTTTCGTACGTAAAATACACGATGAAACTGGAGTCAGCGATATATAGTTGAATATTATTATTAATTTCACTTTAAAGGTATAATAATATATTCATCATCAAATAAATCGATGCACGATTTCGTTTTGCATTTCATATACATATTTCAGTTTGCGTCAACAATAGAGCTGTTCACAGGTCGCTGTTATCAGCAGTAGCTCTAATCGTTGTTAGACTAAAATTTGAGCAGACTATTTTTTCGATATTTTCAATTCTGCACCGAAATCATGATACGTAAACAAAAGCCAGCTGTAGTTTCGTCTGTTATTGCCACTTTGGTCTGTTCAGAGGCATCATAAGAAATCGGCTATCGTACTTTAATTCTTCGGAAGTGTTTTTGTAATTAGCCAACTATTGATTCCGTACCAGCGAAGTGATTCGGACAGGATGGTGCGTCGGAATTTCAGGCTGTCCGTTCGTCGAGAGGCCGGTATGAGTTGCATAAGGTTGTGACAGCGTAATGGTTTGCAGATGCACACATGCATGCATCGGTAATGCGTGAATGAATCATCAGAATCGCGGACCATGACAGATGACTCGATCACTTCACTCTATTCACGGACGCATTCAATTCGTAAGCACGCGGCATTATAGCCTAATGAATGACACTTTCTCTTCTGAAGTGTGTGTGTCTAGTGTGTCTTTCTCTTTCTTTCGCTTTTAAACTTTACCCAATTCTTCTTTGAATTTCTTTGCGCGTGTTTCATTCTCGGCTTTGTAAAAAAATTCATCATCGCCCAGTCACGGTTGAACTGTTTTTATGAGCGTTGTTGTCCGATTTTATTTGCCTAATTCGGAACATGTTTTATTTAGCTGTTTTTCTTTTTTTTTTTCAATTCTGCTTTATCGAAATCTGAAGTCGGCGGCAATAGTCACTTCCTGCAGGTGAGATGGCAATTGGAAGGAAAAAATATAAACATAAAAACAAGAATATATAAAGATCTAAAATAGACTAACAACCGTAGAATGTTAAAAAACGTCGGAACACACATCGAAAACGTTTCAATTTTCATTCGCTTCCGGCAAGAACCACGCGTGTTTAACTCGCGCTAGCTCATCATTGGTGGCGCACCCTCGAAGCCATTTCCAGTTTCTAAGGTAATTCCTACCATTTCAGGCGCTTAATGATACGTACGCGAACGATTTCGGGGTCTCCGAATAAGAGCTTTACGTCCGATAAAAATAAATCGCAGCGAATATGAAACGTGGAAAAACTTCTCAGCATGATCTACAAACTTCAAAAAGGGTAGTTGCCTTGTCGGTGTATGTCGCTTTTTTCCCTGTCAAAACGGGTTGGTCGTCTCTATACCTGGAACGAAGTTGCTACCGTCATACACTAGAAGTATAGCAACCGGGGTAAGAGTTTTGTTCAGTAATCTTAAAGATATTTTGAAAAAAATAAGATTTTTACAGAAGTTGCTACCGTCATACACTAGAAGTATAGCAACCGGGGTAAGAGTTTTGTTCACTAATCTTAAAGATATTTTGAAAAAAATAAGATTTTTACACCACCTTTGGCATAAATTTTCTAACGGGTTTTTCATCTTTTCGGATATAGCTGCCGCCCGAGACTGCTTTTCATCCCGACCGACAATGCGAGTCCAGATGAATTTCTTCGCATTCCCATTCACGGCAATCGGCATATCCATTGCCTTTTTTCTCGAGCCAAGTTCTAAGATGAAAAGTATCTTTTGCTTTAGTGTTCAGTCTCTGCATTCTGCCTGTCCAGGATTCTTCCGGATGCGTCAGAATTGTATATTTGGAATACGCCGGTTTCAATGTCTGCCGCTGGTTCTGCTAATCTCAGGTGGAAGTGCGGCGGCTATGCGGCTACCAGATGAAACAATCTGAGAAAACAGCCGAAAAAAAAGGAAGGAATATTTCTTTCGGGTTCATTAAACTTTTAGAGCACTTTAACAATCAGCGGTAGTACATCTTCGTCTTTTTTTCTTTTTCATTCCATTGTAATCCATTCCTCTCCGAGAAATAAAGAACATGTAAATAAATTTAAGAAAAATACGTCATAAAAACGTACAGTAAGGTATCGAACGCAAGAACGGAATTTACAAAACGTTGTTCAAATTGCAAGAACACTGTGTAATAAATATTTGTGAAAAAATTGGAGACACCTATCTGACATTGTTTAGATTGACAATTCCGTTAAGAGAATTTAATGAAAAGGAAAATGTCAATGGTTTCTATCAATTATAGCACATCTTTCTGGGTTCCTCTAGATGAATCATAGTAAATTTGGACGGAAGGGTGGTATTCCTACTTTTTGCTTGTGGCAATAATAATAATTATAATGTGTGTATAAAGTGTATCGCTAAAATGTCGGTAGTGGTATCGAGAACGGTAAATACTTTTATGCATACGTCACGTTCTTACGCAAGTTACACACACACACACACATATGTATATATATATATTTCTGAAATTACGAAACTTCACCACTTTTGCCGCTTAATTAGCTCCGGTACAGGATTAATGGGACGACATCGCGTTATTCTGTTCAAAAGTGATGTAAATACGTCGCCAGGCCGATAGCAACAATGTGTATGAAGACGTAATGATTCACCGAGGCCTTGATTTATCCATAGCGCATGTGTACGCTTTTACCGATTTCAACTAATAACCAACCTGAACGAGAGAAAATATTAAGCCATGCTGCTAGTTTAATTATGGGCGCTTCCAGTTCGGCTACTACATTTAAGGAAAGGAGACGACGGGGGGATGCGCGCGCACTGACCCGTTCTTATAAGTTTTGAAGTTCAAACATTTTTGAAAGATGCCCTTCTCTTCTTAAACTGCGTTTTGCTGGCCTCATCTATAAACCGTTTTACTTGTTTGTCGCGGAACTAGTGTTTAGAAAAGATTTCAGTTCTATTAAAGATGGCAAAAGACGAACGTTCAATTCTTACATATGAACTAATATAATTGATTGATATTCAGTTCAAATGAAAAAGTTATTACGCTTGTCTGTTTAATATCCAACGAGAGAGTAAAAGGTAAAAATATTAGACTTTACCCTTCGCTTTTTTTCACGACGTTGTTATCTTTCCTATTATCTCCTGTTTTTTTTTGTTTTCTGCGGGTTCATCGACCGGTTTATCTTGAAACGATTAGAAAACGAAAGAGTCAGTTATGCTATAATGTTAAATAAGAAGGAAGAAATAGGATCGCGCAGGGAAGGAAAGTATAAGAGGCGCAATAAGCAACAGGAAGATCACGTCTCACCAAATTGGAATGTAAAGTAGAACGCTTAGTAGAAAGCGATGGATGCTTAATAAACGCGCGATAATAGTATTAGAATAGAGAGAACAGTGTAGAACGAAAACTAACGATAGTTTACGCGTTTGTTCAGAGGGTAATTTAAAATAGTTAAAAAGCGTCACGGAATTCCGGGGCCGAAAAGATAATAAATGAAAAACACGTAAGAGATCGAAATTAAAAATGATCAAAAATAAAAATAACTTAAAGTTCTGCGTTTTTTTTTTTGTTTTTTTTTGTATTAACTGTACGTCTATTTTTGGTATAAACCTCGTCTAAATTATTCATGGCTGATATTTCAAACAGCAACACTCTATTCATCATCAGAGAAAAACAGAAATGACGTTTAACTTTGGTGAATGACGTTGAGCTTTTATAAATGACGTTGAGTTTATTTAAATTTCGTTGAGTTTTGAAAATGACATTGAGCTTTTGAAAATTACGTTTATCTTTGTGAATGACGTTGAGTTTTTGTAAATTTCATTGAGCTTTTGAAAATGACGTTGAGTTTTTGTTTTGCTCTGATGATGAATAGAACAATGATGCTATTCGAAACACCGGCCATAGATAATTCGGTTGTGGTTTGTACCAAAAATTGACTCGTGGTTAATGATCAAAAGTATTTTTTAGGCTTTTTTCATATTTCACGTAATTCTGCGGTTAATAATTCAGACGTTCCGCTACGAGGTCCGATTTTAAAAAATCTATTATAATATACGTATTTCATTTTTTAATACATATATATTGTATCTTTCGATTGGGCTCGGATGTGGCGACCATGGAAGCATTTTATTTCCTCTGTAAATTATTAAAGTTTAAGATAATTTATCGATAAACGCTGCTATCGAGAGCTTACGTTATTCTCTGAAATTATTATAATATTTCTCCAATGTGGCCGGGATTTGTAGAGCAATAAACAAACACATTCGTGTTTCTTATATATTTTTTACGGCTAATATTGGGTATTTATTTTGTATAAAATTTACCTAAAATATGTCGGAAATTTGATTTGATATCATTATCATTTATTATAGGCATTTTTTGCAGCAAAATTTTATTTTATTACATTATTCGCCAAATTAAAATGATGCCCGGGGCTACCAAACTGGAATTCGCGACTTCTCAAGATTCATCTCGTTTCAGGCTTAAGTCATTCGCTGGTCTACTCAAGATCGAAATTAAAAGAGGAAGCAAAAGTGGCACTCCGACCGTTAGTGAACCTTGTAACTTCGCATGAAGCGGTATTTCTTCGAGGCAAAATTTTCGGATAATGGAAAAATTTTTGGAAGAACGAACCAAACACTTTACTGACAGAATGCTCTTTTAGAAGTCCGAAAAAAAAAAAATAAATAAAATACATACCATAATCTGAGGGGAGAAAGTGTACTCTTAAACTTGCAGAGAAGTCATCGGATAAACCAACGTCTACGAAAGCACATAGAAGGGTAATGTTTTGTAGACTTACCGGTTTATCATTTCCTTGAAATACTTCTATAATGCAATCTGGATTACTTAGCGCGCGGTAATTTTAAAATTGGAACTCGATTAGAATAGTTAGAAAAGGAAAAGAAGCAAACTCAATGGAAACCGAACGGGGGGGGGGTGGACGAACGTGGAATAAATTTTTTTTTAACGGAGGAATGTTATATAATTTCGGGGGGGGGGGATTTGCTTAGTCGTTGTATGAGTTTAGAGTGGGAGAAAGTTTTGGAGTAGGTGCGTTTAAAAAAGACTAACTTTCTGGATGATTTAGGAAATGATGATAAAGGGTAAAATAGAAACTGACCGAATGGTATTGATGAGCGCAGAGAGAGTGTTATGAGGCAGCTGGGATTGAAGGTGAGGTAGTGTAAGATTTAAAATTTTTTCTTTTGAATGGCAAAACAAACGGCAAACGATAACTAAAATTTTCAGGGGCAAAGCCTGTCTTCAGAATAGAAACATAAAATAGAGGACTTATGTCGTGAACAAAATTATATGAAAATTTTGAAAACTGAACGAAAATGAGTAAACTGCGAACGAAAGGCAAAACCGATTTCCGCGATAAGTACACTTTTGGTTTACCGTTTGTTGTTTTTTTTTTTTTGGCTTTTGTAGGAAATACATAATTATTTTTAAAAAAGTTATTTCTAGCAAATCAGTATGAATAGGAATACTACTTATTTAAAAGTACCCATCAAGATCGCTGAGAGGAAGAGGTCTGAAGTGGAAAATCATCAATACAACGCGGTGGTGCGACTTTAAGAAGGAGTCTCAGCGGGACGATCACTTAAAAACGGCCTAGAAGAATAACTGGTGAGTAAACAGACGGGCGTATGGTAGTCGTTGGGGGAATCATAAAGAGGTGGCAATATTCGGTTAAGACCACAAGCGTAAGGATAGTTTTTATTTATGGACAAAATTACGAGCCACAGCACTATTTCTGATTGAACTCTATTCACCATCACCACGATTTGATCGCATTGGAGTTCAATGAATTTGTCTAATTTTTACGGAAATTTTTTTTGAAAACAAATTGTCGCGAGAACAGGCTTGCCCATTAGACGAATTTAGAAGACCCGTAAGAAAGCCTCCTTGCTATAATATCAGTTTACAGTACAAATGCTAGGATATTTTTATTTTAATTAACTGAGAAAAAAACGGACTGGTACCAACGCTGTTTCCAATTAAACCTACATAAACGTTTACCGTGATAAATATATCGCAGATTAGGTTCCGTTAAAATCGTTCATTTTATTTTTATTAATTTTTTTTTAGTAGGGGGGGGGGAATCCCAACAGCTATTAATTATTTACCGCCACTACTTGCACAGTTAACGAAAGACAAAGTATCGAGATTTCGTTTAATATCGACAAAAAGTTTTTACTAATTCGGACAGTTAAAGTTTTTTTTAACGTGATCCGTTTTTAGGGTGGTCTACGCTTAGTGAAATATGCGTGCGACATGCAAAATACGTGATGACGCTTTTTATATGTACACACATATATTAATAACTATGCCAATTTTACGCTGAGATTAATAAGAAAATCTGCTGCATTTATTGTAAACGGTTTTTGTACATGACAAAGTAGGATTAAAGATTTTTTTTTCAATACATTAATTTTCAATATTTTGATCGGAGAATGAGCTACCTGGATGCACATTTAACTCGAATCACTTCACTGATCGGCTAAGTAAAATTAAATAACTCTAATTAATAATCTGCGACGATCGAATTCGTACACGTTTTCGTGACAATGAAGTTGATTATTTCTGGTTAGCGTGATTAACACTTTTTTTAGATTGCTTTTTTACAGTGTTATTTAAAAATGGTTATATATATATATATATATATATATATATATATATATATAGTAAAACTTCTGAATAACGGGCGGTCGCGGGACCAAAAAATTTGTCCGGTATTAAGAATTGTCCACTAATGGGGAAATAATGTATGTACAGTTTACTATAATTTGCATTATTGTGTAACGTGTTTAACAAGAATATAAAAGATAGTACGTAATATAAAAAAATACAGTACATATTTACACTTAAATGCGTTTAAAATATAAAAAAAAAAAAAGTGTTCTTATAATATAAAAATATGTGTATGTATGTACAGTACTGCTACAGTACTTGTGTTTGTATTCCAGGATTAGTTGATAAACAAGTTAGGCAATAGAGTATAAGCCAATTTTTGTTTTTAGGAACGCAAAATAATCTATAATTTTAATCACTTATGTTCAAAATATTTTTTGTTTTAATACATACTGTAAATCCTAGCGTGTATTATTTCAGTTTTTTATGAAAAAATCGGTAATTTTACTACTTTGTTTATTTCTTTCATTTAAAATCCACGATTCAACATGCACTTGAAGTTCGGATATCATTTTTAAACCTTCAGCGCATCAGCTTTATGAATGAAATACAATTTTTTTAGCTTTCCAATGAAAAACTAACGAGTCAACATTATTTAAAGTTTCACAGTCAACTTCGGTAATTATGTCATCTTCGCCATCATAAACATTATTGTGTCATCACAGTGTTTACTTCATCATGCATCATCGGGGATGGATTTTGTTGGTGCATGAATTCAGCTACTAATTCACTTATGTCGGTCATGGATCTTCTACATGCAATCCCCCTCGTGTCTATTAAACAATAATCTGTGAGACATCAATTGAACTTTTTTTTGACAAACTTTGTCTGTTTAACAGAAATCGAATTTCTAAAATCACACTTATTAAAGTGTGTCCGGTCCGTAATTGGGAAATATTTTTACATTGCGTCTTATGGGAAAATACCGCGGGGATTTTAAAATTGTCCGCTATTAGGAAATATCCGCTATTTAGAAAGTGACCGTTAGTAGAAGTTTCGTTGTATATATATATATATATATATATATATATATATATATATATATATATATATATATATATTAGTTTCATAACTTGAAAAAAAAAAAAAAAAAATGAAATAATTGAAGTAGTCGGTATGAACGGAGAAAGATTAATACGCCTTCGCCTCTTGATGTCTTCCAAAACTAAATAGACCAGTAATTCGTTACGTTACAAAAAAGATTGTACTTCACAGATTGTACTTTACAAATTTCCGTAATGGATTTAAATCGCTTTTATACTATGTCTAAAAATAATACATAGTCGCATTTTAGTCATTTAAATGTAATATTATTAAAAATCTTCGTTCCGCTTATGTTACTTAACGTATCATTAAATGTTTCTCTGTAGATCTGGCGACGAAACATTCATGGGAACCCGTTTGATAATTCACGGTATTACAAAAAATATCCGAAAAATACTATTAAGTACTTATCTCGTTACAATGAAACATCAAAAGTTCCAAATTTCATTGAAAATAGGAAAAAATTCTCCCGCTAAATTTTTATGTAGCTTTTACATCAATTTATGTATTAATTTTTCAATAGATATTTAACAATATCTCTACCGTTTTAATCCTTATTAGCGGTTTATATATTAATCGGCTAGTAATAACACAGTGTAGTGGAACTAAAGGCTTACACACCTTCGGAGGGGCGGTTTAAAAATAAACATTCTTTTCAAAAAACTAATTTTAATGACGAAAAAATAGTTTCTACTACGAAATTCACATATTTTGCGTTTCATTATTTCGCTTAATGACTATTATTATCGTTCCATAAAGTACGAATATGTGTTAATAATTAAACAATTAATTAGCAGAAAAAAATTAGGATTAAACGGGAAACACGTTTTATGTATGTATTTTTTTTTTTTTAAATTTCAGATGAGCGGACGGACGCAGACTGTGCGCGCGCTGGTTGTTGTTAAGTATTTATAATTCAACTTTTTCATCGGTAAATTTTAAAAATAAACCGCCCCCCGCCCCCCCCTGTTCGAAATTGTTCCGAAATTAATTTTTCGTGCGTTCACAAATAATGGAGGGGGGGGAGAGATGTCTTTCGATTATTAAAATACACATTTGAAACTGTTTCGGTCTTACGGACATGTTGCGAAACACACGCCTGAGACCCGTTCATTTTGCCTTACTCTAAAGAAATGAACTTCGTCGCGATATTAACGAGCATTATCGTTTCCACATTTAATTGCTTCGGTCGCGTTTATTTAACTTTTTCACGTTACATTCGAAGTATTACCAATTACCATTGTACTGATTAAAAAAATAACAGTTCCCAATTCTGGTTTATTTCTTGTAATGTTTCGCAATAAAAAAGTCATTTGCCGATTTTTTTTTTTTTTCAGATTTCATAATTTTAAGTCCTAAAAAACCGTGCCCCCTTCCCGCGGTGATCTTGTTTCTATTTTCGTTTTTGTTCGGATTGCTGGCGTAAGAACATTTTTGTACCTATATGTAGACTTGCGTAATTTTCTTTCGAAAAATGTTTAATTCGAAAGAAAAAATTCTTATTTAATACGGATTTCGACTTTATAAGCTTGTGGTGCTAATAAGTGCAGCAAAATTATAAATCATACTATTGTATTTAATTATAAATTTAAAAAAAAAATCCCATTCCTAAGCATAGAAAAGAAAAATATAATATGTATTTAAAAATTTTCCTGTTACAATAAAGACAGCCACTTTTATACGTATCAAGGCGCATCAATTTTTAAATTTCAAATTTCACGATTAAAGTGAACCCCGAACAACAATGTACAAAATTATCGAAACATCATTTTCGGTTACTATTCCCTTAATGGGGAATACTTTAAATGTTATATGCAATGATTTTAAAGACAGAATGGGGAGACCTTTTTTTGATTTACGCAAAATTAAAATTTCAGAAAAATCGTCGCGTTTCCTTACGATTTACTCTATTCTCCCTGTACGTATATTTTTCATCGATAATGGAGTTTTAAATTTTGCCAGAAATATCCGATAAAAATTGTTTTTCACCTTACTACAGAATTTGAAAACAAAGAAAAAAACAACTGGATTCAATAAAGAACGTCCCATTTTCTCTTCTTTTTTTCTTTTTAAATACTTGAACTCGGATTCGATCGCTTTCGATGGACCGCTTCTTTTTGGGCACTCGTCATATTTGCTTCTATTGAATTCTCAATGAGGTTCATATTGTCTACGTAGGGGGATTAACAGTAAAATAGACACAATGTAGAGGAAGAGGTATTAATTAAATTTTAATGGGGAACATACCAAAAGAAATTCGAAATGAAAAAAATCTAGAGAGATGGAAAAACAAGGTTAGAATTTGGTTGATAGCATGGTGTAAAGAGCAATAGAAATATAAAAGTAATAATAATAATAATAAATAAATATATATAAAAAAAAAAAAAAAAAAAAAAAAAAAAAAATTGTATTGTAATAATAGTAATAATCACATATATATTGATAACATTGATATGAGACTCGCTACGATCTCCAGCTTTAAGCTGCTAATGAGAGTGTGTTAGTTTTATAAAAATTATATTGTATCAAGACATTATAATGAGAAGTAACAATTCAGATGGGGTGGTATAATTGTAACATATATGATAAATAATGAGAGTGTGGATTTTGTAATGTAGTAAGATATAAGATAACAATTTCTATATTGCAACATAAAGTAGCACATAAGTTGATGTTATATTAAACAAATAAATAATATAATTATGTTGGGAACCCACAGACGGGCTAGTGCCCCCTTGTGGGACCCGCAAATTAAAAAAAAAAAAAAAAAAAAAGAGAGAGATTCTCACGTTGAGAGAGCACTGGATTTACGTGTGAAAGCCCTTTAATTACGATGGTTAAATTTCATCACCGGTAGTAATATCGAACGCTGTAATTAATTTATTTTATCGTCTTAGTATTTACGGAAATCAATTAAATCATTCTCTACTACGGCTTATAGAATTTTTTTTTTTTTCAATCATTTTTTTAAAGTATACAATTAGTGCGCGGGTATTTTCAGCATGAAATCGGTCGTTTAGTTTTGGTACAATAATATCTAAAGAATTCAAAAAGTTTTTTTTGGATTCGATCAAAGAAGCGGAATTTTGAAACGCACATTTAAAAGCTTATGTTACTTTTAAAAATGTTGATTTTTAGCAACACAAAAGTATTATGCTAAAAATTGTGAAATTAAATGGTTTTTTTTTTTGAAAATAAAATATCTACTACAAAAACTATAAAAATTCAATAAAAATACGCTGAAAAGTAAAAAATATTTTTTTTAAAAATATATAAATAAGTTGTGTACGTCTCACAAGTACGCGAGCGTTGCGTGATTGTCGGACACTCTAATTATCGTTTATTCAACTCAAAATAAATTACAAACAATTTATGCTTATTATATAAATCAAAACGAAATAACCCCTGAATTAATATCTGTCTAAGCAAAAATAAATATACACACTCATTATTTCCGTTTTTGTAGCCTCTTCCCATATTTGAATTCCATATAGAATTCGAGGCAATATTATTACATTACAGTACATTTTACTCGATGTAACACCTGCTTTAATTTATATAAAACTGGAATTGTCTGTCTTAAATTTTGAATTTAAATTTTGAATGTGTGTTTTTCCCGGTTCAAAAAATTTACCGATATTATATGTGTGTACTCGTAGATATTTGGAATCTTTTACGTTCTCTAATGGTGGACATAAACACAAATGAGCATTGATATTTACACGATGCTGATGTAGGCAATCGTTATTATGAAGGATTATTATCGGGGGGGACTCTTATGTTTAGTACTGTTTCGAATATGTAATAATTTAGATTTATTTATATACATAACCTTCCATCATATGCTCATTTGCTAAAATTATCAATATCCGGTAAAAATGCGCTAAAAAGTAAAAAATAATTGCTTCCGATTAAAAGATAATACACATTTTAGAGGATATACCTTAAAGCGTGGATATTATGATAATTCTTATGGCGCATTAGAGGTCTGCACGAAAATCACAAATAACGATAATAATTAAAAACTGCATTAAATATTCGTTAAATTGTTTCTAGATATTGTAATTTTAATTTAGCGCTTACTTTAATAAATATTAATGTATAAGAATTATCATAATATCTCCTTCAAATATGAATATTTTTTTATTCTATAAGATATATTCTTATTGAATAATTTACTTTTTAGCGAATTTTTATTAAATTTTTATTAAATTTTTATAATAAATTATGAAGCCGGTGTTTTCTTTAACCTTTTTTTTTTTTTTTTTTTTTTTTGAATATATCAAGTATTTCAAAATGATAATAAAATACAAAGAGAAAAGTAAAACAAGGACGTCTGAAAGGGTAAGCAATAAAAATAGTACACCAAAAGGATAAGTAAGAAAAAAAGTAAAATAATTACTAATAAAATTAAACGAAAAAGTAATGTAATTGAAAGGAAGACTTTGGCAACTATAAAAATATTAAAATTTAAAATTTTTTGGCCCCGGCATTTATTGTTGTTGTTTACGATCGACTATTTTCATTATAGCCTTTTATTTAACTCGCTTTGTCAGTCTGTCTGTCTGTGGGGAATCTTGAGAACAATTTTTCACTTATTTCCCGATGAATTAAAAAAAAGTGTCCTTTTGTAGAAATGCTTGTTATAGATTACAATACGATATTATGCAACACTCGAGTTTTCAACTTCAAAATATAAACCTCGGGGCGCCAAAAGCTCGAAATTTTGGAAAAAAATAATTTTTTTTTTTTTCGGGCATGTGATATATCGTTGGAAAGATCGCTTTCGATTTGTCGCGAACAAAATCATATTTTATTTCTTTAATGAAAGTTTACCAAAAGATGAAAAAAGCGCAAGATCTAATATGTAGCTCCTTCTTTACGGCGCGAATTTTAATGGTTAAAAATTTTGAATAAGGTTGACAATATGCACATGCACGTATATTTCTTCAGTTTGGAACATCTAGGTTTCCGACTTTAAAATTAGCCTCTCGGGGCTTCGAAAGCTCGAATTTTTGGAAAAAAATATTTTTTTTTCCGGGCATATGATATACTCTGTTGAAAAGAGCGCTATTTGTCGGGAGAAAACTCGTATTTCATTTTTTTTTTAACGGAACATTGGAAGTTTACTAAACGTTCAAAACAGCACGAAAAATGACGTGTAGCCCGCGCTTGTGCTTCAGGTATTATAGCTAAAGATTTTGAACAAGGTTAAAAAAATACGCATCCCTGTGTATACCGTTACTTTGGGACATCTGGGTTTCAAACTTTAAAATCGGACCCTTAGGGCGCCGAAAGCTCGAAAGTTTTGAAAAAATATTTGTTTTTCCGGTCATGTGATTGGGAAGATCGCGCTATTAGTCAATCATTGTGTTTCGTGTGCTGAGGATTATTCCGTATGTATTGTATGGAAAACAAAAAACAATATAATTGAAAGAATGCGATCCATTATTTAATCAAAATTTCTGTAAATGTCCTATAATAAAGATATTGAATAAAATAAAGCAAAACAAAATACAATTCTAAATTTATTGTTTTTTATTGAACTCTACATACATAGTAAAAAGTCTAGACTAAAAAATATTAAAAATAAAAAAAACTTTTCAAAAATAGCCTTTTATTTCTGTACTAAAAAGAAGCATAAATTAACTTTATTAGTGTGCGACTACCAGATACGCGTATCTTAACAATAAAATCTGAAACTAGAAAAAATATTCTGAAAAATAAAAGCGAGGGCCGCAGATTAATAATTAAATATTATATAATATTAATATTTAACTTGTGTAAGTAACGTTTTTTTATTCATTTCTTCATGTGCACTTCTTGAATCATTCGAAAGTTCCATCCGTAAAAAAAGATAGTTCAGTTTTTTCAGAACCTTTTTTAGTTACAGAAAAAATTATACCCCATTTCCTATAAAAACTTTTCTCATCACGCCTAATAGGTATTCCATCTTAAGGAATTACATTCTGTCGATATTTCGGTTCAGTTTGTATTCCACATGTTTGATTTCAGTTGCGATGTAGTAATTTTTTTAGGTTAAAGAAACATACTCACGTGGCAAATTCATAAGTCGTTTTCATCTGCTAATAATGGTTTAATACCTTCATCAAAAATCTGCGCTAATGTCATACTGGTAAGCTCGCTTCTTCGCTTGGAATTTTACCACTGAAAAGCTCATCTGAAACGATATCGATACTTTGTTGTTCCTATTAGTGTAACCATTTCTACAAATTACCATTTTCTATGCAGCGTATTTTTTTCTCTTTTAAACACAACCATTTCGTTAAACCATCTTGATTGTCTCGATTCTTTTTACAAGAATATCCTCATTATATTGCGAGGAATTCGTTGTTTTCGAACATGAACATACAAGCAAACCGAAGCCGGTTTATCACCGACAGGCGGGTCGCCGCATCTTTCGCCACTAGTCGTGCGCATTTATTATGATAAAATGAGTCCTTTAAAAAAAAATATATATATATATATATATATTTCGTATAGCGGCTAATATTATAAAGAAAACTGTATACGAGAAACTACATCACTAAGTAGTTTGAAATGATAAGATGATTAATATATCTAAAGTATATAATATTGCCGTGGTAAATATTTAAATAATTTTCACGAGTTATTTTGCCAACGCACTTATGGATGCGAAATCATTACTATAAATGCGATGATGAAAGCGATGCGATTCTTTTTTTGGTTTTACTAATACGAAGGATTCGAAAAAAAAAAAGAAAGTTATTATCTCCTTTTTCCGTATCGTCCTTTAAAAGAGCTGTTTGGAATTTTTTAAATTTGTTTCATACGAATTTAACCTCAATTAAACTTTTAATGGAAACGTTTTTTGTTTTTTTCTGTTTTTTTAAAATACTTATTCGCACATGTGTTCATAGATGGATGCCGATTTTAATGATTCTTTGTTGATTCCAAAGTGCACCTGAGTATTCAGCAGTTATCAAATAACATGAGAAGTTTCTAGTAATATGATTGACTTTTTTTTTTTTTTTTTTTTTTTTTTTTAATGGGCTTGGTGTTAACGCTGACCCAACTACATGGATTTAGATCTCACCTACTCAGATTCTGAGGCGATCGGAGATAGAAAGTATAAAGGAAAGAAGGAGGGGAATTTGACTTGAACTATTATCAATTCACTATGAAAATGGAAGTTGAAAAAAAACTAATCCTTAATAAGACAGAAAATAAAAATATCAACCCCGCGTGGAAAAATATAGGTTGGAATAATAGAAAAAAAAAACAAAAAACGAATTTAAATCTGTCATAGTACCATTTACAAGCTATCGCTGTCGGAAATCTGCATATAACTTTTGTTCATGTGGACCGATTCTCATGGCATGCTTCATTTATTACAAAATTTTACAGCGATGGTATCGTCATATTACGAATGTACTGGTAAGTAGCGGCGATTATTTACTTTGAAATCACTGAAAAAGGGTTAAAAAACAGTCTCCTTAGAGATATAAACTCATCTTGATTTGGACATAACCTTATATAGAGATTAGCTAGACAAATTTTCATTAGAACATAGAAAAAATATGTGAAATTTTAAAAAAATCAAAAAGAAGTGATAAACGCGAGTAACTTGAAGTAGTTATCAGTAGCGCATTACAACCGTAGGTTCGAATAAAGATAATGAATTTGAAAAAAGCGGGATTTACAAGCTCATCATTGGCGAAAGTCGAGAACACTAATATCCCCAGCTTTATGCAGTACAGAAAGTATAGCAGCATGGATACTATTATCAGTCGAACATATTTATACAAAAAAAATTACGAAATAAAATGGCTTTGAGAAGAAACGAAAAAACACACCGATTCAACTCCGAAAATTAAATAAAAATGCACCACGTTGTAAAAAATAATTAAATCTGACAGTGAAGTATACTTAAATTCTTAAATAACACTCATAGCTGTATACTTAAATTCTTAAATAACACTCATAGCTTAATTGAAGTCCTGCTACACTGGCCAATTCAGTTGGCAAAACAATTAAAAAACGCCATTAAATTACCTAGTTATTAAAATTTAATAATTTTATACATATATTAATGATAGAGATCAGACAAGAATCAGAATAATGGAGTGAGGTTAGAATGTAAGAAGTGAAAATTATTTTTGCGCGATCGAAATATACATAAATAGTGACCATTTCGCTCGTTGTGCACAAAATTACAGTTATCGGTCTAAAGAGGACCATCGTGTTTGGAAGGAATGTTAAAGATTAGGACACGAAAACTACGAGCTTATAAGGAAGTCGTTAATAGCAAGGTCAAAAGAAGAGGAAGTTGGATAGATAGAAAACATTCAGCTTAGTGAAAGGGGTAGTAGTGTGTAATTTTCGAATCGTATAAGAGCTATTTTTTGTAAAAATTTTAAGCGAGTCAATTTTTTCATCACGTTCAATTGCCGAATGATCGGAAATTCAAAGACAACTCTGACGCAGATCGACGATCAGACAATAGGGAGACGAAAAAAAACTCCTCGATATTCCGTTTTTGAAAGTGGCCGATATTGCCGATGTTTCATCGTAGGAAGTTTCTCAGCATCCGCTAATAAAGTAACGAGGAGCCATTCTCGCTAATTTATCGGCTCGGCATTTAATCTTTAAATTTCAGTCAATTCAATGAATTATACGCATCGCGTATAACCTCGAGCCGGGAGTTCGGATTTATGTTTTTAATAACGGAAGACGGTGGATTAATTAGAAAATCACGACGCACCGTAATCGCCCATTGATCGTTTCGATAAATTATAATCGTATACGAAGAGTTCTACTTTCGTGATCGCTGGCATCATCATCATGGCCGAGAATGATGTTCCGAGAAAATAATTTTTGATCGCGTTGCTCGCGGCCATCTGGAAGAGGTAATTATAAAGACACGCAGCGAAAGATTTACTGCGAGACGAGAAGTGGTTGTTAAAAATCAGACAGTCCGAGTCATGAACAGCGCCGAGCGGCTATATAATGCGCGCAAACTGCTTCTTGAAGAAAAAAATGATTAAGGAAGTTGTTTCGCGTGATTTATAGCCGCGCCAGCGATACACGTCGCAACGCGTGCACGTACAGTTGCACAACGCCTTCAAAGTGTTCGTCAGACAACTATTCCTACATGAAGATGATTACTGCTGCCGTGAGATGATGGGGTATTTTACATGTAAATTTATGTGACCAAGAAACCGTATAAAAGTTGCTTTTCGATTTTATTCCGTACGAATCGATATCGGCAATTTTACTTCTATAATTTAATAACGATAAATTAATAATGTCAACAAAAAAAAAAAAAGAAAAAAAAAAAGAAAAAAACTTCTCTGCCTATCTTAGTGCGCCTGTATTATTTGCCTTCGCAATTTTATTCACGGCTTGCCTAACGGTGTTCCATAAACGGCTAGACGAAATACGTTTGCGTTTTTCATTATTTTGCTCGTTAACCAATGCGATTTTATTCTCTTTTTTCTTAATTTTTCACTTTAAAGCGAAGATACTGAAGCCACGTCGAATTATATGCAGCTATGTAAACGAACTAGTTACATAGAAAGCACTCGCTATAATAATATACATAAGTAAAATTAAGTAATATTCGAACGAACTATCGATTAGAATCATTTTTTTTTTCTCGTTGATGATTTTTTTGATAACTTCGTTCAATTTTAATTCGAATATTAAAATGAATATATCAATAAAACACTGTTCGCAAGAAAAATTGAATTAATGAAAAAATTTTAATAACACTGACTAATTTCGGAGCCTTCGCGAAGTGCTAAATGATGTATATATATTATATAGATATATATATATATTATATAGTTATATATATATATATATATATATATATATATTATATAGTTATATATATATATATATATATATATATATATATTATATAGTTATATATATATATATATATATATATATATATATATATATATATATATATATATATATATATATGAAATCAGTTGGTGTTGGTGAAATTTATTTAATTAAAAATTTTTTCCGTGAAAAACGTGATTTGTTAGTTTTTTGATAATTTGTTAGTTTGACTTTTATTCATTTTAATTTTTCACTTCAGAATAACGTGTAGGTATGAAATTTTCACATGCATGCGGATGTGTAGTTTATACCACCGCGTTTTATTTACTTTTGCTTTTTTGTTATATTTTTTTCAATGGCCCGCAACAGTGCAATGAGCAGAAGTGTAATTGTGAAGTAAAATGTTAATAGACGCCTTCCACACGTTAATGACGGCACGATTTACCTCAAGTTTCATGCTCGTTTAGTGCTTTTTTTAGCACCATTTCAAATTAGTTTACAATGAGCTGTTTTTCGGGCATTTGACCCGTAAATCGTATTATTTAACTGTGCCTATTCCTCACCCCTCCTTAATTGTAAGTTAAAGCTCTGTTCGCTAATTTGAAATAAAACCGCATCATAATCGCCTTAAGTAGGCTAATTTTAATTTTTTATGTCAAAAATTTAGAAGCATTTTAATTTCGATCGTACAGCGGTCAGAAATTGATGATCACCTAAATGGTTCCCGTGACAGTTCAAACCGCTGGCTAAAAATTTACTGTTCGTACAAACTTACAAACCGATGATATTACAGACTGTTCGCGAACTTTCAAAATGTAATCTAATTATAAGCTCGTTATTTTTCGATTTTCGGTTAGAAACTTAGGCGGTGCAGCCGCAAACTCAGCGAGCGATAAACTTATAATAATATTCAAACAAAACTTAAGAACAAAGATGGGGGAGCAAACGGATAAATATATTATAACTCAGATGTTGAATAAAATACCCGAATAAAATACCCAAAGAAATAATAGAGGAGGAAAAAATAGGGGAAAGAAAAAGGAAAATAAAGGAATGGCTTCAGGAAGAAGAAAATATAAAAAAAATAATAAACATAAAATAAAATGACAAGGCGCAACTAAAAAACTGGGAAAAAAAAATTCGTAAAAGAAAGAATAGATTATTAAATATTGATAAGTAAAAAGATAGATTAAGATTAGTAAATATTACACGATTATGTATATGTTTAAGTGAATTTAAGATGGTAAAGTGTTCAATAGGATAATTCGTCGACAAGCGTTTTAGCTTGAAAGTTTTGTATGTAAAAAATAATAAATATATATTTTTAAAAAAAAATAATAATAAATACATATTTTAAAAAAAAATAATAATAAATACATATTTAAAAAAAATATATTAATAAGTACATATTTAAAAAAAAAAAAAAATTTGCAGATTGGCTTTTTGTGTACACTTTTTTTACAACTTTGTTGTAAGAAATCGGTTGTATAGGACGAATAGAATATGAGAACTTTTACATTTATCTAAAATCGAAAACTTGACTTTTTTACGCAGATCGATTTATTTTTGACGATAAATAATACTTTAACCGCGCTCGAACAACCCGATATATGCACCGGATTACGGCTAATCGTAAAATTTTCCGCGAATTCGTAAACAGTATATAGTCGACGTATTTATCGTGTAATTTTTAGTTTTATACTGCGTAAACCAGGAAAGCCGCATATCGAAGAATCTTTATACAGCCTATTAGTAGTGTCTACTCAGTTCGCTATCTAAGGTTTTAGAGACATTGATACTATCTCGCATACATCCGATCGTGCACAGCAATGACGTTATTAGCCAAACCATGATCAGTCCCCCAACATCAACCGAATGTGAAATCCTCTGGACTTCCAGATAATCCGTCTAGACGACTGCGAAGGAAGTGATGCCGGGACGCTCTCCCGATTACCTAACAGCTGAAAAAGTTCACATCGATGTATCCTCGTTTCCAACGTATCAATTCTTTATTTTCAGTTACTATATGACAGTAAAATCCAGCCAATTCGACCTGATGCGATTAGCGAAAATTCCGAATTATGGAATAAAATCGTAGGTAACCCGAACTTTTACGAACATCGTGTACACTTCATTTAGATAAATCGCAAAGCGTAAGTGTATGTAATACTTTTTAAGTCGGTGAATTCAGTAATAAATAAGTATGAAAATGAGCGCGGTAGCCTAGTAGTTAAGGTTATTGGCTATCAAAGCAGAGGTGTCATAAGTTATCGAGACTTGTCTCGTTCCGGATCCGTATCAATCCCAAGTTTATACCTCTAATCTGAGATAATTGGGTACCAGAGAAATCTGGGAAAGTAAAGGTGGTCGAGAGAAAGGAACTGGCCCCAGTATTCTCATCAGATCCATTAGGCTTAGTATATTGTGAACCTTCACATTCCCCGACGCCCTGTCAAGGGTATGGTACTTGCTTTACTTTATGAAAATGAAAAATTTTAATTACTCTATGTTTAATTTTAATAAAAATTGAATACAAAATGTATTATTAATTTACTATACAAATTATATGTTCCTTAAAAAAACACTAAATACAGTACTGTGTACTACATACACTATTTACACGCGTATACGATATTTACGAGATACCTTTTCATTTGAAAAAGTCTGAAATCTTTTTCTTTTCAGTGTACCGTTTTTGGATTTCTTTTGACACCCAATGTGCTACTTCATTTCGTTTAACATGAAGAAATATTTAATTAATTCACTGTTTTTCTATTTACACACAACCTTAATAATGTATCAACGTGATTATTAGCATCGGTTAATTTTACAGCCTCTTCTCGGATTTCTTTGCAGTTGCCTCTTTCTTAATAATATCAGAAGAATTTTGTTGCGCATCCCCAACTAAACGTTCACTTACGGCAGCTGTTATTTCTTCTTCCGTCTGGATAGGGTACTTAAATTCACCTTCATCACCATTTAACTAGTCCCGTAGTACGTCTGCCATATTCTTCACCAGCGTTTTGTAAATTATTTATGTACACTCGTCTTCTTCAGTTTCGCTTACACAAAAATTAACACGACAGCATTAAAAAAGAAAAAATTTATTTTTTTATCAGTCCGAATTATAGAAGTTCCAAATTAGTGAAATCCGAATTAGCGAGGTTTTTTCTATAGTTAGTTATTATTGTATGTTACTGTATCTCAATTTAGTGCCTCGTTGGAGACGATAATTTAATCTAAAATTTAAGATCACTGTTGTTTATACAATAAAAAAAAAAAAGAAGCTTTTCATTTCCATAAAATGTACTATAAAAAATAAACCATCATTTTCTACCATCTCAAAATATCGTTCTATAAAAAATAAACCATTTAACCTTAGAATACTGACGTATGGTACAAGGGACATTTTTAGTTAATGCTATTCCTAATTGAAATTTACAACAAGGCTTATACACAAGGTATCCGACAAAATCGATATTGATCGATTAATTTCATTTTGTTCTGTTTTTTTTTTTTTTAATTTACCGTTATGATAATTAATACAATTATCCGTTTTTCTACGAGCCATTTTTTTCTTTTTTTTTTACAATATAAATAATAAACAGAAATACACATTTTTAATATAGGTAATGCGAAGTAAAATATTGCCTATTTTTAATTTTAGTAGTTTTTCTTAATAATAAAATGGCCATTTAACTAAAACGTAATTCTAACATTATAGTGTCTTCTACAGTTAAACTTCACGGAATTAACTTTAATTATTTATGTCGCAACACCAACACATTATTATAATTTATTAAAAATACCGAAGTATTTTTAAAACGGTATTAATAGTAATATAATTTTCATTTATAATTTGACATTTGACATATCTGCGTTCGCGTCGCGAAAAAAATCATTGACTAGTTTTTCAGATCGACGATATCACAAATGTAAAGAAATATAATCGACTCGAACATAAACGTGACAGTTGAATTCTCTTTTGAAGTTAATTCTCTTATCGTTATCTGTTGAAAATGTACGAAAAAAATTTAGTCAACTTTATTAAAATTATGTTAAAATTTTAATATTATCCCCTCAGTAAAAATTCGTAGATACCTAATACACGTTGTGAAGGTTATTATTAATATCGTAACCTGTCTCTGCCAGTTTAATATTAGATTACGCATTCGAAATATCGATAATTTAAATCGATAAAAAGAAAAGAAAAAAATTCACATCTTTTTTTATAAACATTTAAAGAGCACCTTATTTTCCCAGACATTTTTATTTGGCTTCCGCAAAAGTTATAATTTCAGCACGGCAATTATAAAATCACTTCAAATATCGTAATCGGATTAATATTATAGCCAATTTAGAATATCTAATGAAGCCGGTACAACTAATAGAGTAACGAAAGGATGTTATTATAACGGTTGCTGTCGTAAAGATTTCTTAGCTTTTTATCGTTTGTTTTTTTCACTAATTAACTAATCTAACGTCACGGTAGCTGGTTTTTCATCGTTTGTTGCGGTCGCACTCATTTGTGGTCGTAATACGCCTCGGTATCACACATTCGGTCCACAATCTAAAATTGAATTTGTCGCAGGTGCTTTATCTATTTACATTTTCCCCCTTACTTTTATGCTGATGAAAATAATATCTTTTTCTAAAATATTTTTATGCTAGCCTAGCGGTTAAAGTGTCAAATGGGACTAACTTTACTATTTAGCGGTTGAAGTGCTTGCCTACCAAATCATCATGGGTTTTCGGAAATTACTTCGTTCCGGATCCAAATCGCACTCAGGTATATACCCAGTCTGAAGTTGAACATTGGTTATACTAGAGAAATGCGAGAAAAGTAAAGGCGAATTCCAAGTAAAAAAGAACTGCCCCTTCGCCAGTATTCTCATCAGATCTGTTAGAACCTTAAGTACATTGTGAAAAGCTTAATTTCACAATCTATCTGATACACCTTATCAAGGATGTAGAGGGGACTTAACATTACTTTTACTTTAAAATATTTTTAATATTTCGTGATGGTAAAGGTGCAGCAGCGCCCTTCTGGTTTTAAAGGAGACGAAGTAAACTAACGCAGGTCTCTAAAAACTTTTACCGAACTTAAAATAATTTTATTTGCATTTTAAACATTTTTTCCTTTATACGCTACTGCTGATATTATCTACAAAACTTTGTCAAAAAATTCGGATAACTTTGTGTATATACCTACTACTACTAGCTGCTTTTAGCCGCGACTTTGCTCGCGTATTTATCACCTTTTTGGGCAAATTCTTTTTGACCAGTGTTATTACCTTTCATTTAACATTCCGTCAGTCTTATTTATTCGATTAAAATTTATTTACCTAATCGTTTCCTTAGACTTGAAATGTCTATTATAAACTGCATTAATATGTGTGTTGATGAAGTTTTTTTTTTCCAAAGTTATTTGTATTTATAAGTTCTTTGTTTTTCATTAATATTTTTTCATCGTTACCAAAAATCCCGAATATTTCACTTATCCGTTAAATATTCTATTTTAATATGATTCCCTATATTAAGCTCAATGGTATATGGCTCGAAATATATTCCAGTTTTTACATATTGTACAATACTTTTTCGCATTTCTACGTCTAATAATTCATTATTATCTTTAAACGAAGTGTTTATATAGTGTCCCCTGTTTTCCGTATTTTATAATTCGTCTGGACTGATTTATAATCCTAAAATCGTGAAAAAAAAAAAAAAAAAAATCATTATTATAAGCACGACCTCCATCTAATGTAAATGAGAAAGTATTGGACAATGGATATGCGCATCCCTGATTCTAAATTCATAATTAAAAAGTGCAATATATATATATATATATATACAAACACATATAGTGGCGAGGGGGCATAGTGGGTATCTAAGATGTTATGGATGTTTTTTTTAGCTAACAACGGCATATCAAAGTTTTTTTTGGTTTTACAGTATGTCGTATCAATTATTTGGCATGCCATTTTCTATTTTATTAGTAACAGTTTAGCTAACGGAACGAAATACATTCAGAATGAAGTTGCTTACCCTACACCTTTCCCCGTACAGCGGAGTAAAGTGGAGTACCCGAAGGGGCATTTTTATATGTTAACAGTTTCTTGTAATCGAAATATAAACCTTTTTTTAATCGTTACAAGTTTCTTAAAACACAAAATTAACTATTTTTGCTCAAAATTTCACAATATGTAAAATAAGTTAACTATTCTTTCTTAGAACAAAATAAAAAAAAATTCTTCAAATTTGAAAACATAAAGTGAATTAACTTTAATCAACAACGCATATGATGGCATGTATAGTTTCGTCATCTTCATCATCTTCTCCTGTACAGGAGCAATGCGCCCAACGATTGTACTTTATGCATCGTATCCAACCCTACGTAGATTGTTACCATAAATAATCGCTGTAAATGCATTCAGCATTTTCATCATTTACGGCTTCCTTCATATGTTTTTTTTTTTGTTGTTTTTTTTTTTTTTTTTTTTTTTTTTTACTATTTTGTTCCTCCTGTTATTTGGTTTATTAGCGCTTAAATCGATATAGAGTTTTGGTGACCTTTCTTTTCATTTCTTCGCTCTCTTTGGTAGCCTTCAATAGTGCAACAAGTTCATTTTTATAGGGTGATTCTGTAAGAATTGCGGTTTTCCCTCTATGTCTTACAAACCCCTGTGTCGTGCATTTTTCCTTCGGCAAAGACATAATTATTTGCCCAGGGGACGTCAAAAAATAACTTTTTTTTTTTTTTATCCAGGTTGTGAATTTACTTCCGGATTTTCCGGATTATTTACAGAGTTTTGTTTTAAATATGTATATATATATATATATATAAATGTATTTCTTTCTCAACAAAAAAACCGCTTAAATTAAACCGACAAAAACGATAAAAGTGTAAATAAAAATTATTAGGTAAATAACGTGTAAGCACACAACAAATTCATATTAATTAGTGTATATTTACATTAAGCATAAATCCTGAATTACCGTCGAATAATTCAAAAACAAAAAGAAAGAAAAAAAAACAACTCCTTTAGTAGTAACTACACGGACAGCAGTGGCAAAAATAAATTAATTAAAAAAAAAAAAAAGTGAAATTATAAACGAGGAAATTCAAGTATAACAGTGTTCTACATGGCCAGGTAACTTACGGTAATTAATGGAAATGATGAAAAACAGCGAGTGTAACGAAACTTACCGAAAACGAAATAATTTCCATCTAAACGATATGGAAACTGATATATATGCCGAACCATTTTCAACGCGAATGCGAAAAAAGCAGAAAAGGAATGAAAATTAAATATTTTAAAAGCGGCCCACTAATTAGGAAACGGAAAAAACGTTGTTACAGGTGAGCATTTTAGTTTAATAAGAAATACTGCTTGGTACTACATATTTGTTTCCCGGTGCTTCGTGATAGACAGACGAAAATAATTAACTCCGCTTGAATGAAAACAGTTTAATTTTCTAGTCGCTAGCAGCGATATATGTTATTTCAGAGTAAACACTGTACCGAAGTGTTGATCCGAACAAACCGAAACATGCAAACCGATTCCCCAAAGAAAACACATTGTTAAATCAGTCGAGAGAAAAAAAAAAACAATAATTCTGTTTCGTAATCGAATGAAAATAACGTTGTCTCTTCTTAACATGAATTACCTGACACTCTGACACTCTGACACGAGTGCACGAGTTTGCTTACTTTTTTAGGATACGATATAAACGGACAGAGGCACAATCATCCCTATGTCGCTAGTACGGCACTTTTCCTCCTTGGAATTTTAAGGATTTAAAAAAAGAAGGCTGTTGTTCAATATTTTACTCCCGAATTGTTCATTTTGCGTATTTTTAGTAATTATAACCATTGTATTACGCGTGTTTTTTTTCACTTTTATCGGAGATTTTATTGACAACGTTGGCCCAGCAACGTGGAGGAGACGCGTAAAATAGGGGATAAGACCATATTTATGAACTGATGGGTACTTTTGAAACAATCGGGAGAACGAAGTAGAGAAACAAATTTTAGGTAGGAAGACGAAGTTTCGAGAATAGAGAGTAATCGAACCTTAATAAACAAGAACATTCGAGAGAAAAAAACCATGCGATACCATAATAAAACCGCTATGTACCCCAAAAGGAAGATTCAAAGGAAAACGGCTTAGAGAAAAGGGGATGGAGACTGACGAAGGAAGGGTACACTGACAATTGTGGATCGACGTGGACGCGGCTGTAGAAGCAATGTCAAGAAGCATAAGAAGACGGTTAAAAGAATATTAGAGAAATTTTTCTCTTTTTTTTTCCCTTTTAGGCGGAGAGAATTTAAATGAACCATATTATCAGAATTTCAGTAAATAAAGTTAAAAATACGAACTGCTGAAATTTGAATACAAGTGGATCCCATCAAAAAAGCACGGGCGTACTCGGACAAAGATCCTTGGTCTCCCCGCCAAAAAAAAAAACAACAAAAAAACAAATAAATAAAAAAACGAAAAAAAAATAAGAGTAGATGTGGGGAATTACGAAGGGAGGGGGTAGCGAGAAAGTGTATAATCATATATAACTGAAGCGGAAGATGAATGATTTTGTGCTATGTATTATTCAAATCTGCTGCGATCGATTTATCACGATTTCTTGCTTATCATCACGTTTTGTATTTACCGGCGAATATTTCGCGCGCCCGTAAATGTTTAGAAAACAACCGAGTCGCGCAGCTAATAACTTTAGATAAGACGTAACACGCTAAACGGACCAATTACGGAAGCCGTTCATTGCTCCCCGTCAATATATTATACACTGCGATCAACAAATCACAATGAAAAGCAAGAATACGCTACGACTGTGCCTGAAACGCAGAACGAACGTTATCAGTGATCAAAATGAACGAATCTGCCCCTTCGATTATTAAAATGCATCTCGACAACGAACTGAAATATCCCAGTCGGAAAACAAGGTACTAAATCAAATGTAAAACGTGTTTTCGTTGTTTCGTTTCGTTTTTTGCTTTTTTGTCTTTTTGTCTTTTCCATTTCAGCTCGTCAATAACCCGGCGTAATGATCATTTTCTGTACTTTTCAGTACGCCGCCTCAAATAGAACATTAGTATGTCTCCCGCGATGAAAGATTAAAATTCGGCAGGGTAAAAAAATAATTTTACCAACAACAACAACTCAGCTCTTAAATTCTTATCTTACAGTTATTCTCTACGAGGTTATTTTATAATAGTCGGAAATCGTGATTGACAGTAGCTCGATGTTGTTACACCGCTAGCCAACGCATTAAGGTAAATTTTTTTCCGTTCCAAAAACACATTGAAACTAAAAAAAAAAGAAAAAAAAAAGAGAGATGATCTCTTTAATTAAAGTTACGAAGAAATCCGTGAACTATCTTTCATTCCTGAACTCGATAGATTTTCTTTAATACTGGATTCGGAAGTAGAGTTAATTATCGGATACTGTGGTCGACAGAGGTACGACGTGTAAAAAGAAAAAGTGTATTTATAAGCTTACTAGTTTCCTAACAAATGTGGGGGGCCCTGTTCGTAAGATGTTTTTATTTCGGATAGTAATAAGGAACGTAGTTCTACAAAATTCTTGTTCCTATTCTAGCTTCTTTCATTCATTCAATCTCGCACCAGATTGACATCTCTAATATGTTATTCTCCTTTTGAACTATTACTTAGATTCCTTAGCTGATTGGGCTGTTGCTCTTCGTTGGCGTACCCTTAAAAAAAAAAAAAAATTCAGGTTTGGCTATTAATCCATTTTGTAGACGAATGGAGAAATGTATCTATACTGTCGTTGGTGACGATCTCAAGCACCATCTTTAATGATCCATAGTGGCTGCAACCATTTTCTGATTATAATTACTAAGTGCTGAGATTGAAGGGCCGAAAAAAACTTTTCTTTCTCAAAAATCGTGTAGCGTTAATTTTTTTTTTTTGCTCTGATACATTGTCCGTAACGATTTACTGTTTGCGCCGTATTTTTAGTGAAATTCTCGGGCCTGAGACATTTTCCCGTTCTAGTTGTCGCGCTTATCATAGAATTAGATTTAAAATAAAAAAAATCAAAAAAACAAAAAATAAACACATGTTGACCATATTTAAATATTTCTCGAGTTCAAAGCAGAATTTAGATCTTAAATTACTCTTAAGATCCTCGACAAAATCAATACAAGGCTGTACCGATATTTCCTTCTCTGTCACTGTCCGTAAATAAATTTACTGTACCTTCAGATATCCTCAAGTGTTTCTTTCCGGACAATACGTGTTACTCCTGTACCGATATTCCGGTTGATTAATTTCTTACTGAGCCTTACCGTAGAAAGTATTCGTTTCAGAAGATAAGTTCCACATAATGGTGCTAAACCTAAAAAAATACTGTTTTTTTTTTTTTGTGTTTTTATAAATAATGTTCGATTTTCCGGCGGCACGCTCCTTATTGTTTTAGTTTGTTTCCTTCAATATTGTCCATTCAAGTTCATTTACCAATTAAATTCTCGTATATTTTTGATTTACAAAAAAAATTATTATATCTTTCGGTCGTTTTCAACCAAAAAACCAATTTAAATTTCAATATCAAAAGTCAACAAAACCCATTATTCTAAAAACGCAGTTAATCAAATAATGAAATGTTAACATATAACAAGCGGCGTCATCTAATGAGATGCATCGTTATTTAGGAAACTTAGAATAGCTAATGTGATAAGAGTTGGCATACAAAAGAAAACAAAAAAAGAACCATGTAGTATCGCGCAATGGATGTCAGTCGTTTATGTGTAATTATTATTTTAGAAGAGCTGGTTTCAATCGTGTCGTTCTTCACAAAACGAAACGGATGTATTACAAGCGTAACGTGGAAACGTTACAAATATCGTTACAAGATGTTGTTCTGTTTAGGCGTACAAATGGCATATTTTCATTAACACAAAAACGTGGTAGATTTCATTGCGAAGTTTTCGTATTAGCCCCGATGTAAGACATATAGGATATGTACGGTAACGCCGGACAGCACCTAGTATCGGGCACACGTACTATGCAAGTTACAACGTTTTGATTCAAAAACCGATTCAAATAGGCGCACAGGATCATGGGACATGGTTTGCCGATTACGCCAAAAACCACAACGGGAGCGATCGATTGTTTTTTTTAAACGGAAAACGCTGCATCACATTAGATCCAATTGAAAGTGATACTGCTAAGTTTTTGTGAAGTGTTTGCGGTAATTGTTAACAAAGGCGGTGGTCCATTGAAAGTTTCTGTTGATTTCCAAAACAGTTTTGTTATGGAGCACTTTGGCGATTCCCTGTAGTACCGGACATAAAGTTGTCCCTTAACACCGGATAGCGAACAAGTTGTTTTTTCCCGTAAGTATTCATACTTATTATAATAATTGTTGTACGTTGTTTCAAAGGATAGAATAATGGGGAGATAATTCGAAATGGAAGAAACCAAAAAGAAAAGAAAATGGGACCAACAAAGATTACAAACTACGATAGAAATAGGGTTTTAATGACTTTGAGAGAAGCTTCGTCGCACTATAACATCCCAAAAGCATTCTATATGATACGACATCGGCATTGAACCGTTGTGCAGCCAAAAAATTGTCGCCGCTGCTGCCAAAAAACAATTATCGGTTTAGAAGAGAAAATGCGAGAGAAGTGAAATTCTAACATCACTGGACAGAATTGCTGTTGAAGAAGGCTAAGAAGAAAAAGAAAAGAGTACGAGCTAAATTCAAAACAGCAATAGTAAAGACGAGGGAACAAATCAAAGGATGTAAAGGACAAAAGAAAAGTGAAGATAAAGCTAAGGAAAAGTAACTATAACTTAAGTACCTGACGCAGGAAGAACTACTTGACTAGTGTGCTTAGAAGAGCATGACGAAAACTGAATATAGTAGTGTTCCAACTATAATAGGTGGGCTCATGAAGCATGTCCGGCGATATTCCTGAATGTGCAGATGCTTACATATGCGATCGATGCAGCATGTTTTGAAAATGTCCGGTGTTCAGAGTTACTAGGTGCTACTTGCGGTGATTGCATTTTTCTTTACCAAAGTTTGATTTAGGTCTGCAATTATGTTTATGCACAAGTTGAAAATTTTTGTTTATTTATTTTGATTTTAAATTTTGTTTTGACTTAATTAATCCTTTAAATAAAGTTACATTTCTCAAAGTGGCTTTTTATTTTATTTTTTGAAAACTTTAGGTGTCTGCCATTAGTGAGCTTCCCGCTATCTATACAATTTAACCGTATCAGTGTAAAATTTTATACTTCCCACTATGGGAGGGTGTTCCAAAAAGTGCAACATAGCGATTATTCTATACTTCCCGCTATGGGAGGGTGTTCCAAAAAGTGCAACATAGCGATTATTCTATACTTCCCGCTATGGGGGGCTGTTCCAAAAAGTGCAACATAGCGATTATTCTATACTTCCCGCTATGGGGGGCTGTTCCGAAAAGTGCAACATAGCGATTATTCAACGGATCCAGAGCAAAATCCTCCGGATGGTTGTAAATGCTCCGTGGTACATTACACCGATTTGAACGCTTCACGAAGGCTTCAAAATGAAGTTTGTTTAGGAAGTGATACCCGACGGCGCAAACAAATGTGCTCACAGATTAGAGTCGCACTCGGTCGGAAATCGGGTTGTTGGGCAGCAATTCGCTGAAAGTTCGGTGCCATGATATAGAATTAAGCCGAGGGATCTAGTGTAAGGCAAAAATTCAAACAAGAGACACTTCTCTTAGCAGCCATCGCTGAGTAAGCTGTGCTATTCAGGCCATATGCAGAATATATTAAAAATTGCTAAACAGCTATCATCAGCTAGGTGAAATTTAGCTATTGAGAAATAATAAAAAAGAGAAAGAAAAACGTTTTATTGATTGCCTTATTGCGAAATAGATATATTTCTTTCTCTCTCGCTATACATAAATCTCGGTCCGTTTTCGTTGCTTCGGTGTAAATAGTTGTTTTTAAATTGGTTCGTTTAATTTAATCATTTAATGCCTGTTTTTTTTTTTTTTGGTATTTCATTATTTTTTTCTTTCTGTATTTATTAATGTAGTTACGTCTTCGTCGATTAAAACGCTATGATATTCTGAGCGCATCTTTCTCGTCTTAATCTAAACAACAACGTATTGCGTGTGCCGATTTGGTTCGTCTATTACGAGTAGTTTGTATATTTTAAATAACAGACGAACCGATATGAAACCGCTTCGGAAATTTTAGTTATTTAATAATACGTTATCAGCGAATACGTTGCCTATTATGAAGAGGAAAAGCATGTTAGATTTTGTGTTTACAAGAGGTTCAAAAAAAATATTTTCTAAACAAATCGATATTTTCATAATAAACATCTTCATCAACGCTCTACGATCGCGAACGGTACTATACTACAGGCGACTTAAAATTCGCGATTCGAAACTGCTTCAAATTCAGTGTCATCGGAAAATTCCGCTATCGACAATTCGAAATGTAATTGGAAACTTAAATCGGAATTCTATATCAACAAGGAATGACGATCACTACTGGGAGGCGTTCCATGAATTTATGTATTGCATAGCTTCTTAACATTGCCGCCGCTTGTTGTTCCACTTTGAACAACTTGCGTACAGTGGCGGATCTAAGGGGTGGCGCGGGTGGGCCTGGCCCCTCCGCACTTTTTCTGGACCCCTCCATAGGCCCCCCCCCCCAAAAAAAAATTGAAGATTTACACGAGAAGAAATACGTAAAATTTTCCTCTTCTACAAACATCACACGAAAAATATTACGTCCGTCGAACATTAAAATCTTGGTGTTGTTACATTTGAGGTCTGTCTCTGCACCTATGATATGCGTTGAGACAGGCGGCAAATTCCTAAAAAATATGAAAATTTTATAGTTTCAAGTTCTGCAACTGAATCGGACGATGATGTTTTTCAAGATGAAAGTGACTATAAAATTAAAATTTTGTATCCTATTTTAGATTTGGCAATTTCTGAACTAAACTCTCGATTTTCTGATAATAATCCTATTTTAAAAGCCATCGAATGTTTCAATCCAACAAGTGATACTTTTTTAAAATATTCGTTATTGGAACCCTTAGCTATTCACTATGATGTCGACGTTGAAACTCTACAAGCAGAATTAAAATTGCTACCAAAAACATTGAAAATTCACGAAAATGAAAAAAAAAGCAAAAGTTAAATCTACTATGATGTTCCTTGATTTTCTAGAAATTTACAAAAATTGTTATGTAGAAACGTATAAATTGTGTGTAATTAGTATTACTATAGCAGTTTCCAGCGCTCCATGTGAACGGACATTTTCTTGCATGCGTTTTATTAAAAATTACCTGAGAAACTCCATGTCAGACGAAGGATTACATAATTTACTCGTAGCTACACTTTATATTGAAAAAGATATTGTAAAATCACTCGATTTAGACGAAGTAGTCGAAGAGTTTGCTATTAAAAACAAACAATCTCGCATGATATTGTATTAAGAACTCGTATTTACCTACATATTACCTTTCAAATATATATACGTATTTTGGTTTTGTTATGCATAGTTTTTTTTTTAGCACACAATTTTGTGCCCCCGGGGAAAATTTTCAAGTTTTGGTCGCCCCCCCCCCCAAAAAAATCCTAGATCCGCCACTGCTTGCGCACAGTTTAAATAAAAGAGATTAGAATATTCTCGAAAGCGGTAATCGAGCCAGTATGAGCCAGATAGCTCTTCCGGGCTGTTCACATCGAAGGTTGCCACGAAGATGGTGCAGAGATGCAACGAATGACTAAAAATAATATACAACAGCGTGTATATTTCTTCATATAGCACCAGATTACAGTAGTAACCTGTAAATACTCTCGTACGATCATTATTCAGTCGCTATTATTTAAGCAACTTTATACCGATTTTTCGTGTTCAATTTTTAATTAACTACTTGCATTATGTTAAGTTATCCTTTATTTCCAATTTCTTATGGGTTAAGTTTACTGTTACAGTCGCGTGTATTGTTTATCTTCGGATAAGATATAAACTAAGTGTATTTTGTTAGTTGCAGTCTCCAATCCAATAGGAGAAGAGACAATATTTAATATGTGGTTCGTTGTGTTTTTATTGTGACTCTCGATTTCAGTCATCAGCAATGCCAATGGTGGTCATTTCATATATACATATATACATATATAAAAAAAAAAGTATTCAAAGTAACTATGACCGAACATTTTACGATATGACCTTTCGGATAGAATTGTTGCAAAATCTAAAAGTTTCAGATGCTGTTATGAAGAAATTACAGTAAACATTACTATAACTTAAAGAAAGCGTTTTTTTTTTTTTTTTTAAATACCGACTTTAACATGTATACTAAAAAATTCAATATAATTGCGTTAAAAAGTACAAAGAAATTACACTCGATAAACATTAAAGAAGAAGAATATTATGATTATTTTGAAACAATATTAATATTCATTACAGTAATCGTAACAATTAAAAATCCATATTAAATGGGTATATAACAATCATTCGTTTTCTATGAACCATCATCATCATCATCATAGTTGCTTCTCCTGAGTCAGGAGATTGCATACATTCATATTATTCGTTCCCGGGAAAGAGTTATTATCTTCTGTAAGTTTTTGCATGGCGGATTTATTGGTAGGTTCGCTGTTGTTAATTCTAACCGTCTCCTTCCTCTTATTGATTTTCCAGGAATTTTCCCCTGCACCGCCATCATGAAAATTCTATTTTCTTGGATTTTATGAGCTAGGTATTTCAGTTTTCGATCTTTGATATCCTGCAGCAGTGTTCTTTTTTCTTCTGTCAATACAGCGCTATTTGTTGTGTGTGTGGTCCACGATATTTTCATCAGCCGTCTGTAACACCACATTTCCAATGCGGATATCTCTCCCATTGTCCATGTTTCGCAGGCGTATTTTAATACGCTCCAGACATAACATTTCATTATTCTTTTCCGTAAACTTAGACTCATGCTTTGATTTCCGAGCACCTTGTAAAAATTATTAAATGCCGTTTTCGCCATACCAATCCGCGTTCGTATTTCTTTACGATTTCTATGAACCAAGTTAATTATTTGCGATTTGAACTGGGTGTACCGAGACTTTAATTAAGATATTAAATTTGTTGCAGAAATTTCACCGCGTAAGCTTTTATGGGGTGTAATTATTTTTTTACTTTTTAGAGTATTTTTATTAAATGTATATAGTAAACCTTGAAACTTTTTCTTTTCAACTGTTTTTAACGATTTTAGTACGCCTTACACATTTTATCAACTTTACAACTACCGTATTTTTCTGAAACGTAACATTTTTTTTTTTTCCCTTTTGCATGCCGACCCTTAAATCATAAACGCGATTGATCATTAGCTATTTTAAGTTTCCTAAATAACGGTGCATCCCAATAGATGACACCGCTTGTTATATCAGGGGCGGATCCAGAAGGACATTTCTTTTTTTTTTTGGGAGGGGAGATTATATAATTACGTAAAATCTTCTACGGTAGGTAGTAGATTTGAGAAATATCTTATATCATAGAGAAAATCAAATAGCGACCACCTTTATAGAAATATAAAGAAATGTTTTAAAAATACATAATTATTACAATTTTTAATTTAAATTTTGTTTTATTTTTAGGGGCGAATAAAATGAAATTATAAAATTCTAGGTAAAATGGTAGTTCAGAAATAGTAAGAAAGATAGTATTTTTATTAGATTTCACTTCTTTTTTATTTTTATTAGTAATCCGATCCGAATTCTTTGTTCCTGAGAAAGTTTAAACATATATATTTATCATTGTACCATTTTTAATTAAAATTACAAAATGAAAAATAAATAAAAAAGGCAAAAGATCGATGACAGATGTGTTTAAAATAAAATAAAAACGTAACATTAACAGTTTTACCTGAAAAGAAGTATTAAATATTAGTTATAATTAAATATATATGTAAAATTTATACGAATCTTTTATAGTATAAATTAAATTTCTCTGTTATAACAAATTTTTTCATAGAGACTTTGATTCTTTGAGGGGGAAGATTTCCCCTATGCCCCCCCCCGTGAATCCGCCACTGGTTATATGTTAGCATTTCGTCATTTGATTATTAATATAAGTATTTTTCCACTATTGGTGCGTTTTATTATCCTTATTATTACTATTGTTAATGGACGGTAAGCGCGTTTCTACATTGTTTTTTTTTAAAATCTTCTGACAGGATTGTCAGGAAGTTTGGTAGTTTTCATACGCGATATTAATGGGTTTAAATTATGACTGAATGCGGCATGCATTTTGTTATATTGTTGCTTATGTATCGGCCAACACCGAAGAAACGTTGAGGTCATTCTCGATTATACAATTACGAATGTAATATGGCGCATTTTGATGTTATCATCCTCAATATCTTCAATTAGAACGAATGAATCTTTTTGAGATGCGTTTTTGCGGCTAATCCGTATATTTTGTGCATGATTAGTTTTATTTTCACGTGTGCTGTGCGTTCGCATATTTCTATTGGAATATTTATCGCAGTTTACGTCTCGTTCGGTTACGAGGACGCGGTTTATTGACGTTCGTCACCGCCACGTGCCGCATATTCGTTATCAGTTCTGCCTTCCTCTGCTGCAGAAGACATGATATATTTGCCGAAACTTTGTCTCGGCAACGAAAAAGCCAAATCCACTGATAAGGCTGCTGTTCCGCCTAAACAGAAATCTAATCAAACCACTATCAAGTACCGATGGACACTTCTTCATTCTAGGTTCGACTGCAAACGGTAGTATCTCCGAAATACAATCAACATATTAACACGTACACAAATGACAGCAGGTAATAACTTTTCAATTAATAATAACTGCGCCGTTGATTCATATCAACAGGAATCCCCCTCTTCTTGGGCCAATGTCTTTATAACGAACCCAAAAAAAAAAAAAAAAAAAGGAATACTTTAATAATGATAGCAATAGATAAATGAAGTAAATACAGCCAATTCCGATGTGCTAAATCAAACAAAAGATGATCTCTTTTAAAATACAATTCCGATATCTAAAACTAATAAAAATGATACTGCAAAAGTACCCCCAATTAAAATTATCAGAGATACCACATTATCAAATACGTCGGGGAATGGCAAGCTGTCAGCTATCATAGAAATAGTAAAAGAGGGCAAAGGAAAGTAAATCCGCGTTCACCCGAATCCGATCAGAAAGTTAAAATAATAACAAAAAGTAGATTCTTTCCGCCTCAAATGGAGCACAGCGGAGATGGAAAAGATTTCCCTATCACCAGTCAAGAATTAAATGAACCTAAAAAAGAATTGAAATCTCCATCAATATTTATCCCAAGTGTAAGCAACTTTCAGACGTGAGGAAAGTTTCCGATTTCTTCAGCTATAAAAATATTAATGGTAATGGTCTGATTAAAATGGCCCCTAAAAGCCCCCAAGAATATAGAGGTAGAGTTAAAATTTTAATTAAGGAAAATGCGGCTTTTCATACATACGAATTAAAAGAAGAACGATCGTTTAAAGTTGTGTTAAGAAATATTCACCAGTCAGTACCAATCGAAGATATAAAAACTTCTTTTGCTGAAAAGGGGCATCAAATAAAAATGGAGTAAACATTAAACACAGGCTATACAAACATCCACTGCCGTTATTTTTTATAGATATCGAACCTAAATAACAAAGATATCTACGATATTGAGTACTTATTAAACACCCGTGTTCGACTTGAAATGCTCATAATGTATGGGATGCCAGTTATATGGCCATACGAAAGCATATTGTACGAGACCATTTAGATGTATCAAATGTGGACAAGGACACGAAACATCCAAATGCGATAAAGATAAAGGTACACGGATGCTTCCTGAGCTTTTGGAAAAGGAAAACATACATCAAATTATAAGGGATGTGCTATTTATCAGGAAATATTGAACAGGGAGAATAAAGCACAGACATTAAAAATTTAACATGATATGCAAAGAAAACAAATAGCCCAAAAGGTTGTTCCATGTAACGAAGAGATTTTCCGAAAATTAGTAAAAACTTACTAAACGGAAATTCAAGTAATTCTAATCCTACTTATGCTCAGATTTTAGATGAAAAAGTAAAATAAGTAATAATCCGCAACAAATTTATCACGATAATACTTAAAATGCCGAGGTCATTTTAAACAAATTCGTGAAGGAAATTAAGGACGTATTCGTCCAGATGCTAAATCTTAGAAATAATATGCTGAATGGGGTAATACCATGTCCGTCTTAATAAACAAAAAATGAACTCTTTAAAAATTGTTACAATGCAAAGCAGAAATAGAACTCTATATTTAAATCAAGAAAAAATAAATATACTATTAATATTTGAGTCACATATTACAAATGTATGTTATTTTCATATTAATGGCTACTCGTTCTGTAGTATCCCCCCACCCGGACGGTGCGGCCCACGGAGGATCAGCAATAATAATTAAAAACAATATTGTACATCATGAAATCGTAAAATACCAAGAAAGTTACCTTCAGGCAACCAGTATAAAAGTTCAGTGTGAAAATAAAAACATAGTAATGTCTGTGGTGTACTGCCCACCTAAACACAAAATTCTTAATCATCAATTCAACTCTTTCTTATGTACTCGTGGTAATACATTTATAGTTGGAGGCGACTATAATGCTAAAAACACGCACTGGGGGTCGAGGCTGACTACACCCAGAGGCAGAGAACTCAAAAAATCATTGGATTTTAACGGATGCAGTATTACAACCAGTGGGTCGCCAACTTACTGGCCTACTGCTTCAAATTTAAAAAAAATTGAATACAGCTGACTTTTTTTCTTTTTAATGTTTAAGGCTTGATTGGAGATATAGTTAAATTCTTTTAAAATTTCGATATCGCTCGGCTTTCTAATTCCGTTAGATTAATTCCCAAACTGTCTTTTGTTGCTGAGCAGGACGACTTATTTTATTTAATATGTCTAAACATGAAATAAAAATATTCATTATAATCCCTTAGTAATAGCGAGAAGTTTTTAAAATGAATTTTGATTTGGTCTCTTTCTATACTTTGCTACTATTAAAACTCTCTTTTCTCTGTCATGTTCAGAAAGAAAAAAAGAAAAAACAAAAAAACGGTATGTAGTTCATGCTTCGGACAATGGGGGGGAAAAAGGTATTTTAAAGAAGAAAAAATTTCGGACCGCCTAAGTTTTTTAGCTTAGTTTTCTTGTTGTTGGGTCAATGCCGCTGGCGCGCCCACAAAAAAAAAAAAAGAAGAAAAAGAAGAAGAAACAACGAGAACAAGGAAATATCGTTATTGGTATTTTTATCGTTGTTAGTTCTAAAAGAAAATGCGTTCAGTTATAAAATGTTTTGCGTCAGTCGTGCTCGAAATTGAACATGTTTTCATGAAACATGGAAATCATTTTTTACTGCATAAATTAATTATGAATATGTAAATGAGGTTGATTTTTCTTGCGATGCAGTATTCGCACTATCGATAAAAACTACATTCTCAGTTATCGTAGCGATAAATAGGTGGCACTGGTAATTTATTACTGATGATGGTAGCGGAAAAAAATGCCTGTAGTTAATAACGAATGTAGACGAAATAAAAACAAATTGCCTTTATTGCTCAATCAAGGCTGGTAGATGAGGTAGAAAAACATTGATATTCCCAAAATTAACGAAAAATACCATTAAAAAAGAAAAAAAAAAATAGCAAGACCATATCGTTATCTTTTCTCGCAATCTTTAACGCGCAGCTGCTGGAGATGTTTTTTTTTCCATCTACAATAGTGTGGTAAATTAGCGATATTTTGAGGTAGCTCTTTTTTACAGAAGTCCGTAATTGGCGACCTTAAACTGTTCCGAATTGCCTGCTTTATTAATTTATTTTTTTTTTCGTGAATGTTCTACATATTAAACAATTTTTCTATCTCTTGCACGGAGCCTTTTTTTTTGTTTTTTTGTAATGGGTTTGTCAACCCAAGAAATAGGAAAAAGGAGAAAATTAAGTTCTTCTTTTTAAACATTTAAACACACAGAGGATAAAAATAATTCAAGGGCAGGAATAACAGAAGCAGAAGGAAACGAGAGAATGTCGTAAAGGGAGTAGGAATACCGAGTTTTAATAGAAAAGAATAGAAGGACGATTGTCCATAGGAAAGGCCGGACATTCAAATAAAACATGATATCAAGGTCACAAAGAAAGCAATTAGAAGGCGGATGAAAATGCCAGAATGAAGTAGAAGTAAATGAAAACCTCGAAAATGATGCTGGAAGGATACTGTGGTTAAAACGAAGGCGACAAATATAGCACAGATTGTAGAGCGTTTAAGAGAAGGCAAGTATCGAGAAAGCTACGGGCGAGGAAGATAAGATGGCTGAATAAAGAGATAAAAGGAGGCAGCATTAGAAAATGAAGAAAAATAAGAGTCGAGCAATAGTTTGGAATAAGCCAGTTAAGGAAACAAGAGTAATATTATGAGCAGAAAAGGTGCTTAAAAATTTGCCACTGGAAATGCTAATGGAATCCCCACTATTTAATTACACTAAATGCCCAAATGACACCAGGGATCCACAACATATCGACCTCGACCGAGTGAAGAAGGAAAAGTTTATGAATGAGGGAAGGTACAAGAAGTATTACATAATCGAAAAAGAGGGAATAGTCTGTAAAACACTTTTAGAATTCGAGATTATGACTACACTTTGCAGCAAAAACAAATTAATGAGGAAACAAAGAGGACAGCACATAGAATAACAATAGATTCCGCACAGAAAACTGAGCAAAAGGAAGGAAGTTTAAAAGTCCCAGAATGTAATTGATGACGGGACAAAAAAAAAAAAAAACAAAAAAGAAAAAAACAGAACCAAATCTGCGCTTTCAATTCGGTAATGTCGGTTCCTTGTTCGGGCGCCAAATGTCCGAATAGCTCCAGTTCTTGCATGATGTTTTTCTTACAACTCTCAATTTTCTCCCTTCTTAAATGGTACCCCGAAATTAAGTTTATTAATAGTTCTCGTTTTATTTTAGTTACGTCAGTGTTTTCAAATACATAATGCTGAATGTAATTCCCAAACTATAGAAAATATTTTCAGTCGTTGGAACGATTTACAGAGACACGCATCGTCTTTTTTTTCTCGCGCGGATTATTTCTGCGCCCCCGGGTTTTTTTTTGTTTTCTCTTACCAGCGGATACTGTCGCTCGGGTGGCTAAAAGAGAAATCTTTTAAATCAATTTCGTTAATCGGTGCCGAATTTAGCCGTTAGCTTTCTAGTTCCGGATTAAGACAAACTTGAAATGCAAAAATTTGTCAAGTAAAATTCCGATGAACTGTAAAATAATAAATGGACTCTGCTAACTGATAATAAATATGCAAATAAAAACATTTTAAACGAGCGATTGTATAATTGATATTATTTTTAAATTCTTTCACCGAAACATTACTCAGTTTAGCTCCGTCGAATTCACTTGTTCATATAATAGAGTTATTGCCGAAGGTCGGTTGATGTTGAGTAAGTAAAAAAAGTGAAATACATATAGTTTAATAACACGCGCTGAATATCAGTGTGTGATGAGACAAATGTGAACACATATTACATATAAATATTATTTGACATGTTTTATTGGATTTATTATTGCTTCGATTAATAATGTTTATTGTGTTATTAGTTAGTTCGAGTACAATGTAGCTGAGAGTGAGTATGAAAAACTGATCCGAACTTGTCTTTTATTTTCGTTATTAACGTTTATTAAACATTATCCGCTTAATCCGTCAATTAATTGCGGTTCGGGAAATTATATTCGGTGCAGCGTTGGAAGAATGAAAATTAACGTACAGAGAGTCAGTTGAATGAGTTATTCCGATACGATAAAGTTGTTCCTGCAAACAAGCGTGAAAAATGGATTTCGGAATGAGACAGACTGAGTCGGGGAAAAGTTACGAAAATAATAATTGAAAATTGCGTGAAAGATGGAAGCTAAAAAGTTAAATCGCCAAGTAAAGGCACGAATTTCCGATACGATTCCATTTCTTGCGGTAATCTTTGGGAACAGCTCTTAGAAGTGAAATTACAAAATAATAAATAGGTGTTGTGCGGACTGCTATCCTTAGAGATAACCGGATGGTTATAACGCAAGTACAATCAGTAAAATAACTCGGATTAACTGTCGACGGCCGCCTAGTATGATGTCGGCATGTAAATAATACAAGGAAAAAATTGAATACCGAGACAATTTTATCCACTGGTAGGAAAAAAATCCTCATACTCATTTTGGGAAATAAAATATTACCGTATAACATCAGTATAACACCATTATAGCTCCTGTCTGGAAAAACTGCTTGGAAATATACGGATTAGCCGCGAGATGTTTACCTCAAAAAAATTCATTCGTTCTAATTGAAGATATTCAGGATAATGATACAATTGTATAATCAAGAATGACCTCAACGTTCCTTTTGGCGTTGGCGATACATAAACAAGCAATATAACAAAATGCATGCTGCATTCAGTCTTTAGACCAATTAATATCGCGTATGAATACCATCGAACTTCCTGACAATCCTGCTCTAAGACTAAACAAAAAAACAATGTATAGATGCGCTTACCGATCAATAATAATAATAATAATAAACCCTCAGGGGCTCACAACTTGTGAGTATGGGTATGGCGCACCCGAGGTACCCTAGCTGTTCCTCACCTTGTTTCGCTAGTCTATAACTAGTCTTTGGGTGAGGCACCTTTCTCTTCATCTTTTCTGGTCTCCCTTGACTAACTCTTGTATTTTTTCTGACCCTGATGCTATTAGTGTAAGCGAGGGCTAAGGGTTTTCCTTTCCGTCTATCTACATTCTTCTTCTCTAAAAATCCTTAAGCCAAGTTATAACGCGAACCGTGACGATAGCTGCATGACACCTAAGGAATTAGAGGTGTTGCTAACGGAGCCTTTGGGGTACCTTCCGCCCCCCGCCCCGAGTATATAGGATTACCATGGCATGGAGCTCTACCATGATGGACATATTTTCTTCCAATTCTCGTGGAAACTATGATGAATACAATATATAATAATAACTTTATAAGAAATACCAGAAGTCGCCTTAATCAAGCTCGACTTCAAAATATTCAAAATAATCGAAATACGGAAAATATAAATCAACCTGTTGAGGATGCTTTGTTCACAAGTAAGTCAGCAACCACTAAAACAGGAAAACCACGGCAGCGAATGGCATGGACGAAAGAGATGAATAATCACGTTATCCGGTGTTATTACTACACCATCACGAAACTTGAATCAATACCATTAAATAGACCTCAGTTTCTAAAGATATTCCTGGAAAAATACCCAGAATATAAAAATATATCGGAACAACGATTAGCAGACCAGAAAAGATTTACGGCAGCTTAGCCACTGAAATAAAAAACATATGGAAACAAAAGAAGGTCACAGTAATACCACTTATAATGTCAGTAACTGGAATTACACCAAACACATTAATGGAAGGTTTTAAAACATTACAGATTCCAGGATATTTATACATAGTAACACACAAAAAGCAGCTATATTAATTATAACATAGTGTGGAAGTTTTTAAACCGTTAAAATATAATAAAATAATTGTGACTTGATGTAATCCGTGTCACAAATTATAGTAACCGGGATATAGTGAACCCGAGAAAATAATGAATAATAACAATTATAATAATAATAATAATAATATTAAACTATCCGTATAAATATACAAATAATGGCATGACAACATATAACAGGCCGCGCCATCTCTATTGGGGCGTACCGTTATTTAGGAAACTTAAAATAGTTAATGGTCAATTGCGTTGATGACGTAAGAGTCGCTATGCCCCCCCCCAAAAAAAAACAAAAAAAAGATACGAACGTTGAAAGCGACCGAAAATTTAAACTGTCCTTGGAAAATTTGATGACTCTAATTAATTTCATAACACCGTGTTGACGGAGTGAAAATGTTGCAGAAAAATTAATTACTTTCGACATTTTAAATTCCGCATAAACGTGTAAGATGTTAAAAATCGAACTAAACGAACCAGAAGTGACTTGTATTAGTTTTTGAATTTGAAACACATTAAAGATGAGAGTTCTCAGCTACGATGATGATAATAAAAGTAGTGTTATCGATCTGAAACTGCTAAGATATTCCTAAGAATTTTCGTAACTGGATGGTACACAAAATAAAGAAACTTTCAACGATCATTGCGTAAAATAATAGGAAACTATACGTAAAATGTGTGCGTTAACTGCGGCAAAATCAGCAGTAAACACATATATGGATAAAAATACTTGAAAATGTAACTGCGCAAGCAAACAACTGACTCCGAAGAGTTTTACATTGTAGACAGACTGAATGGTTGTAGGATAGACCGATGTATTTATGGAACAACAAAGTACAAACAGGAGGCGGTGGGAAATTTTTGTTAAATCTTATAAGAAAATTTAAGAAAACGTAAAAATTAACAGTAAACGGTATATTGTAAGCAGAGAAATATTAAATGAAATAATTCCAGTTTATTTAAACTCAAATTTAGAGTTTTAATGGTGAAATGTTTTGAAATAAAAAAAAAAAAAAAAAAAAAAAGGATATTAAATAAAAACTTTTGGAATAATCTTAGTTTGTTTAAACTGAAATGTAGAATTCTAATAAATAAATTTGACAGTTTTAGGTGTGAATAAGTTAAATTATTAGCAGAAAAAACGAAAAACAGGTCAGTTAGCAGTAAGTTTGGAAAATGGAAACCTTTGAATAATACACTAAAATGTTAATGAAATTATATGTGTATATAGGAAAGAAAAAAAAGGAAAATCGTAGCAAGCTTGAATAAGGAGTATCGTATTTATCGGAATTTTTAATGATAAATGTCCGGGCGCAATTTCATAAATTTGTCGTGTGAAGATAATTACTATCCGAATGTGTATAGTAGGAAATTAAATAATAAGTTTCTATTGCGTAGCTAAAGGGAGATAATGCTTTAAGTTAGTAACGTCAGTTCCAAAAACAGCCAGGTATGGACGGGCACACCTCGACAGGGATTATATAACTACAATGGTAAGACATATTGCCGGTACCGAAACATCTGGTCAAAATGAATATGGTAACAGGCAATACTTGCCCCCCAAGTGTGGATTAGAAGGATTGTTAGGCTCATATGGCCGGACAGTACGATTAAAGATGGTAGATTTAACTGGGAGGCATTAAAGGAATAGAATACTCTGCCAGTTCGCCGGTAAGCCAAATTGTTTCCCATGTATGTGGATTATTGTATAAATTCATATCCGTGATACGAAATCATCATGGAATTAAGCTTTTCATAATGTACCAAACCTAATATATCTGATGAGAATACTGGGGAGCCAGTTCCTTTCTACCACTTTCCCAATTTTCTCTGGTATAACTAATATTCGATTTCAGACTGGATATATGTACCTGAGTTCAATTTGCATCCGGATCGAAGCAATTAAACCCATGATACTTCTAACTTGGTAGAATCAATGCTAATATTAATTTAAAAGATTAAACTGGCCATAGAGCGAAAGTCAGACAAAAAAATAAATAGTTTCTAGTAATAATTTTAAAAACAGAAAGTGAAATAATGAGAGAAAAAGAAGAGATGTACCAAGCGTAAGATATTACTAAAAGAAGATTTAAAAAAATGGTTAATGAGAAAACTAAAGCCGGAGGAAAACACAAGAAATTTATATAATCTTAAATGCTCGATTTATCATTAAGCTGCAGTTTTTTGCGTAAAGGCGACTGGAGGAAATGTAATTAATGCAGTAGCATATTGGAATAGCCTTAAAGTGAGCTGCGAAGGCTAGCTGACTGAAGGAATTCCCCGACCGGAAACAGTTAAAATCTGGAAAATCTCTAAACAAGTCTTTAAAGCTGGCTATGCGAGACGGAAATATTAATCTCGGTCGTGCTGTCTAATTTTAAGCATTAGCTCTCTAGTTTTGGCATATTTCAGCAGAAATCCAGAGTGCTTAAGAGATGATATTCTGCATGCAATATCATTATGCAGGATCATACTTTTCATGCTGATACTGCAAATTGGTTTTAATACATGCAGTCTAAATGCATATATATATATATATATATATATATATGATATACGTCCGTGGCGGTTAATTGTCTTCCGCACGGTAATTTTGTTTCTTTCACTCACTCTGGTACTGGAGCGATTACTTAATGGTGTCTGATCGTTATCTACCTCAACCACTTTCTCAGGTATGTTGATGACAGGAATTCTCGCAAGCGAGAAGGAACAAGCATTTACACATTGCTGACACGAGAAGCTCTTTATATATTACATTTTTAGATTCGTTTACGCTGTTGGATTACTATTATTATAACTCTTTCATCATCGATTAAAAAATAATCGGATTTAGCGATGTTCTCATTAATAAGCTTATCGATAAGTTTTTTGTTAGTCCCAGTCCGCTCTACAAAACATGACACATATAAGCGCCGGTAAGTTGTGTGATGATAAGTTGGAAAAGCGGAGAATAGAAGCAAGTTGCTAAGAAGAATCATGATGACAGAACCACGATTATTTTGTATTGCAATTTCGATTCCTGGAATTGGTCCCGGACCGTCGGAGAGTTTATATAGTACATATATAAAGCCCTAACTCGTGAAATAGAATCCGGAAGATAATCGGCACTTTAATTTTCCGCGTTCGGCGATGAAGACATATGGCTCTGGATCTAAGGCTTCTAGAACACAAAAAAAATTTAATTTTCCACGTGCAAAATTCCACAAAATACTCGATACTGTAAAAATACAAGATTTTAGATTTGCGTTTATTATCCTAAAAAATTCAGTTAATTTTTATATACATATAAAAAAAGAATATATTCATTAATTAAAGTTTTGTATATTTTTTCTCTAGAAAACTTTCTCGTTTTCTCCCGATAAAAATGCTACACAAAATTAATATTTAAGAAATTTCCTACGATAAATCTAATATTTATTGTGTTAACAAAAAATAGGAATGAGTCCCCTCTAACGTACGTATTGAATAATAAATAAATATTCTACTGTAATCGATTAATAACAATTCTCTGTTCAAATATTGATACCTCCATAAATATTTGAACAGAGAACCATCCAATCGTAAAATTTTTTCACGTAAAAACGTTTTACGATCTATGAAATATTCTTAATTTTAACTATATTTTATTTTTTTATTTTTATTGTAAATGCGGTTTATTTAGAACTGTATAAAAATTATTTAAAGTAAAAGCGAATTTTAATCGATTGCTGGTTTTATAAATACATATTTGTATTTCGAAAAATTTAATAAACCATACTGCCTTTCATTCACTTTTTTTTGTAAATAAATATGAAATTTTAAACACGCGTGTTTAATTTGTATGAAGAAAAGAGAACATGATCAAAAACATCGCATGAGTGTATCAAAATTAGCTTGAAAACCGCTTCAGCGACAATACTGGCGTAAAGCCGACGTAGATAATGCATTATGAAGTTTTTAATATTTAATTTACATATATATATATATATATATATATATATATATATAAATATTTCTTTTTTTAGAAAAAGATGACAGTATTAATAAAAAAATTACAAATATTAACATATATATGAAATTCCTTTATTTTAACATTCAATTTATAGCATTAAAGTTGATTTTTTAAAGAGAGCATAATTATAATTTTATTAGTCTCATACGTACGCAATAGGTTTTTTCTTTTTACTCGTTTGCACCTGTATGGTAATGAATTTATTCACCATTTTTTTCGAAGAGGGGCCTCTAATTCAAGATTAGTCCCAGGGCCCGTAAATCCTTAATCCGCGCCCCTGGATAAAAACGTAGCAAAAGGTACCGGAAAATTGTGTAGCTAGGCGCCAATTGAGAATTGTTGGTAAGCTAAATTTTCAGCCATAGATAAATGCGCTGGAATTCGTTTACTTATTGTGGTATTTTAAATATAAGAAAAAAAAAATTACGCTAAACCGATAAACCCTTGTGTCCCGGATTAACTTTTTCCAAAGAGCTTAATTTGCTACGGGGCACGATTTGAAACCTACGCATTAGGTGTTGTGGTTTACCAGATAATTACAAGTGTCTGGCTGTGATAAATTTATCGGGCGTATTAAAATCGGGAGAACTATCATTTTGATTTTTTGTAATAATCTGAAGCTAAATTAAAAGGCGCATTAAAAATAAAATGTAAAAAAGGCTACGCCGACGCATGATTAAAATTTTCGTAATTAATTTCGTGAACATCGTAAATACGTTTCAACTATTTTCCCAAAACACCACAAAGTTATTAACTATAAATAACGCTGAAATGTTCGTTTCTGTCATTTCGCCTAATACATGTACACGGGGGAAAAAAAAAGAAGTGATTCAAAGCGGTTTTAATAAATTTTTTCAGCCGTCCAAATTTTATAATGGGCGGCAATCTGCCGATTTTAGTCCATCTCGACCTGCAGCTTAATTTATATTAGCTTAATTAGCTTATTTTTTAATATTAATTATAATTAGGTCCGGCGTCTACAAATTAATTCGTCATTTCCGAGACGCGTTCAGCTTCTCGTTCGTGCATAGATCTCGCGTTTAAACGATTTCATCACCGAACTCAAAAGAGAGAAAAAAACATCCTTGAATATTATAGGCACTTTTCGCTTTTAGAATACTAATTAAGTTGTCACGCGGTACGAATGAAAAGTCTACCAGCAGCTTGCTTAAGCGATAATTATATACGTGCTCGCTTGAACAAAACCCATTCTACTCACACGCGCGCACATAAATAAAATATACTTTTTTTCGTTTCTTTCGACAATCGTAGAACCTTTTTGAATTCGGTATACATATTTTCGTTTACGTCAGCAGCCGATGTCTGCGTTTCTTTCCGTCGCCTAATATTACTCACCTGACCGGATATCAAAAGCTCGAAGCGAATTTAATTTAATTTTTCAAAATTCCGCAGTCGACGGTTTTAATTAACAATCCGCATTCTTCGTATACGGAAAACTCCTTCGGCTACGGAGAAACAGATTACGAACGAATGGAGAGCGGCAGTGTTGCATTCAGAGAGGCCTAGCGAAAGTTTATTATTAGTTTTTCTGATTGGAAACGGTTTTTTCCAGTTCCTGTGGCCTTTGCAAAGATAAACAAAAATAGAAAAACGTTGTGACAGAAATAGAAGTAACTTCCTCCGTCAGCGACACATTCAGTATCCTTTCTTTTTTTTCTCTCTCTCTCTATTCCGAGCAGAGTATGAAAGTAGTTTCAACGTGTAGTGAATTTTTTTTTTTTTTTACAAATATTTCGCGGCAGGTTTTAAAGTTTTGCCTCACTTCGCGAGGATTAAAGTTAATCGGGATGATAATAACTTTTTTTTTGAAAACGTCTACTTTCGGTCAGTTTTTTTTTTGTTTTTTTTTTTTGGTTCTATATAAGCAATGAGGTATGTTTCTAGATTGACTAACGAACAAACAGAATTTTGAATCGAGCACTTACAGCGTCGTAAAATTTTTCTATAAACGGTAACCCCTTAAGGAAGGAGCTATTCTGACTAAAGGCGTACATTTTGGGCGTTTTATCAAGCTCGATAAAAGAAAAACAAAAAAAAAAAAACAAACAAAAAATATTTTTACAATTTTTATTTTTTTACAAGATATTTATTGATATTTTAAAAATATACAAAAAAAAAAATATGTCGAAAAAAAAATTCAAATTAATAAAGTTACATATATTATTGGCCCAGCTTTCGTCTTTTGGCCAGTCTATACCCAGATCTAATTAATTGCCTGTCCCTTATTATATTTTAACATTAGCAGTTTTAAAAAAAAAAAAACATATAACGCTTTACATTCTAAAGAAACTGGCTCCTTTACAATTTAGTAAAAGATACGAGTTTTCAATTAACACCGAAAAGACACAAAGATGGTGATAAGTAGCAAAGAAAGATTGGACAATATACAGCTCAAATAATCCGGAGGAAATATTGAAAAGGTGGCCCGGTATAAATATCTGGGATGCTGTTGGATAAATGAGAAGGCAGACCTGGACGAAGAAATAAAGGTACGCATGACAGCAAGGGATGCTTTTAGTAATTGGAAGAAAGTACTAAGAACCTCAAGATATCGCTGAAAGTGAGAGTTCTGAAATGCTAGATATGACCTTAACTACTATACAGACGTGAGACATGGACACTGAAAACGGCAATGATAAAAAAAAGCTAGAAGCCTTCGAAATGTGGTGCTACCGAAGAATGCTTAAGATCTCGTGGACGGAGAAGATAACAAATTCCGAAGTACCGCTGCGCATGGACAAAGTGAATACAATAAAAAAGAGGAAACTAGAATACATCGGACATATAATAATACGTGGCCCTAAATATCAGGCTACTGAGGAGGACAATTTTACTTGGGCAAATCGAAGAAAAAAAAGATGGATTGGCATGAAGAATACGACATGGTTTGAAAACATAAAAAATTGGACAAACCATTCAACAGAAGAAATAATTCATACAGCCAGGAATCGGGAAAAATGGAAAAGAATTATCTTCATGTCAACAGAAGTCCGATGAGGATATGGCACCTTAAAGAAGAAGAAGATATCGGTAATGCGTAAAATTTATTTAAAATTCCTTTCGCCAATTCTTCTCTTTCCTTTTTATATCTCTCACACTGGGGCCACACTGTATGTTCTCGATTGACCCCTGCAACCGGCATTCATTACAGTTATTATTATTTGTTATTCCTAATCTTGCCAAATGTAATCCGGTGATGGTCCAATCTTATGCGACATATTTTACAGATATAATAAACCTTTTTAAACCAAGGATCCTTCTCTATTTTGCTCTTAATAGAGTAATATATTTTCCCTTTTTTCTTTTTGCTCCTGTTGTTATGCTCCACCTTCTAGCTCTAAATCTTCTCTCATATATAGAACGTATTCCTCCCAGTTTAATCTAATCTCCCTGTTTTTATATTCCCCCCTTTTATTATACACAGGTTGTCTATTATTTAATTTTCCTCAATTCCTCTGTGTCCAGGAATCCACTTAAATTTCACTATGTTATTTCGTTCATATAATCTCATCACCGATATTCTAATCTTTATTTCAATATTGTATACGCTTTATTTGGGTTTTTGTCTTTTTCAATTTAACTAAACTGGCTTGCGAATCGTGAGTTATAAGCTGGTAAAGTTGCGGGTAAATAAAGAGGATGTGTTCTAGTCGGCACAATTACAGCCCGCCGGAGACGTCCGAAACAAAATTAAAAAAAAAAAATATTCTTAATTAGTTACTTAGGAGGGAAATTTTTTTTTTCTTTTTTTTTTTCTTTTTTTTTTATTTTTTTTGTCGCAAAATGGCGCCTGTCTGAAGAAAAAAATACATTTTTCGACCTATTCTTTCTATAATTTTTAATTTTTTTGAAATAGTAAAAAACATAATTTTGATTCAAAAAGTGGTAAAAAAAAAAAAAAAAAAAAAAGTGGTAAAGCCGATGGAAGATTATGTATTAACGATTGGTACAAAATTTGAAGTAAACTGATTAAATAGAACTTTATCACGCCAACCATATTGAAAAAAATCGTTTTGAGAGAAACGCGTTTAAAGATTTTTCAGGCAGCCGCAGCAGTCCAAGTCATAAAATCGTACGTTATACTTTTAATCGGCGATTCCATAGAGTGTGCCTTCTTTGATTTTAAAATATTCCAAATGTTCAGGGTTATCTACGTGTATTCAGAGTCTACATAATGTATTCATACCAAAAATGAGCAGATAGTCGAGCATTATACACGGTATATTGTGTCCGACTTTCGATCGGCGAGACGGGCTTAACTACCGCGCCACTAAAATAGCTCTATAACTACGTAAATTATTGGAATTTTAAGGATATTAGATCTAAACTTTAAAAATACGCAAAAAAAACCCAACAAAAAATAGATTTTTTTCAAAATTCTAGACTAGAATTTCCTATTAAAAGACATTCACAGGGTACTGAAAATGCTACACCGATAATAACTAGTAGCGGTGAATTTTACAGTTGCGACGAATATTTTTTTGGCACACCATATACAACTCTATGATATATGCAAATAACACTTAAGCGATTATTTTTAAAAATTTTCTTTTTTTTTCTTTTTTCAACATAATTTATGCAGAATTTTTTATTACTTCTAAACCGAATGATTAAAACGGTTTTTCGTTTAAATTATTAATTAAAATAAAAATTTTGTACGCAGAGCGACATTTTAACAGAAAATAAGTTTTGCTAATGTCTGGAAAAATTTTGCCAAAATATGTTTTTAACCTTTTTTTTTTTTTTTTCTGATCAAAAGTTAAAAAATTTCTCCCGATATACACATGTTTTCACCATTACGCGCCAAGTAACGTCAGCTATTCTAAAAAAAATTACACGGTTCTCTTTAATGTTTTATTTTAATTTCCTTCACACTTCTACATGTGTCGCGTGTAACTGTAGAGACGGTATATGAATCGGGGGCGATGATTTAGAGTTGGGAAAGCGGGGGATTGCAACTACTGCGAAAAATTCCCACCGATGGAGACTGTTAGAATGGTATGTTTTAGTATCGCCTAGTTATGATCTGATCTTGCAAAATTTACCGCGACTTTTCTGTTAAAAATGTTGTCTAAGAGCGTTTGGTCCCATTTTGCCTAATTCTTCTCATTTCGCCTAAAAATGAAATGGTATAAAAAAAAAAAAAAAAAAAGTAATAATAATAATAATTGATAAAAATCAACTTGACAACATGAACTTAAAAAAAAAAAAGTAAAAATAAAAAAAGGCGGCTAGAGACACGAAAGCGATTGACAAATAGCATGAAAGGTGTACACGTACGATTTTTGGTCGCGCTGTAATATTGCCATCGGTTGTGATGGTAGCATTGGTAAAAATACGTACGGACAGTTAAGTACAGTAAATTTTCAACTATTTTTTTATTTTTCCCGGTAATTAATTCGATATCTACTTCGGATTTCATCGTAACTAAACAGAGACCTATACACCGATACTAAAATTACAAGTATCCCTTCGTGGTAGCGGATGAAAGAAATGAATGCAAATGCTCTGTTTCTCGAAAAGCAGTAAGCTAGACTGGAAGCATCATCCGTCAATCTGTAATTTGCAACGCGACACGATCGCATCGTTTATAATACTATAGAGTAAAGTAAAGTAAGTCCCATACCCTTGATAAGGTATCGCGGATTGTGGAATTAAGCTTTTCATAATGTACTAAGCCTAATGGATCTAATGACTGGGGTCAGTTCCTTTCTCATGGGATCCGCCTTTACTTTCCCAGATTTCTCTGGTATAACGAATATTCGATTTCAGATAGGATATATACCTGGGAGCGACTTGGATCCGGAACGAAACAAGCCTCGATAACCTATAACACCTCTGGTTTGGCAGCCAAGCACCTTAATCACTAGGCTACCGCGCTGCCTTATTATACTATAAAGTAATATTTTAGACCTGTTTCGTGAAGTGAAGTGGTGGATTAAAATGGGTGCGTTATGTTACATGTAGCGTCCATCGCAAGGATACACAGGTTCTCATACAACTGTAAGAGTAACTTTATCTCTCAAAATATTTAAACAGATATTATGCGTATTTATCATTAGAAAGATTTTCTAAGTTATATATATATATATATATATATACAGTGTTCGGAGTGACTGCATTTTTAATCGATATGAAATATTTTTTATACATTTGTCGCTAATTTTAATTCGAAATCATTTAAAAATATGTGTAGAATAAACGATTTCTAGTTTTATGCTAAAAATTTAATAAAAATGCACTAAAAGTAAAAAATAATTTAGTCGTATTTTATAGGTAGGTGTATATTATGACTATTCTTAAATATTAACTTCTTCGAGTCAGCACGGAACTCACAAATTACAGCAATATTTAGGAACAGTTTAATGAGCATTTCATTATAAATAATTTGCACGCACACAATTGTAATCGAAAATAAAACATTTAATGTTTTGGACAGCTTACATTGACCATCATCAGAAGCTGTGATGGTGGTCAGTATGAGCTGTCCGAAAAATTTTTTGGTAACAAATATAATTCATTTTTTGAACACAGTTGTCCCCGCTAATTATTTATAATGGATAATAATTTTAAAAGTTTTAAACGTTTCGATACAATCACTTGTTTTCTATAGGCCAAATATTAGAAACATCGAGAAAATATTTAATGCGTTTTTTAATTTTATTGCAATTTAAATTTTGTGACGACTCCTAAGAAGTTAACGTTGTTTTTAAATATAATTATAATATCCTTTACCTATATTACTCGAAAATATATTATTTTTTATCGACTAAATTATTTTTTACTTATGAGTGCATTTATTACTCTGAGGAACAAATAAGAGGCGTATCCGAGAAACAACGAAAATGACAGATGCAATATATGTATATCATTAAAAATATTAAATGAAGATGGTGCGGACATGTGGCTAGTGACGAAGACCGCTAGATAAGTCAGGCAACGTCATGGAAACCTGATGGCAAACGACCCTTAGGACGACCGAGAATACGAAATTCGAAAATTCAGAGCAAACTGGCAGGAAAACGCACAAGATCGCAGCGTTTGGAAAAAATTGGAGAAGGCCTTTATGCAGCAGTGGACTGATAATGGCTAACGAAGAAGAAGAAGAAGAAGAAGAAGAAGAAGAAGAAGAAGAAGTGCACTTTTATTAAATTTTTAGTTTAAATCTTGAAATGGGTTGTTTTTTTTGTAATATTTTATTTCGCACTTTTTTGGCCATTACCGATATGCTCAGCACAATCACTGATCAGTAAAATTTTTAATTGAAAAAAATTATTCAAGTCATTTAACACAATCAAACGCAGTAACGTAAAAACGTAACATTCCCGTCAGTAATAAACCTATAAATGGACTATGAAGATTTCAATTTTTTTTTTTGTTTTTATTTGAATTTACATTTCCCCCCCACGGGGTAATTGATAATATTTTTTTGCAAAAAATTAACTTTTTTCGAGTTTAACGGTTCCACAGTAAATTAATAATAGTTTAATTCAATTACCTAAAAAGACGCTTTTTTACATTTTTGGATGAATACTGAGTGTCCGTGTTCATGAATTTTTATCGGCACTTCTATGGTACTACCCATTGACTGACTGCACTTTGTAATGAACAAGGAATCGTCAAAATCCGTCCACATGTGCATACGCGCAAACAGATATTTAAAAAAAAACCATAAGCGATGGGCATATAACCTCCTTCTTTTTGAAGCTGGTTAAAAATAAAACTAGTTTTCTACGATAAAAATATATGTGAAAATAGAGAAGGTTACAAAAGAGATGTGAATGGGGAAAATGCAAAAATATAATTTTAATCGAAGAAAATAGAAATTTAATAAATATTTCCCCAGAAGAAAATGATATAAAAATATTTATTTAAATGAATAATTTCTGCAGTGATCAGCTATGAGAACTCGCGTGTCTTTTTATTAAAATCGTCAATACTTCGTGCAAGTTTTCTATTTACTTGTATGTTTTTTTTTTTTTTATAAAAAAGCACTTCTTTTTCGTCTTATATTTGCGTCATTCTGTTCGTGTATTTACATATTCGAATAAGTAACAAATGTGTGATATTTCATGAAAACGGTGTAAAATAGACACAACTTTTACCTGAATTTAATTATAAAAATTATGTAAAGATCAAATAAAGTGTTTTTTAAGGACCTTAATTGCTTCAAATATCCTATATATCTCAGTTGATAATGCATTTTTTGGTATAATTGCGCAAGTGATAAAGATTTTTTCTACATTCGATAGTGTATTATAATTTATGAAATTATTAGCAGTTGAATAATCTACATATTTGTCAAGAACTTCTTTCTTAATACGCAAACTCTGTGTTCCAATCCTGAATTAAACACCGGTACATACTACATTAGGGATAATTTCATTGTTAATCGCTTTTGTAATTATTTTGTAGATACAACTGTTGGCTCAATGCATAATAAAATTAACAGATTGCCAACAGTGTATGACATTGGCTTACAACTAACATCTGCTGGCGTGGATGTGGGAAGAAACAAAAAAAAATAGTATGATCGTGTGGTGTTGCAAATCGGAGATTTACGAATGATGCTTCCAGTCTAGCAAAAAATAACTCCATCGCTGTTTTCTAATCTCATTATTCATTTTTTTTAACATGCGGCAAATCACCGCATACTAACTGCTTCACACCATGAATCGACAAACTATTGCCGCTTGGGTCTTGTGCACATTACCGTACTGAAGGAAACTGTTATTCTAACTTGAGAATATTATAAGTTGTCACTAGTGTGCATACAAAACAAAAATTCTGAATCAGTCTAGTATAATAATGAATGTATCATTTATAAAAACAAATCGAGCAGGTAAAAATATATATCTAATATGTATTAAGTAGTTAAAATACTTATTGCAAATTACGTTTTAAATGAAGTTATGCAGATTTCGACAACAGAGAATAAAAAAATTTTCATTTATTGAAAAATTATTTTCGTTTTAATTTGCTATAAATTTTTGTTTTATATGTCAAAAGAGTATGCCGTAAAATATTTGGTTAATTACATGAAATAGCGTCTTTTTATACTCTCTCTTTTTTACATTTTTAGGATTCTGTACACATATAATGTACGGAATTATAATAAAATGGTTCACAAACGATAAAAATATTAAATAAAAATCGATAACTCACAAACGGTTAGACTTATAAACTTCAAAATTGGATCATAAATTACATTTAAAATTCTCTTTAAGACAATCCATACAAGTTAACCAATTAGCTTGGGCGCCAAAATACCGTCAAGAATATATACATATATATATATATATATATATATATATTTGAAATTTAAAACTACTTCAAAAATCCTTTAAAAGTATCATAACTCATCACCAGATAGTTAAAAGTGAAATTCGAAATATAAAACAAAATACAGAAGTCCTTTCGTAAAATCAAAAAATTACCGTTACAAAATTATTTAAACCCCTATTTCGGGGTCAAAAACAGCAAAAATAGAGAAAGCTCAGGTAAGCCCGAATAAATACATTGAAGAAACCAAAACGTATCTCAAACATATGCATTTGATAGGAAAAATACAGCAAAGCTCACAACTTTATATTTTGGCCCTTGAGGCGCTGAAAGCTTAAAGTTTTGAAAAAAAAAAATTTTTTTCCCGAGCATGATCATTGGAAAGATCGCTATTTGTCCGAAACGAAACTGTATTTCATTTCCTTAACGAAACTTTCAGTTGACAAACGGTTCAAAAAAGCGCGAGAAATGACGTGTCTCCCACAGGCCATGTGAGTATTGTAACTACAAATTTTGAACAAGGTTAAAAATCTGTACATACCCGTATATTTCTCTAGTTTGGAACATCCGGTTTTCCAACTTTAAAATTAGACCCTTGGGACGCTGAAAGCACGAAATTTTGAAAAAAAATATTTTTTCCCTCAGCAAGTGATATATTGATTGAAAAATCCCCGTATTTTTTAAAAATATTGATTTGTGACAAAACGTAGAGGTACCCCTACTTAAGATAAGGTCTTTTTTCTTTTAATGTTTTGTTTTTCTTTTTGACAATGTTGAAAAATATTGGTTAAAACATAAAACAAAGAACAAATACCGAGTACCAATAATTTAAATTTTTTCACTGTGCCAAGGACTCCATAAACAACAATTCTCACGTCTTATTTATTATTTTTTTTTTTTTTTGGCATAAACGCGAACATTTCGAAATTACACCTAATTATAATTTTGTTCTTTTGTTCTTTTTTCTGCATTGTAAATAATTTCCGAGTCGTCGTATATTTACATTGACCATTTTTAACAGTATTTTTTCACTTCTGATTATCATGTAAACGTTTTTGTTATTTTCCGAAGAGGAAAAAAACAAACTTTTAGATTTCAGTTTAAAATTCGGCAATTATGACGCGTTGTTGTCAATACGAAATCATTCGTACCTTTGCCTGCTCTTTTTTTTTATCGGCTGAGTAACCGAAATCCTAAATTTAGGCGAAATGGGAATTAGACGAAGTTACCGTCTAAGGGTGTCTTTATTTTTGAAACAAGTGTAAAAAACGAATCAAATACGTATACCTTTTTTGTTCGATTCGGTTCTGCAATTGTTTGCTGGCGGAAAAACAGGTTGTAAGTTGTTTTTCCGTTATTTTATTAACGAATGAAATTAAATTATTATTTTAAAATTTAATCGATTTTCACCTGAATGAGTTCGATATACACCGTAAAATTAGTGAAAATATAATCGACTCTTTCTGCACTCTTTCTGTTCGTAATTATTTCCGGGTAAAGCAAGCCCAAGAAAAGAAAAAAAATAAATGAATTATTAAATTTCTCTACGTACTGCTTGTTTACATTTTTTCTTTTTCGTACGCCATTCTCGTTTTCTAATTTTTAATACAATATAAAAAATATCTATCCTTCCTAGAGGAGCTGTAATAATTTAATTGGTTCATCAACGTACCTAGCGGATTAGTCCGCTATATTTTAAGAGTCGAATCAAATACCGACTTTTTGACGATTGAAAAAGATTTTCGATTTGTACATTTCAAGCAACGATTCACCACAAATCGTATCGAGGTAGTCTTTTGGTGTAGTAAATTATTTACGGATATGTAGCGTGATCAATCATCTATCAACTATCTCCGTTCTGCTGATAGAGTTACCCCTTGTTTGTTGCACAGGGGCTGCTGTTTTCACTCGTACGTTTTTTTTAGTGATATAACGGATACTGACGTTGTAGGAAACTAATCGCGCGAATTTAAATCAATTTTTCGTTTTAATATTTAGCCTGTATTACCTTTCAAACTATTTTTTAAACAGTTACTATATATATATATATATATATATATATATATATATATATATATATGTATATATATATACAGTCTTGAATTTACATCACGGACTTAAATGGGCTACAGCCCACAGTGGCAAAATTCAAAGGGCGGCAGATTTGTATGAGATTGAAAATTTTTTTCTTTTGAAAAATATTTAAAAATTTCCAAAATATTATTTCATATTATGGCGTTTCAGCCATAGCAGTGTAATAGAGGAATGTGAAAAAAATCATTTTTTAACTTGCATTAATGTACAGAACAGTTCAAATGGAATATATTGATTTAGGTAAAATTTCCGAATGATTATAGATAACTAACATGTAAGCAGGGGAATCGAGAAATTAATTTTCAAATTAACTAAGTGTAAACCGGAACGTGCATTATTATTAGGCAAAACGATGTTATATTAGCGGTTAAAGGGAATTCTCGAAGTGTGCACAATAGCTGGTCGGCATAATAAGAGACCAAACAAGAGTGAAAGAAAAACTGGAAATTCACAAGGCTAGTAGCGGTATCTTATTGATGCGACAAAATTTAGAAGATTTTTCGAAACACTATTTATATTATTTCTTGCTGTACCAAATGATGAAAGGTGCTCAAAGCAGAGTGGCGCAGTGGAAGCGTGCTGGGCCCATAACCTGTTGAAACTATTCTGGATACTGAATCTGATGAATAAACACGCTAACGGCGGAAATAATATATTAAGAATAAATGTACACTTTATTTAATTTTTGTGATCATTTAACAAAAAAAAAGTAAATACTCAAAATATAACTGGAAAAACTAACTCTAACAGCACTATAAAGAACACAATAACAATAACGTGATAGCAGGATGGGAAAAACCACAAAGAAAGATTAGCGCCGAATAAAATTTATCACTTATCGATTAATCGATACATAAAATTTGGTGTGGTATTTTTAAATAAGAATTCAACTTTAATCCCAAAAATTTCAAATCAAGAGACATCTGAAGTAAATCTAATAGAATATGCAAAAAACCTCATAAATAATTACCCTACAGATTTCGAAGATTCAGTAATTTCAGAATGTATTCATTTTCATTCATATACATACGTGATAAATTTCATTTAGTTAAATTTAATTTGAAGAACAAAAATTTAAACGAAAATGGTACAAAAAAATTGTGTCTACGTTCAAAAATAACCCTAAAACCGGAAATAATCATAATGAAGAAAATATTACAATTCAAATGGCAAATTTAATACGAAGTAAACATTTGCAGAACGTATTATTATTCGCTAATTTAAACATTGTGTTTAGAATTTATCTTTCATTATTTTAAACAAACTGCTCAGCAGAACGCTCCTTTCCTGCAATTAAAAGAATTAAAAATTTTTTCAGATCAACAATGTCTCATCAAAAGAGTTAAATTATTTATTTTTTTTTAATTTATTGAAGAACAGTCAGTAAAGAATTTAAACTTGGATGATATAATAAATGAATCTGCATCTTTAAAATTGCGTCGTAAAAAAGGTGTAAACTTTAATTGGTACATGTAAAAATAATGTATGTATAGAATTATAATAAAATTTAGGTGTTTTAAAAATGTTTGAATTTTTTTAATTGAAAACTTTTTTAACTTTTAATTGAGAATTAATTTTTAACTTTTATGTTCCTTCTTACTTCAGTTACTCGATTATAATTTTTATTACTTAATTTATAAATTATTCCAAGGGCGGAAGAAATTACTGAGCCCACGGCGGCATTTGACTATGATCCCGCCCTGTATGTAATATATATATATATATATATATATTAAATGAATAAAAAAGTTTCAATGGCTCTTCATCCGGGTAATGTTGATTCGGTATTTTGTTGTTTTTTTTTCGTGCTCCTACGCAATGTTTGCTGGGACGATCAAGATAAGCGATGCATGAATCTCTTTTAAACATGCATTTGAGTATTAGCGAAGAATTGACTGAGGTTGCATTGATAAGTTCTGGTCTCTATCGGGAAGTCGGTTAGGAACGTTATTTCGTGTTATTTTCATTTATCGTTATTTTTTCAGACATACTGATTTGGTTACATATCGAGTGCACTGTTTGAAGACGATTAATTGGGTCCTCGAAATTTCGTGCTGGCGAAGAATGCAGACAGTTCGGAAAAATAACGAAGGAAGAAGTCTGCTCAAGGACATTCAGTTAGAAGTTTGATTGGAACGTTAAAAGAAAGTAGGCTAAAGTGGACAGGTTATTTATACAGACCGGATCGTAAATTCGTGCAAGGAGAAGAAGATGGCAGAGCAAGTACTGGAAAAACATACAAATCAATAAGCTTCGCGAATCTAAAAAGAATGACCTATCTGAAATCGTAAATCATTTTTAAGTGTTATCCACCGATCTACGGATAAGATTAGTTTAGCTAAGACGGAAGAAAAGTTTGTTAATTGAAAAAAAAAATTCTTTGTTTTTGCGGCTGAAAATTTTTTTTTTGACTCTGATCCAGCTGTATGACGTAGTTAAAGTTTGAACTCTATTCCGAGGTATTTTCTGATTATGCTGCCAAAACCGTCTTAGTATTAAGCCCGAATCGCATAGTTTTACTCCTAGTTTTTTAATGCTATCAAAGTGTACTTTATACAATTTCTCTTCTTTTTTTTTTCGTTTTGTCGTTGGCCTGTTCCGCCGAAATTACCAGCAGCCGTTTGATCAGGTCTCAATCGGGGGGGGGGGGCACAGTTGAACTAGAAATTTAAAATATTATTCAATTTTAAATCTTGCTAAGTGACTTTACCGCAATTCGATAATTAAATAACGATAATTACCAAGGATTAAGCGGTGCTTTTATAAACCTTATTATTTTTCCGAAAATTTGCTTTGGCGCGATCTGAAATAATTCGTGGGACAGCGGTAGCGTGCTATGTATCAATTAAATCAACTGGCCGTTTCGAATATTCTGCAATTCGCACGCTATAAAACATACGTTTCCCGCGATAATTACGGTAATCTATGTCAGTATTATCAAGCGATAATATTTGTTTGTTTGTTTGTTTGTGTGTAGTGGGTAATCTCTGGAACTACCGAACGGGTTCTAAAAATTCTTCCACTGACACAAAGATACACAACACTATGATATCTCCGAGTAAAATAGGTTATATTTTATTTCGATGATAAAAAATAATATGTTTTCACTTCGAAATCTCGATATTTGTAAATGGAATCGCAAGAAATAGCGATGCTTGGCTGCTTTATCGGCGTGCGCTGACCAAACAGAAAAATATTTGTCATTAGTAAAAGTCTGCGACACGGTATGTGTACCTGTAGCGTCTTTAAGCCGCAAATAGTATTTGTAAGTTGAAAATAAATTGAAAATTATAATAAGTGCACTTATTACAAATAATTCTTTATAATCATACCTTTCGATTTTTTTTTTTTTAAACATCCGAATTATTTAATTTAGTAACACCACTGCGCAGTACTATTAATAAGGAATCTTTCAACGTCCTATTTGTTAATTATAAAATGCAGTAATTTATTACAAGTACAATTATAACAAACAAATATTAAATTTGTTTGTTATAATTGTATTTGTAATAACTATATTGCATTAGTAATGTTGCACAAAAAAATATATTAAAATTACAGAGAAATTGAAATGAATAATCCGGCAACAACAGTTCTAGTTACGGGAAATATTTAAATTTTAAATCGTTGATGCGGTTTGCTGTTTATGGGACTTGGAATTTATTTCAATTATTATATTAGTAATATTCGCAAAAGAGGAGAGGAAAACTGAATAGAGGAAATACAGAGTTTTCATTATATTACGAATAGAAAGAAAAAATGCGAGATTTAAACCGGTATTAATACGCTACTATTGAAGCCAACGTCTAACGGGTAAGTAAATGTGCGCTGTGTTTAATAATAATAATAATAATAATAATACGATATTTGTTCCGGCCAATAAAAAAAATACAAAAAAAAAAAAATACGATGAAAATGGTGAAAAAGCAATAAAAAGAGCAGATGGTTACAATGATCAAAGCTATCGGACCTGAAGAAATACTAACGAATATTTCGACAGAGAACGTGTGTAAATTTAAAAAAAAAGTAGGGGAAAAAAAAGATTTAAAAAAAAATGTTCCCTCTAATATATGTGTATATATGAAATAAAACAAAAAAAAAAAAAAAAAAAAAGTATATTTTAATATAGATTTAAGCGAATATATAATAGGGACGAAGGAGTTGTGAATAAGAGCTAGAGTAATAAAATAGAATCTATTATTCCCAATTTCTTAACATATACTATATAGTAGATTGTCTGTCGTCCGTTTCTAATATTTTACTTTAAATAACAAATGTGGCTCGTTAGAAAAGCAAGTTTTTATATTTTTCGCGCAGTCTTTACTAACGATGTTAAATCTACTACTTTTCCAGCGAGTGTATGGTATTTTATTAATTCCAAACGGGGGGGGGGGATGGGGAGGGGGAGGCTCTAAATTCATTCCGCAGATATATTATCTCGATGTTCGATCGAGAACTGGAGCCAGTCTTGTTAGATTGCCATCTAGAACGCGGTATTTCCACCGAATTAACCCAAAGTCTCTGCTGACAACATTTTACCGATCTTAAAATCTTCGGCGACGTTATTTCATTATAAATTTCTCGTTAAATCAACCATCAAAGCGAGATTTATTTCTCTTTTTGATGCGATTAAAAGTCTCTCGTTAAACATCGTCGTGTGAGATTTAGTCACTATTCTAAATATTCTTACGAAATAATTTTATTATAATTTTTTTTTTTTTTTGTTTTTGCTGCGGTATAAATGAATAATAGTATACATGAGCAGCTAATTTCAAAAAAACGCAACAAACAATGGTAGCGTTCATACACGGCGGAAGAGTAAATTTAAAGTAATTAATAATAGGACGGAACTGGCCTTAGAATTTTCATCAGATCCGTTAGAGTACATTATGAAAAGCTTAATTCCACAATCCCTGACACGCCCTACTAAACGGGTATGGGACTTCTTTACTTTACTTCTTTATTTATTTGCCTAATGCCAAAAAAAGTACTGAAAAAACACGACGCATTCCGATTTGCGCACTAGAGCTATTGAAGACATGCGACCTTTGGATTTACGACTTATACAGTTTCCTATGGCACAGGAGTAAATTATACTGGAATTGTGTTACATACTAACAGTCACGCTATTCGACCCAGCGGGGGTGGTGATTGTACGCGACTACTTTATGAATATTTTATGAAAACCGATTAGGTGAAAAACAACTGTTTTCGTCAAACTAGTCTGTCTTTTCGTGAAGTTGCCCTATACCGTTCTGATGATGTTTCGGTTAATTGAATAATATTATTTCGGTAACAGAACACAGCTCTTTTGTATTATTATTATTTTTAAGTATCTTCATCATGAAAAATTCCGAGTCTATATTTCACTTTTTTATTCATCGTTTTCTCCAGAGCTTGTCAAGAAAACCCCTTCAGTGTTTTTTCTTTTTCTTTTTTTTACACATTTTCGTCGGTTGCAGAGTTTATAGGATTTTTTTGCTTTTTTCTTTTTTTAATGTATGCAATACTGAAAATCAGATTCATGTATTTCATTTATGCAAAACGGAAGAAAGTTTGAATCAGACTTTTCAACTGAAATTTTACCGCTCACGCATCTAACTGATTAACGATCCACGTCGCGAGTACTAAACGATCGAGATTATTCGGAAGAATTCAAAAAAAAATACTCCCTTACAGGGCCGTATCTAGACCAAAATTCCGAGAGGGGTTACAAAAATATTTTTATAAATATATACATATAGATATATATACATATAAATATATTTACATACACATATATATATATATATATATATATATACACACACATATATATATATATATATATATATATATATATACACATATATATATATATATATATATAACTCGGCCATTTTGGCCTCGCAAGGAGCTATGCCCGTTGACCCCTCATGCTTTCATTTCCGCCTGTTTCTCTTCTATACTTTGTATAAAACGATCAAAATTTAAAACGTAATTCTTACTGGCATCAACACAAAAGAAATAGCATAATCACGAAAATCCTATCCTAACATTTAACTTTCATTATATAAAATTAAGACATTTTTTAAATAACGGCAACAAAAATCCTATAAAATATAATAAACGTTACATAAAATTGGGACATTTTTTTGGTACACTTTTTATTAATATTAATTACAACGTAATTCTTAGGCTACCCCCCCCACCCATTAGAAAAAATGTCCCAATTTTACGTAACGTTTGTTATATTTTATAGGATTTTTGTGATTATATTATGATATTCATATGGACCGATTTAGAATTACGTTGTAAATTTTGATCACTTTATACAAAGTATAGAAGAGAAAGACTCGGAAATATAAGCAAGAGGGGTCAAGGGCATAGCTCCTTGCGAGGCCAAAATGGCCAAGTTTATATTTATATATATATATATATATATATATGTGTGTGTGTGCGTTGCGCGCGTGTGCATTATCATGAAATATGTTTAATTTTTTTTTTTGTTTATTTATAAATAGTACACTGAAGCTTTATAGTCAATTATTGTATTTCGAAATATTTGAACACTACAATAAAAACAAATGAAAAATTTTCGTTTCCGTAGAATTCGTAAAAATTTCAATTTTCTTTTCTTTTGTCAAAAATTGAAAAGAAATTTTACTCTGAATTTCGGTCCATTTAATTCCAGCAGTTATTATTTCGCCGACATTTCGGCGGTCGAAACCTGAAAATCCTCTTTTAGATACGGCCCTGCTCATATGCATAGTTGACACAAAGATTTTTGAGGCACGTTAAAATCTTAAAAAAAAAAAACCGAAACGGAATGTTTTTAGTAGTCCGTTAAAAAATTGTCGGGGGGTGGGGGGAATTTAATATAAATAACGATAATAAATAGATAATAATCGCGCTAAAACCGGAATTAAGAAACCATATAGAAAAAATTTAACGAGAATTTAAAAACTATCGATTTTTTGAAATTGTTTTCTTTCTTTTGGCTCGGCATTAACTATCGGGCCACTTACAGAGTTAAGCGCATTTCATTGTTAATCAATATTACAGGATTACATTTATTCGGGCTAATTTGATAATCGCCATTGTTTAGCATAATCGATTTCGAGTGATTGTACTTAATAAATAATAATTGCGACACGCGTAATCGCAAAGTAGGAGAATCAAGAAGTAGTCGAACGAATCGCCACTCCATCAATAGCGCGCGGAGCCGATTAATAGAGCAATGTTTTCATCTCGACTGCCCGAAAATGTGCTTGCGCGAAAAATAATAAATAGAACCCCCCCCCCCCGTATAAATAAATGAAAAAAGAAAAAAAAAACCTTAAACCACTCGCTTGTTTATATATGGTATATCATGTACGATTAAAACTATTTATTATACGGCTACTTAAAAATATTCGCACTCTATTCAATCACCCGTATTATGTAATTAACCTTGACAAAGAATAATTCGATTATCCTCGATCATTACTTATCATAATTACGCATCGTAATTATTAATTACGATTATACGCTAAAGTACAATCGATTACACTAAGCGGTAGCAATTTCGGGAGTTACTTTCGTTGTTTATTACGAAGCCAACTTTGGCAGCGAATAAAGTATACGTGTAACGAAATATCCAAATCCGATAAATAAATTTCTCTTCCTATTAGTTTCATTTCGTTAATTTTACTTTTTTATTCTCTACACATTTTATGCCTTACGATTAAGCGCGTTCATTTAAACGCTTCGGCTAGGGAAAAAATAAAATTAACGAAATGAAAGTAATAGCCTTTAATGATATTAGCGGAATCGGGCATTTCGTTGAGTGTAATTTTTATTCTCTACGAGAGTGCGACCTTAGTAGTAATGTGCGAAAATACTTCCTGAATTTTAACGTAATCGAATGCACTTTAGCATAATTATAACTGATAACAATTACGGTAAGTAGTGGTCGAGGGGATTTGTTAGCAGAACTGTTACCGAAATTGATCACAGTACGAATGATTGAATGGGGTGGGGTGGTGGTAATAGTTTTAATCGTATACGAAACAAACAACCAGCGCCGGTGTCTTGTTTGATAGTTAGTTAATAAAAGTAGCGAAAAATTATTAATAGAACCATCAAGCTTATCTTCCTATAGGGTATTTTCATTTATGTTGAATGTGTTTTCTTTTTTTGTTAATTTATACCTTTTTTCATTATTTTTAAGAAAAATATAAAACATGGTAATATAATTAAAATATTGTGTACCCGTTACGGAGGGGAAATTAAAATGATTTCCAGAAGTTGTCACGTTTTGGGGCTGATTTTCTTACCAATTAAACAGTATTCGTTCTATTCTTTTGCTCTTTTCATTTTTTTTTTTTTTGCATCTTAAAATGCGATGTTCCTGAGCCGCTAACCAATGTAGCTTCCTGAAATAGAAAAATGCGAACTCGCGTACATACGGCTGGGGGGATGACGACAAGTCTTTTAAACATTCTAACATTGGGCATTTATTATAAATTATGCGTAACACTGGCGTCTTATGATAGCGAATTTTTATTATTACAGACGCAAACGATAATGATTTTCACCGATTAGTCTAAAGGTTGAAGATGTGTAATATTGCGAGTTTTTCTCGATCGCACTGGTCTAAAGTATTGAAACAACTGGGTGTTATACTACGACGTGAAGCCATCTTTACTTATACGTATCGGAATTTGGTTCGGTGTTAAAAAAAAGGATAAAAATTTTAATTTAGAACAGTTGTATCTACGGCGATAATGACATGCGTAACGACACAAGCCTACTGAATTGGTTACTCTACATTTTAACGCGATGACAGCTTTTATCGGCGATATCGGTGATTATTAACAGTTATCTACTAAAACCAGCAGTGACACTGAGAAGGTTATGCGGATTAGAACCGTATCACTGTGATTCTTCGTCCAAGTGTAATTTTAACGTACTTTAAATAAAGTTCCCCGATATGACTACACGTAATGTAGACATGTAAAATAATCATTTGTGTACACTGGCCTGTTCTTACAGTTCCGTATACACTTTATTCTAAATACCACATAAGCATCTCTTCGTATTTTTTATAACCAAACCTTATCCTAGCTACTGCAATTTTACGATTTACGTATACTACAGTGTTTCAGAAAATCATCTGTGTTAGGCGACGAATGGAATGGCCGTTGTTTTTTTTTTTGTTTTTGTTTTTTTGTCTTTAATCAAATGGGATGAAGCATACACATTCTGCATTTAATTTTGTATAATCAATAGATATTATGAAATCGCTAAAATTGAATCCCATCTTATAAGAAAGAAAATTAACAGCATTCCGATGAAAAATAACGATTACCTTTTTTCGAATGTTTCAAGAACACAACGTGTGATCATTAAATTACCAGTAGTTTTCAAAAGACTTCGATATTTATAAAATGTGTAAAACTTTCTTCACTTTTAAATTAATCATTTATGAACACGAGATCATTTATGATGGTTGAATAAAATTCTCGCTCTCCTGTGGGAATATTAAAATTTTTGCTCCGAGTTAAACGAGACCAAATAATTCAAAAAAAAAAAACAATAATATATATATATATGTAATATGTGTAGCAAAGAGCTACTAGGTTAATGCCCACAACAGTTAACCAAAAATAAATAAACGAATAGAAAAAAAGTGGTACATTTCAATTATCTGAGAGACAGCTAAGAAATGTTTTTTAGAATTAATATTTCGTATTATCCTGACTGCAGTGTTGATACCGAACAGTAAAGCGAATTTTGCCCTCTTTAGGGTGGTCGAGGATCATAAAGTTTACTTACAGGCTTACTGGACCCGAAGAGAAGAGAATGAATACTGCGAGCCAGTTGCTTCTCTCGGGACCGACTACAATAATAACCTCTCCGGCACCGAATTAAATATACCTGCGAGGCCGAACGCGACGAACCTCCATCCTGTGACCTCCGGGTTTTTGAACACCTTAAGCTCGCTACCTACATTGATAGCCGGCTGTGAATGAAGTGCACACGATTCGCAGGATTATTTTGAACCGGGGAAAATAAATAAATCAAATTTATAAACATCACCGACTGGTTTTTCGGTGGTGTCGAAACCGGTCTGCGTTTTTTATAAGTTTCATCTATTTATTTTCGGAACATCGGAAAATAATTCTGCAAATGGCGCGTTTTAATTAATCATTTCAAAGACAATTTCTTATATTCTACACGTCATTGAAATAATTGGGTACCAGAGAAATCTTGGAAGGTAAAGGCGGGGTAGAAAGGAACTGGTCCCAGTATTCTCATCAGGTTCATTAGAACCTTAAGCAGTACCATTATGAAAAGCTTAACTTCACAATCTGTGTGATACCTTATCAAGGACATCCATGGGACTTACTTTACTTTTGTATATAAACTTTTCGTCGTATTAGTCTGCAGAGATTTTTGTAATATTTTACGACCTACATTTTCAGCCTTTGTATTCCTTATCACATTTTAATTAAAATCATCGATGTTCACCATTTCGTGTAGAACTTCCGAATTGTGCGAGTTGCAATGATATATTCTGAAAACGTTATCGATCACACAAGTAATATACATATGTAGGAAAACGATGAGTAGGCATGGAAAGGCAAAAGATAACTCAAAAACCGCTGCAAATTTTCAGAGGAAATCTCGGAGTTAAAATACGTGTAACAAATATTAAACTGCGTATCCTATACTCGATACCGAATAGTTTTTCGAAGTGGTGTGGAATGGGTCCCTGATTCAAGTTTGAATGTTGCGAAAGATTGAAATTTAAATAACGAAGATAAGATTTTTAGGACGCGCAAATATATTACGAATGAACATTGCTATTTTCTTTCCATTTCAGGAATCCTTCATCTATTCCTAACTATTCTTTTTCTTCTTCTTCTTCTTCTTCTTCTTCTTCTTATTATTATTATTATTACTAAAAAATACTAACATCGGCACACTATTACTGCCGGCACGAAATTGTTTTTCAGTTAAATAGGTGCATACGTAGGTATGTGTATTTCATAATTTAATTTATTAATGAAGCGGATAATAAAACTGGGAGAAAAACGAAGGCAACTATTGCGGAGGGAAAAGGAGGAAGTGGGGAACATAAAATTTAGAAAGCTCTTGCTGAATAATAAATGAGGGAATATTTGCATGGTCGGCCATCGTTCAGCGATGAGTTGGACGTGAAAGCCAATCTTACGCGCGCGAGATGGGAAATATACTTAAACTGGGCGCCGTATGCGTGTGTGCGTGCGAATATTTATTTTTATTTTTTTCATTAGTTTTAATTCTCGTTGACATTTATCGAAAATACGATTTTTTACGCAGCCGACGCTCTTCTATTTCTATATCAATACATATACACATATATTCATATATATACATATATATGTATGTGCGTGTGTATATATATATTGTTCGCCTTAACTTTTATCTTATTCTTGATTTATTTGACGTCAGTGAAATAAAAGCTAAAAAACACGTCGTAAAAATAAAAATAAAAATAACGTTTAACATAATTTAAAAATAAGTTGTGAAAACTTCTGGCTAAACTAGTTTCAAAGTTTGCGGCCACTCCGAAATTCTTATAATCTCTATCGGGCGAATTGCTGGAAAGTTGACACATGACGATTCTGTGTATATTTATGTTTTTTCTTTTTATATATATATATATATATATATATATATATATATATATATACATATATATATATATATATGTGTGTGTGTGTGTGTATGTGTATATTTGTTAATGTTATGTACTTGTTCGGCAAATGTGTTTATATATATGTACGTGTTTATGGATATGCATGTGTGTGTGTGTGTGTCGATAATATACCTGTTGGAATAATCGTATGTTATTTTCGCTTTTTAATAATATAACAGCAGCCGGGATATTCATCCAAAAAAGCAGAACGCGGTAATTGGCTGGATGGTTTTCAGATAGGTGAATAAGAAAGGTCAAACGATGTGTGCTTATATTCATGCGCCGGTATATATACATGCATACGTAAATATAATATAGATAAAAAATAGCGTAATATTACCACCTATCTAAATTATCTCTTCGCTCGCATGTATACATGTATAGTTTTAGCCATCTCGGATATTTAAGTGGAATGGCCTAAAGCTGATTTAAAATAGTTATAAAACGTCTCCAACCACTCAGCTTCTTAAATAGCCCCCATTCCTCCTCGCACGCACACACGTAAACGCGGGCGGACTCGTGTCTGTTTTCTACGGCACCTAGCTCTCTGCGATACCTTCGACAGACCTCATGCGCCTTTTCCGTACTTCTCTCATTTTAAACTTCTTCTTCTTTTAATCTCATCATTATGATTATTGCCAGGCACTGGTCATCACCGGCGTCGTCACCGTTAAATTTTTCCGAGCCGATCTCCGTATGCGTCCAAGTTCTGACGTTTATATTCTCTTTCGGCTACTCAATCGGCCGGTCTATGCGCGTACGCGCGTGCGTGCGTGTGTGAATACTGCCTCTAACTTCTGAACATATTTACATGTTCCGTTAATCGACCTACTTTCTTCTCGTTTAATTCTACGAATTCGCTATTACTATTGTACGCAGATATAAGTATATATAGAGGGACGCGCGTACGGGAACTCGTGCAATGCGCTATCGGCGTGCGCCTGTGTACTTGATTAAAAAGATGATTATTAAAAGAGTCGGCTAAAAAATAGCCAGAGATACTAAACGGTTTTTACAGCGCAGTTATTACAAGCAACACGCTATAACCTATTTAAAACGGTTAATCCCGTCTGTGCCTCTTCAATTCGTAAACTAATTACCTTACCATTGTCTATGGCTGCCGAATAAAGTTCTTCAATCGTTTCCGGTGTTCCTTCAATATCTGCCAGACTACGGACACTCTGTGTAGCCGGCGAGCGCGATGGTTCCTCGACGGCAGCGTCGTTCTGAGACTTCTGCTTACGGAAATTTCATTATACCTTCGAGCGCAGCGAAAAAGCGAACAGGTCTCGAGACTAATTCGAAGCATCGTCTATGTCTATGTCTAGTCCGTGTAGAATCTACGAAAATTGCTTTGTCTTCCTTTTTTTTCCCTACACAACTTTCGCATCGTCAAAAGAGAGTGCAAGCTCTAGAGAGCGACTGTTTTATTTTCCTCGGGAATAACGAACGGGCTGCGTACCACCAACACCACCACCACCACCGCACGTGAGAACAGAAAAATCTCTGCGAGTTCTCGAAAGCTTTTTTATCATCGGCGCCCCTTCCTACCATGTACATCGTGCGAGGAAAGCTATTTAAAACGGGAGTCTTAAATTATCTTCTCAAAAAGAGTCTCCTCACTTTGACCGACGAATGGGCGGCAGTGCACCGTTTAGAATTTCACTTCAATATGGGAAAAAAATCCGTAATCGATATTTTTAAGACAGCAGACGACTGCAAATATTTAAGCTGTTTGCTAGTTTAAGAATTGTGCTGAGTCTCATACCCATGATAGGGCGCCGGGATTGCGATGCTAAGGTTCACAATGTACTAATAAGCCCAACGGCACCGGTGAGAGTAGCGGGATCAATTCCTTTCTCCCGGCCACCTTTACTTTCCCAGATTTCTCTAGTACCCAATTATTTCAGGCTGGGTAAACTTGGGAGCGACTTGTATCCGAGGCGGGGAGAAGTCTCGTGACCTCTGATTTGGTAGTCATGCACCTTTTCTTTTTTTTTTTTTTGACTTGGTTTTTCCTTTTAACCTTTTAGTCAGTTTATATGTTAAACGTGTCATATATATGTAGCCGTCAAATCTTAAAGTTCAATATTCCTTAACCACTAGGCTACCACGCTAGCTTTCACAATTCAGAAAGGTTGAGATTATTTTTTTTTTTTTTTTTGGTAAGTTACTAGTGTTTATTTAAAAGCTCGGGGGCAGGACACATCCTAATGTAAAATCTGTTATAAAATATGTTAATAAGCCCGTTACAGCTACAATTAATAAAATCACTTTTGAGCATCCTCGTGGACGTCACTTAATGACCTCTCGTCAGCTCTATACAACTTGTGCGTTGGCTCCCCTGTAATAGATGTACAAAAAAAAAAAAGCTGATTTAATTTCATCCGAAATGGGGAAAAAATTGATACGTCTTGTAGATTCCTATAAAAATCGGATTTTTATTGGACACTTCTTTTAGCAGCGGAGCTTCGAGAGGTATTTCCGTTTTATAGGTTTCTAATTCGATGAGATTAAATATGCAAGGCAAAAGAAAGCGCTTAAATTATAATTAGTATGCGTTTTCGGATTATAGAGTTGGTAAAATTCTGATTTTTGAATGCTACGACATTACTCCCGGTAAGGGTGTTTATGGTACGAAAAGTTTGGAATTTCTCATGTGCAGATGCTCCAGCGTGATGAGTAAACGCATTGACATTCTCTGCTGGTTGTAATAGCGAGATCGATTATTAATGTGTCAGGAATTAACTTTCGTCATTTGCCGAGACCAAGATTAAAATCTCGCTCAATTCTTTCTGCTAGGAAATTTACGGATTTATTGCATCATCGCCTTTTATTTCAATTACGAGTAATTAAGCCAATGTAAAATAGTTTACCTTCACAATTATCTCCATAAGGCTTGTGATGTGCAAAAAAAGAGCCCCATGCAAATTTTTAACTGATTCCCAATAACATTATGAAAAAAAAAAATGAAGAGATATCTGATTTAATCATGAATATGTTTCGCCCCCTTCAACCGGTGCGTATTATAAGCGAATGAACGTTAGTCAGAGTGAGCAATGCGATTGGCAAAATTAATGTTCGGGCAGAATTTTTCGAACTGAAACAGATAAAACTTTTACAGCCGGTTAGATAAAATTATTCGCACGGAGAAACCGATTGCGGTACGTAATTTCGAATTTACATAATTTGGCGAGTATTCAACGTTGAACGTGCGCCTATAATACACGCAGGTGTGTTCTGTTAATAGAATTGTTACTCGGATTTGAACCTGTTTCGCGCGTATAAATTCGACGTGCGAACGGCCAAGCACCTTCAAGTCCACGTTTAAATCACCTTCGGCAATGATCGGAATCACACGAACAACTCGATTAATCGGAAAAATCCCTTCGAAATTACCGTTCGAAACGTTTACCTGTTCTCCGCGAACGACTCGCTTACTTAACGAATATAGCCTATCGTTGATGCTTTGATAATGGAATAATTCTTCGACAGGTGTTTTTCGTGACACTTTCTATTTGTTTTCGTAAATTTTTTCTTTCGATTTTTTCTCAACATTATGCTTTCAATCAAAAAGTGCTATCCTCTTTAATGGTGCTTAAAACGAAATGTTGATCAAGAAAACCTCAAAATGCGCATTTCGAAACAATTGCATTTTTTTTTTTTTTTTTTTTTTGTAACAGATTTTTAATGTTCGAAAACTCATTTACGATATTTAATATCGTTGCAACGGAAAAAAAAAAAGAAAAAAACAGGAAAATTTCAAATCTGCGAAATAATTTTTCTCACGAGTGGTGGTGTGGCTATGGAATTATTAAAAATTGAACTTTGTCAAGTAGTTCGTAAACGTAATGTTTACAAAAAAAAAACTTGCTCAAAAGAGTACCTTATTAGGTATCTTCTTGGTTCTGAAATTTTTTGTTAAACGTAAAGCCTTTTCGGCTGAAAAAATTTAGAATGACCATCGGTGTTAAAAAAGTAGCCGATAAAATGTTCGCGCAGTATATTCGACGAAATAAAAAAAAAATTATTGACTTTTTATCATAAAAAAGAAAAAAGCATCAGCGGCAATTTTCGTATGTTGTGTATTAATTTATGACGGAGTTATTGATGACGGGTCAGACTAGAGAACCTTAAGGGATAGGATGGAGAAAGATTCCTTCCGAGCCGGATGCTATAAGATCGGAGCAGACTTGATGTCAGTTCATAGAACGGAACCATCGGCATGAGAATGTTAATAGTATTGAAATTGAGGATGCAACAAACTAAAAGGATCAGAAAGTACAGCGAAATACAAGTTACAGAGGAATTATCGCAATTCAGTACGGCGGACAAATCAGTTTTAATCGAATTACTGAGAAACGTAAGCGGTGAAAAATATTTGAAAAGCAGAGTGAATAATACCAGTAAGGTACACGAGTGAGGATTCCGTATGTTTAAGCATTACACTATAATTTTATTTTGAAGTTAAGTAAGTACCCTTGATCATGAGTTGCGGAATTAAGCTTTTCATAATGTACTAAGCCTAATGGATCTGATGACAATACTGGGAGGGTCAGTTCTTTTCTCTCGGCCGTCTTTACTTTCTCAGGCTTCTCTGGGAACCAATTATTTTAGGCTAGGTAAACCTGGAAGCGATTTGGATCCGGAACGAAGCAAAGAAACCCATGATACTTTTAATTTGGTAGCCAAGTCTTTAACCACCGGGCTACCGCGATATTTTATTTTACATAAAGCTAAATCCGGAAATATCCTATTCCAAAGTTGTTATTATATAACTGCACACATACTCACACATGTATATACATATATATTAATTACAACGTAATTCTTAGGCTACCCCCCATTCGAAAAAATGTCCCAATTTTATGTAACGCTAAATGTCCCAAAAAAATGTCCCAGAAAAATGTCCCAATTTTATGTAACGCTAAATGTCCCAATTTTATGTAACGTTTGTTATATTTTGTAGGATTTTTGTTATTATTATTTGAAAAATGTCACAATTTTATGTAATGAAATATGTAACGAAAAATGTAACGAAAAAATGTCTTAATTTTATATAACGGAAGGTAAATGTTAGAATAGGATTTTTGTGGTTATGTTATTTTTTGTGTGTGTTGATGCCAGTAAGAATTATGTTGTAAATTTTGATCATTTTATACAAAGTATAGAAGAGAAAGAGACAGGAATGAAAGCAGAAGGGGTCAAGGGGCACAGCCCCTTGCGAGGCCAAAGTGGCCGAGTTTATATATATATGTATTAATTACAACGTAATTCTTAGGCTACCCCCCATTCGAAAAAATGTCCCAATTTTATGTAACGCTAAATGTCCCAATTTTATGTAACGTTTGTTATATTTTGTAGGATTTTTGTTATTGTTATTTGAAAAATGTCACAATTTTATGTAATGAAATATGTAACGAAAAATGTAACGAAAATATGTCTTAATTTTATATAACGGAAGGTAAATGTTAGAATAGGATTTTTGTGGTTATGTTATTTTTTGTGTGTGTTGATGCCAGTAAGAATTACGTTGTAAATTTTGATCATTTTATACAAAGTATAGAAGAGAAAGAGACAGAAATGAAAGCAAGAGGGGTCAAGGGGAGAGATTTTTTTGTATATTTTTACTGAGAACATTTTTTTGGGGTATTCCTGAATAAAACCAAATATATAAAAAATGACTTATTACTTAATTTAAAATAATGAAAAAGCAAATGTGAATAATAAATTTCAAGTAAAATATCCAATTATAAACAACAATGTTTTTTTAGTTAGTATTAAAATTATTAATTCTAATTGTAGCATTAAAAAACATATTGTAAAAACATTCTAATGGGTTCATTATCTTTTTATAGTAAACGAATACGCCGTGGTGTTTCAGCTATTTTAAATGGGGACTTTCCTTGGAAATAAAAGACAAGAAAAGAGTAACAGAAACAGAAATTAAATCATCTATAGATCACGTGGTTTTTAAAAAAAATACGAATTAATAAAAACCGAAAAGAGAGACGTTTAATCGGTACTTTTGTTTTTATTCAAAAAAAGCTATTTTATTTCGCAATATTTATAGATCGATAATACGGTTAGACTAAACAATGTTGCTACTTTCCGCAGTCTATAAAAAGCTTCCGGAATTGATTCACGCAGGAACGAGGTTTAAACTCCGTTGATGATCACAGCTCGTAAACTGCGCTTTTACGGGTTTCAGTTATCTTCATTTAAATCTCCATTTCCGTATCGGACATTAATAATATCACTCGCGTTCTCTTTAATTTAAACATTTTTGCCGTTCATATTAATAATTAATAAAAGCGCATCTCTAGCAGATTCCGCCATTTCTCGTAACGGTTGAATGACTTACTAACGGCTATATTTTTATATGGCGTCACCGCTTACACAGTCTTTCATAAATGTATCACAACATTACAATCATTTCACCCGATCAAAAATTCTATGCAGTAATATTAAAATACGAGTGATAAATTTCTAAATGACATTCTGGGCGTTTTCAAATTCGTTTTCTTTATTCGCTGTTGCAATTAGAACTGATAATATTTTAATTTTTGTCTGACCATATTAAAAATTAGTTTTTTTCCCCAGTTTACGGTTCCATGCTTCTTGCTGACAATATTGATTATACTACTTAAAAAATTCTCTACCTCATATTTTCACGACATTTGATAATCACTCTCTGCGTTGACTGACACGCTAATTAGTTTACTTATATAGGGAACAACCATTGATAGTACAGTTTCGGATGAGCGTTAAAAAAGTACTAAAAATAAAAAAAAAACTTTTTTAGTAAATCCAAAAAAAAAAGAAGAAAATTGTCAATAGATCACACAGTTTAATGCTAAAAAATGGAAAAAAACAGAGTATAAAAATTAACTAAATATTTTACGGTATACTTTCAACACATATAAATGCAAAAATTTATAGAAAATTAAAACGAAAATAATTTTTCAATAAATGAAATTTTTTTTATTCTCTGTGATTGAAATTTGTATAACATCATTTCATTTAAAACGTAATTTACAATAAATATTTTAACTAATAAGTGTTAGATATATTTTTACTTGCTCGATTTGTTTTTATAAATGATACAGATGCATTATTATAGTAGACTGACTCAGAATTTTTGTTTTTTATACACAAGTGACAACTTATAATATTCCAGAATAACAGTTTCCTTCAATACGGTAATATGCACAAGACCCAAGCCGCAATAGTTTGTGGCTTCATGATGTAAAGCAGTCAGTATGTGGTGATTTGCCGCATGTTAAAAAACAAATAATGAGATTACAAATCAGGAATGGAGTTATTTTTGTGATAAATGCAACAAATTGATAAATGCAACAAATTGATAAATGCAACAAATTGATAAATACAACATTTGCATGATAAATACAACATTTGCATGATAAATGCAACATTTGCATTAATTTTTTCATCCACGTCCCAACAAGCAATAGCTGTCATTGCAGTTGGTGTATTGGTCTATTTCTTTATAATGAAATTTGAGGTAGATATCGAATTATTTACCGGAAAAATAAAAAAATTACCCGGAAATTTACTGTGTACTCTTCTATTAATACGCATTTTTACCATAATGCTACCACCAAGCAATGGCAATTCAATACCGCGCGAGTGCAAAAAGGAAACCAAAACATGAGGCGAATGAAGGAGAGTATGATTAAGACGTAAATGAATAACAGGGACGATAACGGAACGGTGAAGCGAAGGAAAATTGTAAAACCAAATGGCCGATCAGGAAAATTAGGTTGAATGGGGGTATAAGTAGAATAAAAGGTGATTTGAAAACGGAAGAGGTAAAAATATCTAACCAAAATCTAGTAGGAAACTTTTTATATAGTGGAAGCAAATTAGAAGCAGGAATTTTCGTATGAAAGCCAAGGAATCTGCCGTTTCATTATCTTCTATCTCCATACGGCCAGGGACCCAGAGCAAATCGATGTGGATAGAATGAAGTGAGGGACACTGCGGTAATAAAGACTGCGTGTATTAAGACGGAAATCTGTTTAATCTGCTTTAAAATCACCGTACATGGAACGACTAATATGAAAATAGTTTAAATATGTGCGGCATATGGTAGCGCGGTAGCCGTTAAGGCGCTTGGCTACCAAACCAGGGGTTACGGCTTCGAGACTTGTCTCGTTCCGAATCGAAGTCATTCCCAGGTTTACCCAGCCTGAAATAATTGTGTGCCAGAGAAATCTGGGGGAAGGTAAAAAGGCGGATAATCCAAAAGTAAAAAGGAACTGGCCCCGAACCTGAAGTACCATTATGAAAAGCTTAACTTCACAATCCATGTGATACCTTATCAAGGACATCCATGGGACTTACTTTACTTTTATATGCGTCATATTTAACATCAGCTCGGGTATCGAGAAATCTTAAAGTTTGTCGTTAATTCACGTAACATTGCGAAGCCAGTTTGAAGCATGTTCTAATCGAATAGGGAGCCACTGTCGTCGCGGTTAAAAAGTCTTCTGGGAATATTGATAAGGAAATGACGTCGGGATTTATAAAATTAATACCGGTATGCATTTCATGTACAAAAGCATTCACCGGGCACAATTGGTTTCAGTGTCGTTTATTTTAATAACTTTTCAAGTCTACAGAAATTTTATCTTTTTCATTATGCTTTAGTTTTACAAAAACTTTTTTATCATATTACGTACAAAATGGATTCTTCTTTTGAGGGCGCACTAAGTGCTAATTGAGCATATTTCAACTTGCCGAAGCTGGAATCACCGTTACCATCCTAAAAATCGGAATTAATAATATCATTTTCGAGTACAGAAAATCGGCAAGAACGCTTTTCACAAGCAAATGCCTATATGCTTGTCTCTCGTCTCTCTCCTTCTCCTTATGTACGTATAGACATCGCATGCACGCGCTACATGAATGAATGCAATCTGTCGGCGGGATTTGAACAGAGTGTACTACTATTTGCTTCCGTCTCTGTATAGCGACATGGAACTATTTGTATTTCCAGTAAATATTTGGTAGAGTTTTTTTTTTTTTTCAGTAATTCCAGAAAATTTCGAAAAAAAGTAAACAAATTATAATTTCGCAGAAACCAATTGGAAGAGGATTAACTCTGAATATGGTGCCGATTGAGGTGTCTTGCGTAATAATAAAAAAAAAGAACAAAACAATATTAGGTTTTTCCTTAAAAAAAATAAATTTATGTCTGTACACATGTGTACGATGAGAGTTCTATACGGATTTTGTGACAACGTGTAGTAGTTCTTCGTGTTGTAGCTTATCAGTTGGTTGCCCCACAACGTGTTTATACTTCGATTGTCACATTAATCTTATACGACGACAAAATAAAAATATTTAAAATCTAATTAGAAAATACGAGAAAAAAAAACGGAATTGTTTCGAATTTAGAAAGTTTAGTGTATCAAAAAAGAGCACAATCAGAAATTTACGTGAATAATAAATAATTATTTGTGGATAAAATACATCTGCCGGTCTATTAAAAATGACTTTGGATCTTATATGTCGGGGCTGATAGGAAAAGTTTGTAGGCAATCTATGACGTTCACGCCTGCAAGAAATTCAGCGCATTAAAATGTATACATATGACGTGCGCAGGTAAATAACGAACCAGCAGGTACTTTGCCATTTGGAGCGACACGTTGTGTACATTTTTCATTATGAACCCTGCTGTCTTATCGCAGCAAAATAACGTTTACTACACGCGCCTAATTTATAAATAGGCTCGGCGAAATCTAGTGAAAATCTGTCGACTGTGACACAAACCAGAAGCGGTAGTACAGCGAAACAGCGATTATTATTAGGTGTCGCCGATTTAGAGAAGTTTATTAATGTGAGCGAAAGTCGTCACTGTTAAATAGATCTCTCTATATGGTGACTGTAAAAATTCTCTTCTAAATAATACACTTCAAACTTTTTTAATTTTAGCACACACATTATTTATATGTTTCATTGAATTAAAGTTACACAACACTTAATAATTATTTTATTTATTTATTTTTTAAATTAATTTTTCATTACTCGTTTTTGTTGCTCGCGTGATTTTTTTTTTTTTTTTTAATCAAAATCTAAATATCAATAAACGTAAATTTAATTTAAAAAAAAAAAAAAAAAGTAGTGGCTTCTTAATTTGGTTTTGTTTGTACACTAGTGCATATGCGACTGTATGTCGAATTAATTTACCGAGGGGAAAAAATTAGGATTTGCCATTGATATATATATATGTGTATGTATTGTACTAGTATGTCCGAGGTAATCATTAAGCCACTGAATTGAATTAAACCGTAATTTTTAAAAGCATTATATTCCGCGCGCAAAATTAGAATTAATTCCATTTATTATCGTGACTTGACCGGCCCCGATGGAAGTAATTTTGGAAAAATACACACTTGTATTACTCGTTGTAGACATTTTTACGCAATCGATTTTATTGCTTTTTTTAAGTATTGTGTGTGGTAAAATTTAAATACCGAAAGATACTTATTGTTTGACGCTACAGGGTATAGTATAAATTAAAAATATAGGGAAAATTTATTGTCCGGAAAAATATGAAAACAGGATATCAAAGAAGAAATTAGGCGGAAATGATCGTATATTTTATTGTATCCGCTTTGGGCAAATTAAAATTGCATCAAAGAAAATGGTGAACGAAAAGAAGAAAAAAGTCGACTCTCGGAGAATGTTATAGAAAGAGGAGATGTGTAAGAACGTTAAAAAACCAACACTGATTCGTTATTATTTCCTTGTTCCGCACTCCACCGTACTTTCTAGCGAAAGTCCTAAAAAGAAAACAACAACAAAAAAAACAGTAAAATAAACTCTTATAAGAAATAAATATCGCGATTATTAACAGGGAAAAACAAAAACATTAAGAAGGCGAAGAAGAGCCATAAAACGAAAACTATTTACACCGCATTACCGATTGGCCGATCGGGAAAACCGGTATGGAATAGGACTTGCGGCGGTCAACGAGGATTTTATGCCCGGCATGGACGGCTCGATCGAAAATGACTCGAGATCGTAAACGGGAATCGCCAGCATTTAATTAAGATCCGGATGTCGACGATGCAAATTGAAGTGCTTAGTATGTAACGTGGTAAAATGCAACGATGCACCATCAGCTGGACAGACTGACTCCGCATCTATAATCAATGCAACGAGATTTTTATTTATGAGCAGAGGCGTGTAAACGGAATTTTTCGGGTAATTTCTTTATTCGAATTTTTCGTCATCGTTTGAACTGTCGCTGCAAATACGAAAGTAGGTCTCACTTCCGGCACAGATCCACGGCAACGAAACGGCTGATTCTTTGACGAGGCCTGCGGATTATATAAATAAATTTGAATTCGGAAAAACATAAAAGAACATTTATTAAAACACAGTGGCAGACATTATACAGAAAGAGTAGCCCATTCGGTGCAAATATGCTAATCTCAATAAATCAACCGATGGTCATTTCGAATAGAACGTAGATAGAGACTATATAACAACAATATGCGGACATCATCTTACACGTTTGAGAATTAACAATGCGTGTGATTTTTTGGTGGTTTGAAAAGACCTCGGCTAGAGCGCATAGTGTTTGGCAATGCGTTAAATTTGAACAAAGAAGGAAAACTTTATCGAAAGCGAAGACTTATTATTATTATTCATCTTTAACAATATGCAACAAATAGTGTAAAAGCAAATACAGTCGAGTGTGTAGACAATTATAAAAAATTTTTAAGAGACGATGAAATAGACGTATAAAATGGAAAACATGAATATAAGCTGGACGCCAAAAGGTGAAAAACGAAAGGAAAAAACAGGCCGTTTCCCGTTGATTATTTGAATTACTCGAAGAGAAAAAAAAGTCCATTTACTAAGTTCTTTCCATAAATTCTTAAACGCTCCGCCTGAACCTGATTAAAATTATTCCAATATTCTGTAATGTCCGTATTACGTAATGGAACTACTAACGAGTTCACGGAATCGTCGTCGTCGTCGTCATTGGGAACTTTTGTACTGTTTTAAAATTTTTCACTCTTTTTCCACTTCTAATTAAAGTTCAGCGATTCCCCCCGGGTCTTTTTCATTCTTGAATTAAATAAATCTGTTGACGTTCGACATTTGACGCTTTTGCAACAACTCCTACTTGAATCATTCTCATTAGTGTAATTGTCGAAAAATCTCGCATTTTTCATGCAATAATTGTAATTACGATGATGCATGTTGAAATATTAATTAAAGATTGTAAAAAATTTTTTTTGCAATCTACACTTAAGAACCGAAGCCTATTAGGCGTGCTACAAAGATGGTGTTATAGTAGAAGTATTGAGAAAGACGTAAATTTTGAAGAAGTATCATGTAAGAGAAAGATGCACAACGATATTATGTTATAGACCTCTGCTCCCTTTTATGAAGAAACAATTAAAAAATCATAAAAACTGCTTTAAATATCCGTGGTAAATTGTAAGACGAACGGAAATAAAAGTACTAATTAAGATACAGTTTGTCGTAAAATAACGTCCCACCTAGTTTATTGGCGCATTTTAATCGCGTCAACATGTAAACAGGAAAAAAAATTATACCAAACGGAGTTTTCCTTTTAAACTGAACAAAATGAATCCGTTCGATTCAGCCGGAGCGCATATATTTTTGTTACTATTACGAATTGTTCATTTCTACATATGTATTTATGTGTTAAAATCGTACGTGCCAGTGCGGACGTGTTTTATGCGTGTATAAACTAAAAACCAATTATAAATTTTAAGAAAGGATCGTAAATTCCGATTGGAGAGATACCCTTTTCTTTTTATTTTAATTAATTTCCATATTTATTAAGTATTTACCTTTAAGTCTATCGTATTTATTAATGTTTCCCTTAAATATTTATACATGTACGATCACTTGTTCCTGCACACCACTGCTTCGTTTCTATCAGGCACATCGGCGAAATAATTCATTAGCACATACGCGTATTAATATGTTATATGTATATATATACATATATATATATATATATATATATATATATATGCAAGGGCATCGCCAGCCGATGAGCCGGGGTGGTGGTAAGAAGATAGAAAGAGGATATGAGTTATAGGAAAAATAAAATCTGTAAGTTGTAAAGGCTTAATATTTTATTAAACAAGAATCTTAATTGAAACATAATTTTTGTGAGTTTCTGGCAAATTGTTCTACTACTTTATTATAAAAGTCTTCCAAATTGTCCATGATTACGCGCTTATGAATACTCATCATGGCCAGTTGATTAAAAAGTTTCAAGGCTCCAGGGGGGGGGCTGCCCTCCTGCTGACGACGCCCATGTATATATATATATATATATATATAAATCTCTCATCGTCCAATCTCCTTCCGTTGTGCAAAGGTTTTCATCTCAGATTTTGGTATCGTATACGTTTCCTCTTTCTTTAACAATTGTTCTTTTTATCTGTCTGTTCAACACCTAACGTCTTCATGCTAATTCGTGCTTTTTTTTGTTTCCGTCATTCTGTTTCTCTAAATTCCTTAAGCCATGCTCTATTATCTTCCTCTCGTTTTCGCTTTTCGTTGGTTGCCTCTCCATATTGTCCTCTCCACTCAAAAACAAAGCACGTGTTTGCGATGCTGATCATGTGTTTATTAAGTGTCCATTTCTTTCTGCTGAGTGTTCTGCTTTCTATTCCATTTTATTAATACTCGGTCTTCCTACTCCATATTGCGCCTCTTATGTCCTATCTTTTCCTTCTCCACACATTATTCCCATTATATTGATTACTTCCCACTAACAACATTTGATATCGTATAAAGATATAATTGACTCCGTTCTATTCTAATTGTTTCTGGGTAAAGGTCCCCCCGGTTGACGAGTGCAAAATAAAAAAAAAAACATAAAAGCCCGATAAACTTTGCCTTAGGTGCACCTCTCGCATGTTGGTAATTTCTTACAGAATAATCTGTTTTGATTGCGCCGTATCAAAAGAAATAAATCAGAATAAGATAAAAAAAAAAAAAAAAAAATGCGTATCGTTAAACGAAAATATTATATTACTACGTAAACTACAACTTATGCGATAAGAATGAAAGTATATTTAAAATATAAGCGAAAAAGAAAAGGGTTTTCTCAATGATACCCGGCGCAAGTATGATTATTCAAAAATATATCAATGTATTATTATATATTACACATATAATATATGCCTAAAATTTTAGTTTTGACGATTATCCAATTCGTGTAGATCTCTACCTCCACCGCAACAGCTGAAAAGATATATTAAAAGCGGTTTTAGCAATACGACTTCTACTTTTTTTTTGACCGTAAAGCAAAACGTAAGGGCCGTAAAACGAAAAGATGCCACAATTCAAAAAGGCCGTTAGAGCGAAAAGCCGTAAAACGACGTATGAGTGTATTTTTATAAAACGAGAAAAGAATATACTTAAAAAGGATCTGGTTGAAGATTCACAAAGAATTATTTTAGCTGGTTTCAACATAATTCGCGCCTAGATTAATAACTCTATTAATGAATAATTTTAATTCTATACCCTTTAAAATATTCGCTCGGGTAATTACAAAAGTGCGGTTGCTCAACAGAGTCTAGTCATTGATGCAATGATATACTTCCTTTGACAATAATCCCCGAAAGAGAATAATTCTTCCGCGTTAGTACGTCGCGCGCCTTTTAGTACATCGGAAGTCAAAAGTTATTTCTAATTGAATTATGTATCAAACATCATAGTTCTCGAGAATTCGTCTATATCAGTCGAATTATCGTAGTCCGAGTTCTAACAGCTATTAGATGCGCTGTATAATAAAATAATTTGCTCCGAAACGAATTTTAAAACGATTTTTGTAACGTAATATTCAAATTGATTTTACTACCCAAGTGTTTTTCGCCCTCCCCCCTATTAGTCTAACGTTTTCGCTTGCAGAACGGAAGTTCCAATACTTTTCCAACGTGCGGGTTCCGCGCGCAATTTTCCACGCGAACCTAATAAGGTGGCTATTTAACTTAGGTCACCGGCGACGAATGAACCTGACGGAAATAAAGTCCGCAGCTATTCTTGTCAAGTCCTTTATAAAACTGTCCTAGAAATTTAGTTGAATCGATGTGGTGTCCTCTCAACAGGTAATAACGACTTTTTACAGCCCTTTCTTGAAGATTAATAGATGTTTATTTTTCGTCCACCGAGTTTATATTAATTCGATCCGCTCGTGAATCGGATAGTGGGAATTCACAAAAAAAAAAAAAACTACACAGAGTTTCGAATACGCGTCAAGAAGGAAGTGTTCATTTCGCGCGGGAAAGAAGAGATCGCGTTCTAGTCAGCGAAGAAGAGCAGAGAGGAGGATAAGGTGTCCGTTTCCAGTTGTAACAAATCCAGGTTGTATTGCTTCGCGGGTCCCACGATATTTCAGTAAAAAAGCCAAATCTGAAGGGGATTGAAGGTTCGTAGTTTGCTGTTTTTTAACAGAACCCATTATTACCATGTTGCGCGGCAGACACGATATTTATAGAGAGTTTCTTCGGTCGAATTCCGTGCAAAGGCATTATCATCATTCTCGGAATAATTTGAATAGGAAAGGCGCGACGCCGCCTTGGCCACTAGTCGGCACTGGCCAGTTTCTCACGACTTTTCCTCGCGAGTTGAACATCATCGCGATACTCGTCGGGTCATAACACTGGCTACAAATGACCATCAGCTGTCGTCGTCTTTTCTAAAGGCCACCACCGGAAAGGGGTTCGCTCGGACAGATCGCGATGAACATTGTGTTCAAGGGCTGTTCATATCATCTCTCGTTAGAGAGTAGCGCAACGGAACACCTTTTGCAAGGATATGGCGCGAACCGAGTTCTTCTTCGCGGCGCAGGTGTTGAATTCGTGGCCGTCGCCGCGTTCTGTCGCGGCTGTGCCGCTATTACTTGGCGAGGTCCCCGCGTCTCCAGGTCTCGAACCCGACACAAGTAGAGTACCCTTTCTGCTCTCTTTTCGCGACACCCTCCGTCGGTCAGATAAGTGATTCAGAATACGAAGAGGAAGTTCCGTTCCGGAGTCGTCGACTGATTTACATATTTCGTATTATATTTCCTCCAGCGGTAAAAATATAATAAGGTGGAAATCATCTGGTAATTGTGATTTTGAACGAAATTCTGAATTGAATGATAACTACTATTTTCTACCTGACTTTGCCCCCCTCTCCGCCGTTAAGGGGTATAAAAAATTTCTTTCGAACGCTCGACCTTTAAAAAGGCGACAACAAAAGGAAAAACGATTAACGCCAAAAAAATGAAGAAAAACTTTTAAGCGATCGAAAACGGCATTTACCCCCTTTGTAAAAGGTCCAGAGATCGTTTTACTTCAGGCAGGGAAGTGTTACATTTTTTCTGCTTATGACTTTGTGTCGAATAACAATGAATCGCGTTATCATTCTGAATATAATTACAGTACACCTAAATATTAATATAAAACGCGAAAGCACAGAGGTAATTTATTTAAAATTATGGAAATATAATAATTTTTCCATAATTTTAAATAAATTACGGCGAGTTGCGTTTTATATTATTAATATTCACGTAAGGTTTTATGGATAATTATATGGCGATTCGGAATGATAACACAAAATTATCGCGTCGAAAGCGATGTCCACTAACAATGATGCTGTAGTACCTAAACAAATAACGCATTTCTTCGAAATGAGATTTGTAAGAAAAATCCGAGAAATGTAAATCGATATTAAATTTCGATTATTTGTGAAAAGGGGAAATACTAAAACAGCCTTAATTAATGAACGCGATTTTAGTAATCTGAAATGAAAGTTAGGAATGGAATTATAAGTAAATTGTAATAAGTTAAACGCTCTAAAACCGATCTATAATGTTTCACGCAAACAGGAAGTAACGATTTTACTCAGTACCGAGAATAGAGTGAGGTGTGTTGAAAAGCTCAAAAGAAGGTAAATCATATAGATTATAGAATATAATGCGGCTGCATAAATTAAAAATAATTTAGAATATAAAGTATAAAAAGCATATCGTATAGATGTATGAAAATTACCCTTTTTCGGTATGACATGTTTTGTATCCAAAGTATAAATGGAAACAAAAGTGTTCTTTAAAAAGATTCTGAAAATGGTTTAAATAGTTTCCATTTTTGCTGTTCCAAAAATAAGAATAAGAACAGTCTCTATGTAATAAAAAGGACATTCTTACGATTTCATATGAAAAATCGTAAAAATATTACACGCGTGATTTGTAATGTTTATCTCGCTTTGACAAATATTGATATATAAAGGAAAAACCGTTTTTAAATATATTCCACTTATTTCATTCGCTGCGCTAAATAACGCATCCGAGAATATGTTTTTTGGCAACCAAATTGAGAACTCCTACTTCACATTCATTTATAAATTTAAGAAAATGGAAATATTTGCAACAAAAAAAATCTACGGGGTAAACAGGATGCCAATTTTTTTTTTCTATTTCTTTTTCTTTCGTAAAAAATTTAACAAAATCTTAAAATCTAGTTTAATTTTCAAACCAAATTTGAATTCGAACGTAATCGAATCTTGCCAAACCTAGCTTGAAAAAATTGAATTTTGATTACTTATAAAAAAAAAAAAAAAAAAAAATCAGTATGTTTTGTATACATGTTTCATTTTAGTGATATAAAATAACGAAGTAGGTTAATGGTGAGAAAAAAAGGAAATATATGTATATATATATGTGTGCGCATGTATATATATATATTTTTTTTTTTGTAGTTTAACTCTAACAATTATAAATATAAATTATATTATTTCCAATTCGTATATACTTTTTGTAAATTCACATCTATTGATCGTCCTTTGTTCAATGGAACTGAGGTGGTTATACTTTATTGCAGATAATGAATTTATTGATATCACTGGTTTACTTCATAAACTAACCGAAATCTTCCGAAATTTAATATTATGTATTTATTTAAAAAGTTAGTAATATGAAAAATTACATACTTGCTATACGCAAAACCGTATACAACATGAATTCATTTATAACATATATGGTTTTTATTTAAATTATCTTAACTTATCCAAACCATATTAATTGTAATCAAAAATAGTAAAAAACATAAAAGCATAAATAAATGCAATGAACGTAAATGAATAATTAAAAATGAAAAATAAAATTAAAATACGTCAAGTGCCTTAGTAACAAAAATATCAGCCAGTAATAATACTTAACATGCATCGTCTAGAAAAGCGTGGGCCAGAAACAATAGTAGAATTTAAATTATTTAAAAATATACACAGTCTTTCACCTGATACATATATATATTCAGCAGCTTTCGATCGTAAGTAAGTCCGAATTATTGTACCATCGATCAACATTGCTCGCAGACTAGTGTGTACACTGCAATATATAAATATATATGTATATATATTCTTGTGTTGCTAAATTAGCGCTGTGTAATTTCTTCTTCTTCTTCTTCTTCTTCTTTGATTAACATGTCGTGTACTGCCACCTAGGCCAGAGGCACGGATAAGATAAGAGTTAGATGTAGTGGAATAGTTTAGTGATCTTGAGGAAACGTAGGAGGCGTTCAATTTTGTCGTGGTGATCAAACAAGATTTCGGAAAGGTTGGACGACTGGATAATTTGTGCTCGGTATGAATTGTAGGTGGGACAGCTGACGAGTAAATGTTGGATGGTGACTAGAGAATTGCAATTGGAATACAGTGGAATAGGTTGTCTGGACAGGAGGTGACTATAAGTGATTTTGGAGTGACCTAGGCGGAGTCTTGTGACAACGATTTCATTCCTTAGATTGTTGAATAATGCGGTTTTCCATGGTCGAATAATATCTCGAATTGAGCGCAGCTTGTTCGTGTTTGGGATGATGGTCCACTGTTTTTGTCATATTTGAAGTGATTTTTGCATTATGTAAGCCTTCAGATCCATTGACGGAATTTTGATGTTCGGTACCAGAAAGAACAATGAGCCTTCTTTTGCGCAGTATCCACAAATGAATTCCCCTGGATCCCAATGTGTGATGGGATCCGTGCGATCGAAACACGGGTACTTGTGCTACAAAGAATGCGAATAGTTTCCTTGGCTATTGGTTGTTGGTGAGGATAGTTGTATTTTTGAATTGATGTGATCGCGTTTAATAAGTGTCTGTATGTATGAGGTGTGAGGAGTGAGGATCGGAAATTATTACATTTTCTATTGCAAGTTTTATAACAAATAGTTCCGCCGAAAGAATATAGTGCCGAAAGAGAGTAACGGAGAATAATTCCACAACCTGTTCCTCGGAGTGTTTTGGAGCCGTTAGTAAAAACTATTTTGCAACTGTTACATTTGCTGATCACGCACATTGATATGCGGAACGTAAAATGCTCGGACATGTTTCCCCTTTTGAGAATTGCCGGAGTTGAAGATCTTTGTCGAGATGCAGGTTTACCTATGGAGGTATTGGTGCTATGGTTAGTTTATATGTCGCTGGTAAAATGAATTGCATCGAATCTAAGCGTTACAATAAATCATTTTTTGTTTTTTTTTTTTTCATCGATATTTTAACGTTTTTAATCCAAAACATCGACGATACTTAAATGATCTTGTTCATTCAAATTAGCCGCACTTGAAAATAATTTTAAATTGTTTCATATAAATTTTAATTAAAAAATCATAAAAAATGGTATTGTTTAGAAATTTTTTAACTTGTATATTACTCAAAAGTCTCACCAAAAAGATACGTAAGAATTGCGTGGTATGTCGCTTCTTGCGATAGAAAAGAGAAACTTGGTGCAAAACTTGACTTACAACCTACATTTAGTAAATACATTTCGTGTAAAAAAAAAAACGTTAATGTTTTTCCGTCACGTTTTAGAAAACGACATTTTCAAATTCGTATAGTACACACCTCTATTACTGGGTAAAGATAAATACTTTGGTATAAGAATGACGTAATCAATTAAAGTATCACTTTTATAAGTATTACGGAAGTACTGGCGTGTTTTTTTTTATTTTTGTTCGTGCAAAACTTGCGCTTATACCGATTTTAATAATTCTTTGTTCATTCGATACCGATCAGTGGTTGTATGACAGATGGGCTTGAACATAGATACAATATGTAGTCATTAAAATAAACGTTAAAGATAAGGGGACCTCCTCTTCCGAAAAAGTTTTTATTAACAAACATACATTTTTGATGTTTTCAATATTTGGTATTATTATAATATATGTTTAATATGGTTTTTTAATTGTCGCAATTCGAATGCAATGAGGAGACTATAATGAAGGTTTTTAATAGATGTTTCGGAGTAATCATAATATCCCTCCCTTAAAATTGTATTGTTTATTTGTGGAAAAAAAAAATTCCCCTTTCAGTGAATTCTTATTAAATATTAAAAAAAAAAAAAAAAAACGTTTTATAATAATGAAATTTTACGTTATTTTCCATTTTGTAAGTAAATATTTCTTACAGTTAATAATCTTATTAGGAGAAAAATTGAGAGTATACTTCCCGTACATGAAAATACCTCTGTATCAATGCCGCCGGCAAGTGGTTCGAAATTGTCATGTATCCATCGGCAATGAAAGCGTTGGAGCCAGAAGCTTTCTATGATGGAGCTTTTTCTTACCGCCAAGCGCTTTACCGTAAAGATTGTCAAAATCTAAGAAGATTAGTTACTAGAATGTAAGAACCTTTTGTTTTCTTTTTTTGGTGATGTGAAGAGGTATTTAAGGAATTCGGTTGCCCTACGCTAGGAAAACTTTGGCGTTTTTAAAGTTTTACTTCAACCATCCCAAATACATATTAAACAGGAGAACAGGACATGGTAAATACAGGGTAAATTTTTTATCCTTCTGTAAGAAAAATTAACGCTCTTTTAATCTACCCCCCCCCCTAATGAATTAACTCCTTCGTGTTCAAACGTTTGCGACTTGAAAATATCTCTTTCTTTTGTTTTTGAACTTTAGACCATTCGGGAGAATATTCAATTTGTTGTTAGCAACTGATTAGCATGGGTTTCGATAGGAACCGCTATTAAATTAATGTAAGTGTGATCAGATAATAAATCCGAAGTGAATTTACATGTATGACGGATATTTCTACGAAAGAACCCTAAGTGACGAAGAAATCGAGTCAGTCGTTGTAACCTGATGCAAAGGCCATTTGAGGCCGTAACTTGTACAAATATAAAATATTTCACTAAACAGAAGAAAGTATAAATAAATGCGGTATTTATTAATTGATTTTTATAGCGCAAAAGCGTGTTAGATATTTTTATTTATTAGAGGAAACAAAGGGAAGAATCATAAATTCATTTTAACGGCACCAAAAAAATTATCTTCCGATTTATCCGAGGATTTTAAGATGAAAAATATTTCACAATTTAATTATTTTATATCTGATGACTTTTTTTTTTTTTTTTTTTCAGAATTATGTAAGGTCGCACTTTTTGCTAAACCGGATGCCTAATAATGAGGAACACGCGTGATTTCTACTCTACATTAAATCGCGAAATAAAGCTCAAAAATGTGTCTTGAATATAAATAAAAATAAAGTGTTTCTAAACTGAAGTTAAAAGAGAATGTCGTGTTACTTGGCTTTTTTTTAAAATGCTTATACTATAAATTTAGAGGATTTATGAAAAAGAAGAGGGAATCTCTGACATTTAGATGAATTCTATCTGGCGCTGATCCAGAAGGACATTTTGGCGGGGGAAATTATATAATTACGTAAAATCTTCTACGGTAGGCGGTAAATTTTAGAAATACCCCTTGTTTCATAAAGAAAATCAAAAAGCGACCACGTCTTTAGAAATTTAAAAATATCTTAAAAATGCATAACTATTACAATTTTTAATTTAAATTTTGTTTTATTTTTAGTTGTGATGAATAAACCGAAATTATACGATTATACCTAAAGAATGGTAGTTTAGAAATAATAAGAAAGATAGTATTTTTATTAGACATTTTACTTCTCTTTTATTTTTGTTAGTAATCCGATCCGAATTCTCTTTGTTCGTGAGCAAGTTTAAATATATATATTTCTCATTGACCTCTATTTTTAATTAAAATTACAAAATAAAAATTAAAAATAAATAAAAATGGAAAAAAATCGATGACAGTTGGGTTTAAAATAAAATGAAAACGTAACATTAATAGTTTTTGGTTTGACTGACCATACCAATATTTAATCCGTATTGGAGCAAATTTAAAATCTTTTATCCTTTAAGTTTTTGTTAAACAACGTGTAAGTTGACTTGGATTCGTTAATATTTAAATTAATTTGTCCTAACCATTTCGCGATTTCTGCATAAACTTGGTAAAATTTATTTTCCAATACATTTTCATAAACTTTTTTGTAAACAATTTAGCCGCTTAAAATAGGACCGCTCTCTGTATATCCCGGTAAGGTAACTTCTTGATCGATACGTGAGATTAGCTTATTAAACGTTATTAAACGTGTTTGAAGCTGTACATTTAAATAAATGATGTAAAGAAGGGAGAATTACACCGCGTACAGTTTTAATTAAAAATTTAAATTAAACATTCACGTTTTTCTTCTAATTCGATATTATATTTAGCGTTACGTGATTGTTTTTTTTTTTTTTTTTTGTTTCGTTACTAAGTTATGACATTTCATTTCAGACGAGTATGGGAATGTTTTCTTTTTAATTTGGAAAAGTTTAGATTTATCTAATTACTCTCTTATCGATTTACTTCTCAGGTGAAGAATAATGAAAGTATACGTAACGTTTGTATTTTTAAACGCGACAACTGGAACACGAAATTTTCTATTTTAATTTGTACCAGTATTGCAATTAGAAATAAATTGTTTACACGTTAAACGTTTTGTCCCTGCCACGGGTAAACATTTTCAATGTACAAAATACATGGAATGCAATTGTTTCTATTTGTTCCGACGACTGCTATTGCAGATTACACATGTACCTCTCTCTGTGTTTATATATAGAAGCAGCATGGGGAATTAGTAAACAAATCTAAAGTAGTTAAGTTTATATACATATATCCATATATATATATATATATATATGTTTTTTCTTCATTTTTATTTAAAAAGAATAAACGAGAATTATTTATTACCACGACAGATCGGTGCGATACGATTGGCTAATGGGGAACTCTTCAAAAAAACATCGGATAATACGCACTTGCCTCAGCACACGCGTTTACCTGGTAAAATTGTTGTTTACTATGGTAAATTTCATCCGCATGCTCTGTTATTAGCCGGCACATAGTCTGCGCGCACTGTCAGTGCTCAACCACCGTGTCCTTGAAAATTTCCATTTCCGGCATCTGATGATAAAATTTAACTGACGCCGTTTCGTCAAGGTCAATCGTGTTTCGAAGCAACTCGCGTTTCGCTGTGGCGCTATTGATTGAGTATTACGATGAATTTGACGAGTGGCAAATTTTTCTTTTTTCTAACTACCTTTATTTATAAATATATTAATCGAATTACACCGTTCGCTGGAACTTAAATTTCCTTTAAATCGTTTACTTCGATTGATTTCTGAAACATTTAAGAGCACAATAAATTGCAGAAATAATTATCAGTTTTGTCGACTATTCCACGACTACACTTTATACTCTATCTGCCTCTTTCCCTATCTCTAATCACTCTTACAACTTCAATATTTCGTTCTTCTGTCGTGAAATTGGCACTAAATTTCAGTCTTTTTTTTTCACTTTCCCTGCCTCTATTTTTAACCAATTCTGTCTTTCGGTCTCGGTGATTTTCCGCTATTCTTCCATTATCGTCGTCAGTTTTTGCTTGCTTCGTAATCATAATCGGTTCTTAACCTCTGAAAAAAAATCTTTTCTCCAATTGGGTTCTCTCCGTTCTAGAATTATGAACAAAAGGATTAAATTTTAATACACGGCGAAATGGAGGAAATGAACTCTGCTAAAGCTGGAACAACATCTGGTGAAGGAAAGGAAAGTGTGTAGGAAGTACAAAAAGGAGTAGGCAGCTTAAGATGCAATAGAGATGAGAGCGCTCCTGTACAAGAAGAGAACATTCGAAGAGAATATGATCCGCATCGGAAACGCAGTGGTGTTCTGAGGGATAAAAAATGCCATGTGGAGAAGAAACAATAGAAAAAGGACAACAAGACGAAGGAAGCCAACTATGATTGAAACGAACAGCAAACTAAGACCGTGATGAGGGAAGAGGCCGTATTAGTTTGTGAAAGGAACGAGAATTAGAAAAAAAGGTAATGTTGGTATTCATTATATGAAGTTTGCTTGCTTAGATGGAAAAATGATATTGTTAGCAGGAAATTTAATGATAAATTCGCCGCTAGAAGAAGTAGAGCCGACAAACGAGTCGACTAGATTGTTGCCCGCGATGTCGCTATGACTGGGAATCCGAAGAAGATCGATTTGAACGGAACGAACCAGGGAAAGATTGGCAATTAAGAAACGAAAGGAAAGATAATGTAATCGTATGAAGAGAATGGAAAAGAGGAGGATATGGCCTGCAAGACGCTCATAGAGTCAGAGCAGATATGATACTTATTATTACAGGAGGAAAGTGCAATGAAAAGAACAGCACCGCGAGTATTGCATACGACTTTGAAGTAAAAACAGAAGGAAGAAAGTTTATGGAAGAGAGGAAAAAGGGAAGAAGGCCTCGACGCCCTTATCGCACCTGAAACCAACCGTAAAAAGTATAGAAGAAGGAAATAAGGAACTCAAAGCCTCGCTAAAGTCGCTTTTATTTTCATTTGCTTAGTTTTTTTTATTCTTTACTTTTTTTTATCTTTCATATGGTTAATTTTTGATCAATTTTTCTTTTTTTCTTTTAAAATTACCCAGCCGGTAAATTTTTCTTCCAATTAAAAAAAAAACACATTGGCTAAACGGTTTGGGCCCACTTTGTCTAAATTTAGAATTTCATTTATTCGGCAGATAATAATAATATATAAAAAAAAAGCCAGGTGTACGGATGATTTCGTAACAACAACGCATCATAAGTGTCGAAATTCAGACTGAAATCGAAAAAGGTAATTCTGAATCGGGTTCCACGGTCGTTTGTGCAAGTATAAAAGACTAAAGCAACATTTTTCGTATTATTTGATTTCACTATTAAAACTTCAAGAAAAACGTATAATAGTGGAAGAAAATAATACGAAAGTGACAAAATATTGTTATTCTAGGTTAATGTCACATATTGTTTAGGTTTATCGTATAATAAGTAAAATTAAATCCACACTATTATAAACAATTATGTAATATTTAATTACCCGACGCGTTTCAAAGACAAAGAACTTCATGATCACGGGAGTTATTATAATATATAAATTTAATGTCTTTGTTTCATGAAGTTCTTTGTCTTCGAAACACGTCGGGTAATTTTATATTAAATAATTGTTTATACTAGAATGGTTTTAATTTTACTTATTATATGACAAAATATTGTTAAATACATTTAATGTAATAAGAAATATTTACCTAGTTAAATTATTCGAAGTTCAATGCTGTGTTGTTGAAATCCCTCACTTGCCTTTTCAGTTATTATACGAGCAGCCTTATTGATATTGCATTAAAATATGGAGTTCTAGAAAAAAAAAAGCAAAATATTTTAGATAAAGATCATTTCGCTTTTATTTCAAATTTAAAACATTGCAACAATACGCTATGTTTTATCTAAATTCCTTATTAAAAATTTGGGTGCGGCTGTGCCGGGGCACAGGACCATCGATTTAACGTTAAACGCTCAACTAAACAACACACACAGCCATCGTTTTGAGGAAATCAAGTTATATTCACACGGTGATCTCACATAATTACACGTTTAAGAGAACATCTTCACTCATATCTTTCAACCACTCTGTCTCGAGCGTTTTATTAAAATGAATTTATTATCATAAAATCAAAATAACAGTGGTTGAGTAAAGATTTTAATATTTCTGGTAGCAAATTATTAAAAAAAAAGTTAAACGGTTAATTTAAAAAATTTATACGGCGGTTTTGGCCTAAAAGTTCGAATATTTGACATATCAGTTAAATACTCTATTTTATTTTTATATGTTCCCCATTAAGTCCAATAGAGTATATTGCTTAAACCTCTATATGTTTTTACAAACATATTGTACGATACATTTTCTTCTACTCCTAATAATTCATTATTATATAATAAATAAGATAGAGACGAAAATAAAGATGCACCATCCCTATCTATGTATTTTACATAATCGGGAACTATTACATCATCAACACACATATTAATTCTACATTCATAATTCCGTAATAACACGAACTTTTTTGTAAACAACAGCGAAAAAACGTTTATTTCATCATTCGTCGATAATAACGCCATGCGCCAGCGATAAACATGGCTGCATTTCGATTAACATCGCACGATACACAAGAGTCGCCACGAAAAGTAGTTGGTGCTCAAAAAATAATAAAATTGTCAAATTTGTTTTTTTTAATTGATTGATTAAATTTTATTTAATATAACAAATATTTATGTAAATAATTAAAGCAAAAGGTAATAGCCAACAATTAAATTTGCTTTTTTTAATTGACTGATTAAATTATTTAATATAACAAATATTTATGTAAATAATTAAAACAAAAAGTATCCTATCTGTTAAGAGTTGGATTAAATTGCATGTACTTTCAAAATTTTACAAAAATCGGTTAAGTAAATTCCGAGTTTATCCTGCACAAACATAAAGACACGGGATTTTTATATATATAGATATATATAAATATATGCGGTGAAAAATAATAGCGTCACGCGATTTCGTTTCATGAGCAATGTTAAAGACGTTTCACGTCAAAAAAAAAAATGGAGAATATTTTTATTTATTTATTTATTTTTAATATTTCTTTTTTGAATCCTAAAGAGGAGCAGAAAGTGCATTTAAAAAATGAATAAACGAAAAGTAAAGTAATATCAGTAAAATCTTTACATATCCTCAAAACGTTGATTGGGTGCACTTTTTCCCCACTGAATCGACTCTGTGTCTGCTGATTTATACTACCGTGTTCTCCTATATTGGCGAGATTACGCGATTACTTCGCCAAAGTTTCATTATCGTTTTTGCACAATATTTATATAGTGTTGAAAAAACTGCACTGAATAAACATGATGTAATCCTGAGATCATTTGAAAATCTGGTGAAAAACAAGTAGATCCTAAACTGGTTAGATATGTGCATAAAAACTTGATGCAACATTAATTTCAATTAGAAACGATTTTAAACTTACAAGGGGACATGCAGGCAAACTTGCTAATCAGATCAGAATAGCTTATCGGACTAGAACGTTGTTCCTTTTACTTCGGTTTTTACTTTGATGTTACTTAATTTTTGGTCGAAAATGTAAGATGAAGAAATACATCCAAGTGTTTAGACGTCTATGAAGAAAGTAAGGATATCTGAGTCTGCCGGTAGGGACTAATCGCAGAATACGGATTTAGAGCTGCAACAAAAAATGTTGAAAAGGTCATAAATGAATTGAATTAAGTAAAAATTTAAATAAATTACAATCACTAATGGTGCAGCCGCACTAGGAGTTCCGTGTTTAAATATTATTTACGCGGATTAAGACAGGTAATATAGAAAATGAATTCACCGCTTTATATAATTTAAATATCGGCGCTAAAGTGAATAAATTAAAGCGTTTTTTGGAAAGTTGTTTTTTAATTTTCATTACCGACTTATTTTAACAGAGAACACTTTTTAACATGGAAACAGCGGGAAGGCGGGGAAGCGGAAAATACGATGGAGTCGAAAATTTACGACATGAAAGAAACGAAAACAAGAACAACAGCGAAAGAAAAAAGTAAAAGTTATATACGAGGTGAAATGAGGATGAGTTAAAGATTTAATAATAATAATAGACGGTGGGAAACCATCGGTAAATTCTGTCAATCATCAACGGCGGAAATATACGATGTGCAACTGAATTTAAGGGTAATCTCGAAAAAAAATACAATTAAAAGAGAGTACAAAAATCGAAAAAAAAACCCAATTAAGATTTCATAAAACAACCTCTAAGATTTAAATCGAATAGCGGTTATTTTTATATTGAAAAAACGGCGAACGTTAAAAACATATTGCCGTCACCGAATATTTATTACATCTCTTACACTCTGAAAATAAATTTAAATATTTTTCTTTCTTTTTCAAATCGTATCGACTTCAAAAGATAGAAACAAAAAAGGCGCACTAAAAAGTGAAAAATAATTACTCGATATAAAATAATTCCGAGTAATATAGCTCAAACAGGGAATATTACGATTATTTTTACACAATATTCGGTAGTTAAACTGAACGAATTTAAGTTTTGAATACCGTTTTATTTAACGTTTGTAGAGTACAATCGTAAGTCAAATATTGAAAATATCAGACAAGTATTTAATTAGTCATTGTTGCATAATTTGAATGCGATGCAGACTCGGAAGAAAATTAAAGTTGTTTTTAATAATATAATCATAATATTCTGGAGTACATACATAAATATATATATATATATATATATATATATATATATAAAACTCGGTAATTTTGCTTTAATTTCCGTCTCTTTCTCTTCCATACTTTGTATAAAATGATCAAAATTTACAACGTAATTCTTACTGGCATCAACACAAATAGAAAAACAAAACATAATCACAAAAATCCTATCCTAACATTTAACTTTCATTATTAAAATTAAGATATTGTTTCATTACATTTTTCGTTACATATTTCGTTACATAAAATTGTGACATTTTTTAAATAACAATAACAAAAATCCTATAAAATATAACAAACGTTACATAAAATTGGGACATTTTTTGGGAATTTTTCTGGGACATTTTTTTGGGACATTTTTTCGAATGGGGGGGGTAGCCTAAGAATTACGTTGTAATTAATATATATATATATATATGTGTGTGTGTGTGTGTATATATATTACCCTGATATATATTATCTTTTTTCAAATAATCAGTTTTTTTTTATTACATATAACGCATTGCTTTTAATTAACGTAAGTTTAATGATTTGCCAGTTTTTTTGAGTGACAATAACACGAGTAGATATCAACGCTAATACAGGGTGCGGCGGCATAACTTCCTAAAATGCGCCACTTTTTTTCTACTAAATTTTGTCAAAGAGAAATAATAAAGCAGAAAATCAAAATAACGGATACTCTAGATCCCCCATTGGGGCAATATGTATGCTTCTTCCCTTCTCGCAGTTTTATTTCGATTTTCTGCTTTATTATTTATCTTTAATAAAATTTAGTAGAAAAAAAGTGGCTCATTTTAGGAAGTTATGCTGCCGCACCTTGTATATCCGTCGGTTGTAAGGTTGGGCGTCATTGGAGTTTCAGATTCGTTTTATTTTTTCGAATTTCCAACTTACACTGATAATATTTTAAATCATCGCGTTCACTATCCCCCGGTTAATTTGAAAATTTTTGACGTTCTTACCTTTTTCCTATATTCTAATGGAGCTCGATTAAATCAACTCTCCAACTGTTATAGAATAGGCTGGAACTTGTTTAATATTTCGATGAATAATTTTTGTTTGGCTACATTAAATTAAAATTTCTCTGGCCTTTATTTCAATGACACTTCTCGGTCGGTACTCATAACTGGCCGCCAATCAGAAGCGCGTTCAAAAAATGCAGTTTACCGATATTTAAAGACCGGTTTTTTCCCGTAATTCTGTGTGTTTTGTTGTTGTTTTTTTTTTTGTTTTTTTTTTCAATAATGAATGAAGTATCCCTAACACCGACGGGAAAAAAATTGTCACACCTGGCTTTTTCGAAAGAAGTGAATATGTATAAACGATGAAAATTTAAAAGTTACTTTTATATGCGGTAATGCCAAAGGATCGGGTTTTCAAATTCATTTTTTTTTTCATTCGAATCTACACATTTCTAATGTAAACTTACATTGATAGTACTTTATCCTGGTTACATTAAAAAATTACTTTTAAACGATCTACGTTTCTGCGGTAGATAACATTGATATAAAATTTTTTAACTGACAATGGCGTTTGTTACACTAATAAAAATTTCTCTGTAGAGAATCCTTTTTTTGTTTTTTTTTTGTAAATCGTATATTTTATTAACTAACCCATATACGCTCATCGGAAAATTTCGCGTGAATAAACAATCATTGAAATTGGTGACTAAATATCCAAAAGTTATGCGTGAACAAACAAGAAGTAACAATTAAAAAACATACGCGATGATTTTATTCTTTTGAAGTCGGTTCGAAATTAGTATACTTCACCGCTAACGTTTACGGCAAAAATATATTGCATCGGAACAACTAATACAAGAACACAAAGCCAGAGCTACCCCGAAGCGTAGTCGGTTAGACAGTGGTGTTTCGTTCGAGCAGGACCTGGTTCAAATCTCGCTGCTGCACATTGAAAATACAGAAAAATTTCCAAAAAAAAAAAATAAATAAATAAAAATAAAATAAAACAAAAACCAAAAAAAAAAACATACAAAAATTACGCACCCCTTATAATTTCAATAAATAGAGATAGACGCTTGCGCGAGCCCGACGTCTGTCGTCAACTGACGGATTTAACGCATCCCTTTTCCTTTTTCTTTTTTTTGCTGCAATTTGCACTAATTATCGCGGGTGATGATGCAGTATGGGAGCAGGGTCAATTGTTAGTGGCCATTAAAGTCGAGCTGTGCTACACGACGATGGTGTCATCGCCATATACCGGGTTCTCCTCTGCCGAGAATAACTTGTTTCAGACTTTTGTTTATAAGCACCGTCCTGCCGCCGGTGTGGTCCGGTTCACGACAATCCAGTCCGGTTTTAATTGTGGAACGTGCTTCCGCGTCACTATTGTGTTCCGGTCTGTCGCCGAAGTGGATCGGTCTTGTTTGATAAATTTGACCATCAGACGCCGCGGCTATCCTCTCAGACATACGTCTGAAACCAGTTTGCCTGATTCACATTGTTTTTATCGCACCTTCCGAATTTCCGCCGCGATGAGGCATCAAGCCGGCACAACTTCCGAAGACCTGTTTAATCTTTTGACGCTTACGGTCCTCCCGATGGAAGTCGTCCATTGTTTGTACAGTGTCGCCGCTGTCGTTCGGCATTATTTCACCCTGCGAATAGCGCGCGCGCGCTATTCGATTGTTGAACAAGTTCACTCTTCTGCAGTTTCCGTAGCGTTTGTGGCCTCCGGAGGTCTGTGCAGTATCGGCCGCTGCACACTCTAATCTGCATGTGTCATAATGTAAACACAGAACCGGTTACTTTGTATCGGCGGTCGACAAAGGTGTAGTTAGCGCGTAATTAAGAAGTGGCGGTGTTTAGGAGTCGCGCCGGTCGGTAATTAATATTGTAAAATATCGTGTTTTCTCTTGTAGCGACATCTAGGAAATCTCACACTCCGTCACGTGTCATCGGTCGCGCGCATCCACCAGAGTCCTGCACATCGGCTTGTTCCGTTCTCCTTGCGTACTATCGGCCTAGGCAGGCCAAGTGAGCTCGTGGCTAAATGCATCGTTAAATCCGGTTTAATCAGTGTGGCGTACCGCGCGGTCCTACCCGAGCTAATTAATACACACGGAAGACCGGTTCGTCCTCGATATTAATAATTATTCTCCGGTCAATTAAAGAAATACCGCATCACCCGTGTTCGCCGTTCGTCCTGCACAGATCGTATGATAATAACGACCCTTATTTGTATTGCGTAATATACTCAATTATGAAATTCCCCCCGATTGTGTGTCTCTTCGCCTTTTGTTAATTGCTTAACTATGACGATTTTTATATTAGTTTTAGTGTTTCTTGTTTACTACTTGATTTTTTTTTCTTCTATTTTTAAACAATATCCAGAGCGAATCGCCGCGGGATAATAGTAATAATAATATTAAATAGCAAAAGACTTGGTCTTTCTGAAAACCTGTGTTTAATATAAAAGAAGAACAAAAGCAGAAAGAAAAAAAAAATCGTTAAAGAACATTATTATACATTAATCGATTAATCATCGAGTTTTTCATTATTTTCGGCGGTGAATTCGAAACGTTGGAATGTGCGTATAAATAATAATCGCTGATAAGACAAGAGACCAATGTAAATAGTATATTTAGCTTTAATCTGAGCTACTCCGACTATTTACACCGATAAAAATAATTAACGTGAGAGCAGGGAGGTGCCAATTTTTTTCATATCGGTATTTTCCCAAAAAAAAATAAAACAGAAAAGTACAATTTAAACTAAATTATCCGCTCTATATGGATGATATAAAACTGTATATATCTTCCATGCAGGTGGAATTTTACTGTTATGAACAACGGAAACATTCAGCGGAGATATTGGAATGGAATTTGGATTAAATAAATGTAAAATTGTGCATATATAATACAAAGAGGAAAATGCTCGAATGGTTTAAAAAGTGAGATATACTTAACGATAGAATACTCCATACCTTAAACCGAAAGGAAACATATAAATACCTAGGAATTCAACAAAACACAAAAATAGATCGTACAAGTATAAAATATCAGCCGAAAAATAAATTCAAAATGAGATTAAAAGCAATTTTTAGATACCATCCGTTCATTAAAAAAATATGTTCAAAGCTACAAAACACACACGCAGAACCGATATTGTCATATTCATTCGGAATAATCAAATGGTCACGCACAAAGCTGGAAGAACTTTTAATGGGTCAATCCGATCAGAAATCACCAAATACAGCTTTTTACACCCTAATTCATGTATCGAAAGAATAAGTCTTGCCATGAAAACAAGGAGGGCCTCCTAGATAAATCATCTCTCCACCAAAGTCAAATAGGACTTGGAAAATATTTCCATTCAAATGAGCACCCGTTATACATAGAACGATAATAAAGGCAGAACACTGTCAAAAAAACAAGAGCTACAGAGTAGAAATATCATTAATGAGAAAAAAGAAAAATGGTCCGGTAAAAATGGGAGACATATTAATATAATGAACAGCAAAAATACCAGATTTAACATATAACTGATTAAAAAAAAGGCGAATTATTTCTCGAAACTAAAGGTTTCTTATTAGGTATTCAAGGTGAAGTGATATCAATGAAAAATTACAATTACAACCAATAATTTGTATCAAGCCCCTCGAAACGATTGAACATATTACAAGAGGATGTAAATTACTCGCAGGAACAGAATACATAGAAAGGCATAACAACATGGTGAAAATAATACATCAAGAAATAGCACACAAATGTAGAATAATAAAAAACAAGAAAGCATCAGTGTATAAACCAGAATCAGTGCTAGAAAATGATACTGTAAAATTATACTGGGATAGAAATATTCTTACAGATCATAAAATAAACGCTAATAGACCCGATAAATTCACAAACCATCAAAGAATACATTTTTAATAGACATATCTGTCCCTAATCACAGTAGTATTAGCCAGAAATATGAAGAAAAAATAAGTAAATACAGCAGCTTAGCTACTGAAATAAAAAAAAATATGAAAACAAAAGAATGTCATAGTAATACCACTTATAATGTCAGTAACCGGAATTACACCAAACACATTAATAATGGAAGGTTTTAAAACATTACAGATTCCAGGATATTTGTACATAGTAACACGCAAAAAGCACCTATATTAAGTATAACATAGTGCGGAAGTTTTTAAACCATTAAAATATAATAAAATAATTGTTACTTGATGTAATCCGTGTCACAAATTATAGTAACTGGGACATAGTAAACCCGAGAAAATAATGAATAATAATAATAATAATAATATGGTAGATTATACGTAACAAGGAAGGAAGGAGGACGTACTCTAAATACAACAAACAGTCGAAGAAGAAAAAAGAGATCATTGACGGAATACTTAAGAAAAAACTTTGAACAAAAAATTTAAAGAAGGCATATAAAATATTAGAGATCTAAAGTTTAAAGAAATTAAATACGTGTATAAAGCAAAAATCACACACAAGAGAAAAGGTGGCAAAATAAAGTGCTGCATTGTTATCAGAAAGATACAGTGTAAAACTAACATGATCGACACACGGTAATGACTAAAGAATGGAACCTTGAAAAAGGAGACAGGACTCATAATGGCAGCCCAAGAATAGACCCTTCGCACAAATGCGCCGTAAAAGCAAAGATCGATAAAAGCCAAGATGACGATGGTATAAAGAAGCCGTAGAAAAAGTAGAACATACGGTACACTGTTGTGTAAGAAGATTACACAAACTGAGTACTTACAGGAACATTATAGAATGCCCACAATGATTCATTGGAGGCTGCGTGAAAAGTACAGATTCCTGTCAAGTAAATGAATGGCGAGAGCATAAGCCGGAAGAAATATTATTACTGCGGGATTATCGGATCCAGACTGACAAACATCTAGAACATTATTGTAGACGAGAAAAAGGGTATATTTAATGGTCATATCAAATCCCGAAGATAGTAGAATAGGAGATAAAAAGAAACAAACTACTACGATATAAGAAGCTCCAAATAGAAAAGGTTATAGAAAAAGAAAGTGGCTATGTTCCGATAGTGACTGGTGCCCTTGGAGAAACTGCACCGAGGATCTGAGGAAACAATCGGATATAATAAGATTGAATACAGTGACAATAGCGCAGCTTCAAAAATCAACTCTATTAGGAACAGTCTACATATTGCGCAGATACCTCTGCAACTCATAGATTCTCGGATGTGATTTGATCCTCAAAGACGATCGTTCCGGCCATAAAATAACAAAGCTGCTAGGAAATAACAATAGTAATAGTGATAATAACAATGATAATAATAATAAATAAAAATATTTCACTAAAAATTAATCGCGTTAATTTTTCATTTAAACTACATTTGATAACTGAAATTCAGTACAATCCGTTTAGCTCTTATGCTCTTTTTTTTTTTAAATTAGGATTTCACATCTATTATTATTATTATTATCAGTCGTTTCACTCGATTCCAAGCGTCCGGACTCCCTACTAGTACAATCTATAGATGTACAGTTCGTGAAAATTGTTACATGCAATATTAGTGTACACGCGCGACTACATTCGGAACTAATATATTAATATTGTTTGATTTATCGGGATATAGAAATGCAGTCCTATTTATGTCTGCCGTGTACTAACTAGCGCATATATGTATGACGATGTAACGCTATGGCTTGCTATATTAGCGATTATTTTTAATTTAATTTATCCTAATGATTTCAGTCGCCTCCCGGGATCGAACTCGAACTTCCGTAACGGAAGTCAAACGTTCTAGCAACTAATATATATACTACTTGAAAAATGCGATGTTTCGAACGGATCACTGTTATTAGAAAAAGGTGCGTTTAGAGCGGACAATCGGACCCGACCGTTTTTATTATTACCCACTAAGGCTCGCGCGGTTTTGCAAAGCGCTTCGTAAAAAAATACTCGTCACCTTGAAACTGAACATGATCTTATCTCTTCAATCAGTTAATTTTACTAATCGATCGTGTTTTTTTTTTTTTTTTTTTCGAAATTTAGCTAGGTATTAAAAACGCGCGATAAATCGACAATGAATTCTTCAAAGTACTTTTTTGTCAATATCTTTAAAATACACACTTTGGCTGAATGAGATTATGTTGTAGAACACCGACGAGGATAGCAATCGTTCTAACACTTTTTTTTGTCCGTTAATTAATGAATTAAAATGCGGTAGAAATGACGGAAGTTTATTAGAGGAGCGAAAAAGAAATACGCTGAAAAGAGAATTGAAAAATCTTAACGTGGTTGCATACATCTATCAGAAGGTCTCGCTCGATGGATAATCAGGGGCCGGGGTGTTTTCATTGAAGCTGGTGAAAGGAACCGTTTTTTTTTTTTTTTTTTTTCGCTAGACTGCTGAGAAATGAAAATGAACTAGACCGCCAGTGTAAGCCTTTTTTCACATCGAATCAGTTACCACGACGCGCCAGTCAAGTCAAATTAAATGTTCATCAGAGTCAATTCCACGTTGGATCAGTCTCGATTTTTGGTCAATGTCTGTTGCGCTCGTATTTTATGTATAATTTTGTGTTTTCGTTTTTTGCAATCACATTTTTTTTGAAACGAAAAAGAAAAATTTACAATTCGGCTTTGGATAGTTTAAAATTTTTTTCACTACTAGAAACGGTTGCAAGAAAGGGGGAAAAAAGTAAACCGTAGTTTATTAACAATATTAAAATTTTTTGCATACTTCAATTTTGAATTTTCTGTAGTTATTACAAATTCCTTCAATTAATTTTTATTTCCAAAATTTTTTCTGTGTCAATTCACAAATCACAGCAATTGTCACATCAGCGCAGGTGGATTATTCACGTAATCAGCGGAAATCGCGTATTTTTTCAGATTACGTCACACTATCGAGAAATTTCGTAATTTGTTTCTTTTTTTTTTTTGTCATAAAAAAAAAAGAAAAAAGTCTTAAATATATAGTTTACGAAAAGATTTAACCAAAAAAAAAAAAAAAAAAAGTCAGCATAAAAATCTTCTTCATCGCTTTGTTCGCGTGATCTTTTTATTCCTGGTTTCGCATTTTTCCGGAATCGGTTCATTGTAATTTTTAATAAACGATATTAATCGAATACGGGAACATTTTAACAGAGAGAAAATTAAAATTTAACATTAGTTTTATATAAATATCGATATCGAATTTGGTTTAATCGTTCGAAATCTTCAACATCATGTTGAAGTCCTACCCGATATAATTTGTCTAAACAAATATTCTATTTTCAAACGTTGTTGATTTAGCGGGAAATGGCCTTAAATTTTATATAGTTAAGCGCGATGCAGATAAAATTTTCAAAGTGTCCTTCGGAAAGATGTCAACATTGGTATTAGGGGATCAATGGCAGGGTAATCAATAATATCAGATATGCCGATGATACAGTGTCTTAATTTCAGATTCTATAAAGACCTTCGAAAAATTATTAGAGAAAATTAATATTTCTGGGAAACAATACGGACTAACAATAAACGAAAAGAAAACGAAATGGATGTTTATAAGTAAAACAAATATAATACTTATGGAAAACGTAAATGGAAAAGAAGTGGAACGTGTTGAAAGATTCATGTATCTAGGCTGTCACATAACAGAGAGCTTAGATTCTGATTTTGAGGTAAAACAAAGATGTGCTTACGCAAAAACAGCATTTACAAATATGAAGAACCTGCTAATGACACTCTGAACTTGTCATTCAGGCGAAATATGATCAAATGTTATATCTATTCAATTCTACTTTATGGGATAGAGGCAGCAACCCTTAACAAAAAGCAACTGGATAGGTATGCAGCACTAGAAATGTGGACACTTAGAAGAATGTTGAAAATACCTTGGATAGCAAAGATGACCAACGAAGAAGTACCGAAACGAGCCAATACTGAAAGGGCCCCTTATGTAAAATAATTAAACGACGCGAAATTGAATTTTTTTTCGGCATATAATTAGAGGGAAAAGAAAATATGTCATCTTACGTTTGGTCATAGAAGGGAAAATTCAAGGTAAAAGAGGGCCAGGAAGAAGAAAAACGGAATGGTTGGACAATATTAAGGACTGGACTGGACTCAAGAATCTCAATGAACTAATTAGAAAAGCGGAGAAGAAAACGCTGTATTGATGGTGATCGTCAACGCTCAGGGACTGAGTATGATGACACTACTCTTAAGAAGAAGAAGAAGCATACTTAAAATTCACTCCAACTGGAAAGACTTTTTCGATATTCCTAGGAATCGGGATCTCCTTAACTTAATCGGATCAGTTCGCTGTTTTTGCTAAAACTAAAAACAGCGAAAATCTTAGCGGAACTGCGTGCCGATTCCGTCGATAGTATTTACATATTTGATCGTTGGCTCAGCAGCGTAATCGTTATTTTCATTTAGCGGCTGCCGGATCATTTGTTTTTGTAAAACCGGTTTCCGTGCGTAACGTATATATTGTGTGCTCGGCTTCGGACAAGCCCGGATACGTGCGTTTGACCGATGCCACCGGTGACGAATGTGATTGATCGGGACTGTCAAATCGCATTAGCATATTATCGGTCGGTCCATCTATTATTTCATTTATTTTTTCCTAAATATTATCATTATTATTATCATTACTATTATTATTATTATTATTATTATTATTATTATTATTAGCCTCTAATGCGCTCCTCTTACTAGAAGATCCTATGCTAAATAGAATGCGTTCGTTTTGTGCCTCTGTGTATTATGTTGTATTATGTTGTATTATGTTGTATTATGTTGTATTATGTTAATTTCGGCTTAGAAGAAAAAACCGTTAGCCAAAAATGTCCGTTTGATGCTTGATATATAATCTGGTTTCTTGATTTCTCTTAAGCATCCTATTCGCGCGTGCATTCTCGTATTTTTATCAATTCTTTTCGCTCCGCGGCACCATTAACGTTGGATTTCTTTAGCTTGGCTATTTTTAGTGTTGACCGCGAGAGCCAGTGTGAACATGTGTGTGTGTGCGCGCGCGCGCGCGAACGTCATCACTTAAAAATAAAAATGAACATGAAAAAGTTCAACGGAATCAGCAACCGACTATTTATCCTTTGCAGCGTGCTCTGTCTGTACGCATTTCGATAGAGCACCCATAGATAGGTCTCTTCGTCTTTTTGGTAGTCGAATAAATTTGCATTAAATATATGCGACGAACGAAAACTTGTTCCCACGATGGACATTCCCGATTCCCACTCGGCCAACAGGAATGCGACACGACGCTCTTTACCGATAGGGATTTTTATCTAGCCTGGTCACTTGTCACGGCCATTGTAGGGGTCGACTCTGATCGGAAGGATTTAGTCGCCCCAACCCTTTATCGTTACGCCAGGGGAGAATACAGCCTGATTAATCTCGTTTCCTATAACGAGCTTAACCAGTTACATTTATTTTTCCACCATGTACGTGTACACTACCCGCGCCCGGTCTGCACGATTTACTTTTAAAAATCCGATCGGCTGACCCGACAACGTGCAATGTAACAAGTGTGAATAAAAACGGAAAAACGAGATTCCCAAAACTGGCCTGCCACCACCGTGCCTCTGTATCACTGTTAACTTTTATTTATTTAGTTCTTTGAACGGAGGTTGTTCAAAAAAGGCCGTTACCGAAGTAACGCGATGAAAGAGAGAAAATAATGTTTGCGTGTGTCGACGCTTGTTCGTTAGTCGCGCGATGATGCTATTATATTCCGTCGAATGACCGTTAACTAAAGATCCATTAACGGCAACTTGAAAGCGAATTCGCATAGCGTCCACATCTTAAACTATAAAAGATTTCCCTCTTTTTTAATGTCTGATTTTCCAGCGAGCATCTTCGGAATTTTCGATTTCCCGGTAAAAATCAAAAATTTACAATTTTTCAACAATTACTTTTGTTGCTTTTTTTTTTAATTCTGTTTTCGTCCCTTCTTGTCCGTCCGGGGCGCGCACGTTCCTCGATCACTAAACGTTGTCAAAAGTAACGTTTCTCCAAATGTGTATTATTGGCACGTTTAATCTTGCTCCGTTCATTATTTGGTTGTTCGTAATTTTTTAGACCAACATCAAAAAATCAAATTAAATCAAATCAAATTTTATTATTTAAAAGAAGAAATATTAATTTTACGTACAAAATAAACTTGTTTATGCGCAAATATGTGCGAGCAACAGGATAGGCACGTATAATATATAGACAAGAGTTCCTGTCTAAAACCAGACGATAATTTTATTATTGAAATTTCAAAGACACAATTGGCACATGCTTACATGGGCACTATGAAGTTAAACTTCCATTCTTATGCAAAAACGTATAGACGTTGTTTACATTTTCTTAGCACATATACATAAGCCAACTTGATGTCAATTTACAAGCCAGAGCATGTAGAGGACAGTTTTGGAAGGCAACAGAACTGGCCCATGCTTACAAACGATCTTACGAATTATATATTATACATACATTTAAACATAGCCAGGTGCTTTTAACAAATATATGCTAATGTATGCACATGGGCCAACTAGAGCTAATTTCCGCTGAAGAATAAAATATAAATACGACACGAAAAAAACTAAAATGTTTGAAAGGCGTTACGGAAAGGTAATAATTTTTCTGCGGAATTATTTTTTAATTTCCATTCTTTTCTGCGTACTGAGAACCATTACTGCAGCCCCATGGCACGTTTCAAATTATACACCCTCCATAACGACTTAAACGTGTCATGTTTGTGGAGGAGAATGAGATCAAAAGAAGACAAGCAAATAAACATGTCGCCGCCCGACTTAGCATTCATACGAATCCACTTGCTACTAGCAATTTGCTGGATAACTCCGGTGTGAAATACGCAGACTGTGGCGAAATTTTGGACCTTGTCCAGCTATTATAAAGTTCAGAGGGAGTACTATTGAGTACTCTATCTCTCCACAAAACATTCTTTATCGCATTAAATTAATCGCTTAATAACCACTAAAGTTGATCTCAGTTGTGATGAAATAATAATTTAAAAAAAAAAAAAAAAAAAGATCCTATTTTTAATTGAAGTTCTGTTTCAATGTCGGTCTGATGATTTTCCGATTCATCTCATTCATCTGCGCAACCGTAATTAATTAGATGCGCGCCTGTCTCGGTGCGTATGTGGCTATATTTAGGTTCGAGTGTATGTGTAGGCATGTGTGTGTGTGTGTCCTATGTGCGTAGTTGCGTCATTACTGCTGGCTGGTTTTAAGATTGATCGGATTTAAAATGGAAATAAGTCCGTTTTAATTGTTTTTTTACTTTTTTCTCTGAGTTAATTTCCATCATACCTGGATAATTAAATCGGATCGTATTATTATTATTATTATTATTATTATTATTATTATTATTATTGCTATCGTCGTCATCATTGCGTCATCGTCGTTATCATCATCATCATCATCATCATCATTATTATTATTCCCGTATTTTATAATTTTCTTTGTAATAATTTGCTCAAAAAAAAAAAAAAAAAAAAAATTATATTCCTTTTTCTCGCGACGATAGAATAGTAGTGGGCACAAAAGGAAACTCATTAAAAACTAACTCACGATAAAAAAAAATTGGTTGAGGGATTTTGATATTTTTCTAACTTTAAATTTCAAAAAAATAGTGGGTCGCCATTTATCATTTTTTATTCAGAAACTTTTTTTTCTTCTTTTTCAGTTTCCTTCGGTCAGATACGCTATTTTGGCCTTCTTTTTTACAACCATTTTAAGCTTCTTGTTATAATGTTATCCACATTTTTAGCACTTAAAAATCTAGGTTAATACTGTGTCTGTAATATTCTGTTACGGGCGTATATATTTAATAAACTAATGAAAGTATGCCAGATCTATACAAAAAAAAAAAAAAAAAAATGAAAAATGAAAAATAAATGAAAAATTTGTTATTTATTGTTTGATATAGATTTTTATGACATTTAAACTTCGCAACATTTACGATGTAAATATAAGAAAATGTAAAATACTATAAATCAAAAAGTAGAAAAAAAAAAAAAAAAAAATTCCATTACCAAGCTACTAGTGTGTACACAAGTGTCATCACGTAAATAAATAAAACATATTGAGTTTTTTAAATGAGTTCTCACCGGTTTTTTGTAAATGTAAGTCCTTTATTTAAATAAAATATAAGTTGTAGGTGAAATGTAAGTGAAGTAAAAGAGACTTTCGAAAGTTTATTATAATTTTAGAAACTGAAAATGCCGACTAGTTTTTCTGACGACTTGATCCATAATTATGGCGATAAGTATAATCACTTTATTTTAATATATTCATCGCTATGATTGAAGTTATCCGAAATTAATTAGCATTTGTAATTGTAAACATATTTGTTTAATTAATAATATTTCCTCCGCGTTCCTTTTTCTTTTCTGGCTAAATTTTCGGAAATATATAAAAATTATATTTCACTAATTTGTTCACATTTATAATTTGTTCTTGTAGATTTTTAGTTTACCTTATATATATGTTCAGAGTATTATCTCGATCGTTATACAATTATTGCCGAGACTCTAATTGAAGTATGAATGTTGTTTAAATATCCTCTTTGGCAGACGGCGTAGCCAGCCGGTTAGGTAAGATAAGTTCTCATCGTTTTTTTGTAAATATAAATATGCTTTATTTCAAATAAAATATAAATTGTAGGTAAATTATAAGTGAAATAAATGAGACTTTTAAAAGTTTATTACAATTTCAGAAATAATTTCAAATAATTCGAAAATTTTAATTAAAACTTAATTTTCTTAGATTATCGTAAATTTTTTAATTATTATTTTGTTGACCAAATCGTATAGGTCCTCGAAGATGATCTTTCGATGGACACTACTCATTAATTACAAGACCATCGAGACTATTTTCTATAATTGTACTTCTTAGCCGGGTTTTAAACTGCCTCAGACTACTGAATGATCTGTCTACAATACACATGTTGCGCACGGTAGAGCGACCATTTCCGGAAGAAAAGTATTTCCTGTCTTTTATCACTTCGACGATACGCGAAACTTATTGTTAGTTTAGTTCCTGTCCTGCCGCATTTCCCCCCCCCCCCAATTTCGTTTTTCATGTTCGGCAAATCGTAAAGATCTGGGAAGGATGCACAAGCTTTCTTAAGATTTTCCATGGACATGGCCCCCGCATTTGTAGCGGGTGTAATTTAGACAACGCGAGAGATGTACTGCTTTCCTCCGCAAACCACTCCTGAAGATAAGTAATTAATCGAGTCTAAGTATAGTATAATCAAAAACCTCTTCCAAAACTCCAGCGCGGGCTTCCTACCGGCTGATTGTTTGCGTACCGTTTTCTCCCAACAATACGCGGCATTGATGTCATGTCCTCTTCGAGCCTGAGCTCTTTCACAATAGCCGGGGCATCTCTTAGCAAATTCAAAATGCGTTTAATCTGCTATGCCGGCTTGACAATATCCAATGTTGCAGATTCGAGAACATTTACCACCGGTTCTATCATAGCTCATTAATACAAGGCACAAAATAATGAAACTCTGCAAACGGGGCGGTATGGAACTGAATGCTTTATTATAGATCATGCTGTTTCTCTCATTCGTTAAGGTTTCTACGGTCTCCGTTATAGTGCAAAACTTATCCATAAAAACTCTGATGGTTTTGCGTTTTTTGCTCCATCTAAGTTTTTTTTATGTGGGCGTGAGAGAATACGCTAGGATTAGAAATATCAACCTACACACGTATAGACTGAATTAAAATTAATACAATGGATTAAAATTTGACACGAGGGGAACGAATAAAGAAGGCTAAAACAGGAACAACAAGACAAGGAAAGGAACAACAAAACATAAAATATGAAGTAGCTTCATCTGTTTTCCATTTTTCTATTGTTTTCGCTCTGCTCACTGTATGCTTCATACGACTGCGATTATGGTGCGATCATGTTTTTTTTTTGAATGTTCTCTCCTTCCGCAGAAACCTTCTCTTCCGAACACGAACTTCTTACGACCTTAAATTTCCTATCCCTTATTCTACTTCATACATACTTTCTCTTCTTTCACCAGATGTTGTTCCAGCTTTAGTGGAGTTTATTTCTCCTTTTCACATTATATATGTTAAAATTTAAACTCTCTGCTTCTTCTTAATTTTTGCATGCTGTGCCCTTAAATCCTCGAAAAATTAAGATGATCCAAAAGCTTAACACTTTAATAATTCCCTTATTCAAGTCGGATCTTTGTAATTCCATTTACCTGTATTCTATGGATTGTAACCGGAACTCAAAAATTTAATTTGGCAGTGTTTATACGGTGTTTCACGCGTCATTAATCTAGACGGTTTCCATCAATTATCGTAATTGATTTGATGAAATTAAAAGATTAAGAAGTAGGCATTAAAATCAGGTTCGTAATTTTGACGAAAATAGGTACAATAATAGTTTGCAATTTTACAAATATTTTAGGTTGCTTTTGTTAAAAATTACTAACGCTTTCCTTTTGTTAAACGTGCAAAGTAAATCGGAGGTAGAAACGTATTTAAATTCTAAAACCTGCTCTGTGAAAATCGAGGAGAGTTTTTGGTTTACCAAGAATTTTAAAAATCTCGGAAGGTAGGTTATTTGGTTCCTATTTACCGAACGTTAGAAATAAAAAGTTCGATCATTTCACACTTTTATACTTATTTTGAACGAGTTATCGCGCCTTCAGAAGTTTTCCAGCTGCCTCGGCATATATGTTTTTAGAAAAATAATTTACGGTAGACGCCATATTATATAAAAATTCTTTTCAACGTTTCGGACAGCATACACTGACCATCATCAGAAGCGGAAGAATTTTCCTATAACATGCTGTCTACCGTAAATTATTTTTCTAATCTTATCCACCATGGAAGTCTCAGATATATGTTTTCTGCACATCAGTTATAAGTTGGTTCTATTTTATCCAAGTTTAATTCGTGATATTTATAATTAGTTTTTTGAACGCGTATGATGTGTATATATATATATATACAGATATATATATACAAATATATATATATACAGATATATATATATATATATACAAATATATATATATATATACAGATATATATATATATATATACAAATATATATATATATACAGATATATATAGGTAAAGACAAAACTGTTCAGTACCTTTTTTTCCTTTATTTATTAACCGATTTTATTTTTAATTTTTTTGCTTAATTGACGATCTTTAGTGTTATCAGTAAAAACATTTTGGAAATAGTTATTTATTTTCTTATTTAAATAAAAAATGAAAAAATAAATCGCTATAGACAATAAATCTGTTCTTATTATAATGTTTTAATTTTTCTTAATAATCATCATTAATTGCTTTTTTACAGTGTACAAAATGTTAAGGTGTCATTTAATATTAATGAATGAGGGTTTTTAAATTGTGCTTTACTGTTATTTTATCGAATTGTACTGTAAGTACATAGAAAAATGTATGTTCTCAGATACACAATGAACGAATATGTATAAGAGTAGAAAACATTTTTTTGGAAATGTGCAAATTCATATATGTTTCCCTTAAATTTTTAATAACAATTATGGTCGAATTTCAACCAATGGGCGAACACTATTTTATATAAATACACACATATATATTAATTACAACGTAATTCTTAGGCTACCCCCCATTCGAAAAAATGTCCCAATTTTATGTAACGTTTGTTATATTTTATAGGATTTTTGTTATTGTTATTTAAAAAATGACACAATTTTATGTAACGAAAAATGTAATGAAACAATATCTTAATTTTATATAATGAAAGTTAAATGTTAGGATAGGATTTTTGTGATTATGTTTTGTTTTTCTTTTTGTGTTGATGCCAGTAAGAATTACGTTGTAAATTATGATCATTTTATACAAAGTATAGAAGAGAAAGAGACAGAAATGAAAGCAAGAGGGGTCAAGGGGCACATCCAATTACGAAGCCAAAATGGCCGAGTTTATATACATATATTTATATATATATATATATATATATTGATATAGGCAAAGAACCGGCTACCCTAACTCGTAAAATCCTGCTGACTAATATTTATCATAATTTTTTGTCATTCTTCTCTAACTACTTTCTCTTTTACATAGATATTAAAACTGCGGAGTGGATCAATCGCTGAAATAGACGTTTCTCTACGGATTATTTATTTAAAAGTACGAACAGAATCCAGCTGCTATAGAAATCTTAAATTCTTGTGCCAAAAAACGATTAAATAATACAAAAAAAAAAAAAAAAAAGAAAAAGAAAAAAAAATTAAAAATCAACTCGATAGATATATTAACAATTCCGAAATAATAATCTAACACATTGTAGAAAAAAATTGCCGATAATGGTGATAAGAATGTGAAAATATTATAGATAAGAGATGCCTCTGGCCAAATGATAAAGGGGTGGCTATAGATAAATTCTTTTCTGTTCAGTCAACTACTGTGACGTAGTTTAGGCAATAATGTTCCGTTCTGGTAGAATATTCCACAGCCGCACATTGTAACTTTCAAAAATTTCATTTGTGTGATGGTGTTAATGTCCATAGTTGATGCATTCAAAAAAAAAAAAAAAAAAAAAATGATCGTGCACTGAATTTGTGGCTCCAGCACAGATACAGAAAGAGGATTACCGAAAAAATGTGGGAAGAGTTTTTTTCGCGATTCCATTTTATTTTTCTTGGACACCACTTGACTTAAGAATGAACAATTTCGTAATTCCGAAATTAAACTGTCTTAACGAAAGTTCCGGTAGCGCGAAATGTTTAAAGTTGTTACTGAAATTCGTTAAACGGTTTTTTTAATGTTGTTTTTATTTTGTTTTGTTTTTTTTAGATACTTTAAAAATGAAGCAACTTTTAAGAACTCTGTTATTTCAAATCTGTTCAAGCGTGCGGAAGATGTCGGCGGATGAGAACAACGACGGAGAATGGCAATAACAGTTAAAGAGATAACGGAAAATTTCAATTACGCAATAGCGATACGGCCGTTTATGATTTAAATGAAGAATTTTCTCGTACAGCCAGGTGTAAATAATTTTCCGAACCGAGTTAGGTAACATTAATAAAATACACACAATAACATTAACATTATAAAGAAGTTGTCTGTGTCTATCGCTGGACATGCTCGCATTAGATATCCGTCTTTATCTGCATCGCGATGAATACAATTAATGCAAAACGTATCTATTTTTGTATACATGCGCATGTGTTTTCCTCATAGTAGAACCAGTTCGGAAGAGGGCATAGTGACCGTTACATTTTTGTTAATACATGGTGTGTGGTCAAGCGGATCGCATTGTCAAAGTGGAGTTGGATGAAGTGGCGAAGAATACCGAAACATATTTTCTGAATATATAATAGGTAGGGGTGGGTTCGCCGAATTCTATTCCTTAATAAGAGCATTTAAGACATAGCCGCAGATACCCGGTTTCGTAGCCATCTAATAAGGTAGACCAACTCTGATAAATGTACTTAAGACATTCGGTTTCAGAGAAAACTTCCTAATCGTTCGCGAAATCTACATATTTCTACTTTGTTTCGAACAGTTTCCTTCTAAATAATGTCTGTGCGGACGGTGGAACTTGTTTCTGTAGTGAGTTGGTATTAAATTTAAAATCCTAATATTATCGAATCTCTCGAAATCTGAGCTATTTTTTTCTTTTTCAATCGATAGCTTCCGGATTGTAATTGAAAATTTACATAAAAAAGCGTTTATTGTAAAACTTTTTCAAATACAATATAACGAATTACTTTACTATAGCGCCTATATAATAATTATGAAAGAATGTATTTTATTATAAACGATTATTTTATAAAATAGAGAGAAATTGTCACGAACTCCAATCGTTTTAATTGGATCGTGTTAGTAGTTAACTTTCTGGAACATTTGAAACATTTGAAACATTTTAATACAAAATATTTTGCAAACGGTCTGGAGAAGTTTCGGGCAGGCTAGATAGAATGTCGCGTAATATCCATTCAATAATGGAATACCAGTTTTTTTAGATAGATTAATATTTCAGGGTCATTTATTAATACTGTGTCAAGGCATCTCTGGTTCCCAGGGGGTTTTTAAACCCATACTAGACTTCAGGCATTATTCCAGAACGATTAGCTCACCATTCTGCAAGAATTATGATCATTCTTGTTCTTCCCTTTTTGCAAAATTATGACGTGTGTCACAAAATAGTATATCCTACATCTTTATTAAAAAACCTTTTACTGACATCTTTTTTACTTTTACTAGCAGCGTCTGAATAGCCGCATAAGGTACTCCTCCGTCCATCCTAGCCGAGGACAAAAAACTTTTTATCAATTCGGACGGTGTAATTTCTTCGTCTAGCCGGTTCGTGAATTTATTCGTCGCTTGTAGTAGAGACCTTTGATTTATTCGACTGCAGTTTCAAATTTATAAATAAAGTCTAGTAGCCATTCTACTGCATTAGATCGGTTTCTATATGGTAATTGCGGAAAATTCAAAATCACGTTTATCTTATTGCAATTATTTTCCCAGACTAATAATTTTTCTTGTTTTTTTAAACTTTTTTGCCCGGATCTGCCGTTCATTGAACTCTAAAACATTTTCTTCCCATATTTAGTTAGCCGTAATTATATTGCTCTGTTACAGTATTCCAGCAGGATGGGCTGTTGTGATATTTTGGTTTATTAGCGATGGATACTTTTATCGATCATTTCGCTAATTTACACTAATAAAAGCTCGATCAGCGGCATGGAATTGATTCTTATTAGTGTTGTTACAGTTTAACAATATATTCGCCGGATATTTTGCCCAATCGACACTCTCCGAACACCTCTTTTTCGTTATAAGTTTTCCGATTTTTCCCGTAAACGCCGTTTAATTGGCATCTGTCGCACCAATTGTTCGTGAGAAACAGATAGTGTTTTTCTATTTTAATTTTTAATCTTTTCAGTTACATGTTGAAAGCAATCGTGTCCAGAACGACCACTCTTAGAATAGGCGGCTTATAGAAAAGATCTCTATTATTGAAAAGATGAGTGTTCATTGATACTTTATTACAATATAACGGCTACAATTAACGTCACGCGGAAGAAATAAAGAACATGAATTTATACGTTAATTTTATTTTTAACCAAATATATTTCATTATTTTTTCTTAATGAATTTTTAAAATTTAATTACTTAAAATGTAAACCTATACTGAATTACTATTTCTGTAACCGGTATTAAAGTAGATAATTAGAGGAAAATACTTAAAAGCAGGATATGGATTATTCAATAATGAAAAAAGCGAATGTATTAATATTCGTTAGGAATTGAAATTTTTATTAATCTCCAGTCGCTTCGAATACGGTCACTCTGGAAGCAATTTTTTTTGAGCAGTCAATACCTACTTTTTAATCTATAAAGTTTTTGTACTAAATAAATTACAAGGAAAAAAAAAGGGTATCACTTATTTCACGCAATCGTAAATCCAATTAAATCGTACGTGTAGAATTTCGGAAATTTTTGTATTACCTATCCGCGTGCGTTCCATCCAAACTATTTCTATCGCGCATGTTGCAAGGAATGTGTAATTGTGTTCACGTTTTTGTAAATCTTTTTCAATTTAATATTTCAGTACTTCAATATTTATAAATAATATTAATTACTTCTTTAATTTAAAATGCGAATATGCATTAAAATTTAGTGATTATCTAGGAAAGCATTGCAAATGACTATACATATATACCAGTGGCGGACCACGGAGAGGGGGTGATAGGGGATACCCCCTCCAAAGATCCAAAGCCTCTATGAAAAAAATTGTTATAACAGAGAAACTTAATTTGTTCTATAAAAAATTTATATAAATGTTACAACATATGGATTTAATTATAACTAATATTTAATACTGTTTTCTAATAAAACTATTAATATTACGTTTTTATTTTATTTTAAACCCAACTGTCATTGATCTTTTGCCTTTCTTATTTATTTGTAATTTTTATTTTGTAATATAAATGAAAATAATTCGATGAGAAATATATTATATTTTTTTTTACTTGCTCACGAACAAAGAATTCGGATCGGATTACTAACAAAAATAAAAAAAAAATAAAGTCTAATAAAAATACTATCTTTCTTACTATTTCTAAACTACCATTTTAGCTAGAATTTTATAATTTCGTTTTATTTTTCACCCTTAAATATAAGACAAAATTTAAATTAAATTGTAATAATTACGTATTTTTAGAACATTTTTAAATTTCTAAAGAGGTCGCTATTTGATTTTCTTCATGAAACAAGGTATTTCTCAAATCTACTACATACCGCAGAAAATTTTACGTAATTATATAATCCCCCCCCATGTCCTTTTGGATTCGCCCCTGTATATACATGTGTATATATATATATATATATATATATATATATAGAGAGAGAGAGAGAGAGAGAGAGAAAACGTTACTGGAACAAATTATATACTCGTATTTATGTTAGTCTGAGGGAAGAAATTCGAAATTCTTTTAACATTTTTTTACCTTACGTTTATTCGAAATAATTTGTGTTAATCGTGTTCATATTTTTATTTATTATCCGGAATTTTAGCAACGACAAAGTTAATTAATTAAAATATACGTTTAACTCGCTAGAATTTGCACTCACAGGGACTAATTGAAAAGTTAATTTTGCTAAAAAATTCTTTATCTGTTCTCAAACCATAGTAACTCGGATGAATAAGGAAAAAAGCTATTTTTAAATGCGGAAGGTTTGTATCGTGCATAAATGTTTGAACGAAAAATGATCTAAATCGGTCTTTGTTTCATTGTTGAAAGATTTCAAACGGACTTGCGGTCGAAATTGTCCGATAAGAGTGTCTATTGCACATAGAATTTCTATTCAGAAGGCGATTGTTATAAATCGCTCGAACACCGTATAATAATGTATATTAGTAAAACTCAGGTAACGTGTTGCTTTCACCTTAAACTAGATGATTTTACCGAGAAAAGAAAACATCGTTGACTTTCAGTATTAATTAGAGCGTTTCATTTCGAAATAAAATGAAACTTACACAAGGCCCCTCAAGCCTTCGTTAAATATGTAAAATTAATCAACTTTCGACCATAATGTGGTGACTCGGGGAAGTCCGCTTAAGCGCATTACTTGAAATTCACTAGACATTTAGAGAACACAGTTGTGTTTCTCAGTGGATCTTTCTGTAATTTTCCATGTTATCCTCAGTTTGTCACACCACCTGAACTGCACGCGTTAGGCTTATGTGTATGTTAGGCGATATACCCTTTTCCAGCTATCTCTCAACAATGGTGTGTTGTATTTACATTAAATAATCAAGTCCGAATCTTTGATATTACTACGTGATATAATACGAGTATGAGAAGCTGGTAAAAACAAAAATCGAAAAAAAAATCGCATTTTGCATCTCATTAATCTTTAGGAACTGTTCAGTTGTACGGTAAATTGCTCGTACTAAATACGGAACGGTTAAAAATTTAATGCGATTTAAATTATTTCTGCAGGCAAAACCACTATGGTACTCTATGTTTATCGCAAGTGTTGAAAATCATCTAATGCAAAATCATTCTGACTATCCAATTACTCTATTAATCGTAATAGACCCTCGAATAATTAATTATATAGAGCAAAGTGGAACTTGAGAAAAAGAAATACAAATTAGTTAAAGTATACACAGAAGCTTTGTCAACAAAGAAACTAACTCTTCATATCGAATTTGCATCGGGAACTACAAACTCTAACATAAATTGCCGTAAGTAAATTCTATGGTGGTAAAATACGCGTTAAAATAGGTCACGATATTTATTAATGTAAGTTAACGATTAGGAAGATTAAAAAGGATATATATGTATATATATATATAGAGCGACATCCATCGGGTATTTTGTGAACTAGCACACATAGCTAAATGTAATCTTGAAATCCAGATATGTTATAACGAGTCTTTGTTCTAAAAACTGATTGGGTAGTTTGCATTTTCCATACACAAATATTTAAAAAAGTACCGTTCGGGATTCTGGATATTTACAAAAATTATGTTTCTTTTGTTTTAAAATAATAATATTGTAAAACTTTTATCAAACCGTGCAAATTTTCTTAAAATAAATAATAAAGAAACGTTTTGAAGCAAAGCCATCTTCAGCTTAACTAATATAAAACATACTCTTGTTTAGTTCTCTTTTCATATTTGTTTTATTAAAATTTTTCAATCCATTTGTCTCCCACTTTTACCGATCTTTTTCATTAAAATAATACTGTCAAAAAAACGTGCTCAAAAAACCGATTTCAAGTGCGATACCGACACCTTTCGTTTATTTGTATAATTTATAGTACTCATGAACACCAATAGATGACGCTCGAGCGAGAAATGGTTTTATTAAAACAAATCGCATGACATATAAATAAAATATTTCTATTTGATATAATAAATTACATTTCATTGTAAAAATTCGGTATTTTTATAAAACGCAAATAACGGGCTAAAGGGCATTTCGTTTTTTTTTTTTTTTTTTTTTTTTTTACGTTTTAAAATTATAAACTGAAAGAAGCACCAAAGTTGCAGTTTGGAATGATATCGAGATTGTTCATTTCGAATGGTATGGTAAACAATGACATCAAATTGTATTCGAAACGTCTAAAAGGACGTTTTTATTTATTTGGCAGTTTGAGCTAGGCGTTGATTACCTTGAATTAAATCCATTTTTATTTTATTAAATTTCATTATTCTTAAGAAATTAATAAATGTTTACAGGTTACTTAGGCTTAAAATAAGTCAAAGAAGTTTTTTAAATCTGTATACATGTACGTTTGATTAATTTAATTTTTCCAAGGTATGCAGTAAATTTAATATGGGCGGAATAAAATATAGGTATCGTACATCGTATTCGTTTTATGTTACAATATTATAAATCGAAAAAAGATATTAATTACTGGCTTCATCTCTCTCTAATTGTTTTATAATTTCGTAGCTTTTGCAGTTCTTTAAGTAATCTTTTTAAAAATTAAGTCACGTCGAGGAAATATAATTTTGTAAGGAATCTTTTTAATTTTTTGTATTAATGCAATGCTGACGTTAAGAACATCATCGGTCGAACTCTAGAGCTCTAGGTCACAGTTCGGGATTTAACTGTTAATGAACAACATGTGTAATATATCTTAATGACTGTGTAATTTTTACTGGAAGCGTAATAGGAAAATATTGTAATATTTTTGCGTTACAAAATAGAAACTACTTCACAAACTGCTAATTAAATTTTTATCGGTTCTGAAAATGTTTTTAATTAACATTAAAAAAGAAATAAAAAAAAAAAAAAGTTATTATTTCGCGAAGAATGGGGCCAGTTGCAATTTATTCTTCTTTATCATCTGAGAACTCAGGAGATATCTCCATAATGAAGTCCGAAAGATTGAATTTATATATATATATATATATATATATATATATATATATATATATATATATATATGTATATAAATTTGACCATTTTAGCCTCGCTAGGTGCTGTGCCCCTTGATCCCTCATGCGTACATTTATGTCTCTTTCTCTTCTATTCTTTGTATAAAATGATCAAAATCTACAACATAATTCAAAATCGGTCCACATAAATATAAGTTATGCGCGAACAAATATATAATAGTGGAAAAAAAAAAACAACCGCGACGAACCTATAACCCGTCCTTCTTTTTGGAAGTCGGCAAAAATTAAAATATAACAAACATTACATAAAATTGGGACATTTTTTCGTTAAATAAAATTAGGACACTTTTTGGGACATTTTTTTGTTAAATATAGTTAGGACATTTTCTGGGACATTTTTTCATTAAATATAATTAGGACATTTTTTCTAATGGGGGCCGGCCTAAGAATTACGTTGTAATTAATATACATAAACAGCAATTGATCAAGGGACTTAATATATAAATTAATTTTATATTTTAACTGATTTTTGTCAGTCAAAATTTTCAAAAATCTTTACATGGCTTATTATAGATCGATTAACAGAGATTTTTTTTGGTTTCGTGTTTATTCTATTAATAACTTAATAAAAGGCATCATACACACCTGAAGTACGCGTTAAATGTTATGAGAATTAATGATGAGCTATTAAAGCCTGAAAAATAATTGCGTTAAAGGCAACTAGTAGAGAAATAAAATTAAATGTGAGCTTTAAAATTGCTAAATTTAAATAATAGCGAAAAAAAAAATTAAATGATCGAATGTTTTCGATTTTGTTCAGTTTTATTCTTTTTAATCCCCCCCCCCCCCCGTAACTTTTAAGATTATGAGTAATCTTCTAATTAAAGGAATCTTTAAGATTAATTTATTCTTGCGAGAAAACGACACGTAAAAATTAGAAGCACCAAATCACGAAAACCTTAGTGGAACTTTTATTAGACATGTGAGAGACTAGCTAGGTTTTTTTGGGTGGGAATGATTCCAAAAAGCAGACAATTCGGTCACCTTGTGAGCCATTAGTTTTTGTTGTTTTTTTTTTTCGTTTTGGGTTGAGAAATGTAGCTAGAGATCGTTAATTGTGTTGTAATATATTCTCGATTCCCGTTCGATTCACCTCCGAAAATTGCCAAAAACTATCCTATTTATTCTTCATTTTGAAAAGGTTAGATTTTTTAAAACAAATAGGTCTTTATTTCAGTTTTTGTGCCTGAAGAGCAAATGATATGGACAACTAGCGCGCGCTACTTACCCGGCGATTTTAAATTGAAAACAGACAATAGTCGGGAATTTAAGGATCGGATGTATCTAATTTATCATCTGCGATAGGGGCAGTATGTTTCTTACACGTTGAGCCGATGTGATACCCTTCATGTTTTTATTTGACGCGTCTATTTCCCGCGTTCTAGATTACTAATAATCTGTTTTCGCTGATACGATTAAACAAAACGGAGGAATTCTTTCGATTTGAAATGCCACTCGGCGATCGTGGGATCGTTCGTTTCTGGATGTGATTTTACTTTTCGAAAGAAAGAATAATTATTCTTTGTTATAATACGATTTTCCCGTGCACATGTAAGCTACATAGCAGCTAGCGTTGAAAATCCTGTAAAACAAAACCGTTTTGCGATGGTTAATATATGTGAAACAGTCGTGTGTGCGTGGATGGATGCTAATTAACGAGTTCGATTGGAAATAGTGATGGCAAATTGAGACATTAACACTGGATACGGAGTTTACGTTCGCGTACACGGCTGTAATAATGTTCGTACTTTTGTTCCGGTTAGATAAACACAATGTGCGTGTGTGTGTGCGTAGATGAGTGTTCGTGTGTGCGACTACTATTGTCCGACCTTTCGACAACTGCGTTCTGTTGTACGTTCAAAAAAGGTAAACGAACAATAATAATCTGTATTGTTCTTGTTGCCGGTTTTCTCGTTATTTCTTTACAGCTAGCCATCGTCAGACACGAACGTTTAATAGCCAATGAGCGCAAATTCTCTATTTTCTCTCTTATTCCTCCACCGTTTTCTTTCCATAGTCGAGGCAATGTGTGGTTTTATTTCAAAAGCTAATTATTTCACGCGAGTTTTTTTTAAAAAAAACAACCGTTACCTCTGATTTGTTTTTCTTTTTAATTTATTTAAACGAACCGGCTCAATAATCTTCGTCGGAGATTGTGAAAAGTTTTCAGCACTTTGATAATTCAACTTTATTTTAAGAACGCTTTTAAACGATTATATCGTATTAGAAAATTGTAATAGTTTTTTAACATTTCGGAAACATGTAATTCAAACTGGAAATTTTCCAACAAACTTTCCCTATTCTTGGAAAACATTTCTCAATTACTTCATTTCCAAACCGAAAATTACCCTTTTTTTGCTTAAACACATTTTTCAAAAATACTCTTATTTTTGAATTAGGCTTGCGTCAACTATGAGAATCAACTTGACGCGAATGTAATGATGTAACTTTTTTTATACATTCAATGAGCGGGCGCGAGAAATTTCGAAAAATTTCATAGTAGAGACTGATTTACATTGTTATCCGGTGAATCGTAATATTAATTTTTACCGGGTTTTTCTTTTGTTTTTCTTTTTCTCTTTATTTTATTCGGAAATTTAGAAAACAGAGATAATTTTTCTTACCGTAGGCGCCTATTTGAGCAGAATATTGGCGGCGGTATCCGAAAAAGAGTAAAATAGTGCAATTTTAATATGACAGTTTCATTCATTCGTCATTATTACAATTCCTGAAAGTCGGAAGGATGTTTATCGCATTTAAAAATAAATCATTAATTTTTCCGGCAAAAGTCGGTTTATAATGCGTTCTATAATATCAAGAAGAACGATGTATTGATAAAATTTCTTCGCAATTTTTTTTAAAATGAAAAAAAATGTCTCAGCTGAATCGTCCAATGGTTTTCTCTGTTTTCGATAGTTTTTCGATTTTTAAGAATGAGGTTTTTTTCGGGCTCAGCTCTTGTAAAATTAACACTAGCAGGGTTGCTCGGTAGGTCAAGTCCCATTGATTTTTCCATGCTTCTTATATTTAGATCAAAGGATATGATTTTTCCTAGTCGTATTCCATGTGTGAAATAACGGTTTTCTGAAAATTCCATAATGACTTATAGAAAAAAACTGTTTTTTTTCTAGGCTTTCAAATCAGCCGCGCTTGCTTAAATAAATATCGCACATCATTATGCTTTAAACCAAAAAAAAAAAAAAAAGAAATTAAAATCATTAAAAAATAAGTGCCGCGGAACAACCACAAACTGTTTTGCAAACTAAAACAAGTTCAGTCAAGCATGATGTTTCACGCGTTCAGGATTATTCCGTATGTTAATTTAAAGATCATCATAATATTTACATTTACATGATAGTGAAGTCAAAACAAAGAAATCAGATTTGTCGCGCTACAAAGAGTAACGGACACATGATTTTATATGCTTCTTTGAACTGTTCGCTAACATTGAATATTTCGTTAAGGAAATGAAATACAATTTTGTTCCCGATAAAAATCGATCTTTCCGATGATATATTTCATGCCCGAAAAAAAATATATATTTTTTAAAAAAAATTTTGAGGTTTCGGCGCCCCGAGGGTCAAAATTCAAAGTTGAAACCTCGGATGCTACAAACTAAGGAAATATACTGGGGGATGCGCACATTTTTAACCGTGTTTAAAATTTTCAACTATAATACTGACAGTGCAAGACACGTCATTTTTTGCGCTTTTTTGAACTTTCCAGCAACTTCAAAAGTTTCGTTAAAGAACTGAAATTCGATTTCGTTCCCAATAATTAGCTATTTTTCCACCGATATATCATATGCCCGGGAAAAAAAAAATTTTTCAAGAATTTTGATGATTAGAAGCCCCCGGGTGTTCAAAAATAAAGAAATATACGGAGATGTGAATATTTTTAATTTTATTCAAAATTTTTAATTACAACACTCGCGCCGCAAGCGGGGGCTACACGTCACTTTTTGAACTTTCCGCTATCATTAAATATTTCTTTAGAGAAATGAAATACGGCTTTGTTTTCGACAAATAGCGATCTTTCCAGCGATATATATATATATATATATATAATATTGCCGTGAAATAAATATTTTTTTCAAAAATTTCGAGCTTTCGGCGCCCCAGAGGTCTAAATATAAAGTTGTATGCTTGGCTATAATTTTCCTATAAAGCGGTGTTACTTTGTGTATAAGTTTGAGATACGTTTCCGTTGTCTCTACTTTTTTACTCGAACTATCATTTACGTGAACATAAGTTTTTGTTGTTCTTTGAACCCAAAGAGGAGATCTGTCTAATTTTTTAACCGGAATTTTTTGCTTTTATGAAAGAGCTTCTACGTTTTGTTTTATATTTCGAATTTCACTTTTAAACGTTTATCTGATGATGCGTGTTATCGATCTTTTAAAGGTGATTTTTGAAGTGTCGTTTTAAATTCCATTTTATATATTCTTGACGGTTTTTTGCTGTCCAGGGCAATCGGTTAGCTTGTCTTAGATGGAATTTTAATTAGAACTTATGTTTCAGATTTCGAAATTAATAAGTTAAGCTGTCCCCGAGTTATCGGATGTTTTAATTGAATATTTTTGTCGTTTCCAAACCAGCTTATTAGCATTTCATACAACATTATATGTGTACGGGGAATGCTAAAAATCGGTATACCAATTTTTATATTTCTTTTTGCACAATCGGATAATTTTTAAAACCTTTCGTGGTAGTGATTATTTTTATTAATATATTAATTTTACGGGAAATGTATTAATATAATTTTCTTATTAATATTTCGGTAGATTCTGAATAAAACAGAAATGTTTTTTTTTCCTGATAAAATTTGAAAGTTTTCTGCTACTCATAAACCTGCTGGTCGCAATTCGGATGAAAAGAAATATACTTCCTTTTTTCAATTAGAAATTTAAACGTTAATTACTTAAATGTGTAAAAGCCTTATAATTTCGTTGCGTTCAACAGCGGCATTCGTATCAAAGTGACCCACAAAGGTGAGCTCTTAAAAATCACTCCTGACCGAATAAATTATACTGCTCCAAACAATTCTTACTCCGTATCAATTACAAAAACCGTTACCGCATAGTTTGCCCCGAACCTCATCAATTTTTGTCTACCACTCCGTAACAGGTAAAAATTAACACAAACACTTAAGCTTCATCCAAAGTGTTGTCTCTTTCTTATACGGAAATCCTTTGTTGACTCGGGGTCAAAGGAAGAAGACAAAAAAGTAAAATTGTACGCTATAAAATTTGGCCTAATTTCACCTCTACAACTTTAACACTACAAATTACTGAATGCTCCATTATTACTGATTTCCTCTAATAAAACTTGAAAAATTTGTCGCGCATATTCGTAGAAATCCTAAAAATTAAAACCTTCCATATAATATATAGATATATTTATAAATAAAGAAATTGAAAAATGATATCAAAATATTTTTTGCAACAATATAAAATTTAAGTGTTTCTAGAGCTGGATTTTTATATTTTCCTTTTTTTTTTTTTTTTTTTTGGAGCAATTTCTCCTTTTATTTTTAAATTCATGAAATAACATATACGTATATTATAAATTTAAAAAAAAAAAAAAAAGAAAAATTAGTCAACCAAAAAGGAAAAAATAATATAAAAATCCAGCTTTTGGTATAAAGCAGAAATGCGGTTTTCGTAAATAAGAAACAGTTAAATTTTATAGTGTTTCAAAAAATGTTTAAGTATCGTTTTTCAATTTTTTTTCATATTTATTTTCGTAAAACCTTGAAATTATGATTATATCAGTATAAGTAGAATCGGAATGTTTAATGTAGGATAAGTGATGTGGTAGAACTAATTAGATTAGATTTATGATTATTTCAAAAAAACAACATAATTGTTGGACCCCTGGAGACGAAAGATAATTATCCTGCGTGGGAAAAAACAAACAAAAATAAAATCTCGTCAAAATATTCCAGGATAATAATACCATTTTCAAACTTTTTACTCATCGGACTATTCGAATTTTCTCTGCTGGAACTTTGAGAGCGTTCCTTTAATTTTCATTAATTCACGATGTCTCGGGTGAAAGAAAAAAAAATAATCGCGTTGTGTTTTTTCTTTTCATCTTTTCCAGTTCGCCTACTTTACATAAAGTAACTGGGTTGGAAAATGAAGAGAAAATACTCGGAAACCTTTGCTGCCACTGAAAAAGACACAAGACAGACATACTTATTTTGAATATAAACGATTAACCGGGACGACGATTTTAACGAATGATCGTAGAAGTGAAGCGGGTCTGTACGCGGTACGCTAATATTTTTAAGAGGATAGGTTTTTGAATGTTTTGTGCTAAAAAGATTCTAGATTGCACAGGAATTCTTTCTTCGATTTTCCATACGTTCTCCTTTGGAAAGATCATCGTGCTGATTTAGGATGCTATTAAACAGCGGCGCATTCAGCGAAAAGGGAGATTTTGTAAAAATGCTAACCACCCTGCAGTTCGACGTAAAAAATACTATAGCATTCGCTAGACTAGTAGCGAAGTGTGTTAGATTAAAACGTTTAGCATCCGAACAGGATAATTCTTTGCAAACTTGCGCGGTTCTTCGCAGTTCTATCCGGCTTAAAATCGAAAAGAGCATTTTTTACTAGTTATTATTTTGAATTATTACAAACCAGTTGATTGATCATCAAATACCAGTCAAAATTGGAAAAAAAAAACGGAATTTTATTACCTTAAAAATCGTTTTCGATAATTAGACATGGTGTGTTTTATATTTTAACATTTCAACACATGGCTCTGGATTTTCCATTGCCTACTCACACCACGGCGCGATGTAAACAGCTTAATATTGTTTCCACGTGTACATATAGTGCCGTATTATGATCAGGAAAGATTACAAAAAGGTACAATAGTTCCAGTTGTAATTTTTTCGTTTTTCTTTGCACTCTCGCAAATTAATATTTTCTAATAATTGCGGAGGAAATTGTCAAATAAGACTTTTCTTATCATTGTGCTCGACAAAGTCGTTTAAATTTCAAACGTTAATTAGAGTACTACTTCAGTGCGTGGGCCAGTTTGCTTTGTCAGGAGTCCAATTCTCCAGCTCCCCAAAGTGAAATTTATGAGAAAATATCGCATTATATAAATGTGCAAAATTGTTTGCCTAATGTATTAATATTCTAGAATTTATGTATACTCCCGGTCGTTGTTATAATAAAAAATAATCTGGGGTAGGGGGAATAGACCCCAATGACAGTCTATCGGGACTGATAGTTTTCTTTATTCCGGTATTACGTTTTATTTATTTATCACTTTCGAAAAGAGGCAGACAATTTTTAAAAACTTCATGAGCGCTCGCAATGCTGCAGTTTTATTTGTTCGAATCGGACTTTAAATTTTACGTATATTCAGGCCCGTGCCCAGAATTTTAGAAAGGCGTGGGGTTTTGAAAATTTTTTTCACATATTTATTTTATAAATAACAATACATTTTTCGCCAATATTCATACTATTAATAATTTCCATCATTTTGATTTATATATTAATAATTTACATAAATGAATTACCCCGTATAAACACATTAATAAAAATTACTATATGTTATTGATTATGCTCGTAATAAAAAAGTTTTTCCTTAAGATATTAATAAAGTACCTAAAAATATGAAGCATATTTTTTTTTTTTTCTTTTAAAGGTAGCTAAAAACACCCTAAAAAATCAGCAATATTTAATTTAAATTTTTGATTTTTTTTCTTCTGATTTTTGTGTATTTATAATAACTATTTCAGTTCTCGTGGGGGGGGGGGGGGGGGGGTAACGCCATGGACACGGACTTGCGTATATTAAAAATACGGCAAATTCCACTGCATTGTAAAATATAGCCAAAACTGAAAATATAGATCTATCAGCTGACATTAAAAATATTTTCGAAGGAAATTTTAAAAAACCGATTACTAATGATAAACGAATTACTTCGTAACAAAGACCGCAACGCTATGAATAAAATCATATGTAACGCGAGAGTTCAATTGATTGTAACCGCGATATACATGTAAGCGCAGTTCAAGTATTGCTGCACCAACTTGAACGCATAAAATTTTATTGCTGCAGGTAGCGATTATATCGTTACATTATATTCGTAATATTCACTTACCGTCTGATCGGGAACCGGTCGGAATGTTCTGACTATTTAGACCTCGCAGGCAAGCTGAAGCCGGCAAAGATCTAATCACACTGTTTGCCACGAAAACGCATTATTAGATATTTCATTGTTTAGATTAATTCGGTGTTTCAATTTTAATCCTTTATTTTTATATACAAATATATTTATAAAGATGCTCTTTTATTCATACGCGAAATTGTAATTTTTCGGATTATTTTCACTTGTAACTTTCTAAATTTCAATAAGTAACGGCGCATCTGCCGTAGATGTTTGTTTGCGAACCTCTGTCTCTTATAAGAAAACACAAAAAGTGCAATTTACAAAGTTGTTAATCTCTTTCGCTCTCTCTCTCTCTCTTTATCGATTTAATTCCTTTACACTTTTTCTATTATCCAGTCTATTTGTAAAAAGTTTCGCAAATCTCTACGTTTAGAACAAATGATTTTGTTTTTGTCGGTGGTATTTTTTTCGTCCCCTTCAAGTTATTCGACGATTACAGATAATTTATGCCGCGATAGAACGAATAACTGCCGTGTCGCGAGGAAAACTTCTCTGCAGGTTCTTTTTAGAAGTTTTTGGGGTTTATTATTTTTTTTCAATGATTTTTCATTTAATTTTTCGTGGCTTGTCGGGAAACTCGGACTACCTGTGAAATTGAGAAAATTTCTTAAATTATTACTTAATAATATTTCTTTATATCTTTCATTCGAGAAATAAAATTTTCTAATCGTAAAAGAGAAATTTAGTGGCCGGGATGTGACTGTAAATTAACCAGCTCGGACGTTATTATTTATTAGTCTATTTCCGCTTAAAATGTTTTAATTTTTCTTAATAATCATGATTATTGGCTTTTTTACATCGTACTAAATCTTAAGATGTCATTTCATATCAATAAATCAGGGTTTTTAAATTGTGATTTACTGTTATTTTATCGAATTTATTTTTTATTCTATTATAATGGTACTGAACTGTTTTGTATTGTAAGTGCATATAAATGTGTATGTTCCCAGATGTACAATGAACGAATCTATAAGGGTAGAAATCTTTTTTTTTTTGAAATATGCAAATTCATATATGTTTCCCTCAAATTTTTAATAATAATTATGAACAAATTTCGACCAATGGGCGGGCACTAGTATAATTAAATTATCATTACATATTTGCAGGGCCGTATCTGAAGGTGGTTTTCCGTGTTCACCCCCCCTCCCCGAAATGTCTGCGAAATCATAACTGCTTGAATTAAATGAACTGAAATTCAGAATAAATTTATTTATTTTCAATTTTTGACGAAAGAAAAAAAAATTAACATTTATATGAATTCTATGGAAACAACTATTTTTTATTTGTTTTTATTGTAGAGTTCAAATATTCCATATACAATAATTGACTACAAGGCTTTAGTGTACCATTTATAAATAAATATATTTCATGATTACCGTACACACACACACACACATACACACGCATATATATATATATATGTATAACTATAAAAATATTTTCGTACCCTCTCTCTCCCTCCCACCACAATTTTTCTCTAGATACGGCCCTGCATATTTGAATAATATTTTTACTAAAATCGCTTATCAATTGTGATATTAATAACACTGCAATAAACAATTATTAAAACTATAGTGTTCGCTCATTGGTCAAAATTCGACCATGATTATTATTAAAAATTTGAGGAAAACATATACGAATTTACATATTACTAAAATTTTTTTTTCTACTTTTATACATTCGTTCGAGAACATACACTTTTATATGTACTTACAATACAAAAGAGTTCGGTACCAATATGATTGAATAAAAAATAAATTCAATAAAATAACAGTAGATCACAATTTAAAAACCCTGATTTATTGATATGAAATGACACCTTAAGATTTAGTACGATGTAAAAAAGCCAATAATCAGAATTATTGAGAAAGATTAAAACATTTTAATAAGAACAGATTTACTGGCTATAGCAATTTTTTTTTCATTATTTGTATTAATTTTTTATTTAAATACGAAGAAAAAATGTTTCCAAATTTTTTTTACTCTAAACACTAAAGGTCGTCAATAGCTACTAAATAGAAGAAAAAAAAAAAGAAAAAAACAGTTAATAAACAGAGGAGAAAAAGATACTGAACTGTTTTTGTTTTTGCCTATTTATATATAGATAATATGTATAACTCCGATGCATTTCTTTCATGCTCGAAGCTTCGAAACACTTCGGAATTATATGCGTTTTAATAAGTGTTTATTTTAGCATTATGTTTTTGAAAGAAAATAAAAACAAGGTTCTTATTTGGTTTTGCCAGCGTGATTTACGGTTAACCAAAAATTCGCTCAATATGCAAAATACAACATTTTACAGAATTCATGATTTAATTCAAAATGTAGAATAAGAAATAATAATAATAATAATAATGATTTTATTAAGTAAAGTATTATCCATTTCTGTATTACGTATGTAAATCGAACTAAACAATTACAATTATATAATATTATAATTTATAAAAACAACACCAATAATTGTTTGTGTTACACGATGATGATGCAGTTTGTACTAAGAAACATGCCGGTGTTTTTTTTATAAATAATAATATTATACAATTGTAATTTCTGCGTAGTGTTACTTTAGTTCAACAATAATAATAATAATAATAATAATAATAGTAATAATAATAATAATAATAATAATAATAATAATAATAATAATAACAACAATAACTAAGAGAAATCAATTGCACAGTAAAAAAAGTGTTCATTTACATAGGTAAAAATAACTTCAAAACAAGAACAGAAAAAATACATGTCATCATTGATATTGGAAAAAGTAACTTCCGTAAAATTCCTACCAGATACAGAAATTATAAACAAATTAGGAAAAACTCCAATGATAAAACGATTAAAAAAACAAGTAAATATAGAAATCACAAATATTTGGCAAGCCCGTTGGGACAATGAAAGCACTGGTCGTAAAACCTATGATTTCTTTCCCAGTATAAGCAATAGGAATAAAATGAATTTTCTTGACATAACTTTCTTTAATGTCCAACTACTCTCTGGCCATGGCAATCTCGGTAGCTATTTATTCAGATTTCAGTTAAGGAACACTCCTCACTGCCAACTTTGTGGTGAGCCTATCATTGATGACATCCACCATACTATTTACACTTGCAAAAAAATGCGTGACATCCGCAGCAAATATAACGTCAACATTAACACTCAATTCGTAATAACCACAGAAAATTCAAAAAAAACTCTTAGTTACTTTCATGAACTGATGGCTAGGAAAATGATCCTAAAACCGAGTGACGATATTCATTTATAATTTACTAGATTAATACCCACAAATTTTCAACACACTTGTCAATATACAAATACAAAAGACATATATTTATATATATATATATATAATTACATACTCACAGTATTTAACTTAAGACTAGATAACGTAATTTAATTAAATATAATGTATTCGGTGACTGTGTATCAACATTACCGCTGCATTTTCTTACAACTTATATTAAGTATAAAAAGATAAATCTGTATTTAATTCTAAGTATCCACTACACTGACATACAACAAATTTTTATTCAAATTTCCTTTTTTTTACAAGTACACTTTAAACAGTATATATAGATTATAAACAAAATATACTTGCCCCACTGGCTATGTCCAGAATGGGGAACCAAGGGAAAAAAAAAAAAACTAAGAGAAATCAACTGTTAAAATTAAAAAAATTAATGTACATGGTTTAAAATGCTAGGATTTTTATTTTCAATTGAGTGTTCTCAGCTGTTTTGAAAACCAAAAAAATTAATGACTACTTTCCGTGATACTAGGTACTTCTATATAGTATAGTTGACCATGGACGACGTGCAAACAAATGAAAAAACCAACATTTTTTTTTTTTTTTTCTTGTTTGAGATTTTCCCTGAGCTTGTCAGCAACGGACGGTTACCCACCAACACATCACGTGTTATCCTTATACTTCCCTTCCCATACAATTATATCTACATGGATGGTTCAAAGTCTGATGTTGGCGTTGGGGCTGCGTTCATTATCCCCGCGCTTATCTATTCTGAATCCTTTCGGTTGCCCCCCTTTTCCTATATTTTTCTTGCCGAACCCATGGCTATCCTGTAGACAGTCCTTTTCATATCCTCGACAAATGACATCTCGAGATTCCTCCTATCCTCGGACTCGAAAAGTGTTTTATTGGCTATCTTCTCTCCCTTTCCTACTAATTTCACTGATCCCATTATTTTCCAAATTCGCTTCTTAATTTCTAATTTATTTGCATCCCGTTCTGTTGTAATCGATCTACTATGGATACCTGGTCATTGCGGTATTCCTGGCAACGAGTTAGTTGACTCGTTGGCACGTTCGGCGGCGACCAATTGTCTATTCATTAGTAGATTTCCGGCTCAAAATCTCTACTGTCTCTCTTATCGTTCCCATCACGATTTCTGGACCGGATTCTATCCTTCATTTTTTACTAATCCTCGATCTTTTTACCTTTCTGTATAGTCCTTTCCTTCCTCTCTTCCCCGATTTAATCTTTTTACCTTAGCCGTTTGATTATTTCCTCTATAGTTCGCCCGCGGTTTAATCATAGTTTGCTTCCGGCTTTCCTTTTCCGTTTTTCTATTGTTCAATTACCTTCGTGTGACCCTCCAGAGCTCAATTATACCTGCGATGCGAATCACGTCTTGTTTGAATGTCCCTTTATTTCCTCCGAACGTGCTACTCTGTATTCTAATCTTCTGCGCCTTGGCTTTCCTACTCCTTATAGTGTCCACGCCATTCTTGCATTCTCCACTCTCAATATAGTTCCTTTGTTAGCCTTCTTTATTTCCTTAATTTCTAATCTTTTCTTTATATAATGTACAATTCTCCGTGTTGGGTAAATTCCACTGTTGACGTGCCCAAAAAAAAAAAAACAAAAAAGTCCGGCAATGAAAAACTCGAGACGGAGAAGAAAAAAGCGTGTAAAGTTGAGAATAAGAAGTCGAAAAACAATTTTTCCGAACTGCATTTAATGTCGCATGTCTTATGTCGTATGTCGTATCGAACATTAAACTTTCAGATATTTTCCAAGTTATGAAAAGATGAGGTGACCGTGCGCTGCCGATCATTCGTTTTGCCAGCGATTTAAACGTCGATTATTATCGAAGATAATTCTCAAGCACTTCATGCATCAAGTCGTTCAAGGCCGTGTCCACGGGGTGGATTTTGTGGGTTAACCTCTCGCCCATGAGAACTGAAATAGTTATAAATACACAAAAATCAAAAATTTAAAATAAATATTGATGTTTTTTTAGGGTATTCTTACCTTTAAAAGAAAAAAGAAAAAATATGCTTCATATTTTTAGGTACTTCATTAATATCTTAAGGAAAAACTTTTTTATTACGAGTATGATCAATAACATATGTCAATTTTATTAATGTTCATATACGGGGTAATTAATTTACGTAAATTATGAATATACAAATCAAAATGATGGAAATTATTAATAGTATGAATATTAGTGATAAATGTGTTGTTATTTATAAAAATAAATATGTAAAGAAAATTTTCAAAACCCCCCTTTCGAAATTCTGGGCACGGGCCTGATGTCGTTAACCCCAATTTTAAACTCAGTCGCTAGAAATAAAATTTTACGTCCTCTTTGTTATTCTCATCGACCACTTACATCCTAAAAATTACATATTTTCATACCATTACGGATTCAACCGATCTTTCCCTATTTCCGTATAATAATGAGTTAATAAATATTAGACGTTCTTCAATTATGATCAAAATTCACACTTTTTTCCAGTTTTTAATTAAAAATGTCTTGTGAATTTCAGTTTGTAAATAAATATTCATGATTTTACCTTTTCCGTTTAGAGGGAAAACAAAAAAATTTTAACATTTTTCTTTCTCAGATTTTACTTAGTTTAAGGGAGAGCGCCCACCGAAGCGATACGATTCCGATACGATAGCAACTAAATGTAGTTCAGAATATAACCCACGTTATTATATGAGTTAGCGCCCACTGACGCGATGCGACAAGCAACCGATAAGCAACTATCGTATCGCCGTCGCTCGAGTGCTACATGTTTTATATTTAGTTGCTTGAGCAAGCGATTGTTTGTTTACATTCTGAATTTTTATGCGTAATATGAATAATCGGCAAAAATAACAATTTAAAATCGGTGTTTTAAATTTATTTCAGAATATTTTTAAAAACAATTCATATTTATGAAATAAATATTAATATTTACATTTTCTTATTTTGTTATGTAATATAAATTAACAGCAATATATATGTATATGGTATAGAAAATGTTTCTAAACATTTAAATATACATAATTAACAAATGTATTTCCCGTAATGTGATTAAAATACGTTTCTGCGGTGTATAAATGTTCTAAAGTGGGTGTTTTTTTTTACAATTTTTGGCCAATTTTCTCTACTAACCAATTAAACGTTTCCTTATTCATTCCATAAAAACTTTAGAACTTTTCCGAGTATATATTCAGTTTTTTATAAACATTAAAGCGTTTATTTTGTTACTCTTTTGAAAAAATGGATGTACTCAATAACGTTGTTTTCTTTTTTGATTTAAATTGTTAAGATTTACTAACGATACATTGCTTCTTCACTAAAAAAAGAACAGGAAAACGAAGAAAAATATGACATTTTTTGCACAATCACACCACATCATAAATTAAGTTGCTTCTCCAGCGGATAAATCGCGTTGCTTCAGTGGGCGTTACGTCGTATCGAAATGGTGTTGCTATCGCTTACGATTTAAAATCGCTGTCGTATCGGAATCGTATCGCTTAGATGGGCGCTCTCCCTAACGTTATGATATTCTTCAAAAGATCATAATAATTTGTTTTCTTTAATTATGATTATGTTTATTTTAAACTTATTATATGGTCGGATAATTTTTTGACTTTTTAAGAAAAATGTACAAATGCGTTATTTCCGTTTATTTTTGATTATTTTTTAATTTTACAAGCTGGTTTTCTTAAACGACATAATTTTATACATTAAATAAGTTTAATATGGAAGAAATAATACCGTTAATGATAATGTTAATAATTTTTTTTCTAGCAGTATAATGACAATATAGGCATTCTTCGGTTTATAAACTGGTTATCTAATGGCATGTTTTAAAATTTTCCGGAAAATAATAATTATTTTTGACTACACGCTATTATTGCTCTGGTACATATCATCGAAATAAACGTTTGAAGGTTAAGCAATTATCAATGTCCCGCAGCTACCTTTGCCACGATCTTATCAATTGGTAAATAATTTCGTACAGACTGCGACATCAGATACAACCTGTAGCGTAACATTTTCGCATACGATTAAAACAATCTAATGTCTTCAAAAAGAAAAATTCCGATTAGTCGTTTTCGTCTATCGATTACGATTAGAGTAAGATTGATCATTTTTTTTTTTTTTTTCACACGATATACAGTAATTATGAAGCGACGCAACAAGTGTACATTACTAGCGATTTTAATATTGCATTTTTACAGCAGATGTTAAAAAATGTTTCAAAAGTGCAATATTTCACGCGTTTACTTTTACTTTTTAAAATTGTTATTATAAGTATTATTTTAATTTTTTTTTTATTAAAAATAGATGTCGCAAGCGAAGAGATAGTATAAATAACGGTGGTAATAGAAGTATCTTTTTAGGGAATGAAATATACGATTTTTCTTTTTTAATGCGCTATTTTAAATATTAAGGTCAAATGTAATATGCAAAGGGTCTAGCCGGTTGAGGGAGGTAAAAGTGCCTTTGAACCAAACTTTATAAAAAACATATATACATCTGAGGCATGAAAAAAGTAGTTGATGCTGGAAATTTCGCACCCTTAGTCCTACAGGGGGCTGCTGTAGTCACCGTTTTGTGATTATCGGTTTTATTGCGATATCTCAGCCATTTTTCAATCGATTTTTAAAATTCTTGTTGGAGGTTAAAGATAATGGGAAATTCTATAACGGTGATTTTTTTTTTTTTCAGATGTTTAGATGCTAAATTCAAATTTTTAGAAACGTTCAAAATTTTTGAAATATCACAACAATTTTTTAAAAAATTCAGTAACGACGAAAAAAATATATAACATGTATTTTAGTGTAAACTATCTACAGACATTTTTTCCGTTTTTTTAAAAGTGGTGGAGGAGGTTCAAAAAAAAATAAAAACATGCATTTTTGGCTGAAAAACCTCTTGAAATTCAGCTAATAACAGCGGAATAGATATATGTTATGTTCATTTGAAGATACAAGTTTTCCTGAATTTTTTCAGATTTTTGGAACAGGTGGAACAAGTGGAACAAGTCAAAAAATAAATAAAATCATGCGTTTTTGGATGAAAAACCTCTTGAAATTCAACTAACAACAACAAAATTGATATATGTTACGTATATTATTTTTCGGAATTTTAGAACAGGTGAAACAAGTCCAAAAAAATGAAAACATGCATTTTTGGCTGAAAAACCTCTGAAACATCAACTTGAAGCAAACTATATGTTTTAATATTATAATACTTCATACTATTTTGTATATAAACGTGTTGGAAAAAATTGTTATTTTTAAATAAATATTTTTTGAATAAATTCTTAATTTTTAATACGATTTTAAATTTTCTCGTGGTTTCTTAGTTATTTATATTTCATTTACGATTTGGTACTTTTGCAATATTTGTAGAAAAAAAAGTTTTCATTTCAGTTGCATTTTATTTAGAGGGTAGTTATACTAATACCTAGTTTTGAGTACTCACTTTTTGTTATTAAATTTAAATTTTTTATTGTTTAGCTTTTGTTTTATAGCAACTTGATGGTTGTTTTTTGTTTTTTTTTTTCAACTTATATATTCTCGTTATTGTAATATAGGAAAAATAAAAAACCTCCAAATTATAAAATTCCAATTTTGAAATGATTGGAGCGAGAGTCACCAGTGACTTAAAATATTATTGCTTAGATTTTAAGGGGGAAAAAACGAATTTGACTATTACAACGTAAAAATGAAATAAATATTGCCCATATCTCATTTTATATAGAATTAAATGTAACATATACCTCTCACACATATTATGATGCCAGCGATTTTCGGTTTTGAGATATTTTAATTCAAATTACACTTTTTTAATTAATATATTTATATCCGGTTTTTCTTTAGAAAAAATAAACCTCATGCAGAAGCTTAAAAAAATTTAAGTAAAAAAAAATAAAAATCCGAAAGTTTGGGTCGAAAAGCGGCCAGATACCCAGTCTCCTAGTGAGTACTTATATTTGTGTATATATATATATTTATATATTAGAGACAATAAATGATAAAATATTACTTAACTTGTTGCACTTGACTTGGAATAACATTAAAATAAAATAAATTCCTTATTATTTGTTTTTGAAATTTTAGGTTATGTGTCATCTGTAATCAAAATTTACGAATAACAATATCGATGTTCCTAATTCAGTTTTATAGTTTTATCATTTGGTTAATTTTCACATTACCGGATTTGAGAAAATATTGTACATCAAGGGCGTTTACACTCTATTATTTTACTACTTTTGCAATATAATATTTAATGCCCTGGGCTTCGAATAGGACCGTTAGGAGCTTTTTATTTATATACATTTTTCAACAACTGCTTTCGGAATTTTGAACGTTTGGAGTACGATACAACTAATACTAATTTTTTTAAATTAATACGTGGGTGAACTTTTTAGTGCACCGCAACTTTTGCATTACCTGTAAATCAAAAATTTGAAACTTCCCAGATAATATTAAAAATAAAATTCTTTTCATTATTTGACATTTCCAATAACATAACCATCATCAGAATCACTGTAAAGTCTTAAATAGTAAATTTAGAACCTTGTTTATCATTTCATTAGTTTAGTGCAGGGATTCTCACAGCTCAAGAAACTTGCGTCTATTTTAACCTGATGCAATTTTTGTTTCCTCATCGTCTTCGCTAAAGTAATGAAAATAAATATTTAATAAAACAGTGAGATAGTTGAATATAAAATGGCTAAAATAATAACTATGCCCAAGTAATGATCTTTCGATGTTTTAATTTTTAAATTAATTTGTATAATTAATTCATGTTTTCTGTGATTAGTAATTATTTTTTAATGTTTTTTAAAATTTGTTTAAAATTAGTGTAATTTAGCTAATGATTTAAATTTTGTATATATATATATATATATATATATGTATGAACACATCCTTATATAAGATAAAACTTATAAAATAACAATAAATGATACAACATAATTAACTAAATATTAAAGTGATTTTACTAAAATTTATAATCTGCTTTACTAAATTATTAAATTAAAACTTCCGATTCAATAATGATTTAAATTCTTTTTGTTTTGTAACTTCCTAATTTAGAACACTAATAATTCATTATTTTCGTGAAACATAAAATACGATAATTTTTCGTAAAAGACGGGATGATATTAATGCATTTTTAAAGGCATAAAAAAAATCTTAGAAAACGCTGGTTTAGTATTACTGATAAAGTTCAAATTATTTGAAACATCAGAAAGATATTTTATAATACGATGTTTACTAAAGATATGTTTTATTTTTTGCTTTTTTAACTTCCATTTATTGTGTCATTGTTCCCAAAGCATGAGATTTAACTTTAGATGCTGCAACCAGGACCGCATCTGAAAGGGTATTTTCCGGGTTCACCCCCTCCCCCCGAAATTTTTGCAACAGCTTGAATTAAATGGACCGAAATTCAGAATAAATTTAATTCTTTTCAATTTTTGCCATGGTTATGGATTACGTGACTCCGAAACATGTCGGTTTTATATTAATATTTTTGACTATAATTTTTTCTGTAATACGTGTTTTAATAAATTTTTTAATAAAAGAGAAGAAAATTAAAATTTTTATGAATTCAATGGAAACGACTATTTTTTATTTGTTTTTATTGTAGTGTTCAAATATTGTATATACAATAATTGACTACAATACTTTAGTGTACTATTTATAAATAAATATATTTCATGATAACACACACACACACACATATAAAAAAAATATAACACTTCCTACAGCGAACGACTGACATATACGCAACTTTTATTCAGCGCTATCTGTTGGTGTAAACTGCCATCGTGGCATGTAGAATCAATATTGTAAATGATAAAAAAAAAAAAAAAAAAATATTGGAAACTAATTTCGTATTCTTTTATTATCATGGCTGACAAAGCGAACTGAAAAACAAAAAAAAAAAAAATTGCTTCCTATTTTATCGGGAAGCGACTGAAATCTTAACTGTAAGATCTGATTGATTTAGACAGATATACACGATTGAATTAAAAAGTTAAAAAACAATACTTATTTACTAAATATTACAAAAAAAAAAATATTTTTTTATTACTGTATTGTCACAATATTATTGAATTGATTGCAAACCAAAAATATTAAATAGTCTCTTATCTCATCAAGAAGTGGCTCAAACGCCGGTTGTAAGATTTGGTTGTTCAGAAAGGACTTGTTAAATTGTATAATAATAGATAATTATCGATAAATAATGTTACTAATGTTATAGCTGAATTTCAATTTCGTGTTAAAAACAAAAAACGTGTCATGTAAATTTTTAACTGATTTTCAGTTATCAGTCATGTTTAAAATTCACGTTAAGCGAACGTAAGTTAATATATTAAAATGATGTGTGATACAACGAATTTTATCGGATTTTAAGAGTAACAAATTTCTACGCGATAAACGATGAATAGGTTCGCAGAAATATTGTTTTCAATTTAACCTGTAAAGAATTACTGTACATGACATCAAACCTTTTCCCCTTCAACCGTAAAGCAATAACGTGATTAGCGGTCGAACACGACAAATAACGGTAATATATCATTATTAGTTTATTTATTATATCAATATCTTAAAAATAATTCACATTTCGATTATTTCGAACCACTCCAAATCCAAACAAGCGGAGGCAAACAAATTAGCGTTTAATATGAAAAATGATAGCATGCTTGCGATTAAAACGTAAAGCGATATTTAAGCTATATCGAACGCAGCCCACTTTAACGGTAATATAGCCTTTTCCATGTCATGCCTGATGATACATAATTGCCGGCATGCCTTCACCTACAAATCATACAACGATTAAAATACACATGAAGTATCGTTTAAATTTTTTCATACACTGATAACATAAATAAAAGTGACCGTATAATCAAAGGGCGTCACGACTAAATCGGGGGAGCAAAAATAAGTTGTCATAAATTGTCATACAGCAATAAAAGTACACGATCTATATAATATATCTTTTGTTGAATGTCGAATTTCTATTTTGAAATCAAAAAATGCTCAAATCACAAAGAACAGTTATAAAACTGAAAACAAATTTAGGCTGCGAGAAACTATAAGCCTTTACACAAACAAAGGCAATATTCATAAGCGGATTTTTTTGTTCCGCATTACGATTCAGAGTGCAAATAAAAAATAACCATCCTAACGGTCTAATATTCGCCACTGGCGGTATACTATTCAATATGAAACGTAAAAGACGCCCCATATATTTAGAGTATTCAACGTAAAACACAAAATATGCCCGCATATTCCGGGTAATTATGTACGATTAACAGTGAACGCACAGCAACTGTATAATACAGAGGAGCTAATTTATGACGTAATAAGTTGGTTCCTCAGATTTACTCGCGAAGATCCCCGTGATCAAAACACGAATTTCTAAATATGTATACGGAGGAGAGAGGAAAAAATGACGTAGTTCCACAAATGATCTAGACAAGAAGTTGTTCGACGTATCCGGCAGCGAAAATATGAAAAGAGACCAAAGACACCTTTGACCGCCAATGAAATTAGTTCATAGGCATCCTATGTTTTTGGAGATATATATTAATGAGAACGTCATTCTTAGGCCGACCCCCATCGCATTTTCTGTCCAAAATGTTACGTATTCCAAAACGTTACATATATTGTATAGTTGATGCGCCCAAAAAAAAAAAAAAAAAAAAAAAAGAAGACAAATTATTATCGACAAAATGGATTGTTGCCCTGGTTAATTACGTTATTCAGTGATAACGCGTCATTCTTAGCTCGACTCTCACTACTTTTTTTATCACGAAATTTTTTTCCCAAATGTGACATTAAATAAAGATTTATCTTTTTTTTTTTTTTGTCGCGCAGTCGGAAAGAATGACACATTGTCAATTTTTATCGTTTTATACAAAGTACAGAAGTGATAGAGCTGGCGGGTCCAGGGGAGGCACCAGGCGGGGTTATGGGGCGGAGCTGTTTGCGAGGCACGGAGGGCCGCGTTTTATATATACAAATGTAAACACACACACACACACAAAATATATTGTCAAACTAGTACTGCGGTTTTTGTTTATATATTTGTGGAGAATACAAAAAATTATTTTTAAATGTAACCTTTTGACTGATTAATGTGAATTGCCGAATCTACTTTCACAAAGTACAGATAAAATTACACTCTAACTTTTTAGTATAATTTATTAGTACGCAGAGTGTAACAGTAATGACGACAGTTGAAATTAAACAGAAGAAACATGAAAGGAATTATTCGTCGATCCTATAAAAAATGTTCTCAGTGGAGATAACTAATAATTTGCTATCAAATGGTGATCTACGAAATATTTAAGTTAATAAACGAATGGTAAACTTTCAAAACGTATCATTTGATATATGTACACGTGTTGTTGTATTTGCTTGAAATCCTTACAAAAAATAAAATAAAATAAAAAAGATTTTAAATATTTAGTTTTATTCAATTCTTTTAGTAATTAAAATTTTACAGCTAGCATGACGCAGCCCCTGTTAAAATCGACTCTTTGATAAGTATTATAGAAGAACTAATCTAGGGGTCCAGATAATATCTCCTTGAAGAACCGATTTTATATATACACGTGTGTATCCGCACATATTTATCAAAAAAAAATAAAAATAAAAAAATAAATAAATAAAAAAAAACAGCTCACCATTTATACCATTATTACAAGGAAAACAGTCTGCGTGCGGTATTGCTGAAAGGGTTTCAAGAATTGTGACAATGTGAAAGGTCTAACGATGTTGAAGACCGTAGTTAAGCCAAATGCCTTCACTGTTTTCAAATTTTTAGAGATCGGTGTAGTAAATGATACGGTACATATGAGGCGGAAGAATACAAACCATAGTTTGATGATACTAGATTAGGGTTCTTTTGAAATGTCGTGTGTTACTACTATTCTAATTGGCCTGATTTTTTTATTTTTGAATAATTTTAGATAAGGAATATGCTACATATAAGTGTAATGCGCACATAAAGAGCTCTAGTATATGATGTATTCATTTAAAAAGTAATGTAAATCTAATAAGTGCGCTCCCTTTAAACGATAAATTTTTAAACAAGATCGATCTGAATACAAACAATAATACTGATATTCGCGAAACACAAAAAGTCTAAGTGATTCTAAAAGATACGTGAATTTTTGAGAAAAAAAAAAGTGCGACCTGCATCTGACGGCTTAAAGGAATACTATTTTCTTAATTCGATTAATGACGTATTATTTAAATTGAATTATCGACATGTTTGTAGTTCGAAACGAACTAATTCTTGGTAACGTTTGAACGAGTCGTTAATATATTTTCCGCGTTTGTTTTTATTAATTAGATTATAATAACGGAATATTGGATTTATTGTTTTAACTTGAAACACTATTTTCCGCTTACGAAAAGCTACTGATAATTCAGAGAAATTGCGTTAGACCATTTGAAAAATTTTCAACAATCAAGGATGAAAGTGAATAAAAATGATAAAGTCGTTCAAAGTTTTGTTTTCGCCTAGAAAACAATACGTATATAATTCGAATGAAATAATTACTATTCGAAATAAAGCGAGAAATTATGCGATTGAATCGAGCCGCAGCGGAATCAGAGTTAACAATAACCTTTTCGGAATTCCACTGACTGCCAATCGTTTTTTGTAAAGTCAAGCGAAATTTTTCGAAAATAAGTTTATGAAAAATATTCAAAGGTTCTTTTTAAAAAGTAAACTGATGCTTTCAATTCTTATTTATTCTCCCTTTTTAAATAACGATAATTCGTTTTACTTCATAAAATTTACTTTCCAGATAGATTCCTAAAATTTTTTAAACAAATATAGAAAATAATTTAAATGAAATTAATAATTACACACAAACTTAATATATAAGGGGCATGCTTTCAAGTTCGCGATTCGTTTGCCAAAATAAATTTCAAAAACACAATCACTTACTTGGAAAAATTTTTCTTCTTGAAGGAATTTTCTTACGCGTTCTGTACGGTGTCTGTACGGACTCATCTCTCCACTGAAAGAATCGCACTTTAACCAAAAAAAAAAATTTTAATTTAAAAAAAAAGAGAAAGGTTCCTCAAACATCGATGTGCGCTAACTGACTTCGACTTATCTGGTTTTCGGTATTATATGCGAAGGTATACTACTATTCGGTATAAACATTTTCAGCTCTTTTGTTACTCTTTTTGATCGGTTTTTTAACGTTTTTCATCCCCCCCCCCTCCCCTGACACGATAATCATCCCTGAATATTATAAGGCGACATGGAATTCTTTCAAAGGCACAGTACAGCTGTCTTTTGTGGAAAAAAATAATAACGACTGAAAGGACAGAACCGGACGGCGGAGGAGTTCCAAAATGATTCACTGTATAGGCTGCAATTACGACGAGATTAGAAGTGTAACTTTTGATTCGAGAAAATCCTATTGAGTAGCGTAAAAAGATGCTGTGCGAGGGATGTCGGAAAGTTAACGGCAGAAGATGATTTTCAGATCGGGTGTAACCAGTTTTTCTGGAAACTGAAAACCTCGAGTTCGGTCAAACTAGTTTGCTTTTTTTTCGAGTTCTTATTTTGTTTTTTTATTAACGTTCGAAAAATCGACCCTGAACTGGTTTTTGAAAGAAAATCGCCTCCTTATTTTCAGTTTCAATGGGGCGCATTTTATTAATAGTAATAACGGACAAAAAGTTGAAAGCCGTGTCTCTGTATATGACACGTAAAATAAGTAAATAAGTAAATAAAGTTGAAAAATGCGAATGGACTACAAACGAGCCAACGTCGGTTGGAAAAAGCATTAATGGAAAAAATTAGATAAACAAGCTTGTCAAAATGGGGATAATTTTTTAAATTTTTTTGTTTCAGAACGGACAGAGGGATGATAACTTTTAAATCGGAAAAAATAATCCGAAAAAAAAAAACATACATATTTATAGTCTTCAAGGTCCCCTCGGTTGACAAGCTCCAAAAAAAAGAAATAGTTTTCAAACTGTATTAGCCTCAGAGGAGTATAACGGGAAGATTTTTAAACTGGCTTCGGATAAAAATGTATATGGCTTTATCCCTTCTTTCTGTTTGTGAGTGTAGGTAGAGACGGGCGTGTGTCACTGGGGTTTTAAGAGTCGGCTTTTTAGAAAATTTTGAAATACAAATTTAGTTTGATTCAGTTTCGGTTTTAGTTTTCCGAATGGTGCCGAAATCTCAGAGTCAAAAAATTGAAAATATAAAATTTCGGTTCCAATTTCGACTGAAGCACAAAAAATATTTGAGCGTAATATAAGTTATATAGCATCGAGTCAACAAATATAGGAAATTTTAATCGTTTTCCGTAAATCCCCTCTCCCACACACACACACACATAAAAAACAAAACATAACCCGCTTAGAACTTGACAAGGGAGAAAAATGTATTCGATTTCATTTTTAAACATGTCGTGACATTTGAACTCGATCGTTAGAAGGACGAGCAGATATTTGAATAAAGGGTGAAGTAGTCTTTCTGTTGTAAGAACTAGAACAGCTTCGACAGCGCGCCGAGTTCTTTTTTGGCTTTATTACCACTGATATGATTATGCGTGGGGATTATTACCGTTCTAAAAATTTTTAAGGAATTTTTCTTTTCACAGCACCGTTGTAACTTCACATTTTTTTTTACTAGGAAGTATTATAGGTAAAATCAAAATGCAGCAAAAAATACTACCACCGTATCTTTCAACAAAAAAAAAAAAAAAAAAAAAAGATCACTAGAGACGTTTATTCAAACGGATATTGATAATATTTTTCAAATTCTGATTTTGAATAACCTACGACTGTAGGTCGTTTCGGAAAACGGGCATGTAGCGCAAAAGTGTTACCCTTATTGGGATTCCTTACACATATAATGTACGGCAAGGGCGTCGCCAGCCGATGGGCCGGGGGGGGGGCAAGATAAGGATACGAGTTATAGAAAAAAGTAAAATTTACAGGTTGTAAAGGCTTAATATTTTATTAAACAAGAATAAAATCTTAATTAAAACATAATTTTCGCGGGTTTCTGGCAAATTATTCATGATTACGCGCCTATGAATACTCATTATGGCCAGTTGATTAAAAAGTTTCGAGGCTCCCGGGGGGGCAGCTTCCCCCCCTGCCCCCCGCTGGCGACGCCCATGATGTACGGAATCCTGAGACGACAAAAATATCAAAATAAAAATAACTCACGAATGGTTTTCACTTATAAACTGCAAATTTGGATCATTAAATTACAATTAAGATTTTTTCTAAAACAATTTATAACTTCAAGTTAACCGATTATCCTAGCTGGCAAAAAAAACCCCAAAAAACCGTCAAGAATATATAACATAGAATTTAAAACGACACTTTAAAAATCACTTTTAAAAGATCGATAACAGGTATCACCAGATAAACGTTTAAAAGCGAAATTCATGGTATAAAATAAAAAGGTAGAAGCTCTTTCATAAAAGCATTTCGGTTACCCCTTTGGACTCGAAAACTGCAAAAAAAAAGATGTTCACGTAAATGATAGTTCGAGTAAAAAAGTAGAGAAAATCAAAATGTATCTTAAATTTATGCACAAAGGACCGCTTCATAGGAAAAAAATATAGCCAAGCTTACAACTTTATATTCAGATCCTTGGGGTACCAAAAGCTTGAAAGTTTTGAAAAAAATATTTCTTTTTTCGGTCATGTGATATATTGTTGGAAATATCGCTATTTGTCGGGAACGAAACTGCATTTTATTTCCTTAAGGGAACTTTCGAAGTTGGCGAAAAGTTCAAAAAATTGTGTAAACTAAAGTGTTGCTCCGTCTTGCGGCGTGACTATTATAGATTAAAATTTTAGACGAGGTTAAAAATATAAGCATCCACGTATATTTCTTTAGTTTGGAACATCCGGATTTGTAATTTTAAAATTCGGCTCCCGGGGCGCTAAAAGCTGGATATTTTTAATTTTTTTTTTTTCGGACATATAATATATTATTGGAAAGATCATTATTTTTCAGGAATGAAATGGAATTTCATTTCTTTAACGAAACTTTTGAAGAAAGTTCAAAAAAGCACCAAAAGTGTCGTGTACAGCGCCTCTATTATTATAGTTGAAAATTTTAAACAAAGTTAAAAATATACACATCACCGTGTATATTTCTCCAATTTGTAGCATTCGGGGTTCCAACATTAAATTTGGAAGTTTCAAAGTTGACGAAATGTTCAAAAAAACATGAAAACTGACGTGTCTTTCCCCGTTTGCAGCGCGAAAAATCTGATTTCATTGTTTTGAATTTAGTTTTGTGTAAATATTTAACTTAACATACAGAATCCTCAGCGCATGAAATGTCATGCTTGACTGAACTTGTTTATATTTACACCGTGGTAAACATTTTACATGATCAACAATTTGAAGTTTCTTACTAAAACAAAACACGCAGTCGTACTATACGGGAAGGGACAACGGTTACAGAGCCACAACGAGATAATAACCATCTCTCACAATCGTTTCATGAGAAAGTTATTACCTGACAGGACTATCAAACCGCCTGTATGTTTTACTTCACCTTTATTATTTATTTATTTCTAATTTTTATTTTTATTTTTTTATAAGGGGAGGGATTATGGTAAAATTTTATAAATAATTTCTAGTTCCGAGTTTATAAATACTTTTATTTTCTAATTATATTTCTGTACTGGTACTGATCAATAGGGCTTGGAAAGCTAAATCAAAATTTGATCTATTTGACAACGCTCACGTTTATTTTGTGAATTCATTGGCTTAAGCGCCTACCATATTTCCAGTCTATCATTTGTAGAATAAAAGTATAGCATTGTCAGATGGATTAAATTTTTATTTAGCTTTTCAAGCCCTGTTGATGAATTTATAATATAGCGAAATTTGGTTTTTGGGATTCCGTATACAATTTACGGAATCCTAATAAGATATTTCGAAAACGACAAAAATGTTCAATTAAAATATTCAATAACTCAGGAACAGCTTAACTTATTAATTTGGAAATTGAAGAAAATTCTAATTAAAATTCTCTCTAAGACAATGGATGACTTCAAGCTAACCGATTACCCTGGGTGGCAAAAATCCCCCCAAAAAAAACCGTCAAGAATATATAACATGGAATTTAAAATGAATCACCTTTAAAAGATCGATAACACGCATCACCAGATAAACGTTTAAAAGCGAAATTCATAGTATAAAATAAAAAGGTAGAAGCTCTTTCTTAAAAGCAAGAAATTCCGGTTAAAAAATTAGATAAATCTCCTCTTTGGGCTTAAAGAACAACAAAAAACTTATGTTCACGTAAATGATAGTTCGAGTAAAAAAGTAGAAACAACGGAAACGTATCTCAAACTTATACACAAAGTACCACCGCTTTATAGGAAAATTATAGCCAAGCATATAACTTTATACTTAGACTTTTGGGGCGTCGGAAGCTCGAAATTTTTGAAAAAAATATTTATTTCCCAGCAATATTATATATATAGCTAGAAAGATCGCAAAAACAGCAAAAAAAAAGGAAGATCATATAATTAATAGCCCGAGTAAAAACGTTGGAGAAATCAAAACGTATCTCAAACATATGCATAAAGGACCAATTCGTAGGAATTATATTTAGACCCTTGTGGCGTTGAAAGTTCAAAAATGTTGAAAAAAATATTTTTTTTCCTGAGCATGAGATATATTATTGGAAATATCCGGCTATTTGTTGAGAAGGAAACCGTATTTCATTTCCATAGCGAAACTTTTGAAATTAACAGAAAATGACGTGTTCCCCCCTTAGCGCCGTGAGTATTATAGCTAAAAATTTTGAATAAGGTTAAAAATATGCGCATCCCCGTATATTTCTCTAGTTTGCAACATCCGGGTGGTTTCCAACATTAAAGTTAGGTCCCCGGGGTGTTAAAGGCTTGAAACTTTCGAAAAAAAAAAATTTTTTCCGGTCATATGATATATTGTTGGAAAGATCGTTTTTTGTCTGGAACGAACCGGTATTTCATTTCTTTAACAAAATATATTCAATGTTAGCGAAAAGTTCCAAAAATTTGCAAATAATTATACGCCTTTTTTTAGCAGGAAAAATCAGATTCCTTTTTTTTAATTTAGTATTATGTAGCTGTAAATTGTAGTTATCGTTAACTTGACATACGGAATCCCCATCGCATAAAACATCGTTCTTGACTAAACTTGTTTCGAATAATGCAGTCATTTTACATTATTTAATAACAAGTTTATATGCAATTCAAATAATGTAATTTATACATCTTAGGACGTCCCGATTGTTGTCTCATTCTGCACACAAATGTCTTGGGATCACTTTTCAGACTTAATTATTGTTTTTAGCATTATTTATAAAATCACTAAACAGAACTGTACAAATTTCCACGTTTTGCTATAATATTAATGAGTGAACGATGGAAATTAAGTTGTCTATATTCCTTTTTTATAAAATCGCAATCGTTTTTTTAATAGTATTCAACATCTTCGCATTTAAATTATAGTATTTTGTGGTATTCAGTTATAGTTCTGTTTGGTTAGATAAGTAATCTATGTTGCATGCTTTAGATTTTTCAGTGTGAAAAATTGTTTAAAGTGATTAATAAAATTAAGAGAGGACAAAAATGAATACATCAACCTTTAAAAAAAGTTTTTAATGTTTTCTAAATTTTTATCGACAAACGACTCAGTTTTTTATTAATAATACAGTACTATTAGTGTAAACTGCGCGTATAAGTGTTTACTTACCAGGCATTGGAAAAATTAATTTTTAAATAGGTACAAAAAGAAATAACAGAAATGAAACTACAAATTACGAAAACGAAATTAAAATCTGAAAAGTGATCCTGGGACATTCGTTCTACATCCGCTAAAATGGTCAATAGTGAATATCAATAAAATTTAATGATTTAAAAATCGCGATAAATCATTCGAAAACTATTGACAGCAGATATAGTTGTACAAATGTGCAGTAATAAAGCCGAGTAGAAGCGGTGCATCAACGTCGCATCCGAGTGGAGAAGTAATATTATAAGTTCGGTAGTTGATGGCAGGTCGACGGGTGGAAACGTAGCGTAGATTTTCCACCTTGCTCTTAACTGTATTACTCAGGTGATAAATTAGCGATGCGACACGAACCTACAGTTTTTTTCGTTATCCTTCCCTTGTTATTATGAATACCCGTAATTTATTATAGTTATTGTGTAATAGCCTCGTGTAAATTATTATTCGTTATGTGTATCTATTTTTGCCGACTTCAAAAAAATAAAATTATTTTTAATGGGTTTGTCAACAAGGACATCAGCTCAAGAAACGGAAAGGAACAGAAAATAAAGTTGTATTCTTAAACGTTTAAGAGTAGAAAATAAAAATAATTCGAGGACAGGAATAATGGAAGCCGAAGAAAATGAGGGAATATAAGAAGCACCAATAAGGGGTGTAAGGATATCAAGTTTTAGCGGAGACGAGTAGAAGGACGATTGCTTAGCAGAAAAAGTCAAACATTCAAACAAAATATAATCGAAATCACAAGGACATATGCGAAGAGGGATGAAAAAGACAAAATAGAGTAGGTGCAGACGAAAACTGAGAAAATTATGTAGGAGAGAAAACCATGATTAAAACGAAGGCGACAAATAGCCGAGATTGAGCAGCGTTTAAGAGAGGACAAGTATCTAGAAAACCATGAACGGGGAGGAAGTGATGGTTGAATAGAAAGGTAAAAGGAGTCGGAATTCGAAAATAAGGAAGATTACGGGTTGAGCCATAATATGGAATAAGCAACGGAAGAAAGAAGAGTATATGAGCTGAAAATATGCCCAAAATTTTGCTACTGGAAATGAATCTATTATCTCACTGCCCTCAATGCTTAAATGTTCCAGAATCGATCTAGATTGCGTGAAGAATGAAAAGGTCATGGACAAGAAAATAAGAACTATTGCATAATCGAAAGAGGGAGAGTTTGCAGGACACTTTGCGAAATTGAGATTATGAGCACTTTATAGAAAACCAGTGATAAGGAAACAAACAGAACAGCGCGTAGAATAGCAGTAGATTTGGCATAGAAAATTGAGCAAAAGGAAAGAAGCTTAACAAATTTAGAATAATTCAAGGCAAGACAAAAAAAAAAAAAAGGAGAAACAAACTCTATTTAGCCTTTAATGGCATGTCTAGGAGAGAACTTAAAGCATTGGAAAATTCAATTCTGGCGACATGTTGAGGGATAGATTTAGAATAGAAGGATAAAGAAAGACATTTAATGTGATAAAGGAAACTGCGAAAACTGAAAGAAAAATAAGGAAGCTTATCATGACTATAAATACACGGGTAAAAATTGAAGGCGACGAACAGAAATAATTGGAGTTTTATTAGAATTAAATTACCCGATCGTTGGTTTCGTGCGTATCCCCTGAAAAGGCTACATCAGCACTCTATCCGATATAAGCAGTTGTTCCGCAAGCTAGTACGTGTTTTAGGACCTACCCTGTACTTATTGTACACAGCGGACATACCATTTCCACAGGATATGACAGGTGCAATGGTTGCTGACGATACAGCAGTGTTACCAGATTCGTCGCGAATTGATCTACGTACAGGTTGTTTTTCGCGTTCGTAGCGTTCCGTGAAGTTTTGTTCACTTATCTGTATCGAAGTTTTTACACACACTTTCATATATTCTCATAGCGCGCGCACACACACACACACACACACACACATACTACTCATCCCACATTATACGTATCTCGGTGGAAGTGGTATACCGCCTAATTTTATTCGTTTTCTTTTCTTATGTATAACGACGACTTCCGCTGGTCTAAGTACACACGCTGATTATCATGTACATAATGGTAACAGTGTATTTTCTACGAATTGTTCTTCTGATAACAATCCGATGGTAATTGATTTAAGTAACGATGATAATTTACGCATAGCCGATAATAGTAAAGATCGTAACTGTACTTACAATGATAACGCTAGTCGTAATAATAGTAGTAAAAATTATAATAGCAACGAAAACATAATAAATTTAAATACGTCACATAATAATGTACTTAATATTGATAACATTAATTCTAGCGTTCAACCTAACAGAGAAATAATCAATCTATACTCGATTAAGAATAATTATAATAATAATGACAATTTTAATATATTCGTAGAAAAGTATTATTCAGAAACAGTTAGAATTTTAATTAGCGCATTAAAAGTAGCGGAAATATTACGTAAACACAATATGTCTGGGGACATTATCGAAATTAAAAAAGTAGCCCGTAATCGGATTATCATTCATTTGTCTTCAGCTTTCACAGCCAATAATATCGTTTCATCAAGCGGATATAATGCATATATCCCAACATTAAAAATTCGTCAAGGTGTGATCAAAGGAGTGGATACTAACTATACTGATATAGAATTATTAGAATTGATAGAATGTCATCCTTTTCAAATCAATAGCCAGTGCTACAGATGCTTGAGATATGGCCATATTGCTAAACAGTGTAAAGGGTAATAATAGATGTCTCAGATGCGGTGATTCTGAGCATACAGAAGAATCCTGTTCGACTCCAACTCCAGTATGTATTTTTTACGGAAGTCATCATAAAGCTACAGACAACTCTTGTCCGGAACGGAAACGACAAAGTCGCATCAATGAGGTAATGGCCTTACACAATCTTAATTTTCAGGAGGCGGTGTTGGAAGTACTTCCCGTATACCGTCAAGAATCCCTTTATTCAAATACGGTAACCGGAAGCAGGGACAGATTTTCACTGCTGACGGAACAAAAGAATTTCCCTCCTCTTCCTCATAATAACCAAGATAATGAATATGGCAAAATAACACCATTCGAGCCTAAACCTATAAGAAAAACAGGTTTCTTCGATATAAACCAACTAACCCACAGTCATGACTTTACCTTAAAGCGCACAGTATCCTTTGTTTCTTCCGATGAAGACAACAATTTAAATAGAAAAGGCTCCAAAAAACCTACCGGTCAAAATAACTCCTTCAAATCGAATAACACAGTATTCAGGAAAACTGATTGTCTAAAGCTGGACCACCAATACTTAAAAATAACACGAATAATACAAATAAAAAAGACTCTGACCAAATTACGATTAAAAGTAATAATAGTAAAAGCTTAAAACAGAATTTTAATAATAAAGGTAGCAATAAAAATGACAAAAATAATGCAACATAGACACAAAAGTAATTCGGTTGTATCCAAACAATTCATAGCTCTATTTTTATTTATTTATTATTATTTTCTTTTTTTAATACCTATTTTTACGTGTATATATATGCATAGATATTTTTATTTTTTTTATTTTTTTTCTCCTCGTATAAATAAAAGCAGAGTTTTTTGTGTTTAAACAAATTTAATTAAGGATCATTTTTTTTTCTTTCTTCCTTTTTTTCTGTTTTTTTTCTCTCCTTATATCATGCTTCGAGTGATACGGTGGAACGCTAGACGTATTCTCGCCAATAAATGCGATTTAGAGCTATTTTTATTTCACATAGATATTATCTTACTGTCCGAAACATGGCTTATGGCCGATAAAATTTTTCATATTAATAATTTTAGTTGTTACCGTGAAGATAGAGGAAATGGATATCGTGGTGTTGCGATTTTAGTTAAGAATTGTCTAACTCACTGTAAAATCAATCTAAATCTTACAAGCCGTAATAACGATACAAAATCTAATGCTGTTGCAGTTTCTGTTAATACTAGGAAGTTTTCTGGGATATTTATTTCATATTACTCTCCATCCAAGCACTCAATTGACCCCACAATTTTTGTTGAAGCTTTGGAAAATATGAACAATGTCCCCATCGTTTTAGACGGGGATTTTATTGCCTTAAATAGATGCTGGGGTTGTAGTTTCAATGACAGGAAGGGTTGAGCAGTAATGGATATCATCTCCAATTCTAATCTCTGTCTTCTTAATATCGGTTTCGTAACTAAAATAGGAAACCCTCATTTTACTCAAATAATCCAGTGGATTTGTCATTTGTCTCACAAGATATATTCCTTGATTGCTCATGGAGAGCTCTTCCCCACTCGATGGGTAGTGACCACTATTCGATCGCTATTAATATTGATATAGAGACTTCCAACTGTGTTAATGCGCAGGCACGCTGCTTTGAACAGACCACCGCGAGATGGAAACTTTCAAAGGCAGACTGGGTCAAATTGACTTGGGCCTAAATAATATTTACTCTATCATTGATCCTATAGGCGAATATAATCTATTTCAGAGTGCTATTTCTTCAGCCCTGCAAAAATCAGTGACTCGAGCAACTTTATATAAAGCGAAAAAACAACCTGAGCCCTGATGGAACATCCAATGTGAGGAAAAAATTAAAGGACAGAATGAAACCTTAAGTAAATTTCGTTCAGAAGGATCTATGTCGTCGTATATAGAATATAAAAAAATTGCCGCAGAAACACTTAAACTGCTAAAATCTAGAAAAAGAGCTGCTTGAAAAAATTTCTGTGGAAAGTTTAATGGGAATACGCCATTAAAAGATATTTGGTTATTAGCGAAGCGCTTCAAGAACAGAGATGTGCAGAACAACACCGTAACGAATGATGATTGGTTTTGTGATTTCGTTTGCACAGCAGCTCTTCTATATGTGCCAGCAGCGGATGAATTAGATGAATTTAGTTAGACCACACAAGTAAGCACGGTTGATAAACATTTTCTACTACAACCGATCTCTTACTACGAACTCTTTATACCATTGAGCAGGAAAAAGGATTCAGCTCCGGGCATAGATGGTATAACATTTTCAATAATTAAGAACATGTCGGAAAATGCTAAGAGTATGCTGATTAACATATTCAATGGCCTCCTACAACATTGTTTAGTTCCTGAGAATTGGAGACGATTTCTGGTGTATCCGATCCCTAAGCTGAGAAATCCCTCTTTACCAGCACCTGCTTGCAGGTCGATTTCCTTGGCATCCTGTTTAAGGAAAGCATTCGAACTGGTCGTGAAGAACCGTCTAATATGGTGGCTTGAGAATAATGAAGTATTTCCTTATAACATATTTGGATTTCGCCCGGGTTTAGGTACCTTAGACTGTACAGCCGAATTTTTGAATGACACTTATCAGTCTTTTATTGACAAAGAATTCCTTTTGACATCCTTTTTAGATATAACGGGGCCGTTTAATAATGCTTCTATTCCTATCTTGTTTGAGTAATTAATTAGGATTGGAATACCACACCCTTTAACTAATCTTTTATGTTGTTTATTTATAAGGAGATCACTCCACTTTATAAATCCAATTTCTAAAGAGACTGAGGTTCGGACAGCTTATAAGGGGCTTGCTCAGGGATCCGTGCTAAGCCCGTTATTATTCAATATCTATATCTTAGCAATCTTTTCTACTTGCTTATCTACAACATCATGTATTTTATCATATGCTGATGACTTTGTTGTATATACCAGACACAATAATCTTTCCACATATATTCAAGATAATCAATTTTCTGTTAACGCTTCTCAAGACGCTCTTCTAAAAAATTGGTTTGGACCTGTCTCCATCTAATTCATACGTAATTTTATTTACTCTGAGACTTTATTCTTAATAGAGCATTGAAATTAAAATCTATAATCAAAACATTACATTTTACAAGCAGGTTAAATATTTGGGTATATATTTGGATTCCAGATTAACTTGGAAGTTCCATTTACAATCATTAATACAACTGGTAGCCAAGGCATTTAATCCGCTGAAAGCTATTAGCAATGCCGTTTGGGGAGGAGATCCGGCAACTTTAAGTCTTCTTTATAAAACTTTTATTAAGTCCAGACTTGATTATGGTGCAGTCTTTTATGGATCGGCCCCAAAATCACTCTTGAGAAGAGTAGAGATGTTTTGCAGAACCTCGGACTGAGACTTATAACTGGAAATATTAAATCGGCTCCTTCTATAATTCTCCAAATGGTGACTAAGATCCCTCCCCTTCATATAAGAACATCACTTATGGCAGATAGATTTTTAAATAAATATTGCGATTACCAACTTCCGTCATTATTAGAGAAGATAAGTAAAATATCCAATGAATAGAGGTTTGTTCAACAGAAGAAGCCGCTTTTAGTCAAGAAAGCCAATATCTACATTCAATATTGTGCAGCTCTTATTCCTACGCTGCCATCTAGCTATTTTAGTCTATCGTATGGTATTAATCTATGCAGCATTGATGTAAATATAAATCTTTTCAACAACTTAAATAGAGAACCTCTTCCGAACCAAGAAATCAACTCCTATTTTTTACAAACAACAGAATCTCAATATCCTTCCTTTTTAAAAATATTCACAAACGGTGCTAAGTTCCGGGGTGCTAACAGTGGAGTGGGTGCTGCATTTATTGTGGATAATAACTTAATATTTAAATTTATACTCTCTCCCGAGGCGTCTATTTTCATAGCCGAGCTGCTTGCTATTGATAAAGCTTGTAACTTTATACTGAAGTCATTGGATGTTGAGAGAAAAACCTTAATATGCTCAGACAGCCTTAGCAGCCTCTTAGCGCTCAGTTATAGCAGTTTTAATTATCGCTGTCACCCACTGATCTACGATATTAAGTTTAAATACACACAAATTATAGATAAAGGAGGTACTGTAAAGTTCTATTGGGTCCCTGGTCATCACGGAATCATTCTTAATGATGTAGCTGATCAAGCGGCTAAGGAATCAGTCTTAAACTGGGTAGTATACGATTAAAAGGAACAGCTGTACTAATTGGAAGAAGAATTTCGTTAATAGTTCACCTAGTTTAGGCGAGACATACGAAATTGTCCAACCGTTTCTATCAGGTATGCCTTGGTATAATAATATTACTTCTATCTCGGCTAACTTAATTCGGCGTTTTGTTACTACTATCTGCAGGCTTCGTTCAGGTCATACTAGAGTGCGGCTTAATTTTTTCGATGGAAACCATTTTCATTCAAATTGTAGCAATCATGTAAGCACAGCGTATCGCGAGGATATCAACCACTTGTTATTCAGTTGTGAGGCCCTATCCACGGATAGAGTCTTTCTTTTTGAACAGCTGATGTTCTATGATTTATATCCTCCATTCTGTATTTTTCAACTACTTGTTTCTGGTGATCATACGTTGTGTTTATCATATTTTCATTTATCAAAAGAAACGGAATTGTAATTTAAAAAATCCAATCAATGTCCGGATTAATGAATTTTTTTTTTATTTTATTTTTTTATTTGTCTACTCCGAGTGGAGTAATTAGTCCCTTTCGCAGGGCGTTATTATTGTTTATCGTGTTTGTTTCATCGAGCATTGTGGGCGCTGCTCTGCAGTTGCAGCCATATTGCGTTGTATTTTCTTTTTCTTTCTGTTTCCTTAAATTTCATCTCAGCATTGTAAGTACTGTTCTACAGTTGCGGCCATATTGCAGGATGTAGTTTCTTCCTTTATACTTACTATCTAGTAGTATAAGTAGTGTTTAAATAGTTGGACAAAAACAAAAAAATGTTTTCTTACTATTTTTTACTCTATTTTGTTTTCGTGTATTCAGTCTGATTTGAACGTTAGCCTGCTGGCCAAATGAACTATATATTGTTCAGACCAAAAAAAAAAAAAAAGCAGTGTTATCAGTCAGTTATTTCCAGATTAAAGTGAATAACAATCTGCAGTATGCCCTGGATCGTATAAAAAGGATTGAAAAATTCAATTAAATGAACAGAAATCTGTACATGTCACTTTTGCTTTACGTGATCGAGACCTGTGTTATGTAGTCCATATTAATAATCAGCAAGTTCCGGTTGCAAATTCTGCAAAAGTACTTAGGTATTGTTGCACGCGATGTAATTTCGGAAGGAGAGACCCGGAAGAATTTCCATAAATATTTAATGATAACCTTTATTTATTCGAAATCGTAACAGTTAATGATGGACGGTAACTACATACTAAGTTATCATCAAAATAAACATTAAAGAAAAACGGTCCTTAATTGATATTTAAAATATTATCAGTGTTATTTACAATAAAAACGTAGATTGGAAAGAAAACGAATTTTTCACGAGGAAAGATAAAAATTAATTGAAAAGTTGTTTAAAAAGTCTAAAATTTGTTCTATAGCAGTTAGAGAATTGTTTATTTTATTAATCACTGTTTTAGGAAAAATATGAACTGCCGAAATTTTAAAATTTAAAGCTAAAATTTTGAAATTAAAATAACGATAAATACGAGTAACTTAAAATATTGTCCATATTGGTTTATACAAATGTCGATCTAAAAAAACAAAATAAATTTAAAATCGCCGCAACGCAATGTACCAGCTTATTACGACGAAAATATTAGTTTTTGACATTAGTAAGTACAATTTTTGATCGTGAAAACTAATTCGATACTTTTTGTTTATTAAAAACAACTACATTGATCAGCGGTGGGTCGCACATATGAATACCGATGAGTATCAATGAACGCTGATGTCGAATAGTATTAAAATAAAAGTTAAAAAAAATATCTCCTTAGAGAAATACATTCCTTTCTTAATATAACTAGACAAAAAATGTTCATTAAAATATGGGGAAAATATGAATATCCGAAATTTTAAAATTTAAGAAGCGGTAAAAACGAGCGATTTAAAGTATTAATTAACGTTGCGTTTATTCAAATGTATATTTGAATATAGCGCAATTTACAAGTTCACTAACGTAACTATTATGTTCGATATCTTTAACCTATACTAGAGCATCGCTAAGGGGGGAAGGAGTGGGCAGCTACCCCCTCTAGAAACGAATAGGACTTCCACGTGTATCAAGGATGAAGAAATGCTTTTATACAATTTCTTGAAAGAGTATAAAAAAAAAACATACTTTCGAACACAAAAACATCTTCGATGTTAAAGTTAATCGAATGTTGACGTTAGCGATCGAAAATAAGAAATAATTAAATGAAAAATGTTGCACGTCTTCCAAGACGTATGACTTTACGCAAAGCATCTGAAGAAAAAATTTAATTGTTCATGGTTGTAGACGTATTTACCATGTATGGTATACCCCATACTCTAAAAAGGTACCTTTTTTGCAAATGTTGTACTTGAGATCATTAATAAAGAATCCATTTTGCAGATTTAAGGATGTACACAAGCAATGCAATGAGCATTTTGAAACACAATTCTATAAGGCGGCACTGGAAGCTGCTAAATTATTTCTTGAAAGTTTGCCAGTGGATGTGCAGCTCAATAAATACTCGCAGGGGTTATGGAGGAAAACAGAAAAGTTATTAAGTCGATTATATCTTGCATTACATTTTGTGGTTCCCGTGATTTTGCACTGAGAGGCAAAATCTCTCTTCCAAAAGAATTCTTGAAAGCGTATATGAATTAACGCGGGTGATGTAGTCTTGAAGGAACACTTTGAACGTGTGAAAAAAATTCAAACACTATCAATCTATTGATGTAGGAAATGAACTTATCAGAAGGCAGATATTGTGACGAAAGTAAAAAAAAAAAGCAGAGGCATATAGTGTATTGACCGACGAAACAGCTGACATTTCCGGAAAAGAGCAATTATTAATTAGAATAATTTCAATCACGAGAAAAGTGAAGTGCAAGAAGTTTTTATAGGATTTGTTGAGCTAAAAGGTTTGGATGCAGATTCTGTACTGTAAAAGTCATTGATGATTTTTTGAGCAGTAGAAAAACTTAATCTAGATAAATGGATTGGATTGGGATTCGACGGCTGTTTGACAATGCCCGGAATAGAGCAAAATTGCGCAAAATATATATACCAAAGCTCTATTTTTTCACTATTCTTAACGTAAACTAAATTTGGTAATAAATTATGTAAATGTTCTACCTGCAATTAAGAACACAATAGGGCAAACAACGAAATAATAACATTTTTTTGGAAATCAGTTCTGAGAAGAAAGTTAGTACCAAAAACATTTTCAATCTCCGTGAAAGAAGATGGAGCAAAAAACACAAAACCACCAGAGTTTTCATGGGTAATTTTTGCACTTAGAAACTTTAACGAATGTGGAAACAGCACACGACCCGGAATAAAACAATCTCCAATTTCATGCCACCGCATCCAAAGCTGAATTTATTTTACGCCTTTTATTAATAAGCAAATATTCAGCTATGATAAAATCTAAGGTAAATGTTCTCCAATCTATAACATTGGATATTGTCAAGGTAGCACAGCATATTAAACACATTTTACGTTTAGGTTGGTTTCGTTAATATGATAAGCTGTTGTTTGTTCACGTCGTTTATCCTTGTTCATTTTCCAACAGTTGTTTTTTTTATGTCTGTTCCTTCAGCTTACTCTCTCATCCTATTCATGGTTTCTTTTGCATCCCCCTCTTCGAAGTTCTGATGTTTCCGTTGTTCGTATGCGTTTTAACCATTCTCTGTTGCCTTTCTACAGATTTCGCTTTTCCCTGGTTTCCACCCCACATTAGTCTCTCCATCCTGACGATACAGTTATTTGCGTCGCTGATCATGTGTTCTTCCAGTGTTTATCTCTTTCTGTGGAGCTTTCTGCTTTGTATTCTTATTTGTTGAAGCCTGAGCTTCCTTTCCTTATTGTGCTTTTTATATCCTGTCTTTTTCTTCCCCATTAGTTATTCCTGCTAGTTGTTCCTTTTTATCAAAGATTTCTGATCAGATTAAAATATAACCGGCTTCTTTCGTTTTTATTTTTTTCTGGGTGAAGGTGCTTGGTTGACCCGTCCAAGAGGTTAAAAAAAAACAGTAACAGATATAGTTTTTTTGCCGTTGATTTCTCTGCTTTATACAGTGGCGTTTTTTGTTTTTTTTTTTTTTTATAGTGAGATAGCAGGCCAAACCAACCCTATCCACTCACCACCAAGAAAACTTGTTTTTATCGAGTATCCTTTTAAAAGTCCAGATACAAGTCGTTTGGAACGTTTTATATATTTTTCTATTTAATATTCATTCAAATTTCACAATTTGTAGATTTCATGTTTTTTCTATGAGATAGGCCAGAAAAAAGATTCATGTTTAAAATAGCTGAAATATAATTGTGTAGTTAGTTTTTTTCATTATTACTTGCAGGGAGCTTCAGCCGTAAAGAATATAAACTATAACAATTAGTAAATTCGTATTGGCAATGTTAATAATAAAACATAGTTTCTTTTTTCTTTTTTTTCTTTTTTTTTTTTTGGTTCGGCCAACCGAGTGCAGTTACCCAGGACAATTGGACTACATTAGAGATTAAATTTTAATCCGGTCAGAGATCGATGAAAGAAAAGAGGCAAGAATAGAAACCACCTTTGAAGACGGAAAAGTTAAGGTATAAGAAGCATTATAGGGAGTAGGAAAATTCAGCTTTAATAGTTGCGTATATAGAATATTGCCTTCGGAGAAAAGATTGGAACATTCAAACAGCACGTGGTTAGGATCACAAACAAAAATACAGTCTCCAGAGCGCAAAGGACAATAAGGGGACGGGAAAAGAGAAAACGATACCATGAAGGGCCGATAGCAATAATTAAAAAAGTTTAAGGGTAGGAAAATAATAGAACCAAGAACAGGAAGGGGGTCTAGGCTGAATAATAAAATGAATTAGGATTAGAAAAGGAGCGTGTACATCCGACCAAAGTCTGACATGCATTTTATTGGAGAGCGGAAGTATATTGTGTTCAGGAATCTTTTTAGCAAAATGTTGGGAGTGTAACGTTGAGCGTGCTAAGGAATCCACTGCCTCGTTACTATCAATACCCGCATGACTTGGAATCCAAAGAAGGTCAATGGAAATGGAATGAGAAAGGGGAAAACAATATAATTAAGAGAATATGAGGGAAAGAGAGAGGATATAGCTTGATGGGCACTTTTGGAGTCCGAAATGATTAGGTATCTATCAGAGTATCGAGTTGAGGAAATAAATATAACTGCTCGAAGAATGGCATAAAGTTCCGTGGAGAAGATAGAGCAAAAAGCTGTCAGCTTGAAGGATTGAGCGGAATTACTGACTGGGGAGAAAAAGAAAACAGCTGCTCCCTCTGAACTCCGGAACCATCAGTAAATATTAAGGAATAAAGAGGAAATGAGGAATTAATAAGAAAATTAAATTCTTGATTGTCAGCTGCGGAGCCAGAAGTTTGTTTCTTATATAAATTATAAAGTGAATTATTAACGAAAGGAAGAGACAGCTATGTTATAAACCGCTTATAAATAAAAAAAAAAACAACACCTTTGTTCAAATTTTAAGTTATGCATTGATTATTTATTTATGTTTTACAAAAACAGACAGCTATATCTTTGTTAGATTTCGAAATGGAAATGTCTTTCTTTCTTTTTGTCGTTTCTTCAGTGATTAACGTATCCGTTTTATTCCTAAATCAGTTTATAATGTTTTGATCGTTTTCATCAACGCTACAAATAATATAATTTTTTTTTTTTTTTTGAACATGAAAAAAATGTATTTCTATCAGCAATCTGAAAATTAAGCCATTTTTGTTATAGTAATATTATACTTTTTCGCGCTTTTTAAGCAAAGAAATTAACGGACGATGCTTGTCAAAAAACATAAACAGAATCGGAAAAAAGGATATATAATGTGTCAATCAGTATTTGTTACTAAACTAACCTATTTATAACGATTTTTCTTTTCTTAATGAATAGGTCATCTTTTAAACATTTCATTTTCACTATTTTTCCGTATTTGTTGTTTTCGTATTTAAAATTGTCCAGATTTACATATTCATTTCATTTAATGCGAAATATTTCGTTTGCGATGGGTTTTGTTATTTGAAATTTTCGATATATTAAAATTCCGCGTTTAATGAAATTCTTTTTAACCTCGTATTTTTTTTTTTTTTTTTTTATTTATTATTCATGTTATTTAATTATTTTATTCCTATAAATGATAACTAGTGTTCGCAATTACTATCTTTTACTAGTGTCTAGCCTTTGAAATTCCTTACAGATGTTATCAGTATTTTGCTTCGTACTTCTTCACATTTTGCACTTGGTGAAAAAAGTTTAACACCATTATAAGTGAAAGAGTGAACACTATATGAATTAGGTAGAATTTTTAAATTTTCCTCAAATAAATATATAAAGGAAAACTGTTTCAACTCATTGATAGCATCTATGAGGAGTTTCAAGGGCTAGATACTAGTTTATCCTTCCGGGTATATATAAACCCGTTTTTTTGTATTTTACTCATTCGTCCAAGTCCAAGTGCACGTATCGTCTTTTATAATTTATTTTTAAAATATTAGGTTTTTTGAGTACTTTTAATTATGTTTTCATAAAAACGTTACCGAATTGAAACATCATATTTTTGCAGTGAGTGACATTTTTCAATTGTAAAAGATTGCGATTTATTAACTTATTCTATTTATAAACGTTTTTGTTTGATGATTATGTAATAGTATAGAATTAAAATTGTAACCCTATAAAGAAAAAATATTATATTTCTTATAAAGTAAATAAAATAAAAGTACAAAGTTTGGCTCGCACCTATAGACACTACAACTTTCTATATTAGTGCGGATGAGGGAAGCTTACAGAGTGAGAAAATAAATTACAGCACAATAAAAATTATATATTTAGATGAGTATCAATATGCGGGCAACTATTAATTATACTACAAATATGAAGTTTGATAGAATTTTTTTTCCTAAATACATTTATACATGTATATATGTATTATAAATAAAGTTTATTATAAAATTGGAGATACAGTTTTCCGAGTTTTTGTAATATGTAGAATATATAATTATGTGCATTTAAAATTACGGTGAAATTCAAATCACTTACACGCTTGACAGTGTATAATATCTATAATTTTTTTACTATACATTTATTAAAACCTGTTTAATGTGTATGTGTATTTATAGTATTATATAAAAAGCATGGTAAAATTACGTTATATCTCGAAGTTCGGTTATATAATTTATTGATTAGCGAGATATATAATTAAGTCTTTTCCTGAGGAGAAAACTGGTAAAATAAAAATCACCGAGAAACTTAAAATTAATATTTTTATTTCACTTTTGGAATTCCATTTATCTCTTTGCATCTTGACTCCTAGACATATAGTATATATTGTTAAGTACTAATAAAGGTAAAAATATTGCATACGTCTCTACTGATGATATATAATTTTGAAGGAATTTTATATTTTAGAATAAAAGTTCTTTGCTTTCGATCATTAAGTTGGAAATAAAAAAAAAAAACAAAAAAAAACGAGACTTTATTTTATATATTGACGGCAAAAATTAACTTTACGCACTTTATATATTTAAATTTTACAAATAATATGAAAAAGTAGTTAAATTAATTTCCAATTTTGAAATTAATTAAAAATTTTGTTTATTTACAATTTATAAACTATTAATCAATTTTAATGGTTATTCAACACGTTTGCCAGTAGTTATACGTTAGTGTAAGTACTATTTAGCTCTAGTACATTAGAGCTATAGAATGATAACACATGAATTAAAAGGAAAGCCTATATGTTAGTTCAATTGATTAGTTTTTGCCGTGATCGGGAGCTTGTGATGATGTGTTTGTTAATTTTCATGTGATCGGTGTTTATCAATATTGTTTTTATTATTAAACATGACCGATTCTAATACAACAATTTTGAACAATGAAAATACCAACAGTAATTTATTCAAAAACGACAATGAGGACGATTTATTCCAATCGGCTATAACGGTAGATAATTTCAATCATATGCATTTTATTTAAACTTTATATTTATTTATTTTGTTTATAAATTCAGCAAATTGATTACGTATATGATTAAATTTCATCAAAAGATAACATGTTACACAGAGGCTAAAATATCCATATTTCGCGTATTATAACTTGAAGTATATATATTAGTCGAGTGTTTATATTAAATTTTCCGCATAGTGCCGGATGGATCGAAAATCATTTAGTGATTGAGTTTTTAAAGTAAATTGGATTATGAGATCATTTTTACATGAAATACGGAGTAAAAAATGTAGTCGCATGTTTGTAACGTATAAATGAATTTTTATTATTTGTAATTTATAGCAAGAGCGGTATCTGAAATTAGGTAAACTGACACGTTGTGTATCTACCGAATTCGCGTTTTTATTTGAATATGGTAACTAGCTTTTCACATACGTTTAGAATATAACGGTCAATGTATAATTTAGTTCAAGTGAATAACAACTTATATTTCCGTATTCTTTTTAGAGTTTGCATATAAATAAAGAAGAGGAAAATGAAGATCGGTCTGCTGTGTCCAATGAAAAACACTTTAATGAAACTAATGTATCTGAGGTATTTAAAATCGAATATTTTAAAATGGAAATTTTTTGATTTTTTCTTAATTCATTTAATTATAATCAAACTTAAATGTAAGAATCTTATTTGTCAATTTTACTTTAATAATTTGCATGTAATTAAATTATAAAAATATAAGGATTTTATAAATTGATATAATTTTTTGCTAGTATCCGTTTATTTTAAATGCTTTACTTAAGCATATGTTATGAATATTTACGAAAATATACTAAATATAAGATTGTTCCCTTAACTTGTTACAGTAGGATTTTAAATTTGAGTGCTGTTTTGAATCATACTTTGTATTGAATAAGGTAAACTAAAGTTGTTTGTTAATTTTTCTACTTTTTTCTTACTCGTGTTGTATTTACAAATTGGGGCCATTTACATTTTTATAACAAATTTTTCTAGTTTAACTTTTGCTTTTAGTTTTTTTTTTTTTTTTTTTTAAAAATAATAAAGTAATAATTATATTACTTTGTTGTAACTAATTATCGAATTATTTAGTTGTGCGTACTTTATATTTTTGTTATATTCACCATCGCAATAAGCAACGATGAATGTTTCTTTTCTTTATATTTTATTTACACAAATTTTCCCGCAGATTGTAATAAAGTCGATCCGCACGAAATAAATATGAACCGTTTTTTTTTTAGGACACAGTTGTTAAGACTGTTTTTAATGAATTGTTTTTGCCATTTCTTTAGCCTCCTGCAAATCATGTAATACCGTTAAATGATGAAGAAGATGCGGAAGAAGATGAATCGGAACAAATAGATGAAAGTAGTTCTAATACTAATGAAATAACAATTAATAATGTAACAGAAATGAGCAGTTCTTCGGTGAAATCTACAACACCTGTTGAAGAGAATGTTAGTGTTTAATTTTGTTTTTCTTCACCTTTTTGTGTTTAATATTTATTTTTATTAATTTTTACACTTTACTTTTTATTTTATACCATTGCATGAATCAGGGTGAGAGAGTTTTGTTTTGAAAGTAAAGTATGCCATATTTAATATTTGATCAAAAAGAAATCGGTCGCATTTCGTTTATTTGAAAAAGAAATATTTTACATCTCTATAGTATAAGAATAGTGCGTGTACATTAATGATTCGTTACCTTTATTTCGCACGATTTTTAATTTCGGTCCTCCTTTTGGCTTACTATAGTTAGAAGAAGAAAGTCGAGATCAATTCCTTCGAATTCAAATTACGGATGCCTCTAAAATTGGAGAAGGGATGAGTTCATACGTAACCTATAGAATAGAAACAAAAACGAATTTGGGATTATTTAAGAAAAAGTCTGTAGCCGTCAACAGGAGATTCAGCGATTTTCTCGGTTTGTATGAAAAATTGGTAGAAAAATATTTAAGATCTGGAAGAATTATTCCGCCTGCACCGGAAAAGAATGCATTAGGTAAGTGCGTGTTACAAACTCATTACGCGAACAATTATTGCATATAGGCAAAAAATTATTCAAGTATTTTTTTTGTTCTGACTTTCGTGAAAATTAAAGGATTACGGACTTATTTCAGTTTTTTTTTTCTATATTATTGTACTTTATAATATATTTATAAAATATATATTCCGATAAGAATGGAAAAAAAATAAATTTGACAAAATTAAACGGTGCATAAAGGAGGATTTAATTTTTCAGACTTTTAAAGACTAAAATATATAATTACGTTAAATTTCTATATTGTTCGACTAGTTAATTACTTTATGACTTTTCTGTATAAATTCGATTATTCCGAAACTCTCTTTTTATAAGTATAACGAAATTGTATCGATTAATCTGGTGTTTTCGTAATTTTTTCTCGTCTTTTTTATATGTAGACCACGGGATCTAAACTTGTAGATCAGAGGAATTGATATGAATTTTACAAATAGTTAAAGATATAGACATGCAGACAATATGAAAAGTACATTCCTAAGCGTTGCATCATTCCTTTTTATGTTGAAGTATTTCTGTGTTACACGAAATAACACTGAATTCAAAGTATCTTAATATCTTCATTGGGGGGGGGGGCATACTATTTAAAACCGCCCTATAAATGTAAATAAATATATTTCTTTACGAAACAAAGATGGATTTTTTTTTTTTCAATTTGAAAATTTTTATTGTATCAATTGTTTTACACTTAGAGTGTGAAATTGAAAAGAGAATATGAATTTATTTTCGGATAAATTATCTTTAGTTTTAAAATTTTCAGTTTATTCTTAGATAATAAGATGTTAAATTTGGTGATGTGTTAAATTTAAAAGTCTAAAATGCGGTAACATTTATTAGATACAGAAAATCCTTTGCACCTGCAAGGGATACGTTCCAAAATTTCTTCGCGAATATTAAATCTAGTTTCCAGAGGTTATAAAACGGCCGAGCAGGTGGCGAAGGTTTCTTTTTAATCGATTTATAAAATGCCAAAACTAGTTTTTAAAGAAGGAAAACAATAATAAATTACACTGGATTTACTTACAATGTGAATGACGGAAATTGACTAAAAATATATTTAAAATAATCATATTCATTGGAAAAATGCAACGGAGATTAATATTTTTTAAAGCTTGTGTTATAAATAACTGAAGCATTAATTTAATATTTCATTATTTCAATAGTAGAAGGAAAATTGAGAATTTTAAATAATTATTTGTTTAGTGCAATTTTTTGTTATAGAAGAGATATAGTTGAGAAAAATTTACTATAGCAGTATTTAACGTGTGCGTATCTTTTTACTTTAATGTTTAAAATAGATTTTAATATTATTTTTATAGTTCAGACAATACCGTAATGGCATACAGACTAATTCGAATACGAATTTATAAAAAATTAAAAGACACTAAATACCCGTATATTATTAATAGAACAGTATGGAAATAAGAAATAAATATAACTGGATAAAATTAAAACTAGCCTATGGACGAGAGTTGTTCAGAAGGAAAGTAAAAGGAAAAGCCATTTGAAAACAATTTTTTTTTTTTTTTTTTTGAATATTTCGCAAGATTATGTAATGCGCTTCGAAATATATTTCACCGTGATGGAGTTGTTAAGTGTAGAAACGTGATTTAAACTGTAAACAAGGAGAAGGGAATATATATAATCCTTACTCACTTATTTATTCATTTATTTATTTATTCATTTATTTATTTATTTATTTATTTATTTCTTTTTCTTTTGTATTGTCGCTATTATGCATATTGTATCAGTTGAGGAAGGTTGTACTTCATCCGTCCTTTTTGTAGATTGATTTGTGGTTATTGTTTAAAAACATATTATCTTCCGTTGTTTTATTATAGCGTTGAATATTCGTATTGTGACCTTGTTGCTTTCATATATTCGTTATCAGCTTGTCACAATTTTACTGATAAAAATGTTGATAATATTGCTATACTTTCTAGCTTTCTTGTTGGTTTACGTATTACTTATTATTTATTAATGAAACTGTTTTTTATCGACATTTTAGTTGGTTGTTTAATTCTTGCCGTCTCGACGAATAATATGAGAATTATTTTTTAAGAAGGCTAGTTTGTTTTTGGACTAGTTTTTTTAAAAGAGAATTTTTTTTATCTAATAACTGAGAAATAGTAAAATAGCACGCAAATTGCTGTTTTGCCTAAAAATTGGCCTCACATAAAACGACAAAGAATTAAATTCTTGATTATTTGCCTGTTTTATGAATTTTATATTGTCGATTTAAAAAGTTTTTTCGGAATCCTTGTCAGTTGCAATACATTGTCTTAAATGACACACAACTTTTCAATATTACCATTATTGTTTACGTGCAGTAATATACTTAGATTTTACGTGCTGTAAATTTAAATACTTTTTTTTTCTTTTTTGTTTTTTTTTTTTTTTGAATCCCAAGTTTAATTATCTAATTTATAATTGCGTAACGTCCGAAGATGCTTAAAATTTGTTTACTTTTCGTTTTTTAAATTTTTTTAAAAAGAATGTAGATTCTTTTATTTGGAACAATCGTATTAAACTACTGTTGAATGCAGAAATAATTATGTTAAATCGAACATGCACAATTTAACATTTTCAAGCACGTGTAGGCTTAAAGAGCGGTATGTTCTGTAAGATATAATTAAATTGCTGAAATAATTATATTTAGCGATAACTTTTTATTCGAATGCGTTCTTAATATTTCTGTTTTATACTTACCGGTATTATAATTTACTTTAATCATCGTTAATTATTTTAATCAAATGGTAAAAAGTAATCGTAGGACTCTTTTTTCCCTAATGAATTTTTGATTTTCTATAGCAGAATGTATTTTTCGTCGTTTTTATGAAAAATAAAAGTACTTTTACAAGGAAACAGACGATAACAGATATTCCACCGTTTTATGTCTTTTATTACGAGTCTATAAAATTTGTAGTAGTATGTCTCCGGATTTTTGTTTTGTGCAAATGTAATTTTAGTACAGTGTGTTTAACTAAAAAAAAAAAAAAAAAAGAAGTGGTGTCTAGACAGCCGGTAGGAACGAAGTTCTTTTCACTTTTTGGTAGATATACAAGTATAAAGTCATTCATGAAGTATATGATAAAAAATGACATAATATATAAATCCCATATGAATTAAAACAAAAACAAAAAAAAAAAAAATCATTAGACTTGTTGAAATGTGCTAACGTCGCACAAAAAAAACGCGCCAATTTTCAAATTCAATAAAATGTACCCATGTTTAGAATTGGGCTTATACAGCTGACCGCGTACGATGCTTGCTGCTCGAATCTCGATACTCGCTCGCACGCACACACACATACATATATATATAATAAAAATGGACAGAGTGAAAATCGCCTGCCGGACGATGTACAGCGCGATTTTCGTTACCTCGCCTTTTCTGCCAGTTTATTCTTACCGACAAGCTGCGTATAAGAACTTCGTTTCAAAAAGAAAGCCACTTACGTGTGCATGTCAAATACATTGCGTAAAAATATTATTAATTGTTAAAAACGTAAGAAAAACGTTCGATAACGAAAGCTATTGTTAATAACAATTATAGTTCTACCGTTTGCTTTCGAAGTGGGTTATAATGGAAAACAGTAGGGTCACTTCGTATGCAACGGGTAAACGGTTACATCCGGAAGTAATTTAATTTACTGAACGTTTGGAACTTGTAATTTAATTTTCTATGGATCCGTAAATATCGTAGCCGATGAATCAAATGCTTCAAATAAAAGCACTTAACATTTTATCTAGCAGCTGTTTTAAACTTGTTACATTTGCTACTGATTGTTTTATTTATTTATTTTATTTTTTTTGGTTTTGGTTATTTTTAAAAATAATGAATGTATGCGTTGGAGTTTTTTTTTATCTGTGTTCATTTATTCGCTAAAATTTGCGGCAAATAATTTTTTAATTGGCGAAAAGTCTTTAATTCGATTTTGTTTTTATAATGTTTTATTTAGCCTATATTAGTTTGTGAGTTAGGAAGAGTCAATAGCGCCTCATTTAGTTCAATGTAAGGCTCAGATTGTGTGATATTTGAGTATGCAAACGGAGGTACAAAATCTTTTACGGAAATTTATTTTTATTGGATCTAATTGTAAATCTGGTATACCGTATTAAATGATGAGACGAATATTTAAGAAAATTTCATTAATTCAGGGGAGCAGAGAACAGCACTTTTTGGTGATTCTTGAGATTTTTTAAATTCTTTTTGTTGTATTTCGACCAAGATAATGCGCGCGCTGCTGTATACTCAATTTAATAGCGAAGCAGATCAAACTGAAATCTGTTGAACATGTGTCAGGCAACGTTCGAAAAGGATAATTTGATCATTTTCATGTTTTTTTTTATTCCGAGAAAACCTTTAAAAGTTTGATAATTGAAGCTGAGCTGTACATATTTCGCGCGTTTTTTGCATTATTTAAGGAATAAAATTGTGCGTATGGGGTACAGGCGGAAAAGCATTCCGAATCTATCTCCGCAGTGTTTTGGTACCAAATAAAAAAAAAATTTACACCAAGTTTCAACTCTAATCTCAAATATTTTCAGAATTACTTAAAAAAAAACTTATTTTTAGTTATTATTATTATTATTTTTTTTTTATTAGTAAACATGAAAAATAATGAACCGTGATTTATTTCCAGATACCGGGAAATAAAAAACATAAAAATAAAATATTTTTATCATTCCCAAATATAAACAAATCCGATTTTTCGTAAAACAAAAAAAAACAAAATATATATATATATATATATTTTTTTTTTAACCGCGTTTCTTTAGACATGCAATCACCAACTTTTAACAGCAAACGTCTTTTATGCTCCTCTATACACAAGAATTTTTTCGGTTTGATGCAATATTGTAACAAAAAAATAAAAAAATTATTGGGTTTAATTTTTAGATTTTTATTGGAAAATAATGTTCAAGTGAATTGACAGTTAATATTTGAGATCAATTTTAAACTATCCAGTGGCAATGAGAAAAACAGCATTTGATGACGATACAAGTTAACGTATGTTTGCGTTGGTTTCTGTTTTGTTTTTTGTTTTTTTTTTGTAACCGGACGAATTGTGTTCTTAGGTACAACGAGAGTGAAAATATCCGGCAGCCAAGTAGAACAAAATAGTAGTTCGACAGAATTTGTGGAACGAAGAAAAGCTGCGCTCGAACGATATTTGTTACGTACGGCAGCTCATCCTGTTCTGCGAATTGATCCAGATTTTAGGGACTTTCTTGAATCCGGTGAGTAATTGCTTAATTTAATTTAATTTAATTTAGGCGAAAATTAATTTAATTTCGAATCGGAGTTTATTAAAGAAATTTCGATATAATAAAATAGTTTTCGGGGGTATAGGTTCTTGAAGAGGCAACAGAAATCTTTCTATTATTCGAATGCACATTAAATTTTATTTCGAGATGTTTTAGGAGAAATGGGAAAATTTATAATGAGGTTAGCGGTAGGATGAAAATTTATATTGGAAACGTACTGGTAAATTTTCAATTACATTCTCTTTTCAGTATTTTGAACTTGTAACGTAACTGATGGTTGTTCTGGTATTAACAAAATTATTTTACAGGCAAGCTCTCTTAATAGAGTACTGATTAAAACGAAATACGAAATTGCATACGGGGTAATCGTATAAAATAAAATTTTAATTTACGGATTCGATGAAATATATAGGAGGAACTGTCTGTGTGCTTTTGAATTCGTTATTGTATTCCTTTCTCATTCGTTGTTTTTATAAAAATAAATACTAATTTTTTTTTTATGTAATTTTGTAAAATTATCCATCCTGTAGGTAAATTAAAGTAAACGCAATGAAATTGTAACTTCCATTTTATTGAATATTTAAACACTTTAGAGCTTATTTTTAATCGATTGCAATATATTCATACTTCATCTCATGATTTGGAATTCACTTTTCGTTGTTTCAATAGAGACAACTTCTTATCTGAAATATGAAGTTTCAGCGTGTAATTTTATAATTTTTGAATGAGGATAGTTTCGTCGATAAATTAGCAGTTAATTTGAATTAATTATAATAAAAACGGAAGAAAATAAATAGAAACATTTCATTTTTGCTTTAATTACTACTATTGTCGTTGATCGTTTTAAATTTTCCGTTTATATATAAATTATCTTGTCAAACGTTATAGAAACGAAATTTAGAATTGTTTTTGTACATACTAGAAATTCGTTTCACTACTGTTAGTGCAACATTGACTTTTTTTCTTATTAAACAGCAATACAACAATTTTAGTAGTTACATTACTTAATTAAAATGTTATTTTCAGTTTTATTGGATTATATGTCCCATTTAAGTAAAACAAATTTTTATTCTGAGGCCAAAGCGAGCATAATTTTGTCTTTGTTCGTTATCGAAGCGACTAGATTATCATTCACATTTATACATTTTTAAGTTGTTTCATGTGCTCTATTTAGAACGATATACATATATACATACACACGCTACTGCGGTTCATTTAAATTATTGATAAAATATACTGTCGTACACGAAACGTGTATGTCATTATGATATAACAGGCAGAATGGGCAATGTGTTTGTGATAACTAGCGAGAGAAGAGACAACAAATATTGCTCAGTAGCTGGAAACTATCAATTCAAAAAAGTATTTTAGATTAATTTATCGATAAGACAAAAAAAAAAAAAAAAAAAAAAGCAATTAGCGGGAACAAATAATCAATTATGGTAAATGAATTTTTTGAAAAAAGCAACCGGAACTAAAAACTAACGAGTTATTTTTAATAATTACACTTTAAAGATCTTTAGCTTTCAGAAATTTTGGAAATTTATATTTAAATTGCTTTCCGGTTTCCGGTTACTGAGTTATTTAATCATACGGAAATAAAAACTTAAATTTTTGTGAACAGATAAAAAAATGCAGTAACTAGTAATAGTTATATTCTTTGGTAGTCGAACAATATTTTTGCCATTATGACTGAATTAGGTATTTTACTGAGTTTCACAGGTTTCTTTATTTGTATCGGAAATTCTCAAATAATGTCGCTTTATTTAAGATGTATTAATTTTTTTACTTGCACTGTCGATTTTCATCACGGTTATAGTAGTTTAGAAGAAAAAAAAAAAGCAAAAAGAAAATTACAAAAGCGAAAGAATTAAAATGAGGATTGCTTTTTTTTTTTTTTTTTGTTGGTTGATTTTAAAAGTTTATTTTAACAACGATTTGTTATCGTTGAAATGTTTAGGTTGTAATATTAGCCCGCTTTCATTTTACTTCAGTGCTCGCGGAAAATAAAAACAAGTTTCCAATTTTATTCGTTTGTATTTCCGTTCATCTATTGCTTTAGTTTTAATGAAAGCGATGTAAATTTGTTAAATTTTCATTAGTTTTAAGTATTTGGAAAAGTCAGAACAATTTCTGGCTTAACCAAGATGCCTCAGAAAGTCACAGAAGGTTGATTAATTAAAATTGTCGTGTCGTTTTTTATAAAATTGAATGTAAATTAAAATTTTGTAGCGTTTTACTTTATGATAAAAAAACCAATTCAAAAAAGATTTAAAATTTAGAGGCATTATTTTCTGGCAAGATTTTAAAAGAAGAGTTTTATACGCAATTTTTCGATTATGATCTTTTCGTTGTTGAGAGAGTTTCAGGTGTCATGCGTTAGTTTAAATTTGTTTTTTTTTAAAATTAAAAACGATTGAATTATTTCTTTTTTTAATGTTTTTGTGTACATTGCTTTTTTTTTTGTTTTTTTTTTTTTTTTTTTTATCGTGAATTTTATAAATCGCTACCTGCCCGTTGCCGTCCATTGAAGAGAATCGTATTCTTAGTGAGCGAAAAATGCGTTCGATTCATTGACAATTCAGAAAAGTTACAAGTACCGAAACTTCATGGCATGAACTCTAGACAATTTTTGATCGAACCGAAGACGTTCGATAATATGCCACCCGAAAGAAAAATGACGAGGTATTTTCTTAAAAATTCGCTCGACTGGCTAATTTTTGCTAGTTCCGTTGGATCTGGTTGAACTATGAATAGCCATTCCATTCTAAACACATCATGATCGGTTTTCATATTTTTCATTCCGTAGGTCCTGCTTCAATGGATAGAGGATCTGATGTTAATTATCACTTCTGTACTGTAACTGGAAAGAAAACGTGGGGCCAGTTTTGAATACCATGCGTCTGTCTAATTTTTCATATTGCTATTAATTTTTAAGGTTTATCGAAAATCTTGGGATTTACCAGTGAAAAAATGTAGCGTTATTGTTATTCAGTTATTATTACTATTTTTTTAATATAGGTTTAAAGTCTGTGAATTATTCCAAAATTTTCATCACTTTCGCGTTTTCCACGCTTTTTAATTTCTTTAAGCCGATGTTTATTAATTTTTCTTCTACCATTTCTTTCTCGTCGGGATGTGGATATAAATATTTCGCGACTTCTTTAAAATTAGTCAAAAAAAAAAAATAAGCTTTGCTTCTTTTTCATTTTAATAACTTAATAAACTCTGCGCTTTTACGCTTGCTCTCCGATTTAATCCACCCCCTCTACCCGCACGTCAAAAAACGAAAGAAACAAAAAGACAAAAACAGAATGAGTTTGTCGGAACTTTGATTCTTTGTTCACAATATCTTTGACTGCTGCTAAAGAATTTTCGATTACTTTTTTATTTTTACATGTGTTTTGTTCAGATTTGAACGCAATAATTTTTAGGCTTCCGTACACATATAGTGCACGAAATCCTAACAAGACGATTCAAAAACGATAAAAATTTCAAATAAAAATCAATGACTCACGAACGGTTTGATTTATTAATTTCGAAATCTGAAACATAAATTACAGTTAAAATTCTCTTTAAAACCATATCTATAACTTCATTCTAACCGGTTACTCTGGGCGGCAAAAACCCGTTAAGAATATAAGAATATGGAATTAAAAATGTCTTGAAAAATCATCTTTAAAAGATCGATAACTCATCACCGGATAATCCTTTAAAAGTGAAACTCAAAATGTAAAATAAAACTCAGAAGTTCTTTCATAAAATCAAAAAATTACGGTTTAAAAATTATTTAACCCCCTCCCCCTCAAAACATTTTAGACGAAAAAAAGCCCAGCAAAAAATGTATGTTCACGTAAGTAATAGCCCGAGTAAAAAAGTTCGATAAACCATAACGTATCTCAAACATACGCATAAAGAACCGCTTTATAGGAAAACTATAGCCGAGCTTACAACTTTTATTTAGATCCTCGGGGCGCTGCAAGTTCGAAAGTTTTGTCAAAAAAAATATTTTTTTTTCTGGGCATATGATATATATTGATAGAAAGGCCTCTATGTGTCACGAACGGAATTGTATATCATTTCCTTAATAGAACTTTCAAAGTTAGCGAAAGGTTAAAAAAAAAAACGTGAAAATTGAAATGTCTCTCTTTCTTTGCGGCCCAAAAATCAGACTTTTTTTTTTTGAATTTAGTATTACTTAAATGTAAATTAGAATTATCTTTAAGTTTCCATGCGGAATCCCCAGCGCATGAAATATCATGCTTGACTGAACTTGTTTCTTCTTCAGTCGTTGCCGAAGTAAAGGGTGTATTCACGGTCATTCTAATTCCCGCGTTTTGATTTTACTGCTGCGTACGTTTTCTCCTTGTTCGTGTTAGAAATCATTGCGAATACAAAAATAAAAATCGCGCATAAATATAACAACATTTGGTTGTGATTGAAACGGGACTTGAACTATGTATAGTCACACTGGTATATTATTAGCTTAAGATTACTACTCGAGTATTCATTTTTGTTTAAAGGAGAAATAGAAGAGGTTTTTTTAAAAGTGATTAAAAAAAAATTATCAAATGTTTATATTCCAATTCGGCAACAAAAAATCATTAATGATACTCAAAAATAAGGTTGTAAATTATCTTTTCTAATTTTTAAATCTACTACATGTGGGAGTGTTTTAAGCTATTATCTAATAAAATTACAGCTAATTTGTTCGAGTGTTTTTCAGTTCTGACATCAATTATTGTGATGACGAATTTTTTCTTAAACGGAAAGGCTATTCGGTTATCCATGTATTTCATCATTGCCAACTGACCAAGGAGCGTTAAGAACGTTACGTAAATCAATATTCTGTGACATCTTTGTATTTAAATTACTGCGACTCGCAGTGGTGTCTAAATAGAGGTTCAAGGACACTGTTTTGTATAACAGTAGTTTGTTTTCTAATTTTACGCTAGATGACCTTGATAATAATCGGTTTTGGGTTGTTTTTTGTATTGAATCGTTAATTCTTTCCTCTTTTTTCTGAGGCGTGTTTTCCGTGTTAATCTTCCGTCAAATTCGAGATAGTCCGAGATACTTAACTGAATCTTTGATCGGCACCGCTACACATCATTGAGTGTGATTTGTCGGCATATACTTCTGCCTATAGGAAATATGATACTATTACGTGTGTTATTTACACTAATTCTTCGGCGAAGGGCGTCTGATGACTAAAAAAAAGTGGATAAATGTAAGTTAGAAAAATGCGATAAAAATGCTAATCGAAGAGCATCGTGAAACCTCAAAAATACCCTTTTTTCTCTATATATAATTGAACGATTCTTAATTTTGAAATAATCGAAAAAAAAACATAAAACATCATAGTAATGCGAGTTTTACGACTAAAAACATATTCATAATTCAGTGTTTTTACCTGCAGCGGAGAAAATGCTGAGGTAGGAAGAAAGTAATATATACACAGTGGTTCTTTTTGCAATGGTTCACGTTTTAAAAATTCTGGTAGTGAATTTTTCGATCTTACGTGTCGAAAAAAATCTGTTAAATTTTTTTTCCCATTTTTGTTTTTGTAAAGTATGGATTTGTTTAATTTTGTAATTTCGAAAATCACACTGAGTGCTAAAAGTGATTATTTCTGGTCGCGTTTAGTTTTTTTTCCAAACTTGATATCGTTCAATTCGTAAACACGTTTCGTTACTCAGAATTTCGTTCCGAAACCTATTATCTTCGTAATAATATAAATCGAATGGCCCGAATAGGAAAAGCTGTGGCTTTCAGTTTGATTGAATTGTTGACCACTTTTACCGCGGAATAAAGTTGCGTTTAAGGATAATGGCATTTAATCCGGCCGTTGTTGGAATTGCGGGGTTCCCGCGATAATCATTTTTTTGTAAATCACAGCTCCGAAATAAAGCTTGTCAGACCGCCGACTAATTTTATTTACGTTTTTTTTCTTCTTTTTTACATTTTTAATTTTTGTTGTTTCGAGTATAACATATTAAATGGGAAGCGGCGATTTTTAAGTACGCGATCGATTCGAAAGTTTAAATAAGCATCATCGAAAAGGAAACGAGGAAGAATAGATAAAGCAGACGGAAATAGTGACTTTACAAGAATGTCTATGAATCTTTACGAATCGTTGCATAATTTTTAATTTTCTACAAAAATTTCGAATCTGGAAAAATTTTAATTTCGGTTAATGCAAAATTAGACAACGATGCAAGTTGTTCCAGATTTAAAACTAGTTCTCTTATGTCACCGATAATAAATTCATTTGTTTCTGATAGTATTTCGTACAATTGTTTTCCGCATTCGTCGTTCGTTTCATTCTTCAGCCTCCAGCAGTTTCACTGTATTATTGTATATGTTTGTATTCTGACTTACTGCGGCTGTGAATATGTCAACGAATGCGTGATGGTAATTAAACGTACATTCCGGTATTTTTGCAAAATTCTTTTAACTGATAACTAAAATTGATCAGTTTTTTTTTTTTTTGTTTTTTTTTCTAATTTTTCCACTTCTGATTGTATATGTTATTTTGATAAATAATTTCAAAATTAAAGGTATTTAACGGAAAACAACCGCTTCCTAAGTGTTGTTTTTACTGGCTGATTTTGGACCGTTGAAAATAATAATTTTACAACGATCGTGCGGCAGAATAATAATGAAAATAGTAAACATTGGAATTTTAAACATTCTCGTGACACATGATATCAAGACGATTCGCACAGTTCGATTAAAATTTCAATATTAAGACATTATTTTAGTGTATTGAATTTAATCGAATCGATAAGGTTGCGATGTCACCGAATTTGCTTACTGTTCTGTGTGGAGCAAGTTTTACAATTGTGTAATTAAATTTACCATCTATGTGGCTCGCTATCGATCTTTTAGTATAGTTGAATTAGTTTTATTCAATGCATTCGGATGTACAATTCGGGAAAAGCAGCTGAATGTATGTTAAATTTTCTATTTGTTTATAATAATCTAGTTATTGTTTTCTGAAAGACAGAAATTTGTTTAATTTTGACATTTTTTTCAGAAAGCGAATTACCGAAAGCTACCAATACGTCCGCGTTGAGTGGCGCCGGTGTGAAACGGCTGTTCAATAAAGTCGGTGTTACCGTAAACAAAATTGCTTATAAAATGGAAGAAAATGATCCGGTGAGAACAGTGACCATTATTTTTCTATTATTATTAATGGCAGTTAGTTATTCGTTTCTCTTTGTTGCAATCAAATTTTCCTATGTATCTACCGCTGTTAAGTTTTCTAACTTATTACTTTGTCGAAGTAATATTACCATTCAAATTCTAAAATTATAATGGGTTAATTTAACGTAGAGCAATCGGTGAAGGTAATTTGATTTTTTATTTTTTTAAAAACCGATAATGAAATTATATCGTTAGTTGACTTAATCGGTTACAGCATTGTTATGTGAATATATACGGTTTTCGAAGAATGTTTTCGGAAATTACCTTAAATAGAAAAGTTACTTACGCATTAGGGTGTAATAGTACTAAAAATATTATCAATAATTTTACATTTTAAACGATACCGAACGCGGTATCTAGAATAAATGGTAAGGGTCACGTACGTGCAATTTTTTCTTTCACGGCATCGGCACACAAAAAAATAACATAATCACAAAAATCCTATTCTAACATTTAACTTTCGTTACATAAAATTGGGACATTTTGTTTAATGGGAGCCGACCTAAGAATTACGTAGTAATTAATATACATATAAAGTAAAGTAAAGTAAAGTAAGCCGTACACTCTTGATAGGGCGTCGTCGGGGATTGTGAAGTTAAGGTTCACAATGTACTAAGCCCAACGGTACTAATGAGAGTCGGGGACCAGTCTCTTTCTCTCGGCCATCTTTACTTTCCCAGATTTCCTTGGTACCCAAGGATTTCAGGCTGATTAAACCTGAGAGCGACTTGAATCCGGAACGAGACAAGTCCCGAACCCGTGTATGTTGTCGCAACATAACCTAGTTGCTAGAGCACTTGATTACCCACTCGAAGGTCTGAGTTTGATTCATTCCCTGCCGCAACCAGGAATTATTATTAGAAATAAGAACGCTTAATAGAATGCGAACACGCGTTAGGTCTGGCATAGCCAATAATACCGTGTGCGTGTGCAGGTTGATACAAACATATGGCAGATTGCGTTTGTATGACGTTGAAGATGTCTTCTTACAATCAATCTTCTTGTCCGAACCGAGTATATTAAAAGTATGCTACCTAACAGCATATAAAATGCATCTCCCAATTTACTTGTCCAGCACGAGAGATTTAGCCAACTTATTCCACCAGGAGATGCCTACATCCAGCATTGAATGGACATAGGCATAATGTGGTATATATATATATATATATATGTCAATGGCGGATACACGGGGGTGAGAATAGGGGAAGTCCCCTCCAAAGAACCAAGGCTTCTAAGATAAAATTTTTTATAACGGAGAAACTTAATTTATGCTATAAAAGATTTGTATAAATTTTACCTACGGATTTAATTATAACTAATATTTAATACTGTTTTCTAGTAAAATTATTATTGTTACGTTTTTATTCTATTTTAAACGCAACTGTCGTCAATCTTTTGCCATTTTTATTTTGTAATGTAAATGAAAATAGTTCAATGAGAAACATATATTTTTTACTTAATCATGAACAAAGAATTCGGATCGGATTTCTAACAAAAATAAAAAAGAAGTAAAGTCTAATAAAAATACTATCTTTCTTACTACTTCTAAACTACCATTTTAGCTAGAATTTTATAATTTCGTTTTATTTTTCATCTAAAAATAAAACAAAATTTAAATTAAAAATTTTAATAATCATGTATTTTTAAAAGATTTTTAAATTTCTATAAAGGTCGCTATTTGATTTTCTTTATGAAACAAGAGGTATTTCTCAAATCTACTGCCTACTGTACAAGATTTTACGTAATTATATAATCCCCCCCCCATGTATTTCTGGATCCGCCCTTGTATATATATATATACGTATATATATGTATGCATATTACATTTATGTATGTATATGTATGTACATATATGCATATATACATTTTTTTTGGTCCCACTTTCGCCGTTTGGCCAGTTTTACATATATACATGTACAAATACATATTTACATATTTACGTACTTACTTATTTACATACATATAATATTAAATGGAAAGTAGACATGCAGGAAGGTAAAGATTCAAGTTCAGAGTAAATATGTACTGCAAACAAGTGTAGTGGTGCGGCAGTTGAAAAACCGGTCTTTTCTGTGTAATAATACTATTGTTAATCGAATGATTATTGTCGTAATAGTTTGTATACATAATATAAGATCGACTAACGATGTTAATGTTATTATATAATACCCCACGCGAATGATTGTTTTTTTTTTAATTTTTCAAAATTACTGCCCAGATTGTTGCACTCATCATTAATGGTAAACAGTGCAATTAGCAAAAGTCTGATATTCAAAAGCTACTTAGGACTGAATCATTTATTCACTGCCATGATCGGATCATCCGAGAGCTTCACATACTTCAGAAAACAGAAATATCGTTCATATTGCTATACAAGAACAATTTTTGTCGTTTGAAAATCTTAATAGAGAAGTCGATATCTTCTAGGACGAACCTGTAAATGCTCACACATTTGTCGGCGATATAACGAGTACGGTTTTCAAAGCTGCTGATCAACACAAACATAGATGGTCTTGAAGAAACATCAATAACAAAGACTGGAGTCTGCTCAAAATTATGTTTATTAGAGAGGAGCGGAATGGAGCCGAATCCTCTTCATCGTTGAGTCCAAGTGCTGGCAAGACCGAACGTATGTGTGAGTGTGTGTAGGGATCCTGGGTACAGATGTCATCAACAAAACGCTGTTCGGAGATTAAGTTTTTTCGGCGATTTACTTATGGTCTGGAACGGTATTTTAAATTATGTAAAAACAGACCTCTATTTTTTTCACATCGAGCCTATGTCACTTATTCGCATATTGAAGATATTCTCCTTAAATATGTCGAATCACTCTTGTGGCCGATAATTTCTTATTTATGCAAGACAATGAATGTTCGTATGTTGCACACGAGACATTAACATGCTTCAATAAAGCTAGAACCGTACGATAGGAGTGGCCAACTTGCAATGTAGATTTGAATTCCATTAAGTATGTCTGGGACATACTGGACACACGAATCCAGGCTCGCCAACCACAGATAAATCTTTGCCTTAATTATGAAATAGGTTAGAATAAGCATTTGATATCGTAGAAAGATATTTGTACCCTTATTGACCATTCATAGGCAACTGGAAGCCGTTATTCAAGCTCGCGAAGAAAATCCTCGTTACTGGAATGTTCTTCAACGACTGGAAATTTATTACTTGTTTTTCGTTTATTTTTTATTTGTAAATAAAATAATTCAACATTTTGAATACTTTTATTAATTGAGAAAATTGCGGTTTTTGAATTGGTATAAGCGAATTCAAAGAATATTATTGTATGGGAAAATGTGTTGAAACTTGTAAATTCCAATTTTAAATTAGTTCGATCAGTTAAACTAGGTAAAGAGGTAATGAAAAATATTTTTCAGGATGGATAAATTTTTGTCCTACAGTGTACGTATATAGTTATGGAGACACCTTTTGGAACCTAGATGATGGTTTTCTATAATTCTTACAGAAGAGTCGTTTTTAATTGACAGTGCCATTTTTAAGTGTTGTCATTGTACTTTCGGTATAAAAATAACATCTAGTCACTAATCAGTAAAAATAATATTACAAAATATATAATTTAAAATAAAATACCGGGTTTGAAGAAAAATAAATGGAAAAAGTAAATTAATTTCTGCAAAAAGGTATTTGGCAGTGAAAAAATAGTGCGTTTTCACGTTGCCTTTCTATCGACATCTTATTCATTTACCAGCATTGATTGCCAGAACTTATCCCTCATTCAAATTGCGATAATTTTTGAAGAGATCGTATCGCAATTTTGATACAGCGCTAATACCAGTTATAACGTAAGTCTACTTGAAATATTGTGAATCAGTATATTTCCAGTTATCAGTAGCGACGTTGCGGTTTTCGGTTAGGTCCCTTTTTTTATCATAATTGCGTGTGAAATAGTGTGGAATTATTTTACACTTCTAAAATTTAAAATTATTTGAAAGAGGTCTAAATTAAAATTTCGAAGCAATAGATTTTCGGTTACGTATTTTATATGAAATAATTTGAAATTAATTAAAATTTTAAATGGTTTTTTATTTTTATTCGGAAAAAAATTTGAACATTAAAATTATATTTTATGTTTTATAATTATGGAACTAATTTAAAAGTAGTAAGTTTTACGAAGTGTTATTTTATAAATTGCAAATTTTAACGATAAAAAATGCGGTTCTATTAATTTGTTTCGGTTATTATTATTATTTCAGACGTGATATGTATTTATTGTACATTAATTTTTTTTTTTTTAAATTTGTAGATCAGAAGATAATTTATTTGTATGCTGTTTGCAATTAGGGTACAAGATATAAGTCTGATCTTGAAAAACACATTATAAAAAATCGTCACATATTTTGTAGTAGTGTAACTGCAATTTTTCTAATTTAAAGGTATATAATCAGAAGTATAAATACTAGCAATACACCTACCCGCTTCATAATGCATTAAATATAATGTAGTGGAATGGCTAAAAAAAATGTATATTGGATTTTTATATATGTTGTGTTTCTATGTATCATAAAATTCGCCAAAAACAATGCATTCGATTTTATAATATATAAATGAATTATATTTATATAACAAGCACGCCAGCAAACAGTAGCAGTAAAGTCTAATTCCATAGTAAACAACGTTTTTGAAAAACTGAAAGTGCTATAATCCGCTATTTTTTCATTGTCAAATACCTTTCTGCTTAATTTTTCATCGTGCAAAAATTCGAATTTTTTTATAGCAATTTCTACTGGTTATTATTATCGATGAATACACTTTTTGACGTATTTAATATCTATTACGAGAAAAAAAGTATAATTATATAATCGGATAGACAGAAATAATTATTAATTGGGTTGTTATTTTTATCTTATAATGTGAGCAAAAATTATATACATGTATATATATATATATATAGATATATATAAACTCGGCCATTTTGACCTCGTAAGGGGCTGTGCCCATTGACTCCTTTTCTTACATTTCTATCTCTTTTTCTTTTATACTTTGTATAAAATGATCAAAATTTACAACGTAATTCTAAATCGGTCCATACGAATATAATAACATAATCAGAAAAATCCTATAAAATATAACAAACGTTACATAAAATCGGGGCATTTTTTCTAATGGGGGGTAGCCTAAAAATTACGTTGTAATTAATATATATATATTAGGCGTGTGAATTAGTTCTCACCATTTTTTGTGAAAATAAATCCTTTATTTTAAAAAGTTAGCTACTACTTTTTCTCATCTTTCTGGCAGCATTAGAATTCCACGTCAAATGAACATCACGACTTATGAAGCTGTCCACGAATCGACCCATCATCGATCGAAATAAGTGGTAATCAGAAGGAGCAATGTTTAGCAAGTACGACAGGTGGGGTAGAACTTCCTATTTCAGCGTTTCCAGGTAGGTTTTGACCGCTGACGCCGCTTATGGCCGAATGTTACCACGCTACAAAGTCACCTTGACGTGTCTCTCGTTATATTGCGGTCGTTTTCCTTTCAGTGCGTGGCTCAAACGCATCAATCGCAGTTGATAGAGATCCGCGATGATTTGGTTCGGTTGGAGCAGCTCACAATACACTACGCTCAGCTGATCCCACCAAATGTAGAGCAAGAGCTTGGAACTGTGGATATTCCGCTTTGGCGTCGATGCTGCTGCTTAGCCGGACTTGACCCGCATCGTGGGATATCCACTTTTCGTCGCCAGTCGCGATGCGATGCAAGAAACCTTTTCCTTTTTGCCATTAGAACATCTGTTCACACGTGAAAATACGTCTTTCCACAGCTCTCAGGTTCAAGTCGTAAGGCACCCAACATCCTTCCTTTTGTATCATTCTCAATGCTGTCAGACGTTTTGAAACTATTGTTCGATCGACTCCTAACGATTTTGGAACTTCAGATTTCATTTAACATGGATTTTCATTAAGTAATGTTTTCAATTCTTCGTTTTGAAACTTTTTCGATGCACCTGCATTCTTTATCTTTTACATCAAAATCATCGTTTTCGAAGCGGTTAAATTAATTTCTGCATGCTCTTTCCGACAGACCATGATCACCATAGGGGTCTCCATGGGAGGATTCTGTGTGCTTCTCAACTGCAAATTTCTTTTAAATAAAGCAGCGCAGTAAAATTATCCACAAATATTACGGTTTTTATTTGGCGTAAAATTTGATATGTTTCACCCTACAAAAAGAAAAACAAATGTTGTTTACACTTTAGCGGAATGGCACGCTCTAATTTTAAAGATAGGTTACAGTACTTCAATATAGATGCGTCATTATCTTAAACTATACACCCACAATTTTTATATCGTCATCTGATAGTGAAGCGGCGAGAACTGATTTACATGCCTAATATATATATATATATATATATATATATATATATATAGGTGTGTGTGTGTGTGTGTGTAACTGGGTTCTCAGAAACAGATTTGATGATTTTGATGAAATTCATAAATTAGGGGTTTTCAGGGTCTATAAATCGATTAGCCGAGGTGTTATTGTCGAGAGAATTCTACGAAGCAAGCAATTTTGAAGGGGAAGCGATCTCTTCCCAATGACTGTTTTAGTTATCACTTTTTTAGAGTTTATTAAAAAGCAAGCAATAAAGTTATTTATTGTGGGAAAAAATACATATATTTACCTTGGTAACTAAAAATAGGTAAAGGGATATCGTGATGAAATATGCTTATTTATGCTTTACACAACGGATTTAAATATGGCAATTGAAATATGCAGGATGTCGTTATAGAGTTGTGCAGATGATAATTTCTAGTAATATTTCTGGTCAGTTTTTTGTAACACGAGAATACTGCAACGTAAAAACGAGAAATGTGTAATATATATAAAAATTTAGCTTTTGCGACATGTGCTTAATGTTTGCTTGCTTATGAAATTGATTGATTGGCAAGTTTAGTGTAGATCGGAGCAAAGCTCGGTTAATATGTAAAATTATTAAGTAAACAATTCTTTGCGTGTGTGTATGTATGTAATCGGTTTTGGAAAAGGCTCTAACGATTTTGATAAAATTCACGAATCAGGAGGTTTTAAGTTCTAAAAATCGGTTGGTATATGAAATAGAGGCAAACAATGTTTGTATAAATAATCAAATTTAGATTTTAATAAAAAGTAAATAAACAATTATTCGCTTATTTACGTGTTAATTAAAAGACTGAAAGTTCGCGATGAAATAAATTTGTTCACGATATTCATATGGCGTAATTTTAAATATTGCGCAAACTAAAATACACTTTTAATATTGAAAATAATAAGGTAATGCAATTGTAAAAAAAATTTTCTCATGATTAATACTTTCAAATTCTTAATTTTTAATTATTTCCGGCTATTTGATTGTATTGTTATACTTTTATTATTTGTAAAGCGGATGCGACGCGAACGAAACAAGTAGAACGCGAGAGTTAGCAAACAAAGCAAGCGGGGGGGGGGGTAAAGGCCTCTTAATAATATGTATTAAAGATTTCACTTTAATTACTCAGTTCGCGCGGAGGATATACTTAAAGTTGAAATTCATCAATTAAAACTACTAAGAAATAAGTAAAGTTAAACTGATTTCAAAGAAAATATATGATTAATAATGATGACAGCCCGAAGTGGTTCTTGAATACGAAAAAGAATCTTAATGAAAACACAAATAGGATATATCAACTATTGAAAACAGAACAGAATTTAGGAGTAAAATAAAAGGACTTTAAACGAATCAAAAGTAAGAAAACCGGGCAGAAATAGACAGATGATGGGAAGAAAAATCACAGTGAAATAATGAAGAAATACCGGGAAGAACGAAAAAGGAAAAATTTGTTGTTTTCACGTTGTCCGTAGAATTCAAAGAGAAGAAGAAGAAGATGACATTTTCCGTTTTTTTATGAATAGTCTTATTTAACCGACTTCAAAAAAGCAGGAAGTATTCAATTCGACTGCATTTTTTTTTATGTGTTACCTCAGAGCTTTCTTCTAGATGAACCGATTTTGATGATTCTTCTTTTATTTGAAAGGTGTTATTTCTCATGTGGTCTCATTTAAATTTGATCAAGATCTGACCGATAGTTTTTGAGTTATCCTTAATAATGCGGGAGATTGAAGCTTTTTGGATGCTTTTCATTCATGATTGTTTTCACCTTCGGATTAGATTTATTCACTTAAAATACTATAAATTTGCCAAATTACCAGGGAAATGTAGCTTTTGATGTTTTTACCGTGGAAATATCTGTTCTTATTGAAATGTTTTAATTTAATTGAATAAAAATGCACTAAATAGTAAAAAATAAATTGCTTTTTTACAAAAAATAAATACCGACTTCAAGGTTTATTATAAAAATTTAAAAATGCACTGAAAAGTAAAAAATAATTACTCCCGATAAAAAATATATATCAGAGTGATATAACATTTAAGTGGTGACATCGTAATTCTTATACAACATTAATGCTTATTAGAGTCGGCATCAAATTCATATTAAAATAATAATTAAAAACTGCATTAAATGTTCATTAAATTGTTCCTAGATATAGTAACATGAATTTAATTCCAACTCCCAAAAGTTAATGTTGTATAAGAATTACGATATCACCACTTAAGTGTTATATCACTCTGATATATATTTTTTAACGGGAGTAATTATTTTTTACTTTTTAGTACATTTTTAAATTTTCATAATAAATCTTGAAGTCGGTATTCATTTTTTGCAAAAAAGCATTTTATTTCTATTCTGCGTTATCGAGTATTGCTTAATTTGTTATTTTCCAATAGGAAGGCGTTGAAAATAATAATAATAATAATAATAATAATAACGAAATGATTATCGGTGGAGAAAATGAAAATCGAACGGCAAGTTTGTGAACGTTGCTTCTTACTTTTCATATGTAGGCTCCTTACGCTTAATTTGCCTGTATTTAGTTTAACATGTGCGAATGTATGGACGATATAAAATATAATTAGAAAATACAATTTATAATTCGATTTACATTTCATTTCAAGTATTTTGAAAATTTTGTAGATATTTTTTATAATAGACGACAATGATACCACCGTATACCCTTATAACAAAAAATGTATTTTGCGTTAGGTCTACGAGACTTATTTAATAAAATAAATAAAAATAAACAAAAAAAAATAAAGAAGTGTGTTGTGCCATGTAACAGCTGATATTAATAATAACGTACTTATTAAAGGAAATATTTTTATGTTCGGCGATAACTGGGAAAAATTAAGAAATAAAACTCTATTTTGTAATTTTTTTTTTTTTTTTCATTATTTAGTGGTTCGAAGAAAAATTAGTTTTGATTGATAACATTTCTAGCCAGTTGCGTAAATTGCACAATTCTGTAGAATTACTGGTGTTCAATAGGAAGGAATTAGCCAACTCAACTTCAGCATTTGCTAGAAGCGCTGCTGTACTCAGCAACTGCGAAGAACACACTGGTCTTTCTCGAGCGTTATCGCAACTAGCTGACGTGGAAGAAAAAGTAAGTAAGAATTGGAGATGGTCGCCTATCGTTTTTGCATTAAAACACGCGTTGATAAAACAGAATCTTGTAGAATCGCACAAACGTTAAAAAATGAACCAGTCTGATATGAACAGGTAGATTAGGCAGCGGCTATTTTTTATTTCTTTAAATCTTAGCCTCAATCATAGCGGTGTCACAGATTATTTTTTATTATATCGAATTCGTTTTATAATGGAATTATTGTGATGTATTTTTATTTTATTATTTTTTTTTTTGTTAATAACGTATTGTGTATGTGCGTATGAGTTGCACGCAGATGTATTGTTTGCTGAAAGAAAAGAAAAACGTATTGGGTAGAATGCCCGTATTATTAGTGGCAGGTAGTTCCGGCCTTCTGTTAGGCGTTAGTCGTGTTAATATTTCTACGACTCTAAAAATAAAAATTTGTAATAGTTTATCAAAAATCTAAACGTCGATTTGATTTTAGACTGAGGTAGAGAGAGACTTGCGAATCGTTTCACCCGATTCTAGAAGCAACTTGCACCTTTTAAATCTAAAGTGAAATGAACTACAAGTTAGAGTCCCCCCATCTTTAGTATGAATATCAAAATTTCCTTAACAAATGAATTTCGGCGCGTAAATTTTCGCCTTACGATTACGTGGATAGTATCGATTAATGACATGCAGGGTGGACCAAAAGAAACTACATACGAGCTTTGATTCATTTCTTTAAAATTTAACCAGAAGTTATATGATATTTATACTGTGTACAACTTAATGAAACATAGTCCGATAATAAGGGCATAACTACTTGGCGTGTATTTTTTTTTGTTTTGTCATTTCTTTTATTATTTTAAAATATTTTCAATGAATTAATTAACCGTAAATTTTAATTAAGCCTAGAAGATAATTAAAACGTGCTTATAGAGCCCCCAAATTACACCTTAATTTTTGATTTTTTTTTTTAGTATACAGAAATTATATTAATTAAATTTGTGTACGAGAATTTTTCTCGGTTCTAAATAATGTTGTAACGGGTAAAACATTTGAAATATAAAAATTCTTTAATTTGATGTAACATACAAGTGAATAATCTTCATGCTCTCCTAGCTCCCGTACAATCAGGACAGAAAAGTTTATATTGTCTCATTTCGATGTTTGAAATTCTTTACGCAAGGTCTGCTCAAGATAATGAAAAAAGCACTTCGAAAAGATTTTAAAGAATAATTTATTTACTCGAACCTGTTTATTTTTTTTTTTTTATTTTTAAATTTGATTTTTATTGCAATTTGTATTATTATTATTTTTTTTTTTCGGTCGACTCGAAGTGTGAACATGAATCTGCTGCGAATTTAAAATTTTTCTTCGGCTAAAACGAGAAATCTGAGTCTCTCTGAGTCGTATCGCTCGATTTCGAGCATCATGACTGCCTATTTGTACACTAGCAGTACAGAATAAGCAGCGCTCATAGCAATTGCTATATGCAACGCGAGAAAAGCACGCAGGACCACACCCGGAACTGATTGGTAATCGTTTGATTTATCGATATACAAGTGCAATCCCGCGTGTGTCTGCTGTGTGTACTGAACTAGCGCGCATATGATGATATACGGAATCCAATTTAAAAATTACCAATTAAAATTAAAAGAAACAGTATAAGAGGCGGATAAATATATAATTAAAAAGTTTTCTAAAAAAGGTGACTTAATAATAGTTATTTTTAAAAATTCGAGGCTTATCGCACTTATCCCGATATTGCTTACTGCATAGGTGTTTACGTAACAACAAGAACTTTGATAAGATGAATGAAGCGGCGCTTAAAATTGGTTAACAGTTAAAAGCTGTAACAACAATAGGGATATTATTGATGTTTATTTATTACTTTATTACTAAGCATTATTACAGGTGATGTGTAATGAAAAGTCTACACGCATTCTTATCGATAAATTTAGCTTAATTTTACAATAAAAAATATTTGATCTTTTCTAATACGAATAATGGCTTTTTTTTTTTGCATGCATTTTATGTGTTACTTAGGTCGAAGCAGTTCAGTCTGAACAAGCATTTTTGGATTTCTCCATATTGAGTGAAATGCTGAAAGATTACATATGCCTTTTTGGAGCTGTAAAAGTGAGCACTGTAAAATAGTACTTTTAGTTCGTAATAAAAGAAATTTATAGTACATATATATGTTTGTACGTTTTTACTGAACTTTAGAATCACCAGCCGATATCAATAAATTCTCCTTTAATTAACTGTATTTCTATTATTTCAGAAATAACATCGGAGGTGTTTCTATGTTGATTACAAGAGTTAATCGATAAAAATTTTAATTTATAATGAAAAAATACAATAGATAATTGATATATATACGTATTAGTAATGTTTTTCGATAGAAATGACTTTTAAATTGTATTGTTGCCGTTTTGCAGATATTTATTTATACATATAATAAAAAAGTAAAGTTTGTTTGAGACAATACACGGAACTAACAAAAACCGATTTAATGTTTTTTTAAATTATCGCATAGATGAATAGAGGCTATCCTTTATTACTGTAACACATTTCCGCCCGTTCATATGTTATAATTTTTTCATTTTCTGGTAAAGTACAAATTTTTTTTTTTTTTTCTATATAAATTTTATTTATAATATTATTTGAAATTCTAATTTTACATTGTTTTTTAATGAAAGTTATGCGCGAAATCTGAAATTTTTGCACCGGTCAAGCTTTTGCATATCTTTGCTTTTAAGTTATTATTAATATCGATATATTAAGAGGGTTCATTTAATGTTTGAAAATTTTTTCTAATTTATTTAGTAATAGAAAGTTAATTCCAAAGATAGTAGATTAAGATGTAGCTCAATTATAATTATCAAAAGAGTGAAACTTCGGTTTTTTATATATGTATTATAGTAAATAAAAATGATTACAAGACAAAAATTCTTAAAGATCCCCTTATCTCATTTAAATAATCAATAGAACGCGAATAAAAATAATAATAATAAAGATAAAAAGGGAACAGTTCTCTAACGCTAATTTATTTAACAGTTTTTTATGCAGGATGGGGCAGATATAACGGATGATTTTATTTTAACGCTGTACGCTACAAAAATTAATTAAATACGAAACCAAATACGTCAGGATATTCCACATTTCATCGAATTTAAGTCTAAGTAGCAGTCGATAAAAAAATTCTCGCGGAAAAAATGACCGAGTTCAAATGCTGACCATCTGGTTCCTGACACTGTTCTAATCACGTGGCAAAGTTTGCGAATAATACTTTGTCTAACATTTCGCGCGGTATGGCGGCTATTTCTCGATGTATATTTGCTTGGAGATGTTCAAGGTCGCGTGGCTTGTCGTTGTAGACCACCGATTTTAAGTATCCCCAGAGAAAATAGTCGCAGACGGAGAAGTCCAGAGAACGTGGCGGCCACAGAATTGGAGTACCGTGCGACATGATTCTGTGCTTGAAATGCTTTTTTACCACACCCAACGTGATATTCGAAGTATGGCATGTGGCGTCATCCTGCTGGAACCATACTCGACTGTATTTACACTTTTTTTTTTTTTCAATTCAGGAATGATACAGCTTTCAATTATTTCGACATAACGCTCGGCGGTGTTGACAGTTTCGTTAAAAAAATAAGGTCTGATTATTCCAAATTTGGAGACCCCTGCCCACATTGTGACCTTGGGCGAATGCAACGATTCTTGGTGAATAATCTGTATAACGGCAGTTTTGACTGTTTACAACGTTCGAAAGATGAAAATGAGCTTCGTCAGATATCATCAAAACAATCAAGCGGAATCTCACCAGAGTCGAGTCTCTCGAGCATCACGTTTGCGAATAATTTTCGAGCTGCAAAATCGTTATCTTTCAACTTCTAGGTAATTAAAATTTTACACGGATGAAAACTAAGGTCCTCGTGAAGAATTCTCATTGTGCGGGCCGAAATATCGAGAAAACGAGCGTGTTTATGCGCCGACCGACCTGTACTCTTGATAATGGCCGCTCTCACTTCTTCCACCTTCTCCTTGGTACAAACATACTTTTTAGGGCCAGGAGGTGGGGTTTTTAATGCCGACGCGGTTCCTCGAAAGTTATGCACCGACCGAAGTATCGTATTTTGCGAAGGTAGCAGTTTTATCGGTGGAATATTGAAATGTTTTCGAATCACGCTCAACGTCACTACAACCGACTCGTTACACTTAAAATACGTTTCTTCAGCCGACCACTCCGTCATGATGATGAAATGCAACTGGAATAAAACTTGATCGTCTACCCTACTCGGAAACACGTGAATCATTCTCCTATCTTTAGTAACGGCATTTTAAAAACCGTCCGTTAAATCTACCCCACCCTGTATTTAAAGAACAATGAAGAAATGAGTAATATATATGCCTGTATGACCGCGCGCGGTAGCCTAGTAGTTGAGGCCCTTGGCTACTAAGTCAGAGGACACGTGTTCGAGACTTGTCCCGTTCCGGATCCGAATCGGTCCCAGGTATATATCCAATCTGAAATTGAATTGCGTACCAGAGAAAAGAACTGGCCCTCCTACTCTGTTGGGCTTAATACACTGTGAAGCTTAACTTCACAATCCCCGACGCCCTGCTAAGGGTACGGGATTCACTTTACTTATGTAAATTAAATTGAAAAAAATGTTATAGGACATTTTTCACGAACGTGTCAAAGTTTACCAAAACTGGCAACATTCGCAGATGATGCTAACAAAAAAAAGAGAAATCAAAGCGAAGATGGAGTACACCGGCCAAACGGATAAAGTTAGATCTGCCGCTAACGATGTAACGGAGGTAAAGATAAAAAAAAAAATAGTTAATTCTCAAATTTAATTTTGAAGATATGTCACTATAATTTTAAATATGTTAATTTCTTAATTGGAACAACAGGGAAAATTGTTTCATTTCGGTTCTATAGCAGACCGTTTCAGATCAGCATACTAGAATGATTAAAATAAAGAGGAAATCTGTTGTAATCTTTTCGATAGTGTGTTGTTTATGTTCTTTCGTTACATTTTGTGTTGACGTGTAGAGTTAAAAGTATGTTTTGTATTTTGTACGTCATATTTTTCGGACGTTAGATTTAGTGACTGCTTTAATCGTTTATTTCGGTTTTTATTTAAATATTGCGAATCGAATTGTTAGCTGCATTTTTTACTAGATGTAAGATTTTTTTTTTTTTTTTTTCTTTGTCGCTACGGTAACGGTTAAAACGATTTGGGACGGTACGTAGTGTATGACGTTGCTCGGGTTTACGGAATGAGCAAAAACAGTGGAGAGTAGAATCATCACTAAACTTCTGGACAAACACTCATTATTGTAAACATAACACTATGTAGAAATACGTGCGTCATCAGTACTTTATTACACATAACCATTCAATCGGCAGCGAGAAAAAATATTACTACAAAACAACAGTATGTTTTCTTTACGTCATCGTGAAATAATATTTATGTCGAAGTTTGTCGCTTACTGATATTAGTTATTTGTCACAATAAAAATTATGTAGACATTCCAATTTTTATAATTTCAGTTCTGTTTATTCATTTTTCTCTTCGTATGTTATTTTTGTTTTAGTAATAAAAAATAATTAAATAAAAATTGGGATCGAAAGCGAACTCATCTATCAATGCAAATATAACGTGATTTGCAAAACAAATACATGTTTCAATGTAATTGCGTCGTTCTAATGTTTGGTTTAGGTTTTGTACACTATAACTTTGTGCTATGTTTGTTTATAATCACGTGACTGTTAATAGAAAGAGGTCCTGTAAAAATTGTAATTACATCACACAAGAGAGATCAACATGTAAAATAATGTGTGATATTTTATTTTAGAGAGAATGAAATCTAGCTAAACAACTAGATCGTAATTTTATATTTACGAAGATTTGGGAATACGATTTAGCGATAAATTAAGGCAAAGAATAGAATCGAATAAAGCAGTACGAAGATAAGAAAATTAACGTTTGTTATTTTGTAGACAAACTAAATTTCGCACTAATGGTTCTAGTAGATTTTAAGAATTATTTTTATATTATTTCTTTAAGCGTTCATTTTCAAAAATGGAATGATAATATTATACGTATTATTGTAATTAAAAAGTTCAAATATCTAGAGGAATTTATACAACAAAATGGACTAGAAGAAGAAGCAATGAATAGTAGAATATTTTATAAATTAGGTCGGGCATATCACTTGGTGAAAAATGTCTACGATAAAAAAGCACAATGCGCATAGGAGCAAAACTAAGACACTATGCTACAGTTGTAAAACCAGAAGGGTTATATGCATCGGAAACGTTAAATCTAAACAAGAAAATATTAACAAATAAATTAGAAATAAGGGAACGGAGAATCCCGAGTAAGATTACAGGAGTTAAATGGAACGATGGACAGTTCAAATGGATTTCGAACGACAAACTATATAGAAAAATTGAACCATTGTCCATATCGATAAGGGACAGAAGATTATTATTTTACGCGGGCATATTACCAAAATGCAAGAGGACAGGTTAACAACCAAGAGAATTTATGAATTCATGAAAACGAAAAAAATAAGACCTGCATGGTTCAATGAATGTGAAATAGATTAAGCAATGAATGTTACTGAAATACAAATGTTTAGTAGGGAATGGTTTCATAAAACAGTTGCGACGTCAATCTTTAAAATGGAACAAGTTAACCGGAAGAGGTCGCTTTCGATAAGCCATAAAAATGCCTTGATGGGGGGTCTCAAGAAATACTGGAAAGATGTTAAGGAAGGAAGAAGGAAAAGATGTAAAATGAAAACTTAGTTGTTTAGCGTAGTCCATAGAGGCTGAAATCTAAAAAAAAAAAAATAAATAAAAAACATTGTACGTTGTCATAGGCGTTTTTCATTGTCTAATTGACCGTTGATATTTTAATCGTAGGGGATCGTTTAATAAATGGGCGTATTGTATTTTTGAATCACTGTTAAAATTCATTATAACTGCGTGCTTTTTTGATTCGGACAGATTTTGTTTTAAATAATTTTCCCATTTTATGTATGAATGAAAATATACTTAAAAAAGGTAAATATTTTCGTATAATAATTTGCCGGATAAAAAAGGTAGAAAAAAAAAGAAGCTGTATTGAAATAAGAATATTTTAATAGAAATTGTTGCCGTAGAATAATCTGTATTTATTTACGTATATAAAAGAAATAGGATTTACCGAATGCAATAATTCGGTTTAAAAATTTGTAGAACAGGGAAAGTAAAAAGAGGGAAACGAACAAATTTGGAATTGCAAACAATAAAGTTACTAGTTTCGGGGAAATGTCTGATAAGAATTGCAAGGATTAGAGCAATTCATGTTATTTATAAATAGTGATGAATTATCATGGAAAAAGTTTTGGGGGCATAGACCATAAAATCCAGAAGTGCCAAAAAATTGAACAGTGAAAGTGTAAGCGTTTAAAGTAAAACTGTAAACATTTGACTTTTCATTAAAAAAATAAATAAATAATTACAAAAAATTGCGGTAATGTAATATACTTCTACGTTAAAAATATTTCATTTCAAGTTCGGTAAAGTCACGAAAAGAGTGTACTTCTATTTTGATAAAGAATATCTGCCGAAATTAAATAATAATGAGTGTTGGATATTTTTTCCATAATGAGAGACGATCCTTTAAAATGAAATTTTCTCAAAATTATCACGGCGACGTTGCTGAGGAGAAATGAAATTTAATTAATATTAAAAAATTACAACGATTTTGCTCAGCAGATTTTACTTTTTCCTTTTAGTGGGAATCAAAGGTCAGCAGATGCGAAGAAGAATTCGATAAAATATCGAAAATCATCAAGTCGGAATACGAAATGTTTGAAAAAGATCGAATAAAGCAATTTAAGTCAATTATCATCAATTATTTGGAATCATTAATTAAACATCAAGAACAGGTATGTATACATAAAGTACGCTAACATATTATTATTACCCGTGGATTTAAAATGCTACTGATGTTATTAATTGATTAAGAAGACGGTTCGAGTTGCGCAATATCGTGACGATCGCGCGCTAAGACATAAACGTATACCTTAAAATTAAAATTAATTAAATTACTCTGTGGACGGATGGAAAAAATTCTGATTTCAATCGGTTTTGCAAAAGCAGAAAAGGTAATTGCGAAATTGAGTAACAATCAGATGTAGAGAAACAGTTTGAAACGGCTTTATTTGCCTGTTTATATTAAATTGAATGTAAAAGAAGTTTATTCGGATATTTTTTTTAAACAATAATTTTACGAATTATGTTTTAAAAAATAGACACTAAAATATTTTATCAGTTTTTTTAGGATTCCGTATAGATATAATGTACGGGGAATCCTAATAAGATGGTTCAGAAATGACAAAAATATTCAATTAAAATATCCAATAACTCAGGAACGGTTTGACTTATTACTTTCGAAATCTGAAACATAAATTACAATTAAAATTCTCTTTAAAATCATATTTGTAACTTCAAGCTAATCGATTATCCTGGGCGACAAAAACCCCCCAAAAAACCGTCAAGAATATATAAAATATGGTATTTAAAACGACCTCAAAAATTACTTAAAAATTCACAATTCATCACCAAATAAACCTTTTTAAAGGTGAAATTTAAAATATAAAATAAAATGCAGAAGTCCTTTCAAAAAATCAAAGAATTATGGTTAAAAAATTATTTTGATCTCTTTTGGGCCAAAAACTGCAAAAAAGAGGAAATTCACGTAAATAATAGCCCGAGTAAAAACGTTGGAGAAACTAAAACGTATTTCAAACATATGCATAAAGCGCCGAAAGATCAAAAATTTTGAAAAAAATATTTTTTTTCTCGGGCATGTGATTTTTTGTTGGAAAGATCGCTCTATTTGACGAGAACGAAATCGCGAATCATTTCTTTAACGAAGCTTTTGAAGTTGAAAAAAAGTTCAAAAAAGCGCGAAAAATGACATGTCCCCCTCTTGACGACGCGGGTATCATAGTTAAAAATTTTGAACAAGGTTAAAAATGTGTACATCCCCGCATATTTTTCTAGTTTGGAACATCCGGGTTTCCAACGTCAAAAATAGTATAGATAGTCCCTGAGGGGACGGAAAACTCGAAATTTTTGAAAAAAAAAATTTTTTTCGGGCACGTGATATATCAATTAAAAGATCGCTATTTGTTGGGAACGAAACCATATTTCATTTTCTTATCGATATTTTGGAGATGGCGATAATTTTAAAAAACCGCAAAAAGTTACGTGCTTCTCCCTCTTTGAAGCGGGAAAAGTCGGATTCCTTTTTTTGAATTTGGTATTATGGAAATGTAAATTATAGTTATCGTTAACATACGGAATCCTCAACGCATGAAATATCATGCTTGACTGAACTTGTTTATTTTTATTTAGTTTGTTTTGAAAAAGTGAAAGAAGAGGTTATAAATCTATTTATTATAGTGTAGAATTTACATGCGGGTAATCTTCGTTTATGAATTTTTTTTAATCTTCACGTGTAAGTTATCATTTTGAATTATCTTTAGGGATTGAGTGCGATCGAGAGTTATTTTTTATTATTATTTCAGTAGTTATTGATAAGCAATACTTTAATGCTAGTGTTGTTTTTATTCAAAAACATTCTTTACGTAAATTCCGAAAACGTATATGTCTCGGTTGAAATTTATGAAATATGAAATTTTTTTGTAATTTGTCTCTCCATACGAGGTGCATTTAAGTAATTTGTATTGATTAATTTACTTGATATTGCTTCTTTTTCTTTCGAAAAAGTTATCTCCTCGTTTATTTGTGCATTTTCATAATTAAAGAGATAAAGTAAATATGAAATTTTAAAGAGGGTGTTTTTGTATTGAACCAATATTGATTACCGTGTTTGCATCTACTTTTTATTATAGGGCACTAATAGACAACTTTTTTGTACACGGTCAATTTTTAAAATTTTTTGTGCGTAAATTTCTCAAGCTTATAATTCTCTAATTTGTATACGTTTAGTATAGTGCACGCTGTACCCTTTTTTTTTCGATGTAGTTGGCACATTAGTGATGGTCATCACTTTTATGTCCGATTACTTCCCATGTCAAGTTGTTTCCAGCTTTTTGAATTTGCTCTAATTTATTTAAATTATAAAATTTTATAATTAACTGAATGTAAAGAAGTTACGTTTTGAAAATAATGGAGATTTTCCTCTCTTTCGTTTATTCATTTTGTAAAATTTTCGACGGTAAATTTTATTGCATGTTTTTTTTCTTTTTTTTAGATGTATCATTTTTTAATCCTATTTTTTTTTTATTCTTTTTGTTTATAAAAGCCATTAAAATATCTTTTTTTCCCACTAAAATAATGTTTTATAAAATTTAAATGCGTATATTTAATAACTTATTTATAGGTAGGAGCAGTTGATCAGCAAAATTCCACTGATTTACTTACTTTTCTTATACCGTGCTATGCGTTATGATTACGGCTAAAATTATAGAAAATATTTTTAATACTTTAGCGCTTTTATACTGAAAAGTTTCGCGTCAAAAAAAATTTTTTTTCGGCGGAATATTTGTTTTTCTTACTGAACTTCCGTCAGCGCTCAGTAACATTACAGAGTATAGAAAAACCACGTACTAAGCAATTTTGAAAGATTTTAGGGTTTGTACGTGTGACATTATAACACCTAAACCGGAGAATTAATTTTCGATAATAAATAATCACGGATCATAACTGGCCAATGTGCATACGGCAAAGTTCAACTGCTATTCGTAAGTTCGTCCAAGCTATTGCGTCGGACAAACATCGAAATGTTTACAGAGGAAAATATTTTTTAGCGCGCTCAGAGTTGATTTAGGAAGTATTTAAACGAGAGTCATATAAAATAAGCTTTCTGAAAAGCCAAAATTACATAAACAATATATAATTTTATATTTAATACGTTAAAATATATATTATTTCCTTTAATCTGTAAATTTTCACGTAGTAAAGTGTATACATTATGAATATTTTCTTTGTTTAATATTTAATTATTTAATAATTACAAAATAATTTTTTTTTTTCCTTTTTTTTTTTTTTAAAGCTCATTCATTTAAAAATTTACATATTTACTAAAAAAAATCTAAAATTAGATTTTCCGATTTTTGTAATAAATGAAGTGTGAATAGTAACCATTTTTTCAAAAAAAAAGAGTAGAATAACAGCGGTAATGCATATACAGTTATGTCCATCAAGCTTTATAATGAAAAATTCTCGATATTAATTATTTCACTCTAAGAAAGAAAAGGACATTAAAAAAAAAAAAAAGAAACCAAATAATGCTAGTTGGTGTTGTCACAATTAAAATGTAATCTGAAATTTCCGTTGTTGCTTAGCTAACAAAACGAAATGAGAATCCGATGTCATGACCGCTATAATGATATAATAATCTAATCGTAACTACATTTGCAACAATTTAAATTAAATAAATATAACAGTACGTTAAAATTGGACCCGGAACAGCAGCAATATGTAACTTTTAACAATTTGTAATACCGTATATGTTTTTTTTTTAACAGGTATAAAAAACCTGTTACCGTTATTTAACGGACCATCACTAGCTAACGTGTTCGATTTAATTAACGGTGCTTATATGACTGAATATATTTGTATCGATTAATTTTTTCAATGTTATTGCTCTAATTTAGATTAATCTTTCAAAGTACAGGTTGTGTAAACTAAAAGAATGTAGTGAAATTTCTACAAAAAAAAAAAAAAAAAAAAATATATATATATTTACGGTTACGCCGCTGCTGCTTGCTTTTAAGTATAATGCACATTTCTCGAAGTTGTAATAGGAAATATGGTCAGCACTTTATTAATGCATTCATCTTCACGAAAATTTTATGGTTTTATTGACGTGTTGCCTACAGGTGTTAAATCTATGCCGAAATATTTCTTCCGGTAATTGTGGATGAGACGGTATTTGCTAGTTAAAACTGTATTTCGCAAACTTTATAGATGTTTTGTTAATATTTTTTCATTTACCCATGTTAGTACGAACATGCTGCAGTGTGATTACGCAGCATTAATAATCTCGATTTGATAACGGTATTTAATCGATTTTTACACGTTGTACGAGCTCCTTATTTTTATCGTTCACTGTTTTTCTCGATTGAGAAACGTAAAATTATGGAAATTTAAAATGTACAGATTACCATTTTAAGGACAATTTTTTTTGAATAATTTCTTTTTTTTTAAAAAAATTACGGAGTCGATGATTGTATTTAATTAGGATTAATTTATTTCTATACTTGTTGCTAGATAAAGATCTCTTGACGTGGCTATTAAAAAATGATAGATAAAAAAAAACTTTGTAATTGGTTGAGGTATTTCAGTATTGCATCTTCTCCGGTTTTCGTTCCGGAAATAGTGTTGCATTGCGACAATTTTCAATCTATGTTTGTATTTTACTTTTTTCAGTTAATGAAACATTGGGAAACGTTTTTACCGGAGGCTAAGGCGATAGCCTGAAAATGCGATCTGAGAATACGTTTTAGTGTACTCGATGATATTTCAGGTGACTGTGTTCTTCTTAAGATAAGAGAAGCAGTACATTTTCGTTTGTATATATTAATCTTATTAACCGTGTATTATTTATTTTCGTTGTTATTTCATGGTAACGGGATTCGACTACTCAGTTGAACTCAACCGCTTATCTCTTCATTTTAATAAGAAGTACAACTAGCGCCCAATATATCCTGTATTCGTATAAAGTAAACGGGATTCGATTTTTTTCTTTTTTGGTCGAAATCAACCGTCTCCAATCGTATTATTAGCTATTATTATTTTTATAAGCCTTTTTGTTAATTACGGTTATTATTTCTAATCCTAGATTATTTTTCATTTTTTTTTTTTTTTTCTTCGACCTTTTATACTGTCAGTTTTAAACTTATGTTATATATCGTACGAAATGAGTATTTATTTCAGTATTTTTATGTCGTTATAAACTTATATTTTGTACGTATACACGTGTATATACGTCGCAATGTAGTTACAATTAATTTTGTTATACTAATCGCAAAGTTTAGGAAATAATGTTTACGTTCGGTATTTTAGTGGGTATTTTTATTTTTTTCCCCGTTCCTTACCTCTTAAAAAAAATATCGATATTAATATTTTTTGGATGGTGCATTTAGAACGTTTTTAAAATTTTCCTCTTTAAAGACTGTAATTATTACTTAACATTTAAAATTGTGGCATTATTCTATCGCGTTAAAGAAATTATAAAATCTGTGAAAATTAAAAAAAAAAAGGAAAACTAAAATCAACTTTATCTGTAATACTTTTCGATACGACGTTATTTTAAAGGGAAAAACAAAATTGTTGTTATCATCAGTTTTTTATTAACAAAAATTATTTAATAATCGTTTAATTAAAATTTAAATACAATCGAGAGTGTTTGCAATTTATATTCAAGTCAGTGTTTTTAATTGGCCATCAAAATGATCAACAGCGGTTAAATTTCGTTGTAGAATTCGCGCGGAGTAAACGAAACTTTTGCTGTACGCGATTAATGTCTCTTTTTTTTCTACTTTGTAACGTCTGAAATTCCAGGGAGAATATTACACACATCGTAATACTGCTAACCGTATTAATTACTGCGCTATTTTGCATGATGTATATATTTCTTTTTTTTCTCTTAAAGTCCTCTGTCTTAAAAGACATCAGTAATTTGTAAAAAAAATATATACTTTTTATTCATGTTGTTCGTTAACCTTTGACAGGAGATCAGTTAACTTCATTCATCATTACGTTTCGTAAACGGTTCTCGTTTGGTTTTACGCGCGCGCACGTGCGTGTGTGTGTTCTAGTCTCTAGTGTTGCAGTAACCTTGGATCTGGTTCTGAGGTCTGTTTCTGCATATCTTTTATCTTCGTATATTGATTTCTAATAAATCGCCACTATGAAAATTTTGAAGCAGTTCACATATACCTGTCATTATTTTTAGAGTCTGTCGCTTCTCTAGAATTAAAACACGTTGATACGAAATCGTCCGCTCAGAATTCTTAATAGAGACTTGTATACGGAAAGAATTAATGGGTTTTTTTAAGGTTAATTTTTTTGAAAAGAGCCTACGCTCCGAATCACGTACAACAGTGCGATGATACCCTTTTTCACAGCCGCATTATGTTCGACTAGGCCTTATGTAAACGCTCTGAACGCGGTCTTGTATTTCTCGTTATCGAAATGAAATAAATTGTTCAATCACTTTTAAGTTGGCAGTGTTATCATGATTTACGTTTTCTTTTCATGTTTGCGCGTTTATTTTTTGAATACACCAGGGACAAGTGTTACGTTTTTTTTTTATTTTTTATTTTTGAGCGTTTCATTTTAAAGTGGGACTGTTGGCAGTCGCGCGAAGAGGTAAAGATCAAGAGGGGAGTAATAATACGAAAAACAATCAGTGGTAGTAATTAAAAATGGATTCTTATTCGACATGAGGTGTTGCGCGAAGAGCTGGGGGGGGGGACTCCGTTGGCTTACTAAGGACTGTTTACAAGGTAAGTTTTCCATGAATTTTCGATTATTCAGCAATTCAGAAAGTTCGTTTCGTCGTTTATTGTATGAAATATTTTTCGATTAAGCGATATTCTTCTCTTCAAGAAAATTTGAAATTCTAAGAAATATCCCGGTTTTATACGATATTTATAGTGCTATGCATATTGTTTGAGCACAATATCAGGTTTCATAGACACCGTTTTCCGACTTAAACTAAATTTGCGGAGTAAATTTTTCGGGTAACGACAATGATATTATTCAGAACGCTTCGGTTAATCCTACGTTTTCGTTGCTTGTAGATTTTATTTAGATTTTCCTAAACCGGCGACAAGCAACCCCGGAGTCTTTAAGAATTTTATACGATTATTTTCGGGGTAGGAGGGAAAAAGCAGTACTTTTAAAAATCGTTAGCAGTCTAAATGAACTTCAAATAAATATTGGAATTTAAATAATTTTTTGCTTCTGATGATGGCCAGTGTAAGCTGGTCGAAACGTTAAACGAAAAAAAATATCTTTTAAAACACAGTTGTTTCCAAAAATTATTTATTATGAGTAATCCACTGTGAAAGCTTTAAATATTTAAATGTGGGATAGCCAAAGTTTAAAACATCGCTACAACATATTTTTCAAGCGAAATTCTTGACTCGCGGTATGGAATAAATCTAAATGTTAAAAACAATTGCGCTCCTATAAACATACTGATATTTTTTTCATTGTTGCTTAAACGAAAATATGTGTTCGCAAATGTTTTACGACACACTGCTTAGTGTTTTTCATTATTTTATTCTACTTTCGATCCTTTGCGATTCATTTTGTAATAAGACTATATATAATATATTGTAAGAATTTTTTGCAAGGAATATATTCTTTCCTATTCGTCAAAATAAACCGCTGTTTTTCAAAAAAAAAAAAAGAAAATTTAAAAAAAATAATTTATCAGCCCTGTACATCTCTGGGTTTCCCGAACTGGTCGTTTATTCGAAAAACTTATTCTAAGGAAAAAATTGAAATCATTAAGTCCGGTGTATAACTTCAAAAAAATAAGTTTTACTCCTCGATAGTTTCTTTTAAATCTGAAAACGCCTGTGCTGCTCTCTCCAGGAATAGGTATACCTCTTAATACACCGATTGCTGAGTAATGATCGATTTTAATATTACCGGATTTAATAAAGATCTTAATTTTGAAAATGTATATGTATATGTATATGTATGTATACGTAATAATAACGAAATATATTAATAATTTTTTATTTGTTATTGATATATGGAAAATATGTTTTTCACTCTCAGTAGAGTTTGTATAGTATTTCGAAAAATTCACGTTTTTCTCATTTAATATGTATATTCTTTATATTCTATAAATATTGTTTTTATTTTTCAACATTTCCAAATATACGTATGTGTATGTTTTTATTCATATACCTTTCATTTTTATATGTACGTTGTAATTTTTGTCCGTATTTTATTACAAATATTTTGTGTAAATTTCGAGGGGTAAATTTTATATATATATATATATATATGTTACATATCTATGACACGTTTAAATTGTTGAGCATTTAGGAATCGAGAGAACAGATAGCGGTACTGATAATGTAATAATAATATGAATTTCAGTGAAAACTGGGTTACAATGGCTCTTCTACGTAAAAAAAAAAAGAAAGACACTATCGGTAGATTACGGTAAAATCAATAAATGCCATTTTTTCACAACCCGTGTGTATGTAATTGCGTGCGAAATTGGCGCGATTTTGGGATCTGGGGATGTTTTAGGCGGGATTTCGTGCAATGTAGTATTCAGGATATGCAAAAAATTAATTAATAAGCCCGTTTAGCTTCTAAATGTACCGTTGTTTTTAATCGTGTGTATACTGATCGCTGAATTGGTTTCATCGAAATAATTTACCCATGAAGTTTTTAAACCCGTTAAAACGTGAAATTTAAATTTTTTCGGGTTGCACCGTAACACCCAATGCCGCATATAATGTATTCATGATATGGCATTATCGTGAATACAGGGGAGTGTTCGAAATACGTCAACTATTAATTAATACAATTATGTAAATGATTAGTGAACAAAATATATATATATGTATTTTAGTGTTCGTAGAATTATCTTCGCATATAATCTATAATATTGAGAATACATATATAGTTTCGACCTTGTGAATTGTTCGAGAGATACCATTATGTAATAAATTATACGTACGGAGTTTGTTATTCGCGTGATATTTATTTCAGTGTATCGCGTTAGATGAAACAAATCGAATTAATTGAAAATATTTGAAAATATTATATATTCGGAGACAAAGAAATACAATACTAGATGAATCACTGGTGAGAGGACTTTTAACATGTTGAACCGACTTTTAAGCAGTCGGTGCTTTTTACGTATGTGCGTATATATATATATATATATATATGTGTATGTATGTATGTATGTAGCAGCGATACACGATCATCCCTCATATTCTAATGTGAAACGTGGGTAAAAAATCGGGAGCTCTGAGGATAACGTGCTCGAATTCCATGTAGGATAATTTTCCATCACCATCTACATCTGCTTCTTCTATAACTTTTTCGGCAATCTGAGTTATTTCTTCGGATGTCAGTTCGTTTCGCGTTAATAAATATGCAGCTCGTTCTAGGTCTGATAATCCGATTGTACGATCTCCGTCGAAATCTAATTGTATCATAAAAATGACAGTTACATTCGTCAAAGAATTAATAGTTTCCGAACATTTGTACATGAAACTTACTGAAATAGTAAAACCATATTAAAGAATTAAATCACATTTCTGATAATTGAATATTACAAATTTACGTATTAATTTATTTTTTGAAACGAAAACCGTGCGCTTTTTTAAACTAGCGAGTGTGCAAAATATGATCAAAATCGGATTTACTGTTTTTTGCGGAAGTATGAGTGTAATTGAGCAGTTTGTACGAATAAACTCGCGTTAAACCTTTCAGAAATGAGAGTATATGTCATTATTATTATACACATTCTAAAATGGTGGAAATGAGTAATGTAAATGAAACCAAAAAAAAAAAAAAAAAATGAACAAACGACTCGCAGCTTCAAAGAATAATTGGATCCATTAAATTTGAATATTCAAATTTTGATTTTCAAAATTTATTCCTCATGGCATGAGCAGTATATGATGTTTTCATTTTAAACAATTTATTCCATCGCATTAAACAAAATAAATCAAACGTATGTCGCACTTGGGATGTGAAATATCTGTGAATGATCGGAAAAGAACGGAAATGTTCATAATAGAAATTCGATTACTGTCAGAATTCAGCGTATGATAAAATTTAGCTTTTTTTTTTTTAATGTTTGCGATAGTCGCCTTTTTAAAACTGATGATGTTTTGTATTTCCAGGGACTGAAAAACAGACAGTGACAAGTTAAAATTATTAAAAATTAATTGTTAATAGTAGTCGCGCAGTTGTTAATTAAAATATATATTTATTATTGGTCTCTCAAGTGCAGCTTTGCGTACATTCGTGTTTAATATAGAATTACCATAGACATCACCTCATGTTCAAATTGCGACGCGTGGAAATTGAACAGTACGGTTTTTAGTTTTTAACATTTGACTCAAAAACTTACTTTTTACGGATATACGTGTTAAGTTTTTAGTTTGTTTTTTTTTTTTTTTTAAATTTTATAATACCGTTGTATTGATTCTATATTCAAAAAGTACATTGAAATGTAGAATGAGTGTGAAGGTAATTTTTTCGTTGCTACAGATACTATTGATTATTATTGTTATTGTCGAATTCCGATGTCTTCCGTAATTATATTTACTGCTTAAAACTGAATTTATTGAATAATGATTTTTTATTAGCTTTTTGTAGTATAAATTTATTAGTACTAATACGTACGCAAGTGGGACTTAAATTTTATGTATTATATATAATACGTGCAAAACAAACGAAATGACATAAAACACTTTAAAATATTAGAACTAGTTAATTATGTATAAAAGTGAAAACGAAGTATAAAATGATACTATTGGAAGTACTAAAAATATGTCGCAAATAATGTATTAAACAATTATAAATAAACGGGCTATAAATTAATAATATAAATTGTTTGAATATTACGGAGATGACGAAATAATATATAAGAGCAGCTTATAATAGTTTAAAAAATAACGGATAATTTATATTTTGGGTTTGAAGGTGCTGTATGAACTTTATCTGACTACATTTTTAATTTAAATAATCCGATAAATAAAAGCTTAGAAATCAATTTTTTGTAATAAAATTTTATTTCTTCCTATTTTATAATATAACTAGCTGTGCCCGCGGCGTTGCTCGCGTGAATTATGATTCTAAAAAATTACTTTATTTGTTAAATTACATCCGCGCGAAATTCAGTTCATGGCTGTGTAAGAGTATCAGTAAATGATTATTTGTCAAAAGATTTTTTATTGGCCGTGGCGGCTCGTGAATATTGGGGAGACTAACTTTTCCAGAAGCACAGCACTTACCATTAGGTTCATTGGCCCATTTTTTGGCAGAACACTTGGAGCAGATCTTATTCATGGCTCCGATTTGGACGGAAGACTGTTGAGCATAATCAATCTGTGGATCGTATCTGAAAGCCGATCTGTTACTGTGAGCTAAAACTCGATTACGAACTCTAGTCGTTGACGTCTGTTGTCTTTCTCTCTGATCTCGAAGGCGTTGGGAACTCTCAGAGCTCGATTCCCTAGTGCGAGCTTGTATATTTCTAATATTTTGCTCTTCAAGCCGCTGCGTTTACTCATCTCTCGCGCGCGTACTTGAGAGGTTCTCAAATTTTGTTCATCAAGCCGCTGCGAACGCTCGATACTCGACTCTCTGGCACGCGATTGCGACGAGTATTCTCTCTGACTTGCAAGACGATTTTCAGTTTCTAATGAAGATTCTCCATTACGACCTATTTTTGATGCCCTCGCCTGGGAACTATTTCTAGAAAGTTGAGATCTTAATCTTTTGGGCATTTTGTACCTTTTACAAAAGATAACGGTAACACTCGAAAATTTTCATTCATTACGTTAACACACTATTTCCATTGGCGATGAGCTTGTAAACGATGCTAAGGAGATGTTTATCCGAATTTACATTTTCATGGTAATTAACATTGATATTTCAATATTTTATAAAAAAAATTTTTGCAGCGCACGCGATGTAAGGAATTTTTTAGGTAATTTTTTTACACCTTGAGTTACATTATTGGAGTTTTAGTAAGGATCCCTAATTTTTTTGAAAATATAATATAGCCTATGTCACCCGGAGATAGTGTAGCTTCCCAACGGTGAAAGAATTTTTCAAAACGGTCCAGTAGTTTCGGAGCCTATTCAATGTAAACAAACAAACAAACAAACAATCAAATCTTTCCTCTTTATAATATTAGTATAGATAAAATTATTTCAATAAGAATTACTTTTTAAAAACTAAAATTTAAATGAGCACCTTTATTTTTTATGTATTTCTTCAGTCGCTTTTCAAAATTAACGAATTCTCCTAATAATGCTTTTTGGAATCGTATTATAACTTCCGGATGAATATTGTTTTCCAGAAGTCCGCGGTTAGTTAATGAATTCGTTTTACAAAGTGGCGGCGGTGCAATTTCGAGTAGAACTACGCGGACTATTAATCATAGTTTGCCGAACATATGTAAGCTTCTCAGAGATCCGTACGGGTTTTTCGGTTTCTGGTTTACTGACGTGTTACCTGTTTCTTAAAAATCGTTAATCTGCCTTTGTATAGTTTTTTTTCTCCTCAGGAACAGCTTTTTATTCGCGATTTTAAAGTGTTTACGAAGCGCGCATTGTTAATGTGTAGAAATTCGAGCAACAGAAAGAGATCTCTACGGCAAACGCGATTGTTCATATAGATACTTTCATAAACTAACGTACAAACTTAAAATTAATAATCATACGTAAACTGATGCAAATAAAAATTAAGTACTTACTTAAGTATTAACTTGTCTGTTCGCATAAAACTACTCATACATTAGGGGCGGATCCAGAGAGGCATTGGAGGATGAGGGATTATATAATTACGTAATATTTTATACAGTGTAGGCAGTAAATTTGAGAAATACATTGTTTCATAAAGAAAATCAAACAGCGTTTAGAAATTTAAACATGTTTTAAAAATACATAACTATTACAGTTTTTGTTTTATTTTTCGGTGAAAAATGAAAAAATTATAAAATGGTGGTTTAGAATTTGAATAGTGAATTGCTAGAAAAATTAGAACGATAGTATTTTTTATTAAACTTTAATTCTTTTTTATTTTTGTTAGTATTCCGATCTGAATTGTTTGTGAGCAAGTAAAACAGATATATGTATACATTTCTCACTGAACTATTTTTAATTAAAATTGTAAAATAAATAAAAAAGACAAAAGGTCGACGATAGTTGCATTTAAAACAGAGTAAAAACGTAACATTAATACTATTTCTAGAGAATAGTATTAAATATTAGTTATAATTAAACTCATAGGTAACATTTATACAAATTGTTTATAGTATAAATTAAGTTTCCCTGTTGTAAAAAAATTTTTCATCGAACATTTGGTTCTTTTGTGGGAGGAAATGTCCCCTATCCCCCTCCCATGGATCCGCTCTTGGATATATCAATTCACGAAACTAAAAGCATGACAACCAGTTTGATCGTGAACATCCGTTAACAGGTATGCACCGAAAGAAGAAGAAGAAGAAGAAGAAAAAGATTTGTTCAATTGTATATTTACAAATTTTTATCTGCGCAATCGTATATTTATGTACGCGCATGCACCCATACAATAACAAATTCGAAAAACGTAGTTTGCAAATAAAACGTAAGTTTGTTTTTCACTTTTTTAAGTTACAAGGTAATCAGCGGCGGATCCACGGCGGAGAGGATAGGGGACATTTCCTCCCCCAAAAGAACCAAATGTTCGATGAAAAATTTTTTTACAACAGGGAAACTTAATTTATACTATAAACAATTTGTATAAATGTTACCTATGAGTTTAATTATAACTAATATTTAGTACTATTCTCTAGAAATAGTATTAATGTTACGTTTTTACTCTGTTTTAAATGCAACTATCGTCGACCTTTTGTCTTTTTTATTTATTTTACAATTTTAATTAAAAATAGTTCAGTGAGAAATGTATACATATATCTGTTTTACTTGCTCACAAACAATTCGGATCGGAATACTAACAAAAATAAAAAAGAATTAAAGTTTAATAAAAAATACTATCGTTCTAATTTTTCTAGTAATTCACTATTCAAATTCTAAACTACCATTTTATAATTTTTTCATTTTTCACCGAAAAATAAAACAAAAACTGTTATAGTTATGTATTTTTAAAACATGTTTAAATTTCTAAAGAGGTCGCTGTTTGATTTTCTTTATGAAACAATGTATTTCTCAAATTTACTGCCTACACCGTATAAAATGTTACGTAATTATATAATCCCCCATCCTTCAATGCCTCTCTGGATCCGCCCCTGGGCTAGTGAAAAAGAAAGGATAACTATTAAAACTTAGGTATCAGTCGACGCATTATCACGAATTGTATGATTTTTTATATCTATTTTTAATATTTTTTAGGTAGAACTCCCTGTGCTATGGTGACTGACTACATAGTAATAACTCAGAAATACTGCTTGTATACGCACGTGACGCTTATTAAATTGAGGGATCGCAAAGTTTGATTCCAAAAAGTGTCCGATTTTTACGAACAAAATTGATTATTACATGTGTGTCTTATACAGTTGTTTACGACAGTTTTTACAGTTTTGGTCGGTTTAAGTAGAATAATTCTGATTAACATTTTGCGTAATGTTACTAAAACTTTAAATAATATAAACTGCACTTCCTCAATGCGTTTATCGGTGTAAAACCGTAATAATTTATGTTAGCCAGTGCGTGTAAAATATTGTTACAGGCAGTAAAATAGATTTATTCGTGGGAATTAGAATAATTTCAATGGTGGTTAATCCTTGTAGCTCAATCAAAGTATTTTAACCCTTATGTGCACACCCGGGTGCCCACCGGTGGATATTTTGTGAAAATTTTTTATGACCCCCTCAATATTTTTCTAAATTCTCCCGGATCCTCGTGATTTGACCCCTTTTCTGTCGAATTGTGATGTCAAAAAATTTTGTTCCAATTTTTAACAAAACACGCTGCGCACACCCGGCTACCCGTGTACCCTCGTATAAAAACACGATTTTAGTGGAATTTCATTGTTGTTGCATAAATAGCACGCTATTAAATTATCCATTGTACAAATAATAAATATAAATAATTATTAAATAAATAATAACAATTTATTATGCTGTAAAATTTATTTGTTTACATGTACATATTGAAAAAAAACAATAGATACTTATTCCGCACATTCTTTACATTTTGTTACCGTTGTCACCTGTTCATCGTGTACTGTCTTTTCACAATTAGTACAACTTTTTCTAGTTTTTTCTGCGTTTTTTTTTTTATTGCTTATTTATAACACAGATGACCCGTGGACCGTTCCAGTCACTTTTATACGGCTTACTGGGTCTTGCGCAGGTTGAGGCCCAGCCGGAAACTCAATCATAAAACTTGCCTGTCTAAGATACTCTTTATATCCAACTTCAATGAATGATTAGGCATAACTTATCTATTTTGAGATCTATCTTCAACTAAAGGCATAACGATCTTTTCACTCAGTTGTCTTATAAACAGCTTCCTTTCATGAATTTTTTTTTGTATCATTTTATTATTCTCGTAATACGAAGATAAGCTATACCAACAATATTGAAATAAAAGTAAGCCAGTGGTCAGCGGTTAGTGCGTCGGTGACACATGTAGCGACCAACCATCTGGTGGTCCATCGTATCAACCAAAATTTTATGTTTGTAAAATAAAATCATACCCGTTTTTTTTTTTCGCATCATTGGCTACTGCCTTATCTGTGTGCATTGTAGACAATAATATAACAACTTCACCTTTTTTGGCACGTACAAATATAAAGAGTTACCTCTTTGTGGAATCCAAACAACGACTTTTGATTTTGAAGGCGCAAAAACTAGTGGAATGTACGTTTTATTTTTTTTTCAACGTGCCAACCATAGCCAAATTCCACAAGATTAAATGTTAAGCAAGCGGCAGTGAAATGAATAAGTTATTCATCGAGATATTTCTCCGAGAGCCCTTGTACATTATCGCAAGATCCTTCACGACTCTTTCACTTTGATTTATTCCGCGAACATTCCCTGTTTTCCCCGTGTATAAAATGCCTTGTAAAGGGTAGGCGTTCTTCGCATATCCACCATATTTTGACTTCGATGGAGTATGCTGCGTGAATTTGGTCCTACCATGAAAAGGACAAAGCTGCTCATCTATCTTCAGATTTTCGGTGGGTTTGTACATTGACGAGATATTTTTATTTAGCATGTTCCATACATCTCGAATAGGAGCTGCTTTGTCCTCGTGCCAGCGTTGTTGACGCATTTGATAATCATCAAAACGTATATGAAACGAAATAACGATCGAAAATGATTTATCCCTACCTCGTATACCTGGCCTAATTTCTTACCTGTACTTATTTTTGTACCTGTAAATGTACTAGTTACATTTATAAATATCTAATATGAAATACAAATGCGAATAAAACCTCTTATTGTTGTTTAAAAATAAAAAAACCCAATAATATCCATAGGTGGGAACTCAGGGGTACCCCGTGTGTGTAATATAGTGTAGGTAAATCCGGATGTGCGCATAAGGGTTAAGAGAAATTATAAATAAAATTGAAACCGTTTCTTTTATAAATAAGCGTATACAATTTAAAGCATTATGAATACATTAAAAAAAAAAAAAAATACTTTTCTAGCGAGTCCTGCGAATCCAATATCGTTTTAAGGTGGGGGTGATTAGCAATTTTACTGCTGCGAATAATTGCACTTTTTGTAAAATATTAATTTTTCGATCTTTGAAGTTGATTTTACCCTGATTTAAAATGTAATATTTGAAATTAAAAAATAACTCGAAATTTAGACGAAATTCTAGTGAATCGACTTATATATAATCGAATTTTTGGGAGAGTATTAAAAGCGTTGTCAAAAGCTTGTCTTTTTTTTTATGTCAACGGTTTAACAACATCTCTATTTTATGTTTCACATTAGTAATGTTAAATTTTTCTTTACATACAGTTTAATTAAAAAAGAAAGTGAGAAATTAGTTTTCTGCGAGGTTGTTTTAATTGAATTTGGATTTTCTTATCCGAATGAATTAAATGATAACTCGAGCATAAAAGAAGAAAATAATTCTACCGTTTAATCTGATAAAAGCGAAAATACTGAGAACGGAAGGAAGGTATACATTTTGGGCGTTTTGTTGAGCTCAATTAAAGCCCCCTCCCCCAAAAAAAAAAAAAAAAAAATATATTTTTACTATTAACTTTTTTGTAAAATATTTATTGATATTTCAGAGATATATCAAAAAAGAACTATTGAAATTAAAAAAATTACAAATTAGTAAAGCTGGGGGTACAAAAAAAAGGGAGTGTTCTGGTTGACACTATTACAGCCTCTTTTCTGGACATCTAAAATACAATTTAGTAAATGGTTTTTAATTTTTTTTTTTTTCCTTGGGCACGTCAACACAGGACATTACCCAACACAAAAGACTAACAAATGACGAAACGTAGGGATTTGAAAGTTATATCAGGAAGCGATTAGAAACAGAAGAAATGGAGGTAGCCAATACAGGAACAACAGAAAGAGAAGGAAGAGCAAGAATGTAGTGGGCACAGTAAGGGGTCGGGAGGCCAAGGCTAAGCAAATTAGAATAAAGGACTGCGCGTTCTGAGGAGATAGATGAGCATTCGAATAGAAGGTGATTTACATCACAGGTCAAATTTAAGATAGGAGGATAATTAGTAAGAATGCCATTATAGCCTCTACCTATGAAAAAACGGATTTTCCCTCGCAAAATGGCGGCTGTCTGAAAAAAATTGATATTTCGACCTTTTTTTATAACTTTTAATTTTTTTAAATAGTAAAAAAATAATTTTGATACAAAAGTGATACTCACATTTTACGCACAAAATTTAAAATTAACACTCAAAATGATTTATTTTCAAACTTTGAGCAGCGTATGTACGTCTGCTTGAAGATTAAAGCTAAATTGAGCTGAATTGAACACTAAATACGGAAAGATTTTCTTCAAAAAAGTACGTTACTACGACCTTCGGTTAGTCGACTTTTAAGTGTTTAGGGTTATACCTGTATTCATATAATAATAATGTCATCATACCAAAAATGGTCGGCTCCGGCGTGACGGGTTTAGCTTGCTGTGCCACTAAAATAGCTGTAACTCCGTAAATTATTGGAATTTCTCTCGAAAGTATATTCTTGAAGAGCTAAACTTTAAGAATATGCAAAAAAAATAAAAAATAAAATTGATTTTTTCAAAATTCCAGTCTGGAATACTCCCCTAACAAAATTAGCTTGTCCGACGAACGAAGTATAAAGAAACCAGTCGATCTTTTGTACAGAAGTACATTGTGACATATATCTTTCGGACGGCGGTGCGTCAAGTGTTAAGGTCCGTTTATATCTTCAGACATCGAGCGTGTCAGACACGTGTCGTGTCAGACACCGTCAGACACAATTTATTTACATCTAACGTGTTAGAAGCGTGCCGTGTCAGACATCGACAGACACCGTCGTCGGTGTCGGACGCGGCTGCTCTCACCGGCAGTTACTGAATAGCTTTAGTGGGAAAAGCAGGTCGATTTATGTTGAAAATGATCCTGGCACTTCTCTGTGGAGGAAGATTTATCCATAATTGCATCGTTACCAAAAAGAAGAAGAAGACCGGGATAAAACTAAAAAAAGAGCAAAACGCATGGCCGTACATCCGATGCTCAAGAAAAGAAAATTAGAAGGAGAATATTGGACGCTGTTTAAAGAACTTATTGTTCGTTCCACGCCTGATCCTTTTCCTGATTGTCGCTGTATGTTTTGTCCGTTAAATCTTAAAGGCATCGTTATATTCTGCTACAATTTCTATCAGCTTTTCGTTATCCATGGCAAAAAAAAAAGCAAAAAAAGTCTGCACGGTCCCGATACTCTATTCACATTGCCCGGAAAGTAGCCACAGATACGTACAGGCACGGATCCGTTCAGACAAAATATTCTTTCCGAAATTACGGGCCGGACACGATACGTGTCTGACCGTGTCTGAGCGGTCGCGTTACGATAGATGTAAATACGTTAATACACACTGCGTAGAAATATATTATTTTGTCTGACACGACACGTGTCTGACACGCTCGATGTCTGAAGATATAAACGGACCTTTATACGTCTATTTCAGTGAAAACATAAAGTTTTGTTCATAAATTGTATAAAATGTTTTACCATAATGTATAATGAATAAGACACATTTTCGTGCCTACCGTTTGGTTGTAAGTGAAACTTGTTATCAAGATTTCGTGAATTTCTTCGTGATGGAAAAATTTTAGATTAAGATTCGCGTAAAGAGAAAAGGGAAAATCACGATTGCCACACACTTAAAAAATCTGAAAAACCGGGGAAACGCCAAAAACTTGCGTTCACTCTTAATAAATCTTAGAAAAAACGGAATTTGGTAACGTGAACAAAACCAACAACTCGTTTTGCTTCTTACCTAGGATGAATTAAAAAATTCATCTTCGTCTACCTTAAACTTTAGCCGGCAACTAAGCAAGCAGCAGAATGAATGAAAGGGTCGTGTAAGTAATTTAGGCACTTCGTATTTTTAAAAATCCGTTAAACAATTTGCGACAACCATCAAAAAGGTTTTAGTCTACTTTCAATAAATTTTTATAAAACAGGTATACTACCGTTTTTTCTTCGGTACTTGTAATATTTACGTATTATATGCGATGCGATTTATGTAATTTCATTAAATAGTTTGCTTTATTTGTTTTGTTTTTTTTTTTCTATATCGGATTATTATTATTATTATTGTTTTTTTCTTGGGCTTGTCAACCACAAGGGCGGCCTTTATCGAGAAACAATTAGAAAAGGAAGGAATCAATTACACCTTGATACGATCAGTGAATGTTAGCAGGAAGGAATAAATATTGGGATTAACGGGTGAAGAAGGAAAAGTCGAGTGATACCGTTAGAGTTGTTTTTTGCATCGTTGAAGGGCCCACTTAGCGGGACATATTGCTTTTTGCAAGCAGAATATCGTAGTTTTTTACAAGAAAATTTCAATTTAAGTCGAAATGCATTGATGAACTTCTTCACGAATCTGTAACAGTTACCAAACGCAGATATACGTGCGGATGTTAATGAAAACGTTTAAAATTGTGTTTACTTAGGTGAAATTTTTAAACATCTGGGGAAGTATTAAGCTGACTGGGAACTGTACAAAAGGCAGGCGGTAAGGAAGAAAAAAAGCCAATGGCGGGTATATTAACGACAAAAAAGGGCCGGTCATTTCATTCGTAAGAAGTATAATTTGAAACCACAGGTAGACGAATTGTATGGGAGGCGCGCGGTACATCGCTGCTCTTTAAGATTCGTCAATTGTGTATTGGTACTATTTAAGTTTCGTACGAACTGTGTAGAAGTTTAATTTCGGTTAGCGGCTGTAAAGATCTGCATTTACTCGCTTGTATTTTCGCCTATTTAGCCATTAAATATTCACCGCATATTTTCGCTCTCATCCATTTGTAGTCTAGTGTTTCTGTTTGCTCTACGTCAAGTTTTGCAGCTGAGCTCTATTTCGCTTCTGGTTTCCGATTTTATGTATGTGCGTTTTTAACCTCCGATGAAGGTCTTTACAAGGAGCCTCAGACAGCTGTTATGCTGTAGAAGGTGCTAATGGGTTTAGCTGTAAATTGTCCTAAATTTATGAATAAGTGCAGCTGTGTCTGCTTTGCACAAAGAGAATCTTATGAAAGGGAAGTCAGTTGTCAGCCAGTGTTGTGGAGTATAATTCGGTTTCACTTTGTAGACATTTTTTAGGATACTGTTTCGAAGTATCTGCAATTTTATTTTAATACAAAATAAAAAAAAATTGAAGCATACATGTACGTATATCGTATAATAAGAGCAGAAATTGGGTGTGTATATGTAACTGGATTCTTGAAAATTTGATGAAATTTACAAATTAATGGTTCTTAAGGATTTAGATAGATCGATTTTGGTAGAGGTGTTGTTGAGAAAATTCCACAAAATGAGCAATTTTAGAAGGAAGATGACTAATGTTCCTTCTCGGGACGGCTACTTGACCGGGAGGAAAAGTTGGGAAATTTATTTTAAAAACGGATAAAAAAGTAACCAAAAGATATTTTTTATTAGAAGAAATCATTTGAAAAGCCTTTAATATATCTCACCTAGTAATCAAACAAAAACCTACATTCTTCTTTTAACATTTGCCTATAATTTTTTTCCATTAAAAACGATTTTTTCATAATAAAACCGATCTATTTTGCCAGTGAGTAATAAACATTTATGGTTATTGTTAGTATACATCGATGGTTTGTGTTAAAAAGAATATCAAATGCGCGGTATACCACTCGCAGATGCATTTATAGGACCACGGGAAACAATATCTAATCTCTGCTTTTACTATATTTACTATTTATCCCTGTCTATTATTTTCTAATCGTCATTCGCATTACTGTTTTATTTAGCGGATTCCTCGTTCCCTGTCTTAGTTCCATTCTATTCCTTTCGATAGTCGCTCTTCTATGGTCTCCCTAATTAAGTGGCACACGTGTGCGATAAGAATTGAGTGACGACGGTGAAGCGAATGGCGATGATAGCGTATATAATCAGAGGGAAGCACGCTTTCGTGGGGGATCGAGACAGTAGTTTGGCTTGTAATTTGGTGTCTGCATCGTCGCAGATTTAATTTTTTATTTAGGGGCGACGGATATAGAAAAAATCTTCGATGCCAACTTCATTATGTCATTTAGATGGCATAATTTGTAAAACCGAAAAATTGGCTACGATGAAAATTTTGCAAAATAACAGTGCTCTACCGAACCACATCGATGGCGTGTAATTGATGATGTTTTTTTTTTAGTTTTTTAATTCACTCAATAAAAGATGTGCCGCAATCGTTCGGTAATATTTCAAAAAAAAATGTTTCAAATTCTTACAAGCTTTAATGCTTCATGCATGCATGTAAAATATTTGATCGCTATTGGTCACCGTCTACAGAAGACTACTAACGTTCGTTAAGGGCCGGTTCTGACAGTACCCGTGAGCACATTATCCCTGGTCCGGACCAAGCTAGGACATATGATTTTGCCAAGGGACTGAGGGGAATGACAAATTTAAAGGAGCTCTTGTCCTTTTCCTAATTTCACATTGGCAAAGTAACGATGTAGCCGCTTTTAGTAGGAAATAAGACTATTTTATTAAATTTTATTCACTGTTATTCGTACAGCGTCGTTAATGGTAATTTTGTTAAAACGGAGAATGTAGATTTTTTTCGTCCTTCGCACGAAGAGGCCGACAATAAAATTGTTTACAATGCGTCTAAAATAAATTCAGATTCAACTGTTGTAGTAAAGTGCTCTGACACAAATATCGTTGTTATTACGCGTTGGGTAATTTGCATAAAATAACAGCAAAAATTTATACTGAATGTAGCGTTTCAAGAAGTCGGCATATTATATAGATGTAAATACGCGTCATGAGCTTTTACGTATAACAAATGAATTTGAAAAGGTTTACCAGAAATAAAATGAAAAAATATTATAAGACATAGTGGAAAAGAAATATCGTCATTATGAACAGATCTATATTGATGGATCATTAAATATAGAAAAATGAATCTGCTTCTGTGCAATATATAATAAAACTACAAAAATAAATATCGAACGTTCCGAATTCCGATGACACACTCGTCATGTACGACAGAATTATATACACTGTATCAAGCAATCGACAAATTCGTAAACACTAAAAATCGAAATCATAATTTTCTGATATTAGCCGACTCACTGAGCGTATTATATAAAATAACAAATGACACAACCGACAATAATATGGTCGTGAAGATAAAAAGGAAAATCGAATCTGCAAAAGTAAATCACGATAATCACGTAGTACTCAAATGGACACTAAGGCATAGTGGAATAGACATATGAATTCGTTGATACGCTAACAAGGAAAGTCACCGGAAATGTGAACAAATCAAATACCATTGGACAGATTACGTACATACTGTTAAAAATATGGCGGCAAATAAACAACAAATTAATTTTGAACAGAATAAACTGCGGAACATATTATTACAATATACAAAAAGAGCAACATATCAGAAACCCCCATGGTGGTACCTTCAAGTCAACGAGAACCTACCTGGCAATTACATAAAGCAAATCATACGGCTTAGAACAGGACATACCAGAACAGCAGACCGATTAATACATCATCGAGTTATCGGATAAATGCCAATACTGCAATAAAGACTACGAGGAAAATATTAATCGTCTCCTATTGTACTCGATTCTAAACACAGCGAGAAGAACCTTTAAATAAATTAACTCAGGAATACCACACGCTACCGATAAATACGGTATCCATTCTTACAAAGCCATTAAGCCAGACATGTAAATAACTTTGTCAATTCTTTAAAAGATGCAATATTGAACTTTAAAATTTGAAAAATATATATTTTAACATATAAATTGGCTAAAAGGTTAACTTTTACGATTAGATCTGTGCAAACCATTGCTGTGATTTCATACATTTACATGTTACGAATTATAATCCTGCATTTTGTAGGACAGGCAAATAGCGCTCATTTAAAATACTCGCAAAAAACAAGGAGTTTCAGTAAGCGTTCGATACAGACGCTACTTTTGCAAAAATAAATGGATTCGTTTGCAGTACGTACAGATATGAGACACAAAAAAAAAAAGAAATCAAAAGATATCGAATGCTCCTCCGAAATTATAAAGTAAAAATACCGATGAAGCCTTTTTAAAAGCAAATTTGAAAAACTTTGACGCTTCCTGCTTGTCACCTTGCTACACCGAGCTTCTACGGCAAAGGAGAAGGGCCACTATATTGCATACTTATAGAATAAGGCAATACGCTACCGGATCAAATTGAATTTGAGCATCAGGATGGACGTTAACTGATGAAAAATATGACTTTTTGTGGTTTGAAGGCCCACAGGTGCTTCCTTTAGTAAAAGATGCCATTTTTCGGATAATCAGGGTTCGAAAGATAATTTTCGATTTGCGACTCTTAATGGTATATATGATTTATTTAGTTTATTTAAATATTTATCATTTTCAGTTGATGACGAGGAGTCCGACTATGATAGCGATGAAGATCCAGGAATTGAAAAAATGTACAACATATAAAACATGAAATCGACTGAGATTATTTTATAACTTGCTACGAATAAAACTTATTTTTTTCTTATAAAAATTTATATCTTCTTAATTGACTTCTAACTTTTCGATAATTAAGTGTCCTCCCTTTGACTAATCAGGTAAATTGTTAGGAATGCTCTAAATATGTACGGTGTGAAAATCAAAAGAAAAGCGATCGGTGTTGCATTGCACGCTGAAACACGCTCTTGTACTTTGCACCTGATTTTCCCATAATCGTTTCCACTCTAACTTTTGACACTTTACATATAATTTTTATGCGTAAACAGTGTAAATTTAAATTGTCAAACTGTTTCCTTTAAAATGTAAATTTTCCGATATTTTTCGTAATTTTAGCTGCTTCTGACAACCCCTTAGCTTCCACTTACCATCCTGACAATTTTTTTCACTGCTTTTTCTCACGATCCTTGATATATATGTAAATTTTCAAGTCGTGCACCTCGATAATTTTTTTAGTCTGGAAAATTTACACATTTAATCGTTCGTCCGCGCACTTCCAGTGCGCCTTCTGACGGTCGAGCTTTCACTTTGTTGGCAGCAATCGAACCCCTTCCAGGTAAAATATTCCATGCACCGAGGCATATCGCACCCTATGTAGCCAGCTCTCCGTCGAACAATTACGTTATACATTTCCTTTCGTGTTTTTTTTCTTTCTTTTTGTCGTTTCTTTTTTTTCCTCATTTTTTTTGTTCTTATTTTTAAGTTAGAGCAATGTGTGATTATTTACAATTGTTTTTTCCCTTTAAATTTGATTATTTAAAAATAGCTTTTAATACAACTAAAGTGAATTAACGATTATCCATATTTGGTACGTTTTTTTATATGCATTTATGACGATTGTTTTCGCCCCTTTTCATATTTATTTAAAATCATCCAAATGCTTATTTCTGCGCCTTTTTTTTCTTTTTTTTTAATGACGTCTATAAAAATATTCCTTTTATCAGCTTAATTATATTTTACTTACATTTGTAACTTTAGAAAAAAGTTAATTAAAACTTTGAAAAGCCCGGCAACAATAGAGTATTAATGTTTTTAATGGATATATCAGTTTGCAACTAGGGTCGAATGCTTCTTGACAACGGCCAAGAACCGTACACGAATTAGGCCATTACGACGGACATACGTAAATTTAAAAATACACGCAATGGAAACAGCTTAATGCAAAATGCGGATTAGGTTTGGAATTAAATCATTTAATCACTATATTTATATAGTCTTTTATTCTGAAAATGTGAAAATGAAAATGAGCAACTAATACGATAGTTTAGTGTTTTGCTGAACAAAAAGAGAGTTTACATTTTTTATTTTGATTAAATGAATATCGTAGTGCCGGTGAAAATATTACGATTTCTGTTTTAATCGACAACGGCATCGCGAGAGAAGTGCATAAGAAAACATTGAAATACACAACAGTGATGAAAATGATAAAGAAAAAATAAGCAAACTAGGAGTTAATGATGATATACAAATGCCAATTATGGTGAAAATTTTTTCCATGTTAACGAAGAATTGTGCGCTTTTTGATGTCAATTCGGACGCCGAAAATTTTAAAAACAATTTAGAAAAATCGGGGAAATTTATAAAAAAGAAACTAGTGTATAACAATGTACGTGTAAAAAGTTTTCGTTTTTATTTTTATTTTTTTTAAAAAACGAAACATCAATCTTGCGGTTTTGTAAATAATTACGATATATATATATGAACTCGGCCATTATAGCATCCCAAGAGGCTGTACGACCCCTCTTGCTTACATTTCTGTCTCTTTCTCTTCTATACTTTGTATAAAATGATCAAAATTTACAAAAGTAATTCTAAATCGGTCCATAAGAATATAAGTTATGCGCGAATAAACGAAAAAAAAAAAAAGAAAAAAACGGGACGAAAGTGTAAGCATATTTTAAGATACCTTTTGGTTTCTTCGACCTTTTTGTTCGGGCTATTGCTTACATGAACATCACTTTTTTTTTTCCAATTTTTGGCCCAAAAGGGAGATTTAAATAATTTTTTAACTGTAATTTTTCGATTTTATAAAAGGACTTTTGAATTTTATTTTTAAAGTGCTATCTGGTGGTAAGTTTTTGAATTTTCAAATGATTTTTGAGATCGTTTTTAATTCCATATTATACATTCTTGACGGGTTTTTGGATATTTTACTGGTACAGAATTCCAAAAAATGGAACAAATAAATAGAAACAACTATTGCATTCACATTTATGTTATCAGTAATTAGTTCGGAGCTCGTTCCATAACAGCCAAAGGAGTGACTTGTTTTAAATTGGTGCCTTTCGTCATTAAATACAGGAAAAATTCGAAACCTGCAAAATTTTAAAATTCAAGAGTGGAAATTTTGAAATGAAAGCAAGCTGAATGCCAGTTACTTAAAATCTGATTATCTAAATTCTAAGAAGAGAAACGAATTTGAAATTTATTAATGTTAGTTCTCACTGAAACGAAAATGTTAAAAGAATTAACTATGGTTAATATCTCATTTGAAAGACCATTAAATTAAAAATACTTCATTTGCTTACATTACCTACTAGAGTTTTAGTTTTTTTAAGATATTTTAATCCAAATTTTATATATTTCATCGATGTACTCATATGTAATCTCCTTTTTTTTGGAAGTCGGTAACAAATCTACCCTTCCATGGTAATTTCCAAAAGTCAACTGCCTCTGTTATACTGATGAAAAATAATGAGAAAAAAAAAAGATTATCCAAAGGGACCACGATTTTTCATGTTTTTTAATTTATGTTCACTGATTTTCATCATTACTCACATGGTATCTAAGTTGAATGGTACTTTTTTTAATGGACAAAGAATCAGTAAAATCGGTCTGTATAAATATGAGTTATACGCGAACATACATAAAAAAATACACTACGAACGTATAACCTCCTTCTTTTTGGAAGTCGGAAAAAATTAAATTATTACAAACGTTACAAAAATTGGGACATTTATTCGTTACATAAAATTCGAAAATTTTTTCTAATGAGGGCCGGCCTAAGAATTACGTTGTAATTAATATATATATATATATATATATATATATATATATACATATTTCATTTTTATTTTTTTTTGTGTTTAATTACAAACACTTTTGTAACTAGTATTATGTCAACTTTTGGAAAACACTACTTTTAAAATAAGATAATTTTAAAATAATTTTTGCTTCCCACGGGTTTGTCATAATCAGCGAAAATTTCATAAAAAGCTGAGTAAAACCACCTTACGACGTTTCCAGTGGTATACAATATAACAAATTACTATTTTTAAACTCTACAAAGTCCGTTACATGAGTGGGCATTTTCGGTATTTGATTCTCCCTCCCCAAATTTGGAGCGTTCGGCCCTTTAATATCATATTTGAATTGAAAAAAGAAAAAGGAATATGTGTAAACTTTTAAAAAATTTGTATTGATATTATTAATGTTCAACTCAGCGGAGACAGTATTTCAAATAAATGGATAAAATGATTCGACAAAAATCTGGCTGAAGTAAATAACGTTCATACATGGATCGTCAGAACAAAGGCGTGCCAACAGTTTTACCATGCGATTTAGGCACAGTGCAGCGTTAATTTCGACATCAGCTGTGCAATCTGTACGATACCGCGGTGTACACGATTAGCATAAGTTTATAAAGTTGTTTTTCGATTTTTTTATTCCGAGTTTAGACTCAGTTTGTTGCTGTGTAAATTATACTGCGCTATCTAGAGCTGTGTTTAACATCGTTTGCTGAGTAATGAGAGTACTCTTTTTGTTGGACTCGAAGTATCGTTACTTCCGTATTTGAGTCGTTACTAAGAACTTGAGACTGAGTAAATTCAATTAATCTGAGAGTATTTTAATCAATGAAGGATCACACATATCTTAAACCAAAACGACCAGAAAAACCAAATATTATTTTAAAATATTAATTGTCGTTTTTCATAAAACTTTTTTCTTTTTTCCTGTTAGAATCGAGTATTATTTGAAGTATATTTCGAAGAAAAATGCAATTTTTTTTACAACAGCATGAAAATGAGTGAGAAATCAAACTATTCAAAAAATACATATTTAATAATTTTAAGAATGATATTTCATTATTGACAAAAAAAAGCTAAATGACCTCGCAAATGTTACTTCGACAACGCAAATACTGAGAGCTAAGAGAATAATACGTTCTAGGGCATTTATTTTTTTTGGCACTTCCGATAAGTGATGTAAGTTCGTATTAGTACGAAAGTACACAAATCTATAATCGGCAATTTATTTTCTTTCATACTGAATGTAATTCACAGTTTATACGTCGAAAACTCTTTTAATCGCGTTGAAAACGAATATTAACTAACGGGCATACTTGAATTTATGATAACAAAAATACGTACGAATACTGTTAAAGTCGCATTACTTATGCAGCTTTGTTGTTATCAATATTCGCGGTATTTATTATACGATCTTAATAACCAGTTGTTTTTTTTTATGTCAGCGTGTTTTCCTTTATTACATTTTTATTTTTATTCTATTGCAGATGATGTCTTTTAAATAGTTTGGTAATTCGTTCAAAATTTTTGGACGATTTTTCAAATTACCGCTGTACCTAACTTGCATTCTTTTTATATCATAATTACCGATTTCCACGTTTTGTGTATCTTTATATACCTTTATTTTATTATCATTGTTATTTATACGTTTTTTTCTAAAACTGATGAAAGAATATTTTAAGTGTAAATGTAGCGCCGTTGTTAGGGAATAATTTTCACGGCGCAACTTTTTAAGAACTTTAAGACCTTTATTCGGGTTTATATTAGCACTAGTCTAGGTCGTTATAGCGTAGGTAATATACGACTGACATAATATGTCGCGTACATCGCACGAGTTTTGTAAACGATGTTTAGCACATCGGAAGTGATTATATTTAGCTAAAAATAAGAAACGAGTTTTTTTTTAATGATCAAAGATAATTATAGAGCACTCTAAGCTGTTAAACCGACATTTTCATCGTTCTAATGTTTCATGGAAATTTATCGCGTCGGTCTGTTTATACTTTGTGTAACCGTTTTGTTTATGCATATTTTTCCGAATGACATTTATAAAAGCTGATGTTTCCAACTGCGGCAAAGTATTTCGCTATACAAAAATTTCGGTCGAATGTTTAGGCCGTATTATATTATTAGAACATATATATCTTAGCTTCCTACTCAGCCTTGCTGATTCATTTTCAAAACACCGTACACTCTTAAACTCGCAAACAATTCCTTAAATATACAACATAAATTCTAAATCAAAATCCGTTCGAAACCATATGGAGCTGGAATCGCCGTGGAACTTTCTAGAAATGCATCTATTTCTATTAAAATATAATAGATTACCACCGGATCTTATTTAAGCCGCAAAAAAAGTGAAAAAGTTGAATATTTTTGACATAAACGTGTACAGTCTATTTATGTGCTATTTAACATGCAGTAAATATCATTTTTTAAACCAGGTTAATAATCGGAAATTTCCCGTATTATCGGATGCTTTGCGATATCTAAATTAGCAACAGGTAATAAAGCACAAGGACACAAAGCTCTAGGCAGGTAGATGCTGAAGTGTCATTGCAGTAAAAACGGAGATGAAGCAGCTGTTACTTTCGCTGAAATTTTTTTTCATCGTAAGCGAAAGGTGGGAAAATATCAAATACAGTAAAACCGCGATTATCCGTGTGTGTTTTAAGCGGTTTTGGGGGATTAACCGTGCATATCTTTGAAATCGCGTGCTTCCTGCAAAAAGGTTCCAAATTGTGATGGGAAGGAGTTTGAACATGTTGATGATGAAAATATGAAGAAGTGGATAGATAATTATGAAATTGATCCTCCTGGTTAGCGTATTTTTACACTGATGGAGAAACTTTAAATGAAATCAATGCGGATTCCGAATCGGGAAATGAAGAGGAAGTCAGAATAGCAGAACAACGAGTAAGCTTTAAAACTGCGTTAGACTGTGATTACGTATTTCGAGCTGGAGGCAGATCACAGACATTCTGCAGTTAGAATATTTCCAGACGAAGATAAAACAGAAAGAGACTGCCGACAGACAGACAGAAGAAACTGACTGACTCTTTTAATAATAAAAATTAATATCTTAAGTTACTCTATTCCTTTTTATAACACTTTTTTTCTGTACATTACGTTCATTTCAAAATTAGTCTAAATAATCCAGTTTCCTTCTCAATGAAAAGGGGTTTTATGTCACAGCTATCATTTGATATACAGTACACTATTATACGTATTTATTATAAAGCAAAACAAAACAATACAGAAAATTATACAATTGCAATCGTAGATGGTCAGTTTTCATAATATGAAATGGAGTGAAGAGCCTCCTGACCCACATATTACGTGTGGGTCGCAAGGCTCGGGATACATAAAAACCCGCGGAACGGCCGGCGGCAGTTTAACCGTGTTTTCCTGTATCCGTGCATGATGAATCCCTAATTAACACGGATAATCGGGGTTTTACTGTATTACACATTAAACAAACTATATAAATTAAGGCGCGTAATCAAGATAGAATATCGAATTTTGTAGTCTACACGCGAAAAAATATTGATCAAATGATTGACGAAACGGGTCTAAAAAGAAAAGAAAAAAACCTATATCGGATATAGCACTTGACGCACTATCCGCATGTATAACAGTTTTACAATACTGGTACACAAATAGTGCAAAATCTATATTACAGTCGTTGATCGATGACATATAGCGCAATGATAGCTGCACATTCTTAAATTATGTACCGCACTAGATATATACTGAAAGTTTTGAACAACGACACCGGTGGCTTATCATATTTATCACAAGATGTAAACAAAAATGGAGCTGCGGTCTCGCAATTAACCATCCCGAGAAATATCGAACAATCCATCGATTCTTGCTGGCCTCCTGCGAATACCTGTACAAAGATTTAGTGAATCGTCATACCTTTGTGTCCTATTCTTACTGTTACATAAACAACTTTCCCTCTCCGGACCAATGCCCTTTACAACGGATTTCCGCTAAACCAACTATGGACACACCTCATATACTAGTGCAGAAGATTTCATCTGGCGTAGACTGCTACATCGATTTTAATAAGATGGCCTTTATAGCACTCCCCTTCGGTGACTGCTGGATGTTGGCTTTTGCTGAGCTTTACTCCAATACATCTAGATTAAGCTTGGTTTTTCATGCACTACAATAACCTTGGTTTAAAAATGACTTAGGGAAATGCAAACGTGCGGGAAAAAAAGAAGAATTTTTAATTATAAATCGAACAAACTGAATATTTTTTCCTTACCATATATTTTAAAAGCGTAGAATACTTTAATGTCTCGTGGAGCTTGTTCGCTGAACACCGATAAGAGGTCCAAGAAATCTTCAAAGGTTAAATTTCCTTTTCCATCCCTCGAAAATACTTCGCATATTCTTTTCCGAAACGGATTTTCCTAGGAAACAAAATTATATAATAAAATTTTCCGATTGAACTAAATTTTAAATCAGCATAGCATATGGTCACTTATTTTTTCTATTTTCCGATATATTTTTTTCGACAGATCAACTAGGATTTCCTCACACGCACACACACATACACACATTGTTTTTAGCTTTGCTTTTGGACTTTTGAACCATTCTGGAGTTTAATTTGGCCGCAAAAAAAAAAAAAAACAACCAATGAGACTGCTTTAATAAAGTACAGTAAATATTTTAAGTGACAAATGTGTACCTTTTAGTAAATCTATGGTTGTAAAGATTTCTATTGAAATAGCAGGACAGAAATAGATTTAAGGAATTTATTTATATATTCAATGCGCAGCAGCGGATACGAATCGGATTCTATCTGAACGAAACCCTAATTTAACCAATTACGTTATGGTAACTGACTCGAAGGACAATTAAATAAATAATAAATAAATATAAGACAAAAAAACAAAATACGTCTAGCGGACGTTAACGAAAGATGTTGGAAAAGGAATCGATAGCCTAAATAAGATCTACGAATGAAAAAGGGAGGCGCTTTGTATTCAGCAAACAGTGAGCAGGTATTGCGGAAGATTTAAGAGAACTGAGACAGAGACGAAGGCAGGAATTTTTTAATGATGTCTAACTTATAAAGAAGAGATTTAGAGGCATGGCCAAAAGAGCAATAATCAAATTTAGAGCGAATAATAGATTTTTTACGGGAAATAAGAAGGAAAAGATCGCCCCCCTACATCTAGTAGAAGAAATGGTTTTTAATCGATTCAGTCTCTTGAGAGCAGAGGAAGAAAGAAAATTAATATGCGCATACAAGGACGAAAACACCGAGATAGCAGTAGCAATCTTTAAGAGGGATAAGTGTAGAGGTTAAGGATATATAGACACTTGTTGGATTGTAAGAACGAAGGGAAAAGCAATGCAGGAAAACTTTGAAGGAGAAATTGAAAGGTATAGCGAGGAAAGAGATTGTTCCAACATAGTTAAAGACGAATTAACTTTCGCATTCGCGTCTATAATGACAACGGAGGAGCAGGAGAAAAAGAGTGACATATCATCGGGAAAGAACAAAGAGCAAGAACTCATAAGAAGCAGCTGAGATGGTATAAATATTGAAGAGAGTAGGGCTAAGTCAGAAACCTTGAGAAAGATCGCGTGAAATAATTCTAGTAGCCCGGCGAAAAGGAGAGGGGAAGTGAATGTTACTGCATGAAATTGATGATGATAGAAATTAATTTCACAGGAATACTGCAAGCTACCATACTAACTCCAAGAGTAGGAAGATTAACATTATTAAAGGCGCTGGGAACATCAATAACGGTCACAATGTTGTACTGCTGATTGATAAAAGATAGGACGAAAACCGAACATACTATAAGGAAACACAAAAACACATTATTATTCTCCAGCTATCAGACCAGGAGTTTGTTAAGTATATCCTCAAATAATTAAAAGTGAGTTTTATTATTAGATACAGGGACAGCAGTAAAAGAATTCCAAGAAGAAAGTGAACACCTTTTGGAAAGAAAGGAGTTAAATATAAAGGACAAGGAAGACTTTACCATCAAAACCAGGAGTGGGGTTGGACGATTTTTTAAGAACGGATTCTAATTCATTGATATGGATAGCGAAAGTAAGGAAATGGTAAGCGTAGTCTTCTGGAAAAAGACAAGGATAAAATTTCTATATATGGACCAATGGGGTAGTTGCAGCAAAGGAAAAGCAAAAGTTTTTCCAACAAGACTTCTTTGAGGACTTCAAAATAAATTCGCTCTAGAATTGGCCTGTTTGTAAACCAGAAAGTGCCAGAGAATGAGATTAGAATGGAATGCTCTAAATGTAGCGCGGCTACGTTCGGATGCAGAGTTATATTTCTCGTTCCATCATGGGGGGGGGGGGTGATGAGGCCGTTCTATGGCGATTAAATATAGGAGGGTGTCAAGAAGTAGAGGAAAAGGAAAGACTGTTAGTGATAAGGATTTAAGAAAAAGTTGTATTGAGCTTTAGGGTCAGAAACATGTGAAGGAATAGTGAGAGCAGAATCAACTGAGAAGTGGAAAAGGGCCCAATGGATTTTGAATAAATTCCGCGTGGGATAATGGAGAAGAGAAAATCCTGAGAAGTGATTAGGGTAGGAATATGGCCACTGCCGAAGGAGCCCGAAAGGGTTGATCAGTTATTGTTGATACCGGTAGAATGCGATGAAAATGTAACGTTAAGGGAACTAAAGTAAGAAGTGCTTTTGTGATAGGTAGGAAAGAGATTATTAAGGAGAATAGGATAAGATTTCCAAGAACAATGCCGTTGGTATTATGGTTTGAGCAGCCCCACACGGAGGAGCGAGCATTCCAGTCACCACTAGCGATGAATGGATGAGGGATAAAATAAAGAAATGAAGAGTGAGAAAAATTACAAAAAAACCAGATAGAAATAATGTTAAGAGGACGCGCCGAATTGGAAAGGATGGAAATGTGTACCATGTTAAACTGATTAGAACTGGAAGAGGATTAGACTTTGTGAAGAGTGAAAAGAGATGCCCTTTTTTTGATAAGAATAGTGGACTCACCATAACCATCGCTGGTATCGAATAAGCTTCTATCCCTTAATATTGATGATAATGTACGATCGTAACTATGTTTCCGAGACATAAACAACGCCGATATTGTAGATATCCAACAGTTTCTTTCTTTACCTTCAATTCTGTTTTTAAATTAATTTTTATTGCGTTAACAAACTTTGTTTCTATTTATGTGTACAATATATAGTAAATTAATTGACGATTATTTACGTTTGAAATCTAGAATGGAAGGCATTATGGAATGGTTTCAACACATAATATTGTCAGAGTAGAGCTCATTAAAAAATAAGTTAATCAATATTCAAACTTCAAATACTGTGTGGCCTCTAAAGGCGGTTTATGATCGAGAAAAATTAAAATATATTATTTTTTCTTCACTTATCAAAAATGACTTGAACGTTTTTTATAAGACAAGCACCGCTGATAATAATAATAATAATTATTAAAGTTCGTTGTACAGATTATTTTAAATTATTGTAAATTAAACATAAACAGACACACTTTTATAAAGTAATATATTTAAACATTGACGCTGACGCGTTTGTGATCATGAAGCTATCGGCTTCAGAACGCGTCAACGTCAATGTTTAAATATATTACTTTATAAAAGTGTCCGTTTATGTTTAATTTGCAATAATAATAATAATGTTGGTCTGAGAGCTAAACAGCTATGTCACATATTTTCTTTCGCGTTGAAGATAGCTGGAGACTAGCGACAAATGACGGCAACTCTAGTCGGTTACGATGGTGTGTATAATTCTTTTACAAACATAATAATTCAAATAATGCGAAAATAATCGCCCGAACAAAATGATTTTTTAATGTGATGATTTCTATCAGTTTTTGTTTACCATCTGCGTTGCCATCGCAAGAAGAGATCCAACGACAAAATCATACGCCTGTCCAAGGGCCTTGTTTGACCCTATGTGTTTCCGGATATTCAAGGTCACATTACTTTTATTTCTATTTACCTTCATGCACATGTGCAGTACGTTACGTCATAACTACTGATAGGGGTAAATAAGTCGCTGCAAACGAATTCGTAAACATTCTGAACATAATTATTGCTAATAAAACTGGAAAATCTTTACACAGAGACATTTTTCGGTGATTTTCACCCGAGGAAATGGATTTTTAAAGAACCGAAAATATAACTCAATATTATTATAATTTTTTTTAAATTTAAAATTACTATAGTCTATTCGACGAAAATGTGCCGATGGAAAAATTTCGATAAAAGTCAATATTTCAGCGTTGTTGCCAAATGTTTAATATTATTCAAATTCAAATTGAAATTTTTATTTCTTTATTCAAAATGACATATTTTTGAAATATATTTTACAGTCATTGTTCCAATAAAAAAAAAAAAAAAACAGCTCTACTACCCATTTATTAATTTATTGATGAAATTAATTAGTTCATTTTAGACGTTAGTTTCACATATTTAAGTTCATTTTGTAATGATTAATAAAACTGCATATTTTTTACCGTAATTATAAATACAGAAGTGAAGATTTTAAATTTCGGGAGGGGTTACGAAAATATTTTTATAAATATGATATATATATATATATATATATATAAACTCGGCTATTTTGGCCTCGCAAGGGGCTGTGCCCCTTGACCCCTCTTACTTTCATTTCTGTCTCTTTCTCTTCTATACTTTGTATAAAATGATCAAAATTTACAACGTAATTCTTACTGGCATCAACACAAAAAAATAACATAATCATAAAAATCCTATCCTAACATTTAACATTCATTATATAAAATTAAGATATTGTTTCGTTACATATTTCGTTACATAAAATTGTGACATTTTTTAAATAACAATAACAAAAATCCTTTAAAATATAACAAACGTTGTATAAAATTGGGACATTTTTTCGAATGGGGGGTAGCCTAAGAATTACATTGTAATTAATATGGGGGGAGGGGTTATGGTGAAATATATTTATTCATAAATAGTACACTAAAGTCTTGTAGTCAATTATTGTATATGCAATATTTGAACACAACAATAAAAACAAATAAAAAATAGTCGTTTCGATAGAATTCATAAAAATTTCAATTTTCTTTTCTTTTGTCAAAAATTGAAAAGAAATAAATTTATTCCGAATTTTGGTTCATTTAATGCAAGCAGTTATTATTTCGCAGACATTGGGGGGGGGGGGGGGGTGAACCCTGAAACCGCTCCTCTCAGATACAGCTTTGACAGTAATGATTAATAAACTGCCTAATTTTTACTGTGATATTGTTATTAACACGTTCAATTAAATTTATTTGAGTATTAATCCTGTATACTATTTTCATCGTTCTTCAATATTTTCGTTCGTTAATTTAATAATAAATGGGGGCAGACAGTATTTGTTTTAGTTAGATTACACTCGTATTTAAGGTTTATTAAGAAGGAAATGAATTAAGCATGGTAAATAACAAATTGAAGGCAAGTAAAGATAAAATAAATTTACGATTATCATGACGGGTTTAAACATTACACGAATTAAAGTACACAAGTTATTGTAAAATTTTTTCAAATGATACTTTATTAATTATGAATTTTTGTTTTTATTTTGTGTAACATAAAAATACTTTTTTTTTTGTTTTTGTTTTTGTGGCTTAGCCTTTGCCATTTAGCCAGTTTTTTCTATTACTTAACCCTATGCAGGGTATTTTATAAAACTTTCTTATTTATTATTTCTATATTTCTATCTTATGTGGTACTTTATAAATTTACACATTAATGCAGCTAAATTCGACGTCGGATCTGCCATTATCTGTGTTACTGAAACTGGAAAGGCATGCAGCTCTGATAGGATTTCTGTTCTAACTTTGTCCCTACTCTGCTCGTAAACTTTTCATTGCTAAAAAAATGATACCTTCTGTTCTACAACTATTGCATGTATACTGTCACTGATAATATTAATTTTTGCCAAGTGGAGGGGGGGGATTTGTTGTGTCTTGTTCTCAATCTTGTTATCGTTACTTTTATATACTATTACTTAAATATAATGCTAGGTTTATTAATATTGTTATTTATGGAATAAGTTGAGATAGTTGTAATTTTGTACTTTGTATCTCTATTTTAATAAAAAGTTGATAAGAGTGTTGGGCACTCACACAACGGTCATATTTGCAACTTGGTTACAAAATAAAACGATTCCGTTTATGATATTAAGCATTAAAAAGAAAATACACGACGTTGTTACTAAATTAAACAATGTTACTTTTGTATAAAGTTCGAGTGTTTAATTTTTTTTCTTTTCGATTTAAGTTTTTATTTAAAAATATGTAATATACTAAATTAGTTTAGGGTTGTGACTTAAAAAAAAAAAAAAAAAAAACAATTTTTAAATGAAATTTTATACAACGCTGAATTTATAAAAAAAATCTTCTCTTTTAAAATAATTTTATCGTGTATTTGTTTTAAAAAAAATCGCATGTTTTTCATTTATTTTCTATTCTATTTTTACTCTTAATAAGTTTATATATCTGAATCTGAAATCATATTGATTTATTTTTGATTAATACCTCTTTCAAAATTGGTGCTGAAACTGTCATTTTAAATGCTGATTTATAGACCTTTCCTATATTTGTGTCACACTACATTAGAAATTATGAAATAATAAAACACTTATGAAACACGAATATAACTGCCATGTTACCGATCATGATAAATTGTATCGCGATAATCATTCCATATATGACAGCGGCTTCAAATTGAACTTATTAAAGCTGCTGCGGATTGCGTTTATAATTCTGTTATTATCATTGACCCAATGTTTCATTGGAGGAATGGATTAACTCTTAATTTTTTAATTTGTTGACGGAAACTTTAAAAGTGAATACAAAGATGAAAGTAAAAAATAAGTACTACAAAGAAGCGGAATGGAAAAGATGAACGTCGTTGAAGACATAGAAAGAAGGAAAAGGAAGTACCCAGTACATAAAATGAGAGAAGAAGTACCGTTCACACTATAGCCGATTTTCACTGTATAATAAATATTTTATTCAATAAGTAAAATTAGCGGCCGTAAGACATACGCGTGTCAAAAATCTGTGTACGATTAAGTTATTACGAGAATTTCATTTATTTTCAACCTTATCACGGTTAAAAATATATTTTTAATATTAAATTTATTAAATAATTTACTCGATCAGTGTGATAATAAACGATTAAAATGTATAGTACTATTAATATCGATTGAATAGCTGTCACGGTTCTAGCGAAATGAAAATGAAGAGAAGAGCCCAATGAAACAGAGAAGCGGTATACAAAATGCTCAAGACGTAACTTTAAGAAAGTTATCTATAATTCTGAATTTCGCGTGTGATGAAAATTAATTGGGTTTATGAATTCGAAATGTTTCATTTAAAGCTCAGATGCGATTCTTCATGGCTGGTTTTCTCTTCCAACGAGCGTGTTCCGTCAGAACGAAAATTTTTCGCAAAATTTTTCGTATTTTGAATATGGTAGTCGTAAAAATTTTTAAATTTGCCTCATTCAAAGTTCAATTTTTTTTTTTTTTCGGTTTATTTCAAAACTTAGCAACATCATAGGCGCAAATAAAGAAGCAGTAAAACGATGGTCAAAACCAAAAACTGCACGTATAAAATTTTAACAACTGCAACGGACTGATTTTTGGAGTAATTATTCGATTTCGGGAGATTCCCCTTGAGGACCCGTCCGAATTGCGAACATTTCACAAGTATCGAACATCATCATATTCTTCGCGTAGAATCCGAAACAGCTCTGTTAATTGAATACGATAGTTTTAGTCGCGCTAATGAAACCGCTAGCTGTTCCCGTAAATGATTATAATTATTGCGCCAAATTAAAAAAATAATATATTATTAATGAAACTTTTTATTTCCAATCACTGAATAATGTACACAGTTCTCCTTCATCCGAGTAGTAGTCGCTATATAAAATAGGTCAAAATTTTGTATCAGAGCGCGAGCGATAACGTAAACTTAATGCAACTGAACCGGTTTCTTGAAACAATTATTTGAGGGTTAATGTAACGGTTTTTACAATACAAATTTCAATAGCTTTTGGTATTATGGAGAAAAAAAATCGAGAAATTCGGTGCCGAAAAGTTCGACTATTTATGGGTCGCTAATTTAAAGAATAAAAAAAAAAAAAAATATTCCGACAGTTTAAAGTGGCATTGCGTGAAAATATAAATAATAGAACAGGTGTTATTTTGTGAATGTTCCGTACGTGCACCGAATAAACCAGTTTTGCGTGACCGGTCGTGCCTACCGTGTCCGTTTATTTCATTAATTATTTTGTTTACTGCAATCGGTGCATTATTGCGAGATACAAAATTACGAAAGTAAATATTTTCTCTATTTAAATGAAAATCGAAACTCACAAATGAGAGTAACAACATAATTCTCCAGTGGAATATAAACGGATTATCGCTACACTACGCAGAACTGCAACAACTTGTCATCCTAAAACAATCAAAAATCATTGCCTTGCAGGAGAGACCCATTTAAAACCATATCAAAGCTTTAACTTACGAGAATACCAAACATTTCGCCTAGACGACTCTAGCCGCCTTGTTGCAGCGAGTGGAGTATCAATTCTAATTCCACAGCTCCATCTCCTGTTATCCCGGAAGTAAATATTAATATAGAATTGCAAGTTATAGCAATTATGAAGCTCTCACCAAAAATACATGCATCGAAAATCGCTATATGCAACATTTATCTCCCTCCAGATTTATCATTAAGCAGAGATCACTTACAAACAATCGTTAAGTAACTTCCAAAACCATATATAATCCTAGGTGACTTTAATGCTCGTAACAAAACATGGGACTCAACATACAATTCTAAAAGAGGTTGGTTAATCGAACAATTATTTCTATTCGACGAACAACTACTCTTATTAAACCCCAAAAAACATCCAACTCACATTAATGCGGCATCTAAAACCATGTCCACGTTAGACCTAGTCTTCGCTACAGCATCTTTAGGTGGGAGAGTTAAAACAGAAATCCATCACGATCTATAGTGATCATTTTCCAATAATCACCTCATCACTTGGCAATCTTACCACATGTCCTCAAACTTTTCTACCGAAATGGAGAATAGAAGATGCTAACTGGGAAATATTCAAAAATGATACGGAGATCACTTTCGACCACAAAGAAGAACTGTCAGAAGACATTGAGAACTTTACACGTTTTATCCTATCTGCCGCAGCGAAGTCAATCCCAAAGACATCAGGAAAAATACGTCAAAAAACTGTTCCTTTGTGGTCAAAAGATTTGCATTTGGCTATACAGAAGCGGAGAAAAGCATTTCGTAAGTTCCGCAGATCAAAGTTAAATGAAGACTTTGAAGCATTTAAAAAGCAAAGAGCTGAAACACGACAAGCAATTAGGAAAGCCAAAACGGAAAGTTGGAATAAATTTATTTCTGAGATAAGCTTCAAAAGTTCGTTAAAATCAGCATGGGCATATGTTCAAAAAATACAGGGTCGGAAACAATTATCTCCAATAACTTCGATAGACGACAACGACACGACAATCGAAGAACCTATCCATATTGCAAACAGGTTCGCGGAATACTTCGCTTCGATATGATCATAACTACTCACAACAGTTTTTGAACATCAAAAATAATGCAGAAAAAACTTCAATCCCTTTCAATAATAATAACGAAGAAGCGTATAATATAAATCTGACATGGCAAGAACTAACGTCATGCATTAATAGCCACATTCATAATACGGCTCCCGGACCAGACAATATTCACCCATTAATGTGGTAAAGCATCTGCACATTACAGCACTAGAGTATCTTTTAGAAATTTACAACAAAGCTTTTAAAAATTCGATATTCCCGGCTTGCTGGAAAATCGCTATCATAATTCCGATCCCCAAATCGAATAAGAACTCCTCTATTAACAACTATAGACCAATAGCACTCACAAGTATACTGGGTAAAATATTAGAACAATTGTTAAACAAAGGGCTCTATCATGGACACTTGAAACCAACAAGATACTATCTATCCACCAATATGATTTTAGACAGCAACGATCAACACAGCTAGCGGTAAATGATCTGGTCATGAACGTCAAAAGATCATTCATAAATTCGAATTCCACAATCGCAGTTTTCTTCGATTTTTGTAAGGCTTATGACTGTGTATGGCGGTACCTCATCCTTAAAAAACTACATCACATCGGAATAGATGGTAATTTAGCAAACATAATCAAAAATTTCCTTACCGACAGAAAGATTCGCGTTCGAATAGGCAACATTCTATCAGAGGAAAGAACAATCTCCAACGGGGTACCTCAAGGATCACCCTTGAGTGCTACTTTGTTCCTGCTTGCGCTAAACAATATTACTTCAGTTGTCGAGAAGCCAGTTTCTATCAGAATGTTCGCCGATGATGTTAGCATATCTCTTCAAACATCGTCGCTCGAAATCGCTAAACAAATAATACAGCCAACGATAGACAACATAAATACCTGGAGCCACGACCATGGTTTTCTAATATCCGCCGAGAAAACAAACTACATAATCTTCTCAAATAACAAAAGAAAACAACAAAATATAGTTTTGACACTGCGTTCCAAACCAATCCCAGAAGTACAAACAGTCAAGTTTTTAGGAATCCTGCTTGATAAAAAACTATCATGGAAGGACCATATCACGTACATACGATCGAAATGCATCCGCTTTCTAGCAATTATCAAATTGCTCAACCATTCTGATGTAGGATGCAGCAGAAGAACACTGTTATACATTTATATCGATCCCTCATCCGAACAAAATAGGACTATGGCGTTCAACTTTATAATTCAGCAAGCCGCACAACCTTAGGAAAACTAAATTGCATTCATCATCAATGCATTAGATTAGCGATAGGAGCGTTCAGAACCACACCTACGACAAGCCTCTGTGTAGAAGCCAACGAACCCCCTCTCAAATATCGAAGAATAATCCAAACCGCAAATCTCCTAATCGCCGCAGCAGCTATACCAGATTTACCAACAGGGAATCTTCTATTTAACAACTATTATCGGAATAAGTACAAATCAACCCAAAAGGAAGATCAACATATTGCATTTAAATTTGAGGAAAATATCCGAATCTTCTATACCCCGAAAACATACCACTCGCTTCCCCAGATAGCCGTACGTCCTACACCATGGTCGATACCGTCAATCCAAATCATCGACGAGCTGTTAAAGTTATGAAACAACTCCACAAGTACCGTAGACATTCAGTCAAAATTAAATACTATCTTAGGACGATATCCAAACAGAGTACACTGTTACACCGATGGATCAAAAACAGCAATGGCGGCCGGAGCAGCTTTCTTTATTCCTAATACAATAAGCAAAGCTGAAAAACTACCGTCATGGAGCTCAGCTAAAACTGCTGAACTGTATGCAAAGTATACGTTGCATTGCAAGAAATATCGCGAATACATACAGAGCACCAGTTCATAATACTAACTGATTCGGCTAGCGCCCTTGCAAATATTCGATTAACATATAACACCAACCCTATAATACTATAGAATCCACGAAATAATAACAGAATTACTTTCCAATGGACTGGATATTCTATTCGTATGGATCCCAAGTCATAAAGGAATAAAGGGCAACGAAATCGCAGATAAATTAGCAAAGATATCGACTGTCCCTGGATTACTGAAACTATAATACCCACAGATGATCTAAAGAAAGCATATAAAGAGAAAATTATAAATTTGTGGAATGCAGAATGGAGTTCGACCTCATCCACAAACCATCTCAGAAGCATAAAAGAAAAGATCGAAGAATGGGAGTCATCTGATCGAAAATCGCGAAAAGAAGAAATAATTTTAACTAGATTAAGACTCGGCCATACAATAATGTGTAACCCATTCATACCTTTTCAATAACACACCACCGCCATCCTGTCCCTTTTGTAACACTCCTCAGCTTACTCTTCGACACATCCTAACAAGTTGCAATAATTTATCCGAATCCCGCAAAAATTTAATCTATCCTCAAACCTATCCCATTTACTACGTAATAATAGTCCATATACATATAAATGATCTCTTCCTATTCCTCAAAAACTGTAATTTATATTATACTTTGTAATTAACAACATAAGCGCGGCTTGATAACCTCGTAATAGTGGTCGCATTAAAAAAAAAAAGAATTAACTGAGGCTATGTCAAGTAAACGGCGAAACCAACCGTGTATAGTATTAGCTTCTTGACGTAATATTGGAAGTAGTAATTGTAACATAATAGTGATTAAACATCGTTTCGTCGATTGTTTTTAATCACCATTATGTTACAATTACTACTTCCAATATTAATAATTTTACAACTTAAGGGTAATAATATGATTATTATTATTTTATAATTTTAATTATTTTGTTTATTTATAGTTCTGTTTATCACTATTATTCTTAAAATAATTATTTTTATCACACATGTTCCATTATTGGTATATATAAATATAGTAGTTTTTCGTTTTATGTTCATTTATTATTATTGAAGTGCGCCACTATCATAACGGGATTGGGGTATATGTGAGTGTAACTTTAGACATTACTTTAATTATTTCGATTTAAAATAGTATTTTATTATAATTAATTGTAAGCATGGGCTACATGTTAGTGCTAAGCAGATAGTGTTTTATTTCATAGGTAATGAGTTTGTTTTATTCAGCTGTTGAATATTACACATAACTGAAGCCCATGTAAAATCTTTGTATTATACATTTTTAGTATTCGATTAAATTAATATTATTAGCACACGATATTTTATATCGTACGTAAACAAACAAATAAATTGTAAACATGGGGTACAAAAAACGATGCCTACATTTTACAGTATTAGGCACATTATAATAGTCCATGTACATACATAATCACATTCGCTGCTCGCGCTATTTAAGCGCATCTGCGACTAAATAATAATACATAAATATTGCGTAAGTATCTTTTTGTATATTTTGCAAATATATATTTGATATTTGATTTGAAATACGTAGTTTTTGAAGAAAATTTGTACCATCGACATTTATACTGGTAAACACGGATCTAGCACAAGCATCTAGTAACGGTCAGAGGGTAAAAGGCTATTACGGAGAAACTAGTTGAAGTTTTTAGAACTATTTTATAAATTATGTAAATTATCTCTAGGTTACAGGTGAGTTTTATTCACCAAACAAGCACATTGTACTTTTTTCGCGTTAGCAGCGTTTTTTTGGTGTTGTTCAATTGATTTCTATAATATTTGTCTCTACTAAAGTGTGTCGGTCGCCACCAATAATGTAAATCACAGATATAAGTTTGAATTTATTATTATCATTTATTTTTGAAATTATAAAATATTTCTAAGTTTAATTGTCCGTTCAATTTTTTCAGCTTCTACAGTCGAATCCGAAATCACCGCTCTGTCTAGCGTTCAACAACAAATCTGTAGACTATCGCGGCGGTTGAGTCGAATTTAAACGCACATCATTGAATTTTTAATGTACAAAAAAGTGACGATAAACTGAAGAGACGTGTGAAGGACTAGAGTGCATTAAAAAGACCGACATACTAACATTCTGGATGTTGTGATATTATTCCGTTTGCGTAAAAACAGTCATGTGCGATGTTTCATGCGTTAAAGGGTTACACGTTCGTTTCATGAGACAATGCACTTACATTAAATTTAAAACGAATATTTCCTACTTTGAAGTTGTTTTCACTTAATGCTTTTATATATGTACACCTGTTTAGAAAGTGCTTACATTTTTTTAAATGCAAAATACGCACGACGCAAAGTGGTGAAGATGATTATCGCACTTTCTCGAACTTTATATAACCTCGAAACATGGTCTTCCGGCCGGCCGGATGTAGCTGAATATTTTCGATAGTTAGCACCGGTTGTTAAACTTGTCAAAATTGTGTATCCCCTTCTTTTTTCGAAATTTATTTTGCGAATTTGTGTTGGTTGTTTGGTGAAATTAATGCGTACCCCGCTAATTAAAACAAACGCAGCAGAGTTCTCGTATAATTAATACATTTTAGTAATCGAAAAGTCGGTTCCTCGTTATTTCATCGCCGGAATATAACTTGTTTGGTTTTTGTTTCATTTTATTTTTAAATACGAAATGAAACATAATTTTATAAAACGAGCAGCTGACAATAATCTCCTGTGCGTAGGTAAAAGAGCAATATATATTCACTATGAAAGAAGGGGACCGACCAAGTTACACTGACAGTAGTCCTCTATATGTAGAAGCGGAATTTGAAGAATTTGACAAGCTTCGAGAAGAATTCTTTAGGGAAATTTTTAATGAAATTTTGAAGCAATACAAGAGTTTAGATTCATCCGAAGAGAAACCGAAATTGGGAAAGATTTTCAAAAATATTCCGAGAGTTCAGCGGGTGATATTAACATTTTTATAGGTTTTAAAAACATTTTTCGCAATCTGAGTCGGTTGAAAAGTCCGCAATGCGCGAGAGTTGTATTATCTTTGAGAATCGTTGAAAAATAACCAACCTGCTCAACTCTTCTCCGGTAATCCATTTATCGCGATGAATAAGTTTTGTGTGTTGTTGTGTCAAAGGATATTTTCGTAAACGATAACTTTGCACCGAAAATGACAATAGTATTTGCGCTATCCTGAATATCTAGACGGTTATTCGCTAATTGAAATTCTTGTCACAGTGTGACGAAAATGATTGTTTTTCGCAACTTTTTCTATCCGCAAAAGAGCAGATCTCGGAACTTGCTAGGATTGCCGGAACACAGATATTGCACGTCATCCAATTGTTCAATGTGGAAGATTGCGAACTTGTTTTCGTATCAGGCAGCGTTTTTTACGTCCGATAAGCGCCTACTTGTCTTAAGACAATGAAAAAGGCGTTAATTTCTTCCGTACAAAAGTGTATTTACTTTAAGAACGATCTGTTAATTTTGTGCCAAAAATCTAATGTATGACTCCTCGCTATAAGCGCGTTAAAAGAGCGGAATGTTTCAGTTCGCTTCTTTAATAGAACTCTAATCCGGACATTAAAGAAAAAAAAAAAAAGTATACTGAATTTCTTTATGAATATGAGCACAGTTCGATCACATTTGACTGAAGCTTACAGACGGTTGATTCGAGTGAGCAACGCTACATCATATTTGACACAGAGCCGTGCTGCTTCCAGACACATTTCAACCGTAAGGTTACCAGTTGCTTTCGATGCGTGTATCCGATGTAAATGGTTCGATATTCTTTGACGATTTTTCGTTCATTCATTTATATCCCAGCAGATACTACAACGAAAATGCAGCACTGTGTAAACTATGGCTTAGCTTCAAGAAACCGTGAAAGAGTATGAGTACTCTTACGGAACTACGTTTACATCTTATTTAGCGCGCGACCTTTTTTGTTAGAGCTCTCTAGAACTTATAGCGCTTTTCGGACCGTACCTGTAAAAAGAACGGTTTAGTAACTGGTGCTAATTCATTTACAGAATTCATGCAGAAGTAAGAAAACATTTAAGCACAGTTTTTAAGAAAGTACAAATAATCAGATAATCAAAGACTATTTGGAGAGGCCTTTCCTTCGATTGCGTTAAAAAGTAATAAAAGGAGATTCTAATCTGCTGCCAAATCAGAAGTTTTAGTTTAAGGTTTAAGATATGGTTTGAAATTTTTCTGTCGATAGTTTTGCAATGAAGGTAAAAATCGCGTTCATCATTGGCGAAATTATTAACCAAAAAAGAATATTTCGGGACTTTCACACCGGCTAAAATGTTTATACAACGGAAATTTGGCGCAGGCAATGAAGTACAGCTTGGGATTCCGTTTATCCTGCGATTGGTTGAATCATCTTGGTTGCTAAAAGACTCTGTCTTATTACGCCGATTTTGTCAACAGCAGGGTTTTGTGACGTTTCCAGGAAAGCTCAGTTGTGCAGAGTAATGTCTGACGTCACATGTTCCAGCGGTATCGAAATTTCGTCGTCATTCATATGTGCAAAATTTGGAGTTGCATCAATCAAAAAACCGTTACGATTCTAGGATTGGAAAAGGTGTTTTGCTTAGAGCTTAATTGATTAGACGTTCAAATGAAGTTTTGAATATCGAACCTGAAAACATGATGGATTTTCTGCAGGTAGTGCTAGGATGGCCCCGCGAAATTACAAGAAAAAAAAATGCAACATTTTTTTCGACAACAATGTTAAAAAAAGTTGCTAACATCTAACCATCTCAATGATGATTTCGTGTAAACACAAGTGAAAATCCAACTTGATTAGGGGTACTCCTCTGGTGGCATAGTTCCAGTAAAACTAATTTTACGTTCACCTTATAGTTTAGCGGTGCGCAGAATTTCTTCGATTAATCTAAAACCGTTTGTGTCTGATTTTTCGTCTCGTGGTAAACTATTCAACCTCACAATATTTACAAAAAATCATTTTACCCAAACGAATAAAAAATACACAGGACCTGAGAAGAAAAGATAAACATTTCATGCACTTGTAAGAATTTCACAGAACTCATCATTTAAAGCAGACATTACAGGGGGCATCGCATCAAATCAAAACTTTAAAGAATTCATATTTTTATATTTAGACCGCCCTGCGGGGCGCAGGTTGCTGTAACTAGAGTTACCTCCTCTAGTAAGTAGTCACTCGACCGTCATATGGTGCTAGCCCCACCGACGGGAGAAACGAAACAGCAACCACGAGGGTTCTGTACGTCCACGTCGTGCAGGGTGGTAATTTTCTATTCGGCGGGCTCAGCGCTGATTAGAAAAGCTAAATCAAAACCCACAACACACTGCTGATAGGAAAACGGAAGAGGAGCACTTGCCGAAGGTGTTCCTACTAATAAATACCGTTAAGCTTTATCACTGCAGTAACAACCGCAGACTATCAGCAATTCGTTTTGCGACAATGTGCCCCAGTCGGTTTGAAGAATGTCAATCCAGAACGAGTAGGCGAGTATTCGGCTCCTTAAAACCGGATCCTTTCGGCTAAGGGAGACAACCCTGACAGAAAATCATAGCGGAAGGCAACGGGAAACCACCGCCATTATTCTTCCCTAGATCTACATTCATGAATAACAGGAAAAATACAACGGCCCTAAGTCTCCGTCAGGCTGCCTCTCATCCGCCAAGACAGCCGGATAGGGTGCTAAGAATATGCGGAGGGAAAACCAGGCGGAACGTAATTAATATTGCTACATGGAATGTCAGATCTTTGTATCAGATTGGAAAACTTGCGAACGTAGCATCGGAAGCCAGGAGATTAAACATAGACATATGAGGGATTAGTGAAACGAGATGGACTGGAAGCGGAAGAATAAGTACGAATAAGGACTACGAGGTGATATATACTGGAAAAGACAAGCACGAACATGGAATGGAAATTCTGGTAAATACAAAAATAAGGAATAAAATTAGCGCAATAATTCCGAAATCAGAGAGAATAATTTTCATGAGATTCGAAGGCAAACCTAAACCATTTGTAGTAATCCAAGTATACGCGCCAACGGCGGAAATCGATTTAGCAGAAGTAGACAAATTTTATGATGATTTGGAAGAGGTCATGAAAAATGCGAAAAACAGCGACGTAGTATTTGTAATGGGTGATTTCAATGCGAAAGTTGGAGCGTACCACGGGAGTCCAGCGGCCGGAAAGTTTGCACTCGGTGAACAAAATGAAAGAGGGGAAATGCTTGTAGAATTTGCCGAAAACCATAATTTAATGATATGTAACACATATTTCAAACAACATGAAAGAAGACTATACACGTGGACTAGCCCGGGAGATAGAACTAGAAACCAAATAGATTATATTATGGTTAATAAACGATACAAAAACGCTGTCAAAAATTGTCACACATATCCGGGAGCAGACTGCAACAAGGATCACAAGATGCTAGTTGCGAAGTGCCGGATAGCACTGAAGAGCTTTAAAAACAAAAAAGAGGATCAGAAACAAAGACTAGACGTCGAAAAAATCAAAGTGAATAGAATAAAAGAGAAATTTCATAAAGAATTAGAAAGACAGGATCATAACCCCGACGATAATACAGACGATAGCGTAGAATCGATATGGAGTGTATGGAGGGACAAGGTCATAAAGGCAGCCAAGAATGCAATACCAACAAAAGAGAAGAAGAAACATAAGTCGTGGATAACAGAAGAAATACTGGACCTAATGGATAATAGAAGGAAAATAAAGAACAAATATAGTCAAGGATATAAACAACTGAATAAAGTTATTATAAAGAAATGCACAACAGCTAAAAGTAAATGGTACGATGAAAAGTGCGAGGAGATAGAAGAACTACAGAAACGACACAACGATAGAGAAGTACATACTAAAATCAAACAAATGATGGATACGAACAAGAAGAAGAGGACTGGAATAACATTTATGCGAAGCAAAAATGGAAAATATTGCGTCAATAGCGAAGAAACGGAAGAAACTTGGACAGAATATATAAAGGAATTATATAAAGATGATTCCCGACCTATAACAGTCAACGTTAAGACACAACAAGCAGTACCAAAGATTGAAATATGGGAATTGAGAAATGCCATTAAGAGAGCTAAAAATAATAAAGCTGTGAGCGAAGACAACGTTGCTGCTGACATAATAAAACAAATCACTCCGAACTATGAAAAAGAACTGCTGAAGATCATCAATAAGATATACGACGAAGGCATTTTACCAGAAGATTTTAAGGTCATCAATTTCGTACCAATACCAAAGAAAAACGGCTCGCAGGTGTGCTCAGAGTATAGAACAATAGCTTTGATGAGCCATGTGCTAAAACTAATGTTGGCGATAGTAAACGCGAGGATAGAACGGAAACTGGACGAAAACTTAAGCGAAACCCAATATGGCTTCGTAGCCAAAAAAGGAACAAGAGATGCAATTGCCTTACTAAAAGTGGTCATACAGAGAACACTGAATGCAAATAGAGAAGTTATTATGTGCTTTATAGATTACGAGAAAGCGTTCGACCACGTTAACCATTACAGAATGATCGATATACTGAGGAAGTACAATATAGATGATAAGGATCTATGCATAATACAATATACCTATATTGGAATCAGTACGCAAATACAAAGATTGGCAATAGTTATTCGAAAAATAAATGCGAAATAAAGAGGGGGGTTAGACAGGGATGCCCCTTATCACCGAGATTGTTTAACATATATGCGGAAGAAATTATAAAAGAAGCCGGAATTGAAAAAATGGGAATAAAAATAAACGGCCGCAGAATCCGGGAAATAAGCTACGCAGATGATAGAGTGCTCATAGCCGAATCCTGATAGATCGAATAAACAATACTGGCATAAAATACGGCATGAAAATTAACGTTAAGAAAACTAAAGTGATGAAATTCTCAAGAAACGACGGCAGCAAAACTACTTTAAAAATCGGCAACCAAGAAATAGAAAATGTAGACCAATTCAGGTACTTGGGAGTGATGATAAATACAGACGGAAGAGATCGTAAAGAAATACGAACGCGGATTGGTATGGCGAAAACGGCATTTAATAATTTGTACAAGGTGCTCGGAAATCAAAGCATGAGTCTAAGTTTACGGAAAAGAATAATGAAATGTTATGTCTGGAGCGTATTAAAATACGCCTGCGAAACATGGACAATGGGAGCAGATTGCGAAAGGAAGATAGCCGCATTGGAAATGTGGTGTTACAGACGGCTGATGAAGATATCGTGGACCACACACACAACAAATAGCGCTGTATTGACAAAAGTAGGAGATGGAAGATATCAAAGATAGAAAACTGAAATACCTAGCTCATAAAATCCGAGAAAATGGAATTTTCATGATGGCGGTGCAGGGGAAAATTCCTGGAAAATCAATTAGAGGAAGGAGACGGTTAGAATTAACAACAGCGAACCTACCAATAAATCCGCCATACAAAAACTTACAGAAAATAATAACTCTTTCCTGGGAACGAATAATATGAATGTATGCAATCTCCTGACTCAGGAGAAGCAACTATGATGATGATGATATTTAGACCGGCAATTTGAATAATCCGATCTTACGATGGATTAACTACTGTTTTTCGCCAAGTTATAACTCCAAATACCCGATTATGCTAGTCTATATATAAATGGGGCTATGTTTATGTATATATATATATATACATATATAACTCGGCCATTTTGGCCTCGCAAGGGGCTGTGCCTCTTGATCCCTCTTGCTTACATTTCTATCTCTTTCTCTTCTATACTTCGTCTAAACTGATCAAAATTTACAACAATAACATAATTACAGAAATCCTATAAAATATAATAAACGTTACATAAAATTGGGACATTTTTTGGAACATTTTTTCTAATGGGAAGTAGCCTAAGAATTACGTAGTAATTAATATATATATATAAACTCGGCCATTTTAGCCTCGCAAGGGGCTGTGCCCCTTGACCCCTCTTGCTTTTATTTATGCCTCTTTCTCTTCTATACTTTGTATAAAATGATCAAAATTTACAACGTAATTCTTACTGGCATCAACACAAAAAGGAAAACAAAACATAATCACAAAAATCCTATCCTAACATTTAACTTTCATTACATAAAATTAAGATATTGTTTCATTACATTTTTCGTTACATATTTCGTTACATAAAATTGTGACATTTTTTAAATAACAATAACAAAAATCCTATAAAATATAACAAACGTTACATAAAATTGCGACATTTTTTGGGACATTTAGAGTTACATAAAATTGTGACATTTTTTCGAATGGGGGGTAGCCTAAGAATTACGTTGTAATTAATATATATTTATATGTATATATATATATATATATATATATTATATACGAGCAGAAAACATGTGACGAGATTCAATGTTAATTTTTGGTATCTGGGTAGATCATTAAGTTTTTAATGATTGTACAAGTAGGATAAATGAAAGAACACCTTCTTTACGAATGCCCTAACATTAATCAAATCCGTCTAGAACTAAAAATCCCCTTAAATAATACAACCATCCCTGACAACCAAGACGAAATTAAAAAAATTCTTACCCTGATTAGAAAACTAAACTTAACAACCAGCATTTAGAATACCTATCTGACACTGGGTGTAATAATCATAGCAATTAAAAACACCCAGTATAAAAATAATAATAATAATAATGAAAAAAAAAAAATGAAAGAAAAGAAAAGAGCGCATCCTGATTTAGATATTGTTCAACTATTTGCAAGGACTAATAATTATCAGAAAATTCATGATATTTAAGAAAAAGATTATTTAAATTTAAATGAACGGTCACATAATATTGTTTCCGCTCTTTTTTTTTTTTTTTTTTTTTTTTTTTTTTTGGGCTCGCTAACCAAGAGCATTGACCCATGTCTATTGTTCCGCTTCATCCGTACAACACACTAACTGGAATGAAATAATAAATGATGTGATCGGTACTAAAATGATGTTGATGTTCGAATTATAGCTTAAAACAAATCTCGCTCTATCGACTACTCGCGGTGGATTGTGCATTGATACAGTCTTTAGGATCGATTCGAAAAATTATATCAGTTATTTCAGTATTATAATATAAAATATACTTACCCCATCCACTTGTTGGAATTGGGGAGAATTAAAAAAAAAAAAAATATCGATTAGGAATTACCGTATATTAAATTTTTTGCGTAAACTTTAAAGTTGTTGTTTTTTTTGTTTTTTTTTTATTGAAAACAACTATTTTATTAATTTAATTTTTATTAAATTTATTATGACCCAAAATTTTGGTCCGACATGTATGCCCGATCGTTTTCCAATCCGCATTCCTTCTATCTTTCTATTCAACCTTCCATTCCTCGTAAACCATGGTTCCATAGCTGTCAAGTTCTTCAACGTAACTCCATTGTATCCATATGTCGTCTTCGATTTAACCATTCACTCCTTCCCGATTCACGACACCGGTTTTTTCCGTCTTTATCTCCTCTTTGTCCTCTTCATCTACCAGGGAATAATTACATCTGTGACGCTAATCATGTGTTTTTTGAGTGCTCGGCATTATTCAATGAACAATCCGTACTATACTCTAATTTACCACAACTCAATGCTCCCGCACCTTACAATATTTCGTCGATACTGTCGTTCCCAAACCAGGCCATTTTTCCAATAATTGCATCCTTCCTTTACTCAATAGCGAATAGCATTAAAATTTAAGTTATTTAAAAAAAAATATATATATATATATATATATAGACATGGGTCAATGCTCTTGGTTAGCGAGCCCCCCCCCCCCCCAAAAAGTAAATTATATAATAGATTTCTTTTTTTAATGGGAACCTTACCTTTAAACATGCTTTAGTTTCTTTTCCAACTACTCTTTAACGCTGAACAAGTACCGTGTCTAATAATTGGGGATAGCGGGGATTTAATGAGTTTACCCCGAACGAAGGTGGCGTTAACGGCTGTGTGGAGTTTACGAAAATTAACTACGTATGAACACGCAGTTCTTTATGATCGATGGAATTGATGATTATTAACTTACCGTTAAAATTATTACTATTTTCAACGGTCATGGCGCTAATCTGATTCCCTCTATAATTTTGTAATCGGCTCCGGGGGTAACTAATGTTATTACAATAAAATTTCCCACAGAACCATTTTGCATCTCAGCCGATTTGGTAGTAGTTCGACTGTTATTATTGTGTGAAGTTCGAGTGACATTTCAGATGTAACGGCAATATATAATATTTTGCGCCAATTAAATAGGCTCGTGGAAAGTGTGCGTCGAACATTTATTGCGTCCGGGCTGTGTTTTTTTTTATTTCTGAAATTTTTCCTTGTCGGCGCTGGTACGGAAAAGGTGTTTGTAATTATAGCGAGCAATAGAGACGACTTTTGGCGGTTAAACTAGAACGTGTTTAAAGTAGAAGAGTTCAAACGCATCGGGTTCGGTGACAATTTTAGCGGTTGCTATGAACACGGCGGGAATATTTTAATTTACCGAAAGCTGTTCCATTCTTGTTAAATAATTTCACCGGGCCGCTAACACGTACGTTTCGCGCAACACTAGAACAATACGTGCAAGTTACCACCATATGGTGTCCTCTGTTTAAGGTTAAATAAGCCCTCTCCATCCGTCTGATTAAATTTTCATTTATACATAGCGAGTGTGTGCATTCGTCATTTTGCGTTTGATTTTTTTTCATTAGCTGTTTCATTTCTATTTCTTTATCCCCGCTTAATTTGTCGCTTCGCAGTTGTATGGTTTTAGTAACAATGTGCGTCTGCTGACTCTCCCATCTGATGATAGCTGTTTTTGGATTCTTTTACGGCTCATTCAAGAACAGTGTGCGATATTTTTCGTCCTTAGAACAGCGTACGACGAACTCGATTTAAATACTTTAGGAAGTAACCTTTTAACCTTATTTTTTTTTTTTCTTTTTTTGCCTACACTTATTGTTCATTTGCCCATAATTACAGGAATTATACCAAACTCAAAATCTCAAAGATGAGGGATTATGTCAAATTCTATTTGCGATTTAAGTATTTTTTTTGAAATTACTTTAAACAAGACACGTGTGCTCAAAAATGCACATGATGCGGATTCATTGGCGGCCGCCCATGGTAAGATTTTGAGAAATTGGAGGGAACCAGTTGTATCTTGAAATATCAAAGAACCAAGATTGAGTCTGTGTATTAAATTTAATAACAATTCTCTACACCTTCCGTCGATTGCGTACAACATAACTACATTGACAATTTTCGGAATGAACTATCGAAATGTGTAAAGAAAAGTTTGTTGTGTATAAGCAAATGTTTCCGGAGAAACTTTTAAAATGAGGGAAAAAAATATGACGATTTACAAATTTATAATGTACGCGAACCAAACTGAAATAATAGAGAGAAGAGTGCAATAAAAACTGTACTTCTTATGTCCTAATCATTTCGTTTATTTTGCGGTTTTGCCAATATGGGTTTTTTACGATTTTTACTGGAGACAAATTTCTTTTAAAATTGTTAGTCAAATCGATTTCACCCGATTAATGCGCTGTTACCAACGTTGAATATGAAAAATTCATCGCTGGTCGGATAAAAACTGTTTCGATGTCTGGTTACAAATATTCTTTTCGTTCTCACCATGACTTTTGGACTGATCTTTATCCGTCATTTTTCTCCAACCCTGACTCCTTTTACCTTGACATCCGTTTCTCCTTGGTTTAACAATTTTCTTCCCGGTATCAGCCGTTCTGTCACTTCTTCCATAGTTCGCCTTCGTTTTAATCATAGGCTGCTTCCGGCTTCTCGTTTCCGCTTTGCTCTTGTTCAATCTCCTTTGCATCGTCCCTTTCATCCTCCTACCTTAAATGTCACCTGTGACGCAAACTACGTACTATTCGAATGTTCCTTCATTTCTACAGAACGCGCGATCTTTTATTCTAATTTGCTTATCCTTGGCCTCCCTACTCCTTACAGTGCCCTCCACATTCTCGCTTTTCCATCTCCTTCTGTTGTTCCTTTGTTAGCCGCCTTCATTTCTTCTGCCTCTAATCGTTTCTTGATATAACCCGTTGCTACATATGTCTTTCTATTCTTCTAATCTTTTGTGTTGAATAAATGTCCTATGCTGACGTGCCGATAATTAAAAAAGAAAAAAAATGTTGTTAATACACTGATATTATTCAAAATAATAGTATACCACATTATAATATATGTATACTCTATAATTTTTTTTTTTTTTTTTTTGAACACGTCAACAATGGAACTTATCCAACGCAAATAATTGTACATTATATAAGGGGAAAAGATTAGAAATTGAGGAGATAAAGAAGGAGCCCACATTGCTTTGCGGCTAAATTCTTTTTTATCCTGCACAATTTCTTATAACAATCTCCCTTACTTTTCTTTCAATTTTGCAGATCTCTCCAATCCTCCCAATGTATTCTACTTTCCTTTTTCCTCCAAATCCCTTTCCTATCCAACAGTTATACAGGAATTCCATAGTTATATCGAATCCCGTTTTCCTTCCCATATTGCTATTTTTACGGATGGTTCGAAGGGGCCTAATGGAGTTGGAGCTTCTTTCATCATTCCGAGCATTAATTTCTCTGAATCTTTTCGTCTCCCTTCCTTTTGTACTATCTTTACGGCCGAGTTAACGGCCATTTTACGTGCCATAATCCATATTTCCTCACATCGTTCTTCTTCTAAATTTTTAATTATCTCCGACTCCATGTGTGCTCTTAAAGCTATTTCCTCTCATTTCCCCTCTCACTCCTCTGACCTTTTCATCCTCCGTATTCGCTCTCTCATTCACACTCTCTTCTCACTTCACGCTATCCGCATTGAAATGCTCTGGGTCCCCAGTCATATGGGGATAGAGGGTAACGAAATGGCTGATTCTTTGGCTCAGATTGCTGTATCCTCCCGCTATTTTTTCTCTAAAATTCCCGTTTCGAATTTACTCCCATTGTGCAAAAAGTTTCATGTTAGATTTTGGTCAGATTTTTACGTTTCCTCCTTTTCTAATCATTCTTCCTTTTATTTTTCCATCCAACCTAATCTTCCCACGCGGCCTTGGTTTTACGATTTTCCTTCGCTTCACCGCTCCGTTATTGTTCCCATTATCCGTTTACGTCTGAATCATACTCTTCTTCCTTCCTCACGCTTTCGTTTTCATCTCGCTCTTTCCCCTTATTGCCCTCTTCATCCTGACGACGTAGCCGTCTGTGATCCTGACCATATCCTCTTTGAATGTCCATCCCTCGTGAACGAACGTACCTCTTTGTATTCCAATCTGCTGTCACTCAAACTCCCTACTCCTTATTGTGCCTCGTATATCTTATCGTTTCCGTCGATCTCAGTTGTTCCTATCCTCAGTTCTTTTATCTTATCAATAGCTGACCGAATCTACATTTAACTGATCCTTCTTCTTCCTTTCGTTTCTGGGCGAAGATCCTTCGTTGATATGCCCAAAGGGGGGTTAATAAAAAAAAAAAAAAAAAAAAAAGGCTAACAAAGGAACTATAATGAGAGAGGGGAATGCGAGAATAGAGTGGACACTATAAGGAGTAGGAAGGTCAAGGCGCAGAAGATTAGAATACAGAGTAGCACGTTCGGCGGAAATAAAAAGGAGCATTCGAACAAAACGTGATTCGCATCGCAGGTATAATTGAGCTCCAGAGGGTCATAAGTATAATATAGTTTTATTTCCAAAACACCTTTTTTTATTGCGACATAAATTAATATTACCATATTAGAGAGGATTATTTTTTTGAGAAAAACTTTCCAATTCCGAGACAATTAAATGCTCCCGCGGATCATCAAATTATGCCGCAGCCATTTATAATAGAAATCGTAATATCAAAAAAAAAACGAAAAATACTGATATTATACTTGTATCGCAGAGGTGATGACAATTGTATAAAGCTTCGCCACATGAAAAGAAGAAATTCCTATAATGACTGGTTCACTCTCAGATTTAATGAGCTTGGATTAATAATATTCTGCAGGATGTAAATATGCGGAAAATTAAATGAAGATGGTATGTGATTATATAAGTTTAAATCGATTCGGGAATAGAGTGGAATTGGAATGAGGTGGCAAATGGCCTGGCAAGATCAGTCTCATCATCCTAGTAATTACTGAAATGAGTTTAAAACTATAGTATAAATAATTCGATTACTAGGTGGGAAAATATATTTTAGAATATACATCCCAGTAAGTACGAGTGCTGCGACTCGGTCTAAAGAATACACGCAACATTTTATATTTTCCGGCGGAAATTGTGCAATTTGCGCTACCCGAAGCGAAGAATGGCTGCTGGAGCCGCTGATAATGCGTACTCCGCGAATGAGTGTAACGACCATATATTTTTTTTTATATACATATATATATTTATTTATTTATTTTTTTTACATATCAAGATTTAATGTGGTTAGCGGTGGAAACCATCCAATTATGGTTTTCTCCGCTCCAAATTGTACAATAATTAATCTCAACATATTATAATATTAATATAAATTGATATTGTATTTTCTGTATTCCAGTTCCTTTTTGGCCAAATTATTGAATATGTTTACTTTTTCCAGCACCAATTCACCACAGTCATCCGCGATCTCCATATTTAAAATGTTACATCCATTCAGTATATGCTGCACATTGTCCTGCTCATTGCATCTAATGCAATTTTCAGTTTCTGCTATCTTTTTTTTTTTTTTTTTTTTGTTTTGTTTTTTTGGGCGCATCAACTATGGACCATTGCCCAGACACAATGGGAAAAAGAAACAACTAACTAGAACCTAATTCGATTGGAGACAGCTGAAATAAAGGAACCAAGGACAAGAACAACAGACTGGGAAGGAAGGGACAAGATGTAAGACGCACAGTAAGGAGTGGGAAGCCCCAGCTTTATAAGGTGAAGATAGAAAAGAGAACGCTCCGCAGAAAGAGCAGAGCACTCGAAGAAAATGTGATCAGCATCACAGACAACTGCTTCATCTGGATGCAACGGAAAATGAGGAGAGGGAAACAAAGAGAAACGATAGCGTGAAGAGGGCAGCAGTGTGTGATTAAAGCGCAGGCGGACAATAGAGGAAATTATAAATCGTGGAAGAGAGGGAAACTCCGAGAACCATGGATGAGAAGGTAGTGTAGGTTGGATTGAAAGGTAGAAGGAACGATTGTTGGTAAAAGAAGAAGGGTACACATCCGACCAAAATCTGAAGTGAAGCTTCTTAATTAGGGGTAATAGATTAACAGCCGGGATTTTTTTAAAATAGAAGCGAGAACGAACAGCAACCTGAGCCAAAGCATCCGCCATTTCATTACCCTCGATGCCTCTGTGACCAGGAACCCACAGTAAGTCAATGTGTACAGAGTGATGGAAAGAAAGATTATAAATGAGAGATCGTATACGAAGAATGAAGAAGTCAGAAGAGGGAGGAGGAAGCGGTGAACTGATAGCCTAGAGAGCACCCATGGAGTCAGAAATGATTAGATAGTCGGAGGACGAACGTTTGGACGAGATATGTATGATCGCACGAAGGATAGCCATCAATTCGGCCGTAAAAATAGAACAGAGAGATGGGAGGCGAAAGGATTCGGAGAAGTTGGAGTCGGGAAGAATAAAAGACGATCCGCCCCCACCGGGTCCTCTAGAGCCATCAGTAAAAACAAGTGCATGAGAAGGAAAAAGACAACTGACCGTACTGAGTTTCTGCTATCTTAAATTTTTTGAGATATATTTTTAAATTCCCATGCCCTGTTATAAATTGTACATTGAAGAAATTTGGCGTATAATAATTGTTGTTTAATCTCTCCTTGAATGTTGGAAAAAAACCTTTTGTTATTCCACTACGATTCGTCCACACCGCTTCAAACTTCTCTACATATTCTTCTATGATAAATTTTTTTTGAATTGTCTGTCTGTTATTATTTCATTCTCTACTATATATTTTTTGTTTATATATGTGATTTTTTCGAAAGTTTGTTCTACCTTTAATTCATTTTTAATTTTCAAATACTGTGATATGTTTTTCTGTTTCTAAGTATAAAGGTATATTCCAGCTATGACTAATGCATTTGTATAATTTATTGTTTTGTAAGCTTTGATTAGTTTGATTGCTATGATATTCTGTGTATACTTGCTAAAAATTTTTGAAATTTATTGAACTTTAGCATATCCTTATAAATAATACTACTGTATAATAGATTAGATAATATCACTGTTTTGTATAATATTATTCCTTTTTTCGTAATTCATCTGATTGTTATTGCTAAACAGCTTTGTGAATATATTAATAAATTTCGTAATTTTTTCATTTATGTACTTGCACTGATTGTAAAATTTACGGTTTTTATCTATCAGATCGCCAAAGTATTTTACTTGGTCATTTACTGTGATCTGTAGTCCGTATTTATTTAAGTTCATTTTGACTTTTTTCTGCAGTTAAATATCGTCAAATTTGTTTTGCTCATATTTAGATTATATATTTATAATAACCCTTTTATATTCTTATACACTATTGCTATTTTGTTTTCGAATTTTTCTCTATTTCTATCTGCTACCATAATTTACTGAATCGTTTACAAATGTTATCATTTTAACATCGTTCGGTAATTCTAACTTATATATTTATGCAATCAGTATATTCCATAAATATGGGCTTAACACCGCTCCTTGTAATATACCTGTATCTACGTGTACCTTTTTTTTTTGTAGTTGTTTATATTAATTTCCGTATATCTTTGATCGTAATATTGATTTAGAATTTCCAATAAGTTATTGTCTAATTTTAATTTTTCCAGTAGTTTTATCATCTGATTTATGCCAATTCTATCGAATGCTTTTGTAATGTCTACAGTTAACATTACCGTTTTGTATGATTTACTTTTGTATTCTTTGATAGTGTAACATATTCCAAATTGCTAATTGTGTTGATTTTCCTTCCAATGCTCCATACTGATCTTTATTAATAATATTTCTTGTTACACAAAAGTTTTTGATTTTACTTAATATGCATTTCTCATAAATCTTACTGAAATTTGATAATATGTTAATCGTTCTGTGTGACGTAGACTCTTTACCGATTTTATGTATTATTGTGGTTCTAGATAATTTCCATATATCTGGATAGTAGCTTTTCTCAAATAATTTATTTATATATTTTGCTATTACTCCCGGATACTTTTAATTGAATATGTTTACAAATGTGTTAGATATATATTATCTGGTCCAACTGCTGTTTTCTTGTTTAACTTTTTAATTATTTCACTTATTTCTTCTTCTTTCATTTTTGTTGTATATTCAACTATGTATCTGTTTATGATGAATGGTTTACTATGTAAGTACATTTTTTCTGCTAACAGATGATGAACGCTGGTTAGTGGCGCGTAATTCTGAGAAGAGTTGTTGATCTGCGGTACTGCTCAGGTAGAATAACAACTGGACTAACTCTGTTGGAACTAGAGAACGTTGGACAACCACCCCGACTGGTGTTCCTCCGAAGAAGCGAATAATACGTGTAAAATTCAGAACGTGACTGACTCGAAAGGGGAAAATCCGGGGCTATATAAGTACGAACGGGCGGCTCGCCTTGCGGCGTAATTGGTTGTGGAGCGCTAGAGCTATTAATGAATTTACTATTCCGAACAGTTAATGACGGATTGGCTGAGATCGGGTTTTATATCATTACCGAAGAAAAAGTCTTATGTCGCGTATATTAAAGATAAATAATAGAATTTACACGAAACGCGAAGAGAACTCGGGATAATGGCAACTTAGCTTCAGAAACGGTTATGGGACTCGTGAAGCGTTATGTATTTTAAATATATGCAAGCGTAGAGATGTAGAAAAATAAATCACAATCTCTATCTGTGTTTCATTGACTACAAGAAGACATTCGATTGTGTGGACCGTGAGAAGATTATTGGAATTTTAGAAAATATTGGTTTGGATGCAGCCAACGTGCGAATAATCCGCAACTTGTACTGGAATTAGAACCGTAGTTCGTTGCGGATACCTTATTACAGATGATATAGAAATAACAAGGGGTGTACGATGACAACAGGGTTACGTTCCGTCACCAATACTATTTAATGTATATTCGGAAAACATCTTTAAGAAGGCTATCAAAGCAGATAACGGTAACAAGATGGTGGATGGCCGAGTGTCTAACATACGATATACGCAGATGACATGGTATTACATTTTCCATCAGGCTTAGTTGTCAGAGCTCAGGAATGAGAGGGTGGATGGACACCACATTAGTAATTGACTGGGTAAAGTGCGTATGGAATAGGCGACCTGGTGCGTTATTGAAAAAATCAAGCGTGCTTGTAATGGACAGTTAATGTTCACATTTAACATATGATGTTAAAAAAGTTTTACTTGAACCTAAGACGGAACAAGTAATCATTCCAGTGGGGGTTTGACTTCAGTGCTTCAACCACTAGACACATGCATTAACAAGTCCTTTAAGACTCTATTAAAAAATAAGTGTACACAAAGTGGATGGCAACAGCAGAGCACGAACTAACTCCTACAGGGGAAGACTGCGAAGACCATCGCTGGTGTTGATCTGTAATTGGATAATCCAAGCGTAGAATGATATTATACTTGAAGATTTAATAAAGAAGAGCTTCTTGGAAACTGAGATATCCAACACTTTAGATGGCAGCGAAGATGATCTACTGCACATCACACTGTTTCATCAAGCGATTCAGAAATAGACTATCCAGTTGACAGCAGCGACAATTAATGGAAACCAAGTTAGTATTCACTTTGTAAATGTATTTTTTCTGTTCTCGTTAATTTAGGCCTACGCTGTTCTAACGTTTGTTTCGTATTCTGTAGGTTTATACACGCAATTGGGATATATATGTGACTAATTAATTTTATTTTGATTGTACGTAGAAAAATCTGTATCACAAGTTTTGATCGGAATTATTATTATTAGATGAGTAAGTATTGAAATTCTGTAGAATAGACTGAGAGAAGAAAGAAATTTACCACTTCCACTGAAAGGAAGAATAGCTTTTATGTATCGAAACGAAAGAGATCCTGCGATAGGTGTTTTGATTTGCTCGAGAAAGGATAGGAATTTCGTGTGTTAGGATTTTATGAGACAATAAGAGTTGGGAAATTATCAGTGATTGCTGAACTGTAGGTTTGAGTTTTTGTTACAATTTTTGGTTTTTTAATTGATATAGCTTCTTTACAAGAGACATTTTCATGAGTGCCATACTTTTTTTTTAATATGTAATTGATTGGAATATTCCGAGCAGATCGCTAACTGATCTTCATGACACGATAAATAACAAATGACGGGTTAGCTGAATATAGATTAGTATCGTGATTTTCGGTATATTTAGCAGATCTAACTTTACTTCTATAGACATTTTTTACTAGATTAAACTTCATTTTATAAACATAGTTACGTGATCAGGTAAAACAGAACTTAAAATTTTAATTCCAATCGAAAGCGAAGCTAGTAACTGATTCGAAACTTTTTTCTTTTAATACGTTTAATGCTGTTAATAGTACACGACAATCCAATTCTTCAATAATATCTTGATCTGTCATGTCACAATGTTGACATTTCTAATTATTTCAAAACGAGACGTTAAACTATTTAGCATATACCTCGCAAATTATTTTTCTTCAATATAAATGAATGCAGAAAAGAGAGTCAGCAGACAGTAATGAATTAAATTGTAATCAAAGTGTCTATTTTTACCTGCAGAAGTAACTTCTTTAATTCCACGACTATTTTTGAGAAACGTACATTTAATTTACATTAAAAGCACAATTTAACATGAAATGAATAATGACGAATGTTACTTTTCTCTCATCAACAGAAACATTTAATCTGTAAATGATAGTAGGAAGAGAGACGCTACACTTTGGATAACGACATAGCACATAGAGTGAGGAACACAATATCAGCGGTAAGCGGACGCAGCAAATTTTTAACGACACAGACCTCTAGTAGTCGAAATAAAAGTGCACCTATATGAAGTTGTTTGATGATTCTTTAAAAAAGGGAGAAATTTGATTTTACGAATGAGAAGTCAATTTTTCTCTGCTACAGCACGTCTTACCGTTATCAAATAAAGCGAAGTAAGTTTCATACTCTTGACGGAACGTCGGGGATTGTGAAGTTAAGCTTTCCATAATGGTAGTGAGCCTAATGAATCTAAAAAGAATACTGGGGTCAATTCTTTTCCCTCGGGCGCCTTTACTTTCCCAGATTTCTCTGGTATAACCAATTAAATTTCAGATTGTTGGATATATACCTGGGAGCGACTTGGATCCGGAACGAGGCAAGTCTCGATAACCTATGACACCTCTGATTTGGTAGTCGAATACTTTAATCACTAGACTACCACGCTACCATCTTATAGCTATATGTAGGTGAAATGCTAATGTGCAATTTTGGGAAGTCACTATTCAGCATTTTAGAAAACCGAAAGGAGTTTCGGGGTTTGCTGAGCATACAGCGTACCGCGCATAAACATTATATTTTCTCATACTGATTCACTTATCCGACTTAGAACAAAATGATTATCGCGTGTCGTAAGCGCACGAAATTTTTTAGAAGTCACGTCTCAAAATCTCACAGACGCGACACAAAGATATATTCATTCCATCCAGTTGCATATATTATGCGCTTCTAGCCTTACCATGATGTTGTGTGTGGTAATTTTATCGAGAAGCTACCTTATTATTAGTTTAATTAAATAAGTTAAATGGATTTAAATATTATTTTAAGCACTAGAGGGAGTTTAAATTTATCATACGGTAATTACAAATATAAAAGTCGTTGATGCGAGTTTGAAAACAAACCTAGAAACAGCCAAATTATTAAATGAAATTAACGAGAATCGCAGTTATCCGCCACTGACTGAAATGGAAATAGAAAAAAATGAAGGTAAGTGTAATAATTGAAAACATATTAAAGTAATATTTACCGATACTTTATATTAAATTACTTTATAATTAAAACAAAGTGATGTACCTAATGCAAACTACCTTTTTAGTTAACTTGCAAATTAACGAAGATGTCTGAAAGAGGAAAACTAAAAACTGATCTGTTTCGTAATAAAATTTACAGAATACAATAAAAATAACGGAAAAGTTGATTTTTGATGGAAGTAAAATTACTCGCAACTAATTTTGCAATGCCATTAATGTGCAATTTTTCATATTTTCATTATACATCCTTTTTGGAAGTTCTTTAAAAATTATTCGCGCAATTTAATTGAATGGCTAATTTCCTTGTTTTAATTAGTAGCGAAGTGTTTTTCAGCCAAAATATCTTACCCTGTGAACATTGTTGGTAGCTTTTTGTAAAATAAATTTAAATTTAAAATTAAATTAAAAATAAAAACTAAGCAAAGAATTACAGATTATAAAAAAATTTTTTTTACACTTTATACCAAAACTATTTAGATATATACCTGTAACATTAAGGGGTAGTATATGGGGTTGTTAATATTGATAAGAATTCGAACCACTTTTTATGAAAAAAAAACAATGTTTTTTTTTTATTAATACAACATGGAGCTTGATTTGTAAAAAGAGGTCAGGCTCATTTGCGGCAAGTCTCATATGCAACGAGTCATTAATTATATTTTGACGTATTGAAAGACATCTCATTTACAAACACGGCGTAGGTACCGCCATCTATTCGTTCCGCAACCGTTTAAACGTTTTCGACATTTTTGAAACTAGTGCACTCGCTTGAAAAAAACATTGACCGGAAAATTACTGTATTTATGAGGAAACGTTTATCGTAACTTTTTTTTTTTTTTTTCAATAAACGTTTCTTAAAGAAAAACATTGACCACTTTAACTAATTCCTTTTAAATTTTTTTTTTTTTTTTTTAGAAAAAAAAACGAAGAAAATTGGGCTTGTCAACTAAGGACCTTCACCCAGAAACAATTAGAGGAAAGGAAAAGTTATATAATAAGCCTTTAAAATTAAATATGGAGGTATGATTACATTTTGAACGAATATAGACGAATAAACATCACTTTATTCCAAAATGCATTAATTTTATGAACTCAAAGTTCATACCCCCATATTTAATTTCAGAGGTAATGAATTTTGAGTTTATAAAATTAATGTATTTTGGAATAAAGTGATGTTTATTCGTGTATATTCGTTCAAAATGTAATCTTAATAAATTCGTGCTTGTTTGTAAATGTTTATTTAGTGTCATCCGTTCAGTACGTATTACGTAAAATTCAACACTTAAGTTTCTCATTTTTTTCCTTTAATTTATCTTTGATTTTCAAAATTCAGTCGATTTACTACACGGTTGATCAGATTTCTCTTTTATCAATGATAGTTCCTTCTACTCCTCAATTCAACCTAACCTTCCTACTAATCCTTGGTTCTCAGAATCCCCTTCACTTCCACGTTCTGTCTATTATTCGCCTGCGCTTCAATGACACTTTATTGCCCACGTCCCGCCATCGTCTCTTTTTGGTTTCTTCTCCTTATTCTCCTCTACACCTTAATGGAAGCAGTTGTCTGTGATGCTAATCACATTTTCTTTGAGAGTTCTACTTTTTCTGCGGGACGCTCTTCCCTTTATTTACTCCTCTTAAAGTTAATGTTTTCTGCTCCCGACTGTGGTTCCTATATCCTGTCCTTTCCTTCTCGGTCTGTTGTTCCTGCCATTGGTTCTTTTATTTCTACCATTTCTGATTGAATTAAGTTTTAATTATTTAATTCTTCTTCCCGTTGTTTCTGGGAGGTGAGGTCCTCGGTTATCCAGCCTAAAAAAATATAAACAAATAAATAAAAATATACATTAATTTTCTAGTCAGTATTTTCAGTTTTTTTCACGCCAACGTATACTAGTTTCAAATATTGGATGAACTTAATTTACCATTTAGCTGCGCAACGACTAAATACAATCTCAGTGTTTGTAACTGAGACCTTTTCTAGTGAAGATGAATAAAGTAAAACTTTAATTTACGCTGCGTTAATTTTGAAAAAATTTAATGACCAATTATTTACACTAATAATATAAATTTCATTTAAAAAAACTACATGGCTTACAACAAATATATATATATATATATGTATATATACATACAGGGTGGGCCAAAAGAACATCCCGAATTTTAAATGCTCGTCAAATAAAGACTAATATACTTACGGAAATGAAACAAACGTTGAAATACTTCAAAAAGAACGCCATTTATTGTACACTATTAGTTTTGAACAATACTCGGTATGAATAGTCACCATTTTGATTTTTACATTGTTGCAATCTTTCCTCAAAATTATGCATTACTTTTTTAAGGGTTGGTTTTTTAATCGCCGCAATTTCCTTCTGAATGGCCAATTTCATCTCGTCGGTTGTTGCTGGTTTACCCCCGTACACCTTGCTTTTCAAGTAGCCCCATAGGTAAAAATCTGTCGGTGTTAAATCCGGACTGCGCGGCGGCCAAAACAGCTCACAGTTTCGCGAAATCAAGCGGTCCTGAAACTTCTCTCTTAATAACCGCAAAACATCGTTACGAATATGTGGTGTGGTCCCGTCTTGTTCAAACCACGTTTTAGATAATGCAATCCTCTTCCGTCTGAGCTCCGGTAGAAAAAACTCGTTTAACATTTGGATGTAGCGGTCGCCGTTCACAGTAACATTCGCTCCGTCCTCCTCGAAGAAGTAGGGACCGATTATCGCTTTCGCACTGACTGCGCACCATACCGTGATACGAGGGGAGTGCAAGGGTACCGGGTGAACGATTCGAGGGTTCTCAGTAGCATAATAGCGCATGTTTTGTTTATTAACGTTACCATTTAAATCGAAATGCGCCTCGTCGCTAAAAAAAACATAATGGATAAATCGACGTCTTCTTCCTCCAGCATATCCAAAAATTGATTACAAAATTCTAACCTTCTTGGCTTATCTGTTGGTATCAATTGTTCGGTTAGTTGTATCTTGTATGGGTGCATATTGAGGTCGTTTCGAATTATTCTTCTGAGTGAAGTACGGGGAAGAATTTTCAAGGCGGAAGCCTGGCGACGAACGGATCTGCGCGGACTTCGCGACAATGCTACGCGCACTTTTTCGATGTTTGTCGGGGTTTTAGACGATCGACGGCGACCTTGATGGTTGACCGCCACCACACTACCGTATTCTCGGAAGTTTTTTACCCATTTGAGGATACTTTTACGGTCGGGGGGATTGTCATGACGTTTTAAATCAAATTGTTTTTTAAACGCGCGTTGTACCGCGATTACACTTTCACCGTTTTTCACAAAGTACTCGACAACAAAAGAGCGTTGTTTACGCGTCCACGACATCATGACTACTAACCAACTATATTTATATTAAACGGCATATTATTTAGCGCCAGATGGCGTTGCAATCGCTACGCTAACTCACAGTGTATGATTTTGACGAGCGTTTGAAATTCGGGATGTTCTTTTGACCCACCCTATATATATGTATATATATATATGTGGAGACCACACCTCAGGAAGTGTAATGCACAATTTAAAATTCGCTAATGAATTTTATAGCCTTTCCACTTCAGCATTTGCCTGAACGTGGTGCCTCTGCTATGCCGAGTAACGTGGTGCAAGTTTGCGGTGAAAATCCCAGAGGGAATCCAGGTCGGCAAATCAAGTAGTGTATGGGGGTTTGAGAGGGGCTAGTGTTAAGTTCAACATAAGAAAGTCCTTCTCAGACTGGATAGGAGCAAGGACATTATGGAAGGAAACTGAAAGTTAACTGCGGCATTCCTCAGCTTTGAAAATCAAGGCTACTGCCTTTGATATAGGCAAAAGTTTTTGCCAACACCTTTTTGGAGATGACAAATAATGTTGACAAGATTTATTGGTTTAATCAGCTATGATAATGGGAAACTACTTCATTACTTCCCGAGTTTTAGCCTACAAAATAATCTAAGGATTGAGGACAAATGATTAAATTATATATATGTATATATATATATATATATAGGGGACATGACCAAATATTTCACCTCTATTTTAAAATGAAAAGTTATAGTATTTTTTTTTGTCCCAGCTTTTTACCTTTTATCTAGCTTACCCCTATTTATATGATTGATGTTTCTGTCTATCGCTTCCTATCTACTACGGAAGTTGCCTATACTGGGCTGAATTTGATCGTACTATAATTTGCAATATTGCTGATGGTGATGTTCTTGGATCTGTTAGGCAAACGATGTGCTCCAACGGTCCTTCCAAAAAATTCACACATGCTGCTATCTATTATTTCAAAACTGCCAGATGAAGCTGAGTAGTACTATGGTGCCCAAATCTAATTTTACATATTGTTATTATACAGTTTCTGTGGATGCCAATTGTGTTCGGTTTATTGAAATTTCCATATGACTTGCTTTTGTACCGGTTGGTCTCTCTGTATGACGTCTCCACTGTTTTAATAAATGCTCTTTTATAACTGCCACGTGTTAGTTTAATTTAATTTGTTTCATTCTATATATATGATCTCTGATCTTATCGAAATATCAGATTTTCGTTTCCGTGGACTGCAAGGTGAGCCGGAAACTACTCGAAAACCAGAATTTGTCCTTGTTTCTTTATCTTGCATATTTTTTCCCGATTTTTGTTTGAAAATTAGTTATTTTTTCGGGGAATACATTACTTTTTTTAACACACCCGTTGAATACACGTCAGTATCAATATTTTCGTACTACAATTATTTCTTATATATTCTAATCCTGTACCTATTTATGGCATATAATTCTTCTTTATAAGAAGATCCGGCAAATATTATTCGATATACTTTTGATATTTCCTTCCAATAGGAAGCACGTGTATATAATATCGTGCTGCAATTTTGTCTATCCGTAAAAAATTAATTTGTAATCGTTGTAATATCTGTTAATTATTTCGTCGAACTGGTTGTTATTTAATTCCTTATTTATTATTTGAATGTAGTTTTTTTCAATTTCTGTTTTCAAGGGATTCGTCACATTTCTTTTCATTCTAATTGTAAGCTGATTATTTATTATTTGTAATTTGGGATTTGAGATGATATTCGAGTTTGAAAAGTTTTGATCGTATATAATTATTTTTTACTTTTTAGTGCATTGTTACTCAATTTTTATAAGACCCTTAATCTTAAGGTCGATATTTTTTTTCTTTTTTTAAATTATTTTTAGCTTATACGATTTTCACAAAGTGAGATAATTATATGTTTTTCAATAAACCTGCGAATGCTGCGCGATCTTTGAATATGTTGCATATATTTCCAAAAATTTCGAAAAGGGTAGGTCGATATTGATGGTCTATTTCGATATGCGTAAAGCTCCCGGAGAACGAATAAAAAAATAAAAAATGATTAATTGAAAAAAAAAAAAAGAAATAAAAAAAAGGTGTAATTTATCAAGGCGCCCATGTATCGTCGCAGTGCAGTCCGTGGTCGTTCAATAAAAGTATCGCACACCTCTTTTTCGCGTCTTTTTTGCTTCGCGCGCAAGCTGTGTAAGTTTTATCAAACAGTTCAAAGGTGAACGAGTGTTTCTTGACGGCTCCGTCACGGATCATGTGACTTTTTGTGACAACGTCTTTTCGATACAGTTCATTTATTATCTGTACCGGATGTTTTGAATTGGCGAACATTAGCGCCGATTCGACAGTTGAGCAACCTTTGTCTGGACGCAGCGTTTCGCCGTGGCTAGCGGAGTACGAAGGAGCGGTCGTCGCCGCTGCCAACGACGAAGACGATATCGGAAAATGGCTAGAACCCAGCAAGTTGCCGGTCGTGGCGCTTTCCAAGAGCAGTCTGACGTCCGACCGTTGCGTCTCTCGTTGGTGCATAATGGTTTTCATGGCGGACGCGACGCGATTCTCCAGTCGTACGTCCTGATTACTTTCCGACGTAATCACGCCGAGCAAGGATCGTAGTTTTTCCAGAAATCGCATTTCCCAGTTGAGGTCTTTGTACAAAATTGAATTCAGTGACGATTTAATGTCGACGGTCGCGTTGTTGTCGATGGCAATTTTCGCGGCGACAGCTGTTCGCGCGGTATTCGTTACGCCGTTTACGTCAACAGTCGCCAATGGTTGCTTCTCTTTAGGCTCTGTCGTCGGTTGGTTCACTTTGTCTCCAGCGTTCTTCTGACAGTTGCATTCGACCGCAGTTTGCTTCTCCAGCTGTAGCATTGAGCCCACCTTTTCTTTTACGTGTTGCACGTTCGCCGCCCAAATTAATTCGGCGCATTGTTTAGGTGGCATTTCAGTTTCACGTCTGGAGCAATCCATTTTGTACATTAAAAAAAAAAAAAAAAAAGGCAAACCTAAAGTTGTACAGATACACGCACTACTGACGCACATCGCTTTTTTCACTAAGGTCCTCATTCCGTCTTATTTTTGATTGCGTAGAAATTTGCTAAACTTACGAATTCGACATTTTATCTTTTTTATCGGGTTTAAAAAAGCACATGTTCTGTGATTTGAATGATTGTTTGTTCATTTTCGAAAGCGTATCAGGCTGGTAGCAAATAAGTGCCGATGAATATCGGTAAATACTTATCAAATGATCCAATGAAAAATATACACATTTTTATGAAATAATAATAATAATATATTCCATTTTAAACACTGACGCGTCAGCGGTCATTAAAATCAGCGTAAAAAAATGAGGTTTCCAGGGAAATTTTTATTAATGCAACAAATCGCATCGATACTTTACCATAGAAACGTAAATTGGAAAAAAAAATTGATTTTAAAATTAATTTTTAATGTATTCTTAAAATCGAATAAATATAGTGTATTCGAATAACGTTTAAACGACCCACAATCTTGGCTGTTTGTAGCTTTCGTTTTGATCACAGTCTCTTTCCTGCATTATTTTCTCGGATTTCATCTGCTTCTACTTAATTTTGTCCTTTTCACCCCTCTACCGCATACGTTCCTTGCAATTCTGATAGCATGTTTTATTTGAATGTTCGACCTTTTTTTCTGAAGAATCGTCCTTCCACCCTTCTTTACAAAAACTCGATATCCCTTCTTCCATTATCGGTGCTTCTTATATTCTCTCATTTCCTCCGGATTCTGTTATTTTTGCCCTCGAATTATTTTTACCCTCTGTCCTTGAACGTTTAGGAATACAACACTTCATTTTCTCCTTCTTCTCATTTCTTCGGCTAATGTTCTCGTTGACGAACCCCTCCAAAAAAAAAAACAAAACGAAAACAAAACGAATTCGAAATCCTCCTAGCACCGTTTACACAAAGTCACTATTGACTGAAATATTATTTACATACATTATGCGTATATCTTCACTGACCATTATCCCCGGCTATTTGTTGATCATATTTAAACTATCATTTATTTTTACTAAACACCACCCACACTTATACCCACTACTCTTATTAATCCTAATTTTTCATTAAAAGCTGGCCTTTTACACAAGGGAAAATTTCTCTTTTATCTTTGCCCTTTCACAATTTTTTCCAATAATCTTCCCTATTTTTTCTTTAACGTTTTCGCCATTCTCCGTAAAACGTTTATTCTACCTTCATCTTTCCGCAAGCCCTAAGATAGGAATTCCTCCGTATTATTTTCCTATTTCCCTCTCACGTAACCCCGTGTTAACTGATGTGGTTCAAAGAGACCCGTTGAGGGATCTTTTAGTCTTCTTTTTCTCCGAAATCATAAACGGAATTAATGGCAATCTTACGTTCCATTACTTTCACTTCCTCTGATCATCTTTCTTCTAATTATTTGGATTATTTCTGACTCCACGAACGCCTTTTAGGTCATTTGTTCTCCTCTGCCCGATCATTTTTGTGACGTAATCATTTTCCATATACATTATCCATTTCTTCCTTCCATTCCATCTGCACTAATTTTACACGGCTTCCGCATCCTTGGAATAGTGAAGCGGTTGATTTCTTAGTTCCGGTTATTACTCCTTAAACATTTATTTTTCTAAAACATCCCATCCTCTAATCTTTTTCCGCCGTATAAAAGTTCTCATTTCTCTTCTCTAATAATTATTTATTTCATCTATTTGTTCAACTTAATCTCGTCCTACTAACCATAGAAGTATATGTATTTATTTATATCTATATTAATTATACTTCGGTTAAATTTTTTTTTCTTTTTCTTTTAAAGTATCATTGAACTGTTCTTTGTTTTTGTTTATATATGTATATATACTTTGTATGCCCACTATTACATACACACTTGGTGACTGTGGGGACTATGTTTTTCATCCTATCTTTCACTCTTTAACTTAAGTATGCTTGGCAAGGACCTATCCTAGTACCTTGCCCCTTTATATACATTATAATATAAAACATACTTACCCAATCCCCTTTTTGGAATTGGGGAGAATTGAAAAAAAAAAAAAAAACTTTTATCCAGACTAATATTAATGATAACCTTTGTTTATTCGAAAGTATACTTAAAGTGATAGTACATATAAGTAACGACAAGTATTGGTGAGTACTGGTTGAGTAATCATTTAAATACATATTACAAAATTAGTCTTCTTAAATGAAAAAATCAGGCACAAAATTGTCCTTACAACCTTCCTACCTTCATATCAAAAAACACTGGCGCTTGGCGCCTCATAGAATTCCGATTCTACATATATTCCTATAGCAGTCTTCCTTACTTTTCTTACGATTTGAGTAGCATATGGCACCCTATAATTTTCTCCTCCCTCCCGATCCGAGCTAATTCTCCCTCTCACATGCAGTCAACTTCGAATTCCTTCAGCTGCTGGACTCTTCTTTTCCTTCCCATGTCTTAATCTTCACGGATGGCTCTAAGAGAGATGGGGGCGTGAGTGGTGCATTTACATCTACTACGTTTCTGCACTCGGAGTTCTTTAGACGTCCTTCTTTCTGCTCTATCTTCTCGGCCGAATCGATCTCAATTCTTCGAACCATTCATTTTATATCCTCTACAAGTGGGGTTCACAAATTCCTGATCGTTTCCGACTCCAAAGGAGTTCTTCAAGCCATCTCCTCTCCTTCTTCTCATTCCTCTGACGGTATCATTCTCTCTATTCGATCTTTCGTCTCCTCTTTGTTCTCATCCCGTTCCATTCTCGTAGACTTTCTTTGGGTTCCTAGTTATTCCAATATAGAGGGCAATGACTCAGCTGACTCTTTAGCTCGCTCAGCCTCCCGCAATGGTCCTTTCCACGGTTCTTTCCATTCTTCAGACATCCTTTCTGTATCACGCTCTAATCATTCTAGACTTTGGTTGGACATGTATCCATCTTTATTCTCAAATCGTTTTTCGTAGTACCGTCTTATTCGACCGGTTCCTTCACCAACCGCTGAACACGTTCTGAAACATTGCCTGCCTGCAGGCACCTCCAACTTACTGTCGGTTCCGTTGTCAAACGAACTAAAACAGGTACAGGATATGCTACACCATATTAGAGCGGCTAACCTATTTAAACACTTCTGATCTTGCACTAATCCATGTGCTGTAATAATCCCGACAATTACACACAGCACATGGACCATATAAATTAAAAAAAAAAAAAAAAAAAATTAAAATTAAATCTCGAGGTTAGTATTTTTTTTTAAAACAAAAACTGTTTTACAACATATTACTCATAGGTCAGGCAAATTGAATAATGTGTGCGAGCGAAATCAAACTGGCCGCAGTTGTCTTGAAACTCCTTTTTTTCATTAATTTTAATGGAAGTTATTTAGTGATAATAATTTTACTGTAAACAAAACATAATCACCGTTGAAATGTATGGAATATATATAATTAATTTTATTAAGTGTGTATATAAACTGGCTTCTTCAGATATTCCAGACCCGTATAGATATAATACTCTTCTATCGTTTTCTCAATAAACTATGTCATTTTTGGCGAAATGAAATAAATGTTTTATGAGCATGACACGAAGATATACATATTCTGCTGTTCTCCCGTAAGAATGACATCTAATGATCCTCCTACAGATTTCGGTTATAGGATTTTTTTCGCGACCTCGAACAGATCATGGTGAATCGGGCCATTTTTTACTCATTCAAACTATGTATAGGGTGCCTCCGCCCAATATTTTTCTGCACAAAATATGTACGTATAAGAATAGCTTCTGTTTTCCTTAGAATGCTTCTCATCGATATATTTTTGTCTAATTCTTTTAGTACGCATGCTAAGGAAATCTGATAAAAAAAAAAAATTTCTCATATCATCGAAAACGAGAATTTTTAATGAACTCTGTCCGAATTAATTTTTATCCGCTTATACTCGATAGAGATTATTTTGTAAAAAATCTACCAATCGATTATTGCTCGGTTCTGAATATGAGAGCAACGATTCGTGTATTACTGTTAGATTGGTTTGTTGCATTCATTTTCGGGAAGACTTTAATGTAATCGTTGAAAAACAAAAAAAAAAAAAACTAAAGCAATTCCTGGCCAAACAAAGTAATGGGGCTGATTCTGTTGTATTTTTTTCGTTTACTTATGTAAAGAAAATCGAATAAAAACTACAATTTATTCCTACAGATCGGTTTTAAGTTACGCAAATTAACATGCAGACATTAGAGTGATAAAATTAATCGGTGACAGGTTGAGAAATACTATGCATTTCCGGTTACACGGAAATTACTAATGCATCTCGAGCACATTTCGCGAGTATTTCTATGCGCGTTAATTTTTTTTTTGTCTTTTCATTACTGCCGAAAATACCTTTAGTTCCGGAAGCTTTTCCATGTACTCCAGCGGAACTTTCACCGTCATCGGTTCATCTTGGGTCATGCACTTTGGTACAATGTCCGGACATATTTCTCGGAACTTTTTAAACACCCTGCGCATTATTTAAAAAATAAAACTTATTACAATAATTTGAAAAAGTTCAAGTACGATTTAGAAACTAAAGAAAACGATATTTCAGTACTTAAAAAGTGAATCGAATACGTAGCGAAATGGAGGGAAAAAGAAAAGAAAACAAAAAAGTACACACTATTGGCAGACATCTCTGCCGGTACATTTTGATTCAGTTGGTAAATATGGATATATTTAAAAGTTCATTAATGTAACCGTTTAAATCGTATTGTCCAGTCGCGAGGAAAAGCGAATATATCTATCGAGAAATTGTCAACGCGTTGGTTGATGTAAAGATGATAGGCTAAAAGCGCAGATATTAATTATTTTACGACAAATAGGATTAATACAGTTTTTGTTTGTAATTATATAAACAAATATAAATCTAATACATTAAATGACCAAATCCCAAGTAATAATAATTATTTTCTTTATTTTTTTTTGGCTTTTTCCAGCGTTCGAATCATAGGTTTTTCTTTTTATTAACATTTTTTTTTCTGCCGTTTGCCTTACGTTTGTCGCATAATATTCGTTCTTTTTCTGTTGCTTTTTTTTTTTTTTGGCCTAGCATCTAAACCATATGGCTGCTTTTAACACTAACCTCCAAAAATAAATAAATAAAATAAAAAATAACTCTAAACGACTGCCATCTAAACCGCAATGTTACAATCGACTATGAACCTAAATAAGGCAACCAAAGCCTGATCCTTACAACAAAGCAAATACTAAATATTATCAAGGAGGAAAAACCGACAAATGAATTTAAGTTCCTGAAAAATATATCTCTTCGTCTGTCAAATAATTTACATTAAAATAATAAATGATCGATGTCCTCTGCTGAGTAACTAATCATATCGTGACCATTGCAAATCAGATTGGACGTTTGATTTTGAACATTTCGTGAAATTCGCGCATATTTCATGCGGAGGCAGCGATCAAGATGACAAATTTCCTAATAAGTCTCTCAGGGATAGTTAGCGGCACATGATTTTACCATGGTCTTGACAGGATAGTTGGTTGGACTGTATTGTAGTATCTCCCTAGATTTGAGTTATTCTTTATATTTATCCAATTTTGTCGATGATCTTTTCTAATTTTGGAAACAAATCAATGAAAGGGATGAAAGGATACAGTACGCCGCAGGAAGCAGATCGACATCGTAATTTCCTTCTATTTCAAATTGACTCGAGATCCAACACAATTTCAAATTCAATCCTTTATTAATTACTTTAAGGTATTTATTCTTTATTTCATATACCAGCGGGTATAATTTATAGTTAAGTGCATTTGTATCGCTGACACTGAACCTAAGCTGTCACTGATAATTAGGTGTATCTTTGCCGACATCAAGTGAAATTATTAAAAACCCTAAAGCCTTATCTATAAGCTCAGCAGTATAGACCGTCGTCTCAGTCGGCAGCTTAAACTTCTATAACGTTATTCCTTTGATAATAAAGGCTGCACCTACCGCGCTACCACGTTCTTCCATCAGTAAGAATTATAACAAAATCGTAATAATGGTTGTTAATTAAATAATTAAATTGCAAATTAATATGAGGTGGGAAAGGTTTTGGTTGTTCAATTCTTTAAATAATCTTGTGTCAATATCTAGGTGTAAACAATTTATATCATAGTGACGTGTAAAGTAAATTGATAGATGTGCAAGCGCTGAACTATATCTGTAATATAAAGCTATTTTACTTAACATTAAAGGCTTCTTGGAATCAACAAATCTCTATTTAGAACTAACTCTAACAATAGCTGACGGTAAATAGAAGATTTGACAATTGCATAATTTCACTAGGAACCTATCCGCTCAAAAACATCCCTCTTAATAAGTAAAGGAGACGGATGGGTTTCCGCATGTAGACACATGGTATCGGAGCTGTTCGAAAGTTACTATAAATAAGCCTCATAATTAAATTTTGAAGTTTCTCCAGTTTATTTAAGTTCGTTCTAGAAGCCGACTCATAAAAAACGGATCCATAATCCAGCTTTGAACGAATTAAGGATTTCCATAGAGTAAACTCAAAATTATCGGATCACCACCCCAAGCTGTATTACATGTAGACTTGAAGGAATTTATGATCTTAGTACAATTATCACATAAAGTTTGAATGCGTTTAGTGTCCAAGTAAGTTTTGAATCGAAGTACAATCTTAAATATTTAACATAGGTTTTTTCTACATTAGCTTATTGTGGATTTGGAGATAAAATGTTCTTGAACCTTCTCATGATAAAAATTATGGATGTTGATTTGAAGGTAAATATTTCTATTAAACATTTCCACTGCTTGTTGATTCTAGTTTATACAATTTGCAATGCTGCTAGATTTGTTATGAACTATAAAATCATCGACATATGAAAGGATAGGTCCAACAAGGTAACTGAACGTTAAAGAGCGGAAGTAGGATAAATATTGAATAGAATTACTGAACCTTGCAACGAGCCTCTATGGAAATGTCTAATATCAATATTCGGCGTTACCGGGTTTAAAAGGAATAAAATTCGATTAGAAATAATTTTAGCAATACATTTGGCTAGCTGTACTGGAACTCCTATTGACATTAACTGATCAAATAAATATACCCTTGTTGTCAAACCACCTACGACGCTAAAACAATCGATCTAAATGACGATGATTCTAACTGAGCCTTATTTAATTTTGGTATGGGAATAACAAAAAATAACTGTCAGCTAATCCGAACTAGTTCATTTTAGATATTGACCAATACATTTTTATAACGGTTTCATAATTTATATAAGACATAGTATGTAAAAATTACAATCGGATGGGTACTATGATTTCGCGAGTCTAATTAATTTATCATCAACGACTCGATTGCAGAGCTGCACATGGTGTATCTTATCTGGTCCACTAACAGATATTATTCCGATATTCTGATCTTTCCAGAATGGCTTCAGGAAGAAGAAAATATAAAAAAAATAATAAACATAAAATAAAAAGACAAAGCGCAACAAAAAAAGCTAGGAAAAAAAAGCAAAAAAAAAACTGAATATAGAAAATAGAAATAGATTAGTAATTATTGATAAGTAAAATAGATTAAGTAAATATTACACGATCATGTATATGTATAAGTTAATTTAAGATGGTAAAATGTCAAATAGGATAATTCGTCGACAAGCGTTTTAGCTTGACGAAAATTTTTGTATGTAAAAAATTATAAATACATATTTTTTCAAAAAAAAAAAAAAAAAAAAGTTTAAAATTATTTTGTATTTTCGATTAATATATTTGTACTTAAAAACTAGTGCTGTTATTTATTAATTAATCGAGAAAAAGTTTCAATTTGTTATAAATAGTAAATTTCTAAACTTTTTTTCGGAGCTGAAAGAAATTAAAATATTTTAATCTCCTCACCCCACGAGTATGTTTCCATGTTAAAAAGCTGTTCCTACGAAGAAAATATTTTATTGGTCTTAAATTACACATGCGTCATTTCGGAATTATACCAGATTTCTCGCTAATACTTTCACTTCATTATTTAGCCAGTTTCCTCAGTCAGAATCATTTAACGTGCTGAACAAATTTATCACCGAGAAATTAAATCTATATATTAATGTTATTATTTTCGATATATGGGGGACAGTTCGATCAAGTTCTATTCGAATGAAATACTTTTTTTTTTTTTTTACCCCCCTTGAGTTTGCTACCAAAGAGTATTAGCCCAGCAAAAACGAATAGATACATGGAATAGAATAGAAATTATATTTTTATTTTGTCGACAATGGAATCAAGGAACACCCCTAGGACAGGAACAACAGAGAGAATAGGTAGAGAAAGAACATAAGAGGCGTTGAAAGGAGCAGGAAGACGAAGCTTTAAAAGATGATAATAAAGTAACTCATGTTCGCGAGATAAACCAGGACACTCGAAGAGCACGTGATTCGCATCACAAACATACTGGGAACCTTCAGGATCCAATGGATAATTAGGAGATGTAGCCAAGGAAAAGCGATTTAGAGAAGAAGGAAGGGGACTATATGAGAAACGGAGTCGAGATAATTAAGTAATTGTGGACCGACGCAAACTGGGGAAATCATAGAACCAAGAACGAGAAGAATGAACAGGGTTAATCAAGAAAGATAAAAGGAATTAGGATTAGCAAAAAGAGAAACATAAACAGAGTGCCTAAGATGGCAGGATTTAGTTGGAAGAAGAATATTGTGTGCTGGAACCCTACTAATAAAATTCCCATTGAAAAAAAGCAATACTATTGACTAGTACTCCGTCGCAGCCGATCTTTGAGAACCACTATAATTCCATATTTTGACGTTTTCTTTTGTAATTACAGAAAAAAAACGTATAAAAATTTTTACTTACCGCAATATTTCCTTCCTGGTAAAAAATGTGCAGTCCTTAAAAACAGAAAATTTATTTTAAAAAAATGCTTTTTCGCAATCATGTAAATTTTGCAACTGTATACTTTAGTAAAACACGCATGCATACATACATACATTCATACATACGCACACACACACACACACACACTCTCTCTCGTGGAACAAATTGAAAAAGTAAATAATGCAAAAATCAAAATAAAATGCCAAGTTTTATTATTCGTGTTCTCGGTCTAAATAGATCTGTCGATGCTTTTAACGAACTTGTACAAAGTGGTAATTAACAAAATATTGGAGTCAAAAAATTTTCACCCTCAAATTTTTTTTCTCGATTTATTCGATTTTTGCAGTTCATTTTTGTGCCGACTTCGAAAAAGGAGCAGGTTATTATATGTTCGTCACGTTTTTGTTTCTTCGACACAGCTAAGCTGAGCACAGTCGAAAATTCTGACTGCCGCGAAAAAAGTGTAACGAAGTAACGTCACGAAAGAAATGACTACAGCGCAAACCGTATAAATTAATTAGCATTTTTTTCACGATAAGCAGCAAAGTTATTCCGTTCAACAAAAATGTACACCGAATGATTTATTCTTACAAAAAATAATGACGTCATCATTTTTACCGACTGGTATTTCTTTCACCATTGTTCAAATGTAAATGGAGAAAAAACTGTCTGAAACATGATGTTGTATGTTTCATTATTTCGTACTCAAATATTCATGTACAGAGCTATATACACTTCTGTACAACGGAGGTAATTATGGAATTTTCATGTCCATTCATAGCTCTTGTCCGTATGAATCGCTTTTAATGATTCTTTGTTCATTTGAAAGCGTATCACGGGACTAGTGGTAGTATGCTATTTGAGTAGTACCGATGAATATCGGGTAACGTAGATGATACTCAGCGGTGAATAATATTAACGACAAAAACGAAGAACGTATCTTTAGAAAAATTTTTATGAACTTAAAACATACCAATAAATATAAAATAAATAAATACCTCGATAATAAATATTAACAAACAATGGATTTATCTACATACATATATTATATTAATGCTATTTACCACGGAAACATAAGTTGAAAAAAAATAATTTTTAATATAGTCGGTGAAACAAATTTGCGAAATGACCATTAATCCGAAACTCTCCTTATTCGCGACCAGGGGAAATTTCAGCTTTGTAGCCTTTTCATTTTCTTTATTATGAGGAATATAATAAACAAACAAACAAAAAAAAAAAACAACAAAAAAACAAAAGCTATTTACACTCAGTGAACCCGGGTCTCAGTGTCTTTCGCGAACGATGCGATGACTTCGGGAACTAACTAGATCAGGAGAACATGACGAAATAAAAATTGAAATAAAGAATGGAAAAAAAGATTATAAATAATTTAATTTTACGAACCGGCTAAGGGCGATACAAAAAAAAAACGCGAGTCAAAGTCATGATAAATCAGCAGACACGAACTAAATAAAAATGAACTTTTACTTTTAATAATTCTTAATTCTGTCGAGAACTTGCATCGAGCGAAATAACACGAAACATCGTGCATCAATTAACAACGTCGATCAACTTTATCTGATGTAGCGCAAAACTACCCTGGCGATACGGGATTTTACAACAGCTTTTCGCTGCTCAATACTTTTCGATACCGGCGGCGCATGGAAGTTCCCGTGTAGCTGATAAACCAAACCACTCCCGATGTCCTCCCAGATAACCGAAATAAAATAGAGAATCACAAAAATGAAATTTACAATTCGGGCGTCGTGTCGTAAGATGGCGGTACGTGCACACTGAATTCGTGTCATTAGACGAAAAAGTAAAATTATGTTAATTACCACGAATAGATGTAGAATTTTAAACCCCCATAGGGGGCCATTTATAAATTCTCCATTGACAGAAATATTATTTATTTACATTACGGTTGAATTTTCGACGCCCAAAAAAAACAAGGAAAGTACACAAGTTGTCAGACGCCGATTTTGATGAAATTTTAATATGTTGTAGAGTATAAAAAAATATCAGACACGTGTTTCTTTTTATCAGCCTATATGCAGTTTCCAGGGTTTTTTTGTTTTTTTTAACCCCCCTTTGGGCATGTCAACAAAGGATCTTCGCCCAGAAACGAAACGAGGGAGAAGGATCAGTTAGATGTAAAGTCGGTGTCAAATATTGATAAGATAAAGGAACTGAGGATAGGAACAACTGAGATCGACGAACACGATAAGATATACGAGGCACAATAAGGAGTAGGGAGTTTGAGTGACAGCAGATTGGAGTATATAAAGAAGTGCGTTCGTTCACGAGAGATGGACATTCAAAGAGGATATGGTCGGGATCACAGACGGCTTCGTCGTCAGAGTGAAGAGGGCAATAAGGGGGAGGGGGCGAGATGAAAACGAAAACGTGAAGAAGGAAGACGAAATAAGATTCAGAAAAATTATAGTTAAGAAAAATAAAGGATGCACTGACATCACCATGGGGGAGAGCCATTAGTAAAAATGGATATACATGAGAGGGAAATAAGCAGTTGAGCAAAAATGTTGGAAGAAACGAGCGGTAAACGTTTAGGGTGAAAACGATAGCCTAGATGTAAGACCTTCAAATTGCGAGAGAAGACGTAACTCAGCGAACATTGCTAGAATAGAAGAGGATTTCAAGGACCCGAGAAAAAAACCTAGACAGCAATTCCACGTCAAAGGCCATAGGTAGATAAGAATGGTAAATTTACCCCGGACAGCTATCGGGTTGATATTTGAGTGGTAATTAGGTACCACCAAGGAACATTCGTGACAGAAGTTTCAGATCCCTCACTCGCCTAGTTTTTGGGAAACTCACTTTTTGCTGAAATTCAGTTAATTTTTTTTTTTGTTCACGCGCAAGTTGGGCGATTTTTAAAATTTCTCAATATATTGTAGACACATGCTTAGAAAAAACTAACAACTCCCTTCCATCCGCCAAATGACGCTTTCTAATATTGTTCGTATATTTTACCAATGAAAATACACGGGAACAAAAATGAAACTGGCATTTTTCGATGTATTTTAAACCCCTAAATAATATATATTTTGGTCGAAAAAAAATTGTTTTATAGGTCTGGGTCAAAATTAGCAATAACGTGTAGGGTAATTGAAAATTTTATTGAAAATGAAGCTGTTTATGATACAATATTTATATTTCACTTATCTGCTGCTTATTTCAATACAAGACCATGGACAAGAAGCACCGACTCCCCTGATGGACCCTTGTAGCACTCCAATCCTCTAAAATTGAGTCAAAACGAGGTAATACAAATGCACTATATACTTAGGCAGATTCTCAAGTAAAAATGCAAGAAGTCTAATATTTTTTTTTTCCTACCCTGGGCGCGCCAGCGGCCTTCACCCAACAACATGAAAAATTAACAGTTATAACTAAATACCTAGGCGGTCAGAAATGGAGAGGATAAAGGACAGGAGCAAAGGAATAACTGAAGGCAATGGGAAGGAAAGAATATAGGTAGCGTTAAACTAATATATGGGGAAAGGAATTAATTTTTTTCAATACCCGGTAAAAATAAAATCGAAAACATCAATCCTCGTCGCTGTCTTCTTTGATCACCATCACAGTCTCATCGATGTTGAATAGAGCCGGTTAAGAATTTTAGCCGGTCTCACACCATTTTGGATCGGTAACAGGTAATAAATTATGGCTACTGTGGGAGAAAAAGTCGCTTCATCCGACGAGATAAACTTGAAAGTACTTTTTGTCTTTCTGAAATATTTATTACAGATACAACACTCTTGCCTCATTCATCCGCATGATTGAAAATGAAAATTACACGAAGCAAGGAAAATACCCTGAAATCCCGGATTTTTGGGATGACCGAGAAACAAAATTTTCTTTTCTTTCAGGGTCTTTCTTATTTAATATAATCTACCCGGGGATGAGAATAATAAAAAATGACACAAGCGATCAAATTTGTTTGCACCTCAGAGGACTTCTCTAGGCGGAGTACCGTACAGAAAAGATAGTTTGTTATCCGCCGTGAAAAAACAATCAAAAAAAGTACAGGTGAAATCTTATGGTATGTCCACACCACTTGAGCGCTTTCGCTTTCAACTTTCAACTATTTCTGTCCGCACTTGTTCAACTCATCTGTGCGTCTCGTCAGTAGTTTCTGTGCAACCACGTTGAGATGGAGCTAGACGCGCTGCCCCTACTTTTGCTAAGTTCTGCATTTTTAGTTTTGAAACATGGATGAAAGAAGAAAATGAAAAGAAAGAAGAAATCGCTGTGGGTTTCGGACCTTTTGCAAACTCGGGATTACAAGATTCTGAAAGAAGTGAATACAGATGATTTATTGTTCAAAAACTCGACTCGAATGTCGAAGGCCAACTTTGATTGTTTGCTAAATCTGGTTCGGGGAAAAATGAAAAAAAAAGACTCACGTTTCCGTGAAGCTATACCTCCACAGTATAGGCTTGCTATCGCTCTAAGATTTTTGGCCACAGGCGACTCAATCAAATCTCTTTTTTATCTGTTTTCCAAACAAACTATATCAGAAATTATACTCATCGTTTTGAAAGCCATAGTTAAAGCACTACAGGATTACATCAAGGTAAGTAGAAGTAATTTTTTAGTAACGTGTGTTTATTCTAATTGCTCAAAAAAATTATCACAGCAAAAGTGCTATATAGGAAAAAATGTGCATATAATACGAGTATACTTAGGTATGTAAATTTTTTTGAAAAAAATCGAATAAGTAAAGTAAAATAGAGCAATTGGAGTGTCTGAAAAGTACATTAGTTAGTAACTTTAGTTAATGTAATTCAGAAAGTACTTCATTCACAGAAAGTATATCAGTTGTTGTTGAACGTTAAAAAACGGTTTATATCAAAGTCATCGTTTTCAGTAGTAACCATATCGGCATTTAATTTTATTTTTTACTCCTTTGACGTCTAGCGTGTACTTTTCCCCAAGTTGAGCCAATGCGTCGTTCCTAGCCTGCTTGTTGGTATAAGTTTTATCCCTGATAACCCACAACACCGGTAGGCTTCGATAATCATCAATAAAATCGAATGTTTCTTTTCCTCCGTCGGACATGATGGCGAAACAAACGAAAACAATCAGCAACACAAACGAGAAACGTCACAAAAACCGGAGGTTTTCGAGTGAAGAAACGCGGAATGACGCACGGAACCTCATCACTTGCGCTTCAACGTTCAACACGTTCAACTCAAATAACGCATGCGCTAGCGCATGCCTCACGTGCCTCTCGCCTTGTGCTATGACGTACGTGAACTTGAACAAGCGCGGACATACCTTTAGATCACCCGTGGATTACGAAAATTGGTGAATGTCCAGAGAAAAGAATATACGTTTTTACATACTTAGTACTTTTTTTCTCATTATTTCGCGGATTACGTGATCCAAGATTTCAGTCGTATTATTTGTTTTATTGTCATTCCGCGGCAGATAACAAAATATCTTGTCTGCAGGGTACTCGCCCGAGAGGAGTCCATTGAGGTGCGAAAAAATTTGATCGCGTGTTTTTCCATGGTCTTGTATTGAAATAAGCAGCAGATAAGTGAAATATACAGATATTTTATCATAAACAGCTTCATTTTCAATAAAATTTTCATCTAATTTTGACCATGACCCGGTGAAAAAATTTTTTCGACTAAAATATATATTATTTAGGGGTCTGAAATACATCGAAAAATGCCAGTTTCATTTTTGTGTCCGTGTATTTTCACCGGTAAAATACATGAACAGTGTTAGAAAGCGCCATTTGGCGGATGGGAGGGGGTTGTTAGTTTTTTCTAAGATGCTCTTACCATGTGTCTATAACAGAATATATAGTGGTTAGAGTAAGAATGAAAGTTTTATACACTGCACGACATTAATGACAATAATTGCAACGGCATTAATTGTAAATAAAAAAGTTCCCTCTAATTGACTTAGTAAAAGTGGAAAGAACTAATAAAGGAAAAAATTAACATTTTAACTGTTGTCTATAATAACGTCATAAACTAAGTAGTGAAAAGGCGCGACTGTAACCGGAAATTCGACCATCGAACGCTATTAAATATATTAAATAATCGACAGCTGGATGAGTGCCAAAATGGAAGTGTTTTTATTATCGGCGTGTCCGGTCTACTGTGTACGATAATTCGTTCAATATTTTATAAATTTTATTAAGTCATTATCAACTTCACACTGTATATAAGCTTTCAAGTTCATATTTTCCACTAAAGAGACATGTAAATAGATGATTATAGTCTTGAACTTCACATCGATCACTATTGATCACTATCGATCGCTGTCGGATATTCCCCACTTATAAAGATTATATTTTGTGCGCGCAATTCCACTTTTCAGTCTATTCAAAGTGGTTTTCCAAAGACTGTAGCTTAAGTGATTCCCGCGAGGTGCTGCTTCCGCCTTTGGTCTACCGTTTGCTTTTATATTCCATATGGAAAGTGTCTTTCCTTTTCTGCAGTACCCGTCAGCTCCTCGACCTTTCGTAGAAAGCTGTTCCTGAATTTTAGTCTTGTTTCAACCAATTCTTTATATTCATATAGCGGATGTCGGTTGTCGTTGACCGCTTTAAACCTTTCCTTTTTTTGCAGCTACCTCCAGTCGTCAAATTTCTGAAGGGGCGATACCGCTAAGTTCGTAAAGTTTTAGTAAAACAGTTGGTCTTAGACATTCAGTTATCAGCCCGCATGTTTCGTTTAGAGGAACATCGATCTTTTTGGCGTGTGATAAACGGACCCATACAGGATATTCACCGGTAGAATAATAGAGCGCCAAGGAAGAAATTCTGAGGGTGTTTGCGTTAGCTCCCCAGCTATTAGCTTACGTATTATGTTTGTTCTGGCCATGGTTTTCATTTTAACTGATTCGCAGTGTTTGTATGTAAGCGATCGGTCGAGTATAACGCCCAGACATTTTGGGTTACCTGTCAGGTCGGTATCTCCACATTTAATTTATAGTTGCCGTTTTGCCTCACGATTTTCCAGATGAAAGGTACAAGTCACTTATCGGGTTTGGCTTATGTCGATTTTTCTTAAAATCGGTGTAAAGTTCATCGATTTCATGAATTAGAGTTTTTTCCACTTCTTCAAAAGTATCGTGCTGTGCCGCTAAAGTCAGGTCATCTGCGTGCTAAAAATGCTAAGTATATATTTTCGGACATCCGGCCAATCGCTTATATATATACATATTAAATAAGATCAGTGACAAGACGCCATCTTGAGTCAGTCTCCAGGAACTTTTCTTCCCATTTAATGAGATATAAAATCATTTCTGTAAACTTAAAATCTTTAGTGACTTTATTTACTTTGTATTTGAGCGCGCGGTGATGAACTGTATCGAAGACGGCAGTGAGAAAAGACGATCACAGTGACTTTAGGTTTTTGAAATCCGTCCTCTACGTGTTGCGTTAAGTGTAGGATCTGGCCGACACTTGACTTTCTAGGCCTCTTGCTGGGGGGGGGGATAAGTTTCTGATCAATTTTCTCTGTCATACGGTTTAGTATTTCAAATATTTTATAGAAGTGACAAAGCAGGGATATTGGGCGAAAATTCTGCGGATTTTTTGCATCTTTCCCTGGTTTCTGGACAGCTATGATATGGGCTTTTCTCCATTGCTTAGGGATATTCATTTTTATTAAGTATTCATTAAACATTTGTTGAAGCCATGATTTGTTCAATAAGTATGTCATCTGCTCCGACCGCTTTACGGGATTTAGCTTTCTTTATGGCACCATATATTTCGTCATTACTGATACGAGTTGGTTGAAATTAATTTCTTCAATCGACAAGTCTCGTACAATAGACATCCTTTCTTTCCGACCTTTAGTTTTTCCTTTAAGTAGTAGTTGATGAGCTACCTGATTAGCTGTCGCTGTTGATGCGCTTTTCTCGATGTTCAATTTCTTAAGTAGCTGCCAGGCTTTCCGAACTGTCTTTGCTGAAATTTAAATCTTCAACCAGTCTTTTTGTTTCTTTCTACAGAAATTTCTGCCATGAGCTTATTGCTTCTAGCGTGTCCCTGTCTAATGGATTTATGTTAAATTTTCGACAGTAATTTGCATACTGCTCTCGAAGATGACTCTTTATTCCAGGAATGTAAAAGCTTTCCTAGCCCCTCGTGGGATCCATTTTTTTAAGGCCTTTTTTTTTACGGCTTCTACAAAGGAGTCGTATTCAACCGGGATTTGCTGGTATAGTCTCTTTACTGTTTTTTCCATTTCTCTCGTGAATTTTGACCAGTCCGTTTTCTTAAAATTGTAACGCAGTAGTGGTTTTTCCAGTAATAATCGGCCTTAAGACTGCATTTACCTCGTAAATAATTTGAGCTATGTTGTATGTGTGTAGTATGGCCTCGGCTACATGTTAGATGCACGTATGTATTTTGAGACAAATATATTATCAGGATTGTAGCCTACAACTGTTAAAAGATACAGGTAATTTTGAGTCATGGACTAGTTTGGGGCAGTTTGTTTCGGCCCAATTTTCCACTAATTCACCATTTGCATCAGTCTCCGCAGGTACCCAGTTTCTTAGGTCCTTTCCATCAGTACGTTCGTTCAGTTCAAATTTTTCATTAGATTTCAGTGTTACTATCTACATTGGTTTTAGTGTTGGTTACCACCGCGTCGTACTTAGCTGGCAGGCACTTCTAAGTTTGTTGTGCAATTTCATTTCCCTACTTTTCGGTTTCGGTCCGCCTTCAGCTCTGTACAGTTTCTTGTATCGTCAATAAACAAGGTTTGTTAGTAATATTTCCTTAGCTGATGTTAATCCTTCTATATTTATAGACATATAATTCGAAATGATTTTCCCGTCGATGATGGCCATGAAAAGGGCCTTTTCAACCCGGTATTCACGCTAAGTCAGTACACAGCAGACCCACACCGGACGGACTGCACTTGTAGCGCGATAACAAGCGGCTACAATCAGTTCCGAATGTAGTCTTGTGTGTGTACACCTGCGTGGCATATAATAATTGCTTGGTACACAACCTACATATATCGGCACAACTAAAAATGTACGAATAGGTTGCCCACCAACCGAAAGGTTGAGGAGATAATGATGATGATGAACTCGGTATTAGGATTCATTAATGTCAACCGGGGATGGGATAATTTGCCAGTGTATACACACCGTTACCGGGGTTCGGGCGCCAGCTGCATTTGGGCCGTGTTTATGATTCGATCGTCATTGTTGTTACTACATACATATATTGCTGTATTATTCGATCGTTGTTATTGTGCAGCTCATCCCGTGCCCCTCAAAATGGAGGTCAGCCGCGTTTATGAGAACAGCGCTTATTAAAGTTTCCCCCGTTAAATGCACCATAAATTTTGTTATGTAACACGCTTTCAGTTTCATCGGAGAAATACTTTTCTTTGTGTTTCTGATATTTTCGCCGGAAAAGTTTTATCACTTCCTTTTACGGACTATTTCTTTCTACGATTCACGCTTCTTTTGGAATCTACAATAATTAAAATATCCTTTTACAATATCTTTCAATGTAATTACAGACGCGACGGACCTGTATATCTTTGATTGTGTATTTAGGTCTTTACTCACGGAATAATGTTATCCACAAGGATCTTAACATATCAACAAAGTTATTGAACATTTTGTGTCATAAGGCGTGAACGTGCAGGTGACTTAACTTCTCGATGCTGAATTTAAGATACTGCTCGCTCGAACGTCTTAAACCAGACGGTCTAACTTTGTAAATAGCGTGTGTAAATGTACGTGCGGAGTTATTCAGTTCACTGCGCATCGTGTTTGTACTTAATTCTAAATTGTTAATATAGTAAAGTCGGCATATGTCCATCTGACGACTCCGAATTTTAAATTAATTTTCGCCGCTCTTCGTTCCGGTTACCTCGGACATTGACTATCCGCGACCGACGCGCGCCAACACATTTAGATCAAGCGATATTGAGCGGCGAGAGGGTGATGTAAAAATTCCGTCTTACCGTGGGAAGCTTTCTTCTTCCGTTTCCGGTGCTACCCGATTGTTCGGGTAATCTCCTGGCATGGACTGGACTGTACGATGTAATAGGTTCCGGCCTCTTGCTCTATTCGGAATAAATCCGATTCTTTCTTAATTCCGGTCTATTTTATCTCGGCAAAAAGTCCTCCCCGGATTTCTTCTTCCGTCTATCATACTCATTATTATTGTCTGCAGTAGTTCATATTTTTCACCTGTCACGAAGTGTCCGAAAAAATTTCTCTTTCGTCTTTTTACTATTGCCATTAATACTCCCGCCGCCGATTAGTTTCCAATAGTTGCAGCACTTCTTCACCTTCTTCGTCCACGGTACTTTCCGCACTCTTCGGTAACACCGTATTTCGAACGATGAGATACCCTTCTTCATATTTCAGTGTCCACGTCATAGAAGCACTGACCACACGTAACGTCGCAATACCTAGGCTTAACTTTCGATCACAAAGGATGTTTTTTTAAATTTCATAAACGCATCCCTGGCCATTAGTTCGTATTTCCACATATCAGAATCTTTGTCATCCAGCTGCCTAAATATTTATATTTTTCTACCCTTTCGATTTCTCGGCCATATAGAAATAGTTTTTCATTTAAATCGGATTGTTTTGAGGCTATCATGATTTTTTTTTTTTTTTTTTTCTAGAATTTATACCGATTCATTTTTTTTCCACTTTCGAAGGCAACTCTATATCTAGTAGTCTCTGTAGGCCTGCTGTATTTTGCGCTAGCAATGCGGTATCGTCGGCAAAGCGGATCATTGAAGTTCGTTCGGCCGCAATTTTTATATCTAAAAATTGAGCGAAAATTTCCTCTGAATATATAAATTAAACAACTGTGTGTCGCCAGTACACATCCTTGTCTGACCTCTCGTGTCGTATTGTTATTTGTGCAGTTAGTTGCTCATCTACTAGTATCTTTGCATGTTAGTTTTCATAAAGAGTCTAATATCAGACCTTTTTTAATTTATTTTTATTAATTCGGTGAATTGTAATACGATGTTTGTTCGCTCATTACATGTTCAGAAGTTTTGGCCAGCGCTACACCGTGACGTAGAATTGAAATAAAAATTGGTTCATCTAGTGTGGATGATTATCAGTTTTTGGCGACACGGTGTTGTTATTTGCTTTTTTCGTATATGGTCGTTTACAAGTCTGGCTGGGTTGCGAAATATTTACTGTTTTTTTTATTGATTTTTTTTTGTTTTCCGTGTTTTTTTTTGGTGTTTTTTTTATCTTGATCTAGTTTTTGCCGAACCAATCACCCTGGGACCCGTGCCCGTAACGAGTGTTAATGTTTATTCTGTTTATCGCGCGCGCGTTTTTACATGGGGGGGGGGATTAAAAATCACAAAAAGCCTAACACTCAGTCGAAATAAGAAACGGCCCCCCGGTTAGGTTCCTGAACACCCTTCTTTCGTTATAGTGCCATACTCAGCAGTTGCTGATCACAGATGACTACACCTATTTGTACGTTCTAGTTGTTACGTGGCAATTGTTATATTATAGATTCGTTTCAATATTATTAATTATTCAATCGATTAAGATTGCGTTGGTTCCATGTCTCCTTTTTTAGTATTGTGTCAAAAAAATTAAATAAATTCAAGTAATCCTTTTATTCGTAATTCCTGGATGTCATGAGGCATTGCTCTTGGTTGGCGTTCCCAAAAAAAAAAAAAAAAAGAAAGAAAATTTTTTTAAATTACAAAAATGTGATCGCAGAACCTCGCTTATCTGCATCCTAATCTTGGCATCATTAGACAGCAATTACCAAGCCGCATTTGATCTTGTCCGTAGGCTCTTTCCCATCACGAACACGAACCATCAGAGTAATCTCATTGTCTATCTTGTTACTTATTATTTCAAAATTCACTTTAATATCATCTCCCGTGAAAAGCGGACTCTTTGCCTCCGAACAAGACAAATGTTGAGTCCGTTTTTTGTTTTGCGTCCATACACGAATTTCCAACTATAAGCACACCCGGTATTGTAAAAAGTTCACTTCATTCTGTCAACGAACTGCGCGCAGACTTTATTTGGTTATTTATTGCTACATCAGACGGCAATTATTTATTCGTAAGCTTATTGCTTCGAAACCTGAGACGCGATTTGTTGGGAGTGTCGAAATTGTATTTCGAATCGAATTCGTTTGTACATTTTTTGTTTTTGATCAAGCTGTTGAATTTTTTTTTGTGTAAAATAACATTTCGTTAATTCGGTTTATTTTTCACTTTTTAAATATAATATTAATTCGCTAAAATAATTATTCGGACGACGATATTTTTTATACCCTTTTCGTGGTTTTCTAAGGATATATTTTTTTTTTTTGTTTGTCAGAGAATGAAATCTGATTTTGCATTGAATTTGTAAGGTTTGGATTATTTTTTTTTTTTCTCGCCCAGTATCGAAATTTAGCTTCTGAATGTGATGTATTTTTAATTACTGATCGATATTGTTTACGAAGTAGCTTGAGAGAGGTGCTTAATGTCTTCGACAACTGTGATCTTTGACTATTATTATTGCTTAAATTTAATTCGAAGTATTATCTGCAGAGAGGTGTTTGTTATTTTTCACTGTTTCCTTATTATTTTTCCGCGATGAGTACACAATCGATTGTATTCTCTATCCGTGTAATAGGTGGTACCCGTTGTTTTCGCCATTAAATTCGACCTTCCTAAATTCCAGTTTTCGTTATGAGTTGATGATACGCAGCTCACGCATGTTTTATAATTTTTTTTATTCTTATATTAGCACGCTTATTATACAAGTGATTAATGCATTTTTTTTTGTTTTTATTTTATCGCATATTTTGCAATTATACTGTGATTTTGTAGTATTTTTGTCCTATAACATTAAATATTCGGAACTTTTTTTTCGGTATTCAATGCTTATTCGTCTCGAAAAATACGTTATTACTAGTTCGGAGAGTGTACCACTGATAGCGAACTATAATATTTCCCCCAAACCTCATTTACGAGAATCTAAACTCATCGCTGTTATTGTTCCTTTGCGAAAAAGGAACATGTACGCTTCTCGTAATAATTCTTTTCTGGCAAATTAACCGTTTTAATTACTTTTCAGAGAACGATATCATAATGGTATTACTACATCGCTAGCAACCGTCCGTATCAGTCATAGAAAGCTACAGTTTTCCACCCTGTGTGTTTAATGACGTTTACGGTTCAACCAGCTTTTCGACCTTCTTCCGCTTCTCCTCGAACTTACCGAGTCAATCATTTGCACAAAACCTCTGTATGATTCTCCGTATATAGTTGCAGCACTGTTACAACATTTCTCTTATCACCCCTCAAAAAGAGCGCAATCAGAATTTGGAGAATATGAAACAATCATCGCGTAACAAAAAAATATACATTACAAAACTATTTTCCTTCAATTTTTCCCAATTTTCTTATGTTTTACAATCGCTACTTACTTTTCCGATAGTATACAGCCGTTTTACCCATTATTTATCTTCTTCCAATTGCCGTTATGGCGCTAATCCTGCGAACTAAATATGTATTTTTATCTGCATCGACTTGTTTTTCTTTTTTTTTTGTGTGTCTCATTTGATGATGATGCAGTGCTAATTAATGACTCTGTGTTAATCAAACCTCTTCATTGTGCACCATAACAGCTCCTTTAAACGCTCCGCCGGTGAATTTTATACACAACATATATAGATACATCAAAAACCGTTCTTGAAGTATTTTGATCCGGCTTGTGTAAAATGGAGTGCAGTAAAATGTGTACAAAGAATACGAGATAGGAATATGGCAGAGTACACTTGGATGATGGGCGGACCTAATTAGTTGTTACGGTGCTATTCGTAACAGCATGCTATTAAAGCAGCTAGACTTTTAATTTTATTTGCTGCTTTTGGTATTCGAGTTAATAAACTCCTTCGGCAGTAAAAGAATTATGTGGAGGGGGGGATATCGCCTTAACGTTATCTAATGTTTAGATGATTAATATTACCTACTTTGTTCTGCTTCTCAGTACGAAAGGAAGAATCAGCGAATTATTTGATTTCTGACCATTTGATTTGATGCGTTTTCCGTGCGTTTGAGTTTTTTTTTTTTTTTTTGTAATTTTATGGTAGTGCGAATATCGTCTATAAAATGTCTGAAACATCTATATGGCAGTTCTGTCAAAAATCAACAGGCAATTTTAAGTTGTCCGAAGTTAAAAGAAGCTCAACAACAAATAGCGAGCGCGTTCTGAAGAATTAGTTTTTGCATTGTTCTGTACTAAACCAGAGATAGTATAGGTAAACCAAATTTTCATATTCTTCGTTGGGGTGTGTTTTTCAAGTTTTACACTGATAGTGAAGAAAATCTCAGAAATGATATAAATACATATTTGGGCTTTTGGTTTAGACGTGAAATGTATTGACCGCGAGTAAATATTTAATTTTCGCGATACGCAGCGCGCAAATTACATTCTAGTGACCGACAATGAGTGGAGTATACGAAAAATTGTGAGAGATATATTCTACATTACCGTCCATGAGTCCAGCGGGTGAGAGGGGCAGTAACTCTAACATAAATGCATAAAAATTAATAAAATAAAGCTTTAAGGTTGTATAGGTGGTGTGATCTTTTTGGAAGATATATTACCTTAAGTGGCCTGTATGTAGAAAGGTCGGCGGGAGCAGGCTGATTAAGGGACCAAAAAGAAACAAAATGAAAAAAACGTGTTCCACGTTTAAACACATCTTCTTTGAATGCCTCGCCCTTGATTCTGAGCGTTCTGTTTTGTACTCTAAAATCTTAGCACTTGGTTTTCCTGCTCCTTGTAATTCTTCCTTTGTTCTTTCCATTCCATCTCCAGATATAATCCCTGTACTTCAATCTTTCCTAAGCTCTATTTCTAATCGTTTCTCTAGTTAACGCTTTTCTTAATTTCTGTAGTTGTTGGTTTAAAGCTGCTGGCGCTCCCAAAAGGTAATATATATAAAATAATATTATTATTTTATATTCAAAAAAAAAAAAAAAAACTTTTTTTTCCTGTCTTCGCCGATGGTCATAAATAATACTGAAATTTTAAATATTCTCCTGATTTATGCAGCGAATTAAAAATTAATCGTTTAAGCGTAGTCATTTTAGCAGGACGGAATTGTATAATTTTTTATACAAACTATCTACGATTTATTTCGTGATTTTCTATCGTTATTTAAACAGCTGTTCTGGCAGTTGTTTCTACTTAATCTGCTCTGCGCTTCCATTTCGGTATAAGTATTATGAAGAGAAAAGTTGATTCGTGCATCTGTTAATGCCCTGATAACAAACCACGGCGCTTATTATGCGTCACACAAACGATCGATGTTTTCGATTAAAAGTTTTCCATTAAAAATTTCTTAAATGTTAATGATTTTGCGCGGAAAACTATATGTAAAGCGGGGTGGCCAACTAACCGGAAAAACCGGGAATAAGCCGGGGGAATTTTGCTATAAAACTGGGGGGGGGGGGGAATAAAAATTAGCCGAACAATATTTTTGAAGAAAACAAAAAAGTTCATTTGAAGCGAAAAAATAATGCATTTTTTTAATGCACTTTACTCAATAATATAATAAATTACGAAATTCTTTTTTAAGCATTCCATTCTTAATACAATTTGCCTCTAATTTTTCGATTAAAAAACAGTTTTTTTTTTTTATCACGGCAAGTTTATTTTCGTAACGATTGATATTTATGTTTTTATTGGCAGTACAGTTTAGTTGAAACACACATGAAAAAAAAAAAAATTATTACGCATTTCTGTATGTTGGGGAGATTAAACCTTCTCAGTAAAAAATTCTGGAGGAGCTTGGGTTCCGTAATCCTAGACGTAAAATAAATTTTATAAGTCAGTACTATTTAAATGGGGAAAGGTAAAAATCAACCTGTTAAAAACTTCATTATTAACCCCATACTTCTCGCTTGAGTTAAATAGTGATCATTTTAACAGTAAAATAGTTCAAAGGTGAATGAAACAACTTCAAAAAACTAAAAAATTAAGACATTTTTTTACTGATATTTTACTTGCCTTCGATTCAATTCATACATGCGGATGGACGTTCGTTTAAACACTTTCGTACAATTCTAGTGACCAGGAAATCGGGAGAATTTGGACCGGGAATAAATCGGAAATTCAAAAATTATATTTCAGTGATCACCATAGTCAATCACTGTCATAAATACATATCGTCTCGGCTGAGAAGATGACTGGCACAAGTAATGGAAAAGTTCAATACGGCAGCTAGTATTCTTACTAAAATTCATCATTCTTACTAAACAGTGCAAAAAATGAAATAATAATTAGAAAAAAAATCTCGGACATCATTTAAAAATCATCATCGATGAAGTGGTAGAACGAAATGCAAGCTATTCTGGAAGATCAGGGCTTAGGGATTTACACGTAAGAAATTAGAATACATATATTAAGTAGAAATTGTTATCAAATTTAAGTAGAAGTTATTTATTTATTGATTTTTTTATTCGTAAAAAAATAAAGAAAATGAAAGTATTCCCCATTAATTACATGAAATATTTTTAAAGGAAAAAATCCGAGTTTGGAATTTCTAAGAAATGCAAAATATTTTTCTTAAATGGAAGTACGGGGAATACGCTGAAAAATAAAGAGGTCATAAATCTTCGGCACATTTCTAATTTTTAGCCTACCTGTATAATTTCAGTATTGAGCGATCGTTTTTTAATATATAGGAAGGTTTTTAATTAAAAGAAAATATATACTTTTGAAGGTGTAATTTAGAAATGCATTCAGTTATATCGTTTAAATCGAAGCTATATTAAGGAAAAATACTTCATCGAATCACTACAAAACATTTATTTACTACGTATTTTTTAATTTTTGCCTGCACGTTTTCATATTGTACGTATTTTTACTGCACTTTCTTTGAATTTTTCATTACATCTAGTAAAAATAATATAGCTGATTATTTCCTGTTAAATTGCATCTGATTATCGCATGTTCCCCACAATTGAGCGACCACCGCATGTGTTAACATTACAACGGAGGCTTAATAAATTTACACAGGAGGATTTATACAAAATACCGATTTCACTCTAATATTGGTTATCTGAAACCTGTAATCAAATTCTTAACAAAAATAGTCAGATTTGTACTTAGAAAAACCAAAAATGATAAATTTCAAAAATTTCTGACGAATGTTAATACACAAGATAAAAGTTTATGGAAAGTATGTTCGCGGTATAGTAAGAGCTATGGGGTGATTCCACCGCTATTTGATTCTGATCTTAACACGTATGTTTATAAGGTTCAAGCAAAAGCGGAGTTGTTAGCCGAGTATTACTCAAATATTCATGAAACGAGCGCGCGTCTTGCATCTACATATCAAAATAATTTTAGTCACTAATACAGTAAAACGTTTACTAACTGGTTCTGATTTCAATAACATTACAGGTTCTCCTATTTTTCATTCTGAGTTTTGTCCTGCCTCACCTGCTGAAATATTTAGGTACCTCAAGAAATCTAAAGCAAAAAACTCTTGTGGTGATGATAATATCCCGGCAAAAATCTTAAATAAGATTCCTCGGAAGGGGGTGCTAGAGTTAACGCACATAATTAATGCTACAATGTGGTTCGGCTATTTTCCAAATTTCTGGAAAGTAGCCAAAATCATTGCGCTACCTAAACCAGGCAAAGACTCTTCCCAAGTGAATAATATACGACCCATTAGTTTACTTAGCAATTTAAGCAAAATAGCGGAAAAAGTTATGCTACACAGGCTTCGCAATTTCGCCGATAATAATAACATACTTCTAATAGAGCAATTTGGTTTCAGACTAGGTTATTCTACTACACATCAAGTTGCTAGGATTACTGATCATGTCACGCATAACTTTAATATAAACAAACACACTGGATTAATTCTATTTGACATTGAAAAAACATTTGACACGACCTGGCACGACGGGCTGATTTACAAAATGTTAAAATATAATTTCCCGAAATATCTAATCAAATTGATTAGAAGTTACTTACGGAATAGAACTTTTTACGTTTCATTACAAGACGGTAAGTCAATGACCAAAACTGCCGTCGCAGGAGTACCCCAAGGTAGTGTGCTGGAGCCTTTTCTCTTTTCAGTCTACTTGTCCGATCTCCCTAAGTTGCAACACACGAGTTTAGCTTTATATGCTGATGATACGGCTATATACTGTAGCTCGTATAGAACGTCTACTATTTATAATCGTCTACAGCTGCATAGTTTTCGGGTTTTAAAATTTTTGGAAAAATGGAAAATTGAAATTAATCCAACTAAAACAGAAGCAATACTTTTTACTCGTAGATATCCCACCCCTCCAAGGCAATTGATTATTAATGGCACCAGGATTAAATGGGCTAATCATGTTCGATATCTTGGGGTAATTCTAGATAAAAGATTATCTTTTAAGGAACACTTAAAATACGCTGAAGCGAAAACAAATAGAACCATTGCAGCTTTGTACCGAATTATCAATCGGAGATCTTACTTAAACACCGCAAACAAGCTTATTATCTATAAAAGTATTATTAGACCAATATTGACTTATTCAGCTCCAGTTTGGTGCTCGATTTCAAACTCCGATTTTAATCAACTTCAGTTGCTGCAGAATAGATGTTGTCGGTGTATTTTAAACGTTCCCCGCTGGACTAAAATAGATCTTCTTCTTCTTCTTCATTTACGTGCCATGAACTGCAACAAAGGCCAGAGGCACGGAAAGTTAGGATTCTATAGTTGTGATAGAAGGTTAGTGGAGTTGAGATAAGCGAATAATTTTTTTATATTTACTTCATTGTTACTTAGGAGTTCTTTCAAGGTAGACGGAAGGAAAAACGTGGTGCGAGTGTGATTATATTTGTTGCAGTCTAATAGAATGTGTTGGACGGAGAGAACTGAGAAACAGGTTTCACATAGAGGTGGTAAGGATTTGTTCAAGAAGAATTGGTGAGTAATCCGTGTATCGCCAATGCGCAGTCGACACAGTGCTACTTCCTCCTTTCTGCTTGGCCGGAACGACGATTGCCACAAGTTAGTGTCCTCTTTGATGGAACGAAGCTTATTCGACGTTGGGGTGTTGAGCCACGAGTCGAACCATTCCTTTGATAGGCTACTGGTTATTTCTTGAACAGCGTCGTTGGCAGGTATTCGGTTGTTTGCCACAGGAAAGCATGACGTTGCTTCTTTCGCGGCGCGGTCTGCTGATTCGTTCTGTGGAATACCTTTGTGTCCTGGTATCCAAGCAAATATGATCTTGATGTCCACATTAGCTATCGTAGATAGTATTTCTTTAGCTATCGGGTGCTGCGACTTATCGTGGGACTTTAGCAGACATGTTAAAGAATTTAAAGAGTCAGTGCAGATGAGGCAGTTTTGTTTGGACTGTACGCAGATTTCAACTGCCAGTTTAATTGCGAATAATTCGGCAGAGAGCACGGAGTAAAGACGTGGAAGAACGTAACGGATAGTACCTATCTGTTCAGAGATTACGGCACATCCTACGAGAGAGTTTGATTTGGCACCGTCGGTAAACAGAATTAACGAGGACGGGTATTTCAGGAGAAGTCCATGGAAAGCGCTTAGAATAGTATTAGTAGGGGAATGTTTGTTCAGCTCCAGGAGTGAGAGGTCTATATTCAAAGCTGTAGATTTCCATGGGGGGAGTATAGTGGGGGTTGACTCATAGATTTTTGGTAAATTCATGATATCTGACATTAGTGATTTCGTCGCATAGGATAGGAAGTGATATGTTTTGGGATTTTTATTGGAAAGCAACAGAAAAGCTGGAGTATTTGGAGAGGATAAAATACGTATTAATAGTCTTGCGCTAAGGTATCGTCTTCTGACATCTAGGGGCCATTCTGGACATTCGTATAATATGCTAATTATTGGAGAAGTTCTGAAAGCTCCTAGCGCCAATCTTATTGCGGCGTGATGTATGACGTTCAGTTTGCTCAGGATGGCGGGCTTCGCTGATGCGTAAATTGCTGCGCCGTAATCACACTTTGTTCGGATTAAACTTCTGTAGATGTGTACTAAGGATCTACGGTCTTCTCCATATGAAGTATGCGACAGTTTTCGCAGAACATTTAATTTGTTTAGGCATGATCTTTTGAGCCCGTTTATGTGAGATTTCCATGTAAGATTTTGGTCATATGTAAGGCCCAAGTATTTTACCTCTTCGCTTGATCGAATCGGAATGTTGTTTAAATGGAGTTGAACATTGTGATTACAGTTTCTAATTCTACAAAAGTGAACAGCGGTGGTTTTGCTGGTAGAGAACGAGACTCCATCTGAAACGGACCATCTGTATAATGTGTTGATAGTTTTTTGTAAGATTTGTTGGCCCGTAATGATATCTGAACAGGACATGAAGATCGTTAAATCGTCCGCGTATAAAGAGCATTTCACTGGAAGTTTTATTTGTTCAATGACGTCATTAATGGCTAAGTTAAATAATGTTGGACTCAGTACGGAGCCTTGAGGTAACCCATTAACTTGTTCTCGCAGATCTGAAAAATCCTGGCCAATACGTACGGTAAAAAAACGGTTAGCTAGAAAGTTCCGTATGAATACAGGCATTCTTCCACGAAAACCAAGTTTATGTAAGGTTATTAGAACCTTGTAGCGCCATATGACATCGAATGCTTTAGAGCAGTCAAAAAAGACTGCTAACATATGGCATTTAGTGGCAAAACAATCGTGGATGGAGTTTTGTAGGAATAGCAGTTGATCTGTCGTAGATCGGCCTGGACGGAAACCACATTGCTGGTCCGACAAAAGTTTTTTGTTTTCAATTTCCCATGTTAATCGCGTGGAAATTATTCTTTCTAAGATTTTACACAGAACGGATGTTAGCGAGATTGGACGGTAGCTATCAAGGAGAATTGGGTTTTTGTTTGGCTTAAGGACAGGGACGATTGTTGCAATTCTCCATGATGAAGGAAATTGCCCAGACATCCATATTTGGTTGTAGATATCAAGTAACCTCTTCTTGATTACATTTGGCGCATTTTGGAGTAAAGAGACATGGAAATTGTCTGGACCCACTGCGGCTGGTTTTGTGACTCTTATCGCAGTTTCTATTTCGTGAAGAGTGATTTGTGAGTTATACGGTTCTCGGTTGTCGCTGGAATAATCCGGGTGATTAATCTCGTTGGATATCTTTATTTTACGGAATTCTGATGTGTAATTTTTATCACTCGAGAATTCGGCATAGTGCGCAGCGAAAGCACTTGCTATTAACCTTTCTTCTGCGATCAGCTTAGTACTTATGCGAATGCTAGTGGGTACATGAAAAGTCGGATTATTCTCGATCGATTTGATTTTCCGCCAAACGAGCTTTATCGGAGTTGATGAGTTTATTGTTGAAATAAAGTTCAGCCAAGAATCACGTTTGGCTTGCTTTAGAGTCCATCTAGTTCTTGCTCGCTGTCTCCTGAATTCGATGTGATTTTTTTCATCGGGAGTCATTTTTAGTTTTTTCAATGCTGCTCGGCGGTTTCTAACGGCTTCTGAACATTTTTTTGTCCACCAAGGTAGAAACTTAAGTTGTGATTTCATAGACATTGAGTTTCCATTAGGATTTGGGCTGCATGATTTTGCTAGCGAAACTAGTTGATTGGTAAATGAGTATCAGTTTCTTGGATTTGTTGATAATTACATATGCAGGAGCGCTGATACTTGTTCCAATCAATTTTTTGGTAGTTAATTTTGTTATTTAGAACTATTGGTTTTTGATTATAGTTGCCTTTATGAATAATCACTGGGCTGTGGTCGCTTCCCGCTAAATCGGTATGAGTGTAGACTAGTAACGAGTTAAGTAGCTGAGGAGAGCATACTACTAAATCCAAGTTGGACCATGTGCGGTAAGAGAAACTGTAATGGGTTTGTGTGTTTATGTTTAGTAGCGGCAAATCTAGTAAAGTTAGTATTTTTTCTAGGATTTTACCGTTTCTATTGTACCGTGAACTATTCCACGAAGGACTGTGAGCATTAAAGTCGCCCATTAAAATAAACGGTGACGGTACATTTTTTATGATGGTGACAAGATGATCTTCGGTTATGTCCTCATTAGGCGGGAAATAGGCTGTGCAGATAGTTAATGGATATTTTAAAAAAATAGTTACTGCCAGTACTTGTAAATTTGTCGGAAGGTTTACTTTTTCGAAATGAATGTCTGATCGCACAGCGAGAAGGACTCCTCCATAAGCTGTATTACCGGTCGCGCTAGTAGTCTGAATTGTGTTGTAGTTGGATAGATTGCAGATCTGGTTGTTTTTGAGATGGGTTTCTTGAAGACCGATGATTATTGGATTGTATTGGTGGATAAGGATTTTAAGATCCTCCAAATGGCTGTAGTAGCCATTGCAGTTCCATGATAAAAATACGTTATAGTTCATTATCATGTTTATTTACAGAAGTAAATAAATTAAGATGCGAGTTCTTTTTCCAGTATGCGAATGATTTTTGTGAATTTAATTTTTGTTTTTCGATGCTTTATAAGTTTATGGTTTTCTTTTAGTGCTGTAAGGAGTCCTTCCAAGTTGGGTGTAAAATCTTTGGCTATTTCGACGGTATACTTGTTTTCTTTACACATGTCTATGTAACATTTTAGGTTTTCGAAGGATATGGCGTATTTATCCTTATGTTTTTTCATGTTTTCTTGAAGTGGTGCAAATATTTCTTTAAGCGATGGGTAGATAATATGCATGACTGGTTACAATTGCCTTATGTAAAAGATTTTATAATTAATACAGCAAATAAATTTTTTCATGGCTGTTCCTACCATAGCAATATGCTTATCAGGAATATAGGCGATTATAATTCCGAGCAACTAACCTGGATGTACGTTAAATATAAGCATCGTCGGATTAAACACAATTTAGTTAGTTAGTGATAGCTCTAGGCTGTTAAGTAATGTTTTCAATGGTAACAATTGGTTGTAATTTTTGATTATTTTGGGTTTTTTGTTATACTTTTTTTGCCCTTTGTATTTTTTTGTATAGTGTTTATATTTTTGTTAACAATACGTAAATATTCTATTTTATCACTCTAATGTAATGCGGTTAAGTCTCTTTCGAGCTGGTACACATTTTGTTTATAAATACTGTATTACTGTACTTAGCCAAATATACGTTCTGTTCTGTTCTGTTCTGTACACAGCCGAATACCTTATCGATCAGCCTGCACTATAACGGATATGAAGATAGCAATGGAGGACATAAACAACTAAAAGAATTCAATATAACCCTACCTATCAATCGGGCTTCTAGATTTAGCAAATCTGACTACAAAACAACTTCATCCGCCTACAACAGATATTCACTTCCCGTTGAATCCAAAATGTTTTACACAATTAAACCAGTTTTTAAGACAATCTCAACTTAGCCGTCTCTTAAAATTATATAGTTTAAAGATAAAGAGGATCTCAGAGCCACAACTCTAACGTATCGCGAGCATCCTGCAAGCAGTGATGATGTCATCTCCCGTTCAATTGAATTATGTAGTTAAAATCATGACCGCTGAAGAAATAACTGGAATAGCGAAACAATTATTTGATGCCGATACAATTTCGTCATAGATTTCCCAGAATACGAAAATTTTGCCTACGATTATCTAAACTTCGCGCACGTTTCCGACAAGGAAGGTTTTACTCTACATGACGTTAGTGGCCAAGCCGTATTTGATGACAAATTCTCCCGCATTATGAAACATTTGAAGAGGCGCGATTGCGCACAGTGACAAGGGAATGCGCCAGATAATGTACAAACCGGAAAATAGCATAGTAAACTCTAGTTCCCTATATGCTCGAATAGTCTAGGAAGTTAAGCGTAGCTTATTTTATAGATTAAATTTAAAAAAAATTGCGACACATCTTTTTTTTTAAAATTAAAGACGTAGTCATTTTTTTTATCCCGTGACGTTATATAACAACTTCACGGTCTGTTAAAGATTCGATTTCGGTGACTGCGATCGGCGTATTTTAATAAATCTAGTTGCGAAAAATCTATTTATTGAAATTAAGTTTTCTATTCTTTCTAGGCCATTGGAAATTTTATGTGTCAAATATAATTTAAATGGTTTTCCTTGATATTTTTAAATATACTTTTCCTCCTGTTCCTGTACGGCAAGCCAAATTGGAAGGATCATTGTAGCACACCTGATTTTGAACAAAATAAGATTTTTCAGTCTCTTTTATTTGCTCCTTATTATCGACATTTATTCGGAACAAATATCGGTGTCTAGAACAAAAATATTAGTATCGATATCTTAATTTTTTTTCCCGATATATTCAATGATGGAACGTGTATTATTGCTTTCCCTTTTTGCATATGTTACTAGAAATTTACCAGTAATGAATTGAAGTCAACTTGGAAACAGAACATGTACAAATCCAAAACAATGTATTTCTTTTTATTTTGACCGGTACAGTTGTCGTTGTAAGGCACTGCAAGAAATAGCGAATAATCAATCAGTAGGCTGAAGAATCGGAATTATAATGAACAGATATAAAAGAAAGTAACAAAATCAACTTTTGACATATAATTATAAATAAAACAAAGAATAAATTAACATACAATATATATATATACATACATATATACATACATGCATATATATAAACTCGGAATTTGGCAAAAAACAATGGCTACGTTGAATAAATAATAGATAAATTAATCTATAAATTAAAATCGAAAATCCAAATATATACCAAAAAAGCAAATAATAATAATAATAAAGGTTGGATAACATTTACATTTATAAACAATAATATATATATATATATATAAATTAACTGTTTTATTTAAAAAAACAGGGACCAAAAGTAGTATTCAAAACTAAAAATAATTTAAAAAATTTAATATATGCTCTAAATAGAGAAAATAATAATATTTATGAAAATACAAAAATAAACTGTACAGACTGCGAAAAATCGTTTATATTGGTCAAACAGATAGAAAAATCAAATGCGGATGCAAAAGACATACGGAATCACCCAATACTAATGAAATTGATAAATCTACATATATGTTGAACACCTAATGAAAAATAAATTTAAACTTAATTCTCACTGGAAAATACGATATAACAGAGTTGACTTGCTATAATAAAGGAAACCTAAAGAATGATTTTTTTTTTTTTCTTGTTTGGGTTTTTCCTGGGCTTGTCAGCAACGGACGATTACCCATCAACACGTGTACATAGCAGCAATTAGGAGTAACAAGGAATGGAATCTGACAAAGAAAGCTATACCAAGGATGGAGAAACAATAACAATCAACGTCGAAAAATGCCAAACGTATGCATCCTGAAAAGAAAAGGAATGACATTGCCGAAGGTAAAAAGGAGTTAGCTGTTCCATACCATGGCCACATCTGCAATTACAGAGCCCACAGTACAAACGGACAAAGGAATCTGGCTACAAATAATTAAGGAAGAAGAAACATGGGATGTTTAAAAAGCAGTTAGAGCCACCAAGCACCACAGTTATATAAAACACAGCGCTTAGTGTCCGTAAACAATTATCCGAAAGTTCAACGAATGATAATTATAATGTAAATAAATATAAACAAAATTACTCTTCTTAAATGATCAAATACCGAATAATAATAACCCTATTTTTAATATAAAGATTCAACTTCCTTTCTTTGGTTTTTGTTCTACCATGTATATTTTTAATTTTTGTTTGGAATATTTCGTCCGTTAAATTCGTTGTTATGTTGTAAACGAAATCTCGCCTTTAGTTTTTTACATATTTCACCACCTTTGATTTATTTGGCGCTTTTGACTGTAATTATATATCCGCTCATTATGTGGGTTTTTAATTTTAATTGTGAACAAGCTCTGTACTGTTAGCTGATGATGTAACCCAAAAACGTTTCCTTAAATTGAAGTATTTATTTTAATTTATTAAAGTAAATTATTTAATATTTATTTCTGCTTGTTATCGAAGTATATATTTAAAAGAAAAAATACTGCGACGCTGTGTTTCTGAACATAAGCCAGGCTTTCGAAAAAGTCTGGCCCGATGGTATTTACAGAAAGTTAAACGACATTTTCCTTATGATTTATATCAATTGCTTCAGTCATATATGACTGAAAGATATTTCTACGTTAAGTATGGAGATGACTTATCAAATATATAATATCTAATAAAAGCAGGAGTTCTGCAGGGAATTGTGCTAGGGCCATTACTCTATTTCATTTACATATCAGATACTCCTACACCTCCCAATGTAAAGGTAGCAAACTTTGCTTACGACACCGCGATTTTATGTTAAAGTGCGGAATACCATCCAAGCATATTTGCGGTTATATTAATTCGATTACAATTTTTATATTTTAATTTATACGTTAATAAAATTGAAATTGAAATTGAAATTGAAATTGAATTGAAATATTACGAGTGACGACTGGAAGTTCATCGAATTTTAATTAAAATTTCTATTTTATTACTGAATTTTTTTGTCTGCCATTTTCAGTCATGAATTTTGGATGCCGTTTTAGCTCTTCCTTGAACAGAAGTCGACAGCGAAATTATTTTCTGTCAAAAGAAACACAGCCTCTTTAAGTAGTTTTTGTAATTCGATCTAAATACATAATTTTCGGCCTTTAAAAGCATTTGATCGTTCCGAGGAAAAAAACTCTCCGCTGCTTGTTATAAATCGAACGAAAAATGCGCGATCGCGCTGTCTGAATAATACATCAAAATTTTTCAAGATCAGTTTTTAAAAAGTATTTTAAAAAAGAACTTTCAATTCGTGTTTTTTTCCTTGTTCTTTTTTTTTTAAAATTCTTGAATAGCGTGAGAAAATCTTGTACCATTTTGATTCGTAAGGAATTTTAAAAATTGAGCGCTATTTACGGAGGATGTTAATTTTGGGCGAGTTAGTTGTTATTACGAATTTACAGTTACAGATGTCTCTATTAGAGTGTAATCGCAACATATGTGTACTGTTATTGTCCGCAGTTGAAATGCGATTTTACGTGCTGCAACTTTTATTTTTGGAAATTCATTCGCTAATAAGAAATATCTTTTCGGCAATTTACGTCATAGTTTACTGCATAATAGAATAATTCTATATATATTTTTTATTGAAATGCGTCATTTTATACGGTACTGAGAGGAAGTAAATCGACATACGTTCCCACTAGAGTAATTAGCGATTTTTTCATTTATTTTTTTATTTTATTTTATTCGTTTTTCGGAAAGTTTTACGACAACATTCGTTTGTAAGCGGATTTGCTGCTGGACGCTGGAAAAATAACTATCTGCTTAAAATTAGTAAAGAAAGAAATGAAAAACGCAGCAATAATAGTTCTGGTCCGTGTTCTCGCGAAGATGGAAATTTTTATGACTATTTTTTTCATAAGCAGTTGATTTATCAGTGTCGACATGGCGTGCTGGTTATATTTTCTGAGTGCGTTGCTGAGCGTGAGAATTGTTTATTTTTTATTTTTCCTAAAATATTTTTTAAGGTAATTATAATTGTTTCGGGACCGGCGAAGTTCTATTCGTCGATTTTTTTTTTTTTTAAATACTTTTAAAAAACAACGGTAAAATCGCACACGATTGCACCGCGAACTAATAAGAAAATCGATTAAACAACGTTAATAAACTTGTGTTTCGTTAATTGTACTTTAAAAACAGGATATGAAAAACATTATCAGTTTATAAAAGCTTTTTATTTTCATCTACTATCGTATGACCGTTAGTTCCTTACTCTTAAATACATGAATGTGATTATCTCGATTATTTCTAATCACATTGTAATGCGTAAATTACATTGTAAAAAAAAAATAAAAAATAAAAATAAATATATTTTTTTAAAAAAATGCGGTGAGCAGAAAAGGTGCGTGTGTGTGAAAAATGCTGTTCTTGGTGGAGTTGAGATAGACAATCTCGACCATCGAAAGAAGACACGTGTGCCGATAAAGGCCAGCGGTCACAAGGCGAAAGGAAGAAGAGGTGGTTAAAGATCCAGTAAAAAGATTTTTTAGCGCAATCAATCGCGGTTTTACCTTGGGGTTTTTTTTTTTTTTTTTTTTTTTTTGGGCTCGTCAACCAAGGACCTTTACCCAGAAACAAAAGGTAAGGAAAGAAGTCGGTTATATTTTGATTCGATCAGAAATTTTAACTAAAAAGGAACAAATAGCAGGAATAATTAGTGGGGGAGGAAAGGACAGGATATAGGATGCACAATAAGGGGTAGGAAGTCCAAGCTTAAGCAAATAAGAATATAAGGCAGAACGCTCCACCGAGAGGGATGAACACTGGAAGAACACATGATCAGCGTCGCAAATAATTGCATCATCCGGATGGAGAGGACAGTGTAGAGAAGAAATCAAGGAGAAACGAAATCTGGAGGAAGGCAGCAAAGAATGGCCAAAGCGCATACGAACAATGGAAACAACTTCAGAACGACGAAGGGAGGGATGCAAAAGAAACCATGAATATGAAGGAAGAGTAGGCTGGACTGACAGGTAAAAGGAACAACTGTTGGAAAAAGAAGAAACATAGGTATCCGACCAAAATCGGATATGAAAGCTTTTACAAACTGATAGCAGGTTAACGGATGAAATTTTTTTAAAAAAAAGACGAGAGGAAGCAGCAGCAGCCCGAGCCAAGGAATCAGCCGCTTCATTGCCAAATATTCCCGAGTGGCCAGGTACCCACAGCAGATCAATATTGACTGAATGAAGATAGGAAAGATTGTGAATGAGTGAACGTATACGGAGAATAACAAAGTCACACGAATGATCAGGAAGGGGAGAGGATATGGCCTGAAGGGCGCTCAAAGAGTCAGAAATAATTAAAAACTTAGAGGAAAATTGATTCGAGGAAATGAAAATAATAGAGCGAAGGATAGCCAACAACTCGGCCTTGGGGGTTAAAATAAATACTCATGCCGAAGTCAGTCCCTGTTTACAATCGAAGAAGTAGTTTCCCGTTCTTAGCAAGTCGCTTGTTTTAGCCTGGTTTCTGCATAATTGTCCATATTGAAATAAGTCGACGCTTTCCCGAATTTTTATTGTCGGATACCATAAAGCTTTCAAATCGCGGTTATTTAAAAAGTCCGAATTAGTGAAAGTATTGTTCGGGTTGGTCGCTTAAATTTAACTGAAAAAATTTAGAAGTATCTTATACAACACCCTTCTTGCATATACTCTTAAGGGCCTTATCATTAATGGCAGGCGTTACCATGTCGTTACTTTTTTTTTCGAGCACTTATCAACAAAAACGGGTATGATAACGCGTATTACTCGTATTAATGTTAAAGCGGTTTACCTAAAACGCGTACATCCTTCAGAAGTAAATTTCGATTATGTCGTTTTTAAAAAAGGAAAAAAAAGAGAAGCAATTTCTATTACAACATCAAATACACATTTCAATTTTTTTCTTCTTTCTTGTAATACTCATGATACAAGAATGACGTTGTTGTTAATATATATTTAGTTCAATTTAATTTTTGATTCATTCTTTGGAGTGCTTTCAAAGAACCAGCATGGCTGCGAATTGGCCACGTCACTGTCTCGCACAGTCATATAATTAGTAAATCTTCGCCTCCAACTATGTGCTTCCTCTCGGCCAGGCTGGTATACTGACAGTTCCACACCTATTTCTCACGGGCCCAAAGTTCGCCACGTTCCGAACGCAACGTGGCCTACCCAGTAACATAAAGGATTGCCCGGCAAATATTACAACTAACGTCACAAGGGTTATAGCCTTCGTTAAAACGAATGGTTTGCCTGAACATATATAAGTTACCTCCGTATATGCGCTGTAATGACCTTAGTAGTTACAAACGGCGCTTATGAAAAGGTGAGGAGGAGAATTTAAAAAAAAAAAAAAAAAGAACCGGCATTATATTCTGAGATTGAATTGTAAACTCTCATTATTGCCGCATTAATTGACGTATTTTGGAAAGTGACACACTTAGTCTATCGGATGCGACTAATTAAAAAAGAAAAAAAAACAGTCCCGAAATCCTAAACAGCTTATGACGACAGAAAAATAATAATAATAATAATCAAATCAAACAACTTTATTATTATTATTATTAATGTACACATTTCCATCTATGTACAGAAATTGCGCGAGCGATGGATTATTAAAATACAATGAAAATAATACAACTTAAAAATTACTAAAGGAAAATGAACAAAGAAAATTTCTTAAAAACAACAAAATTAAAACGATATTACATTATCTTCTTATAAACTAACAAAAAAGAAAAGAAGCTAGTAAAAAAAGAAATGCAATGGAAAAATAAAAATGCATAGCAAGTTGAGATTTAAAGAATAAAATAAAAATATATAAAAAAGTTACGAACCAAATCAGACGCTTTAAAAATTAAATAGAAATTTAAAAGATTATGCGATTGTTGAATGATCACCAAAGAAATTATATAATAAATATTTATGCCTTTTTTTGTAGTTTTTAAGATTTTTTGATTTATTTAATGTAACGTCCGGCAGCTAGTTATAAAGTAATGGACCCATATAAAGTGCCTGCATTCTAGAATGATATTTGTTAAATTTCGGTACGAACGCTTATTCTTTATCACAGCTCCTAATTATATCATCCTTCCTGAAGAATCCAAATTCATTTTTATACTTAAGTACAAATACTAATAGCTGTGTTTTGTGTAATATATTAATTTTATGAAAATTATAATCAAAAACGGAACTCCTATTTTTGTTAACAAGTTTGAATATTCTATTTTGTAAGTAATTTATTTGATTCAAATGATGGGCCAGATATAACCGGAATAAGTGGTTTCCCTCAAAAAATTCACTTAGATAATAGAAAATATAATTTAGCTTTCTTAGTTTTTGTTGCAAGTAGTTGGTATGTTTATTCCATATCAATCTATAGTCCAAGTTTACACCCAAATATTTAATGTCATAAACTTTTTCTACAGCTGTGCCGTTCTTCAATCTTATCCTCACACTACCCCAATTATTTTTCTGTATATGACTATAAACCATAAATTTTGTCTTATTTAAATTTACTATAAGAGCTTATTTCTATTAAACCAGTTTAATAAAGTATTTACGTCATACTGTGCTAGATTTTGCAAAGTCTGAGTATGACGCGAGCTAGTCACAATTACCGTGTCATCAGCATAAGTGAATATTTGCCCCGTTATTTTCAGATCACACAATTCATTTATATATATTAAAAACAAAATAGGACCCAAAATACTACCTTAAGTCACCCCGCTATGGTGGATCATAAAACCACTATGCACTTTATTTATTTTTGTAAAGCATTTTCTTTGAGGTAAGTATGACTTAAACCAGCAATATCAAGAAAACCGGATGAGTGCAGTTTGTCTAAAAAAGAATCTTACGATCAATTATGTCAAAAGCTTTATGAAGATCGAAATAAACCGCTATATCGGATTTCCCGCGTTCTAAATTCTAGGTTATATACGGCGGATATTTAAAAATTTGCTAAATCGGTACCTTTCACTTCTAGAAACCCGTACTGGTTATGTTTTCCCACTTTTTTCCAATTTTCATCAGTCAGTTTTGTACGTTTTAGGTCATTAAATAAACGTTTCCGTAAAGAAAACTACACATTGCGTCTTATTCTACATACATTCAAATGTCAGAATCCATGTTTAACTAAAAACTCATATTTTCGCAGGTCCCTTTTCTCGGCAAACGTCACATTTACATGTGTTTAACGTAAAGGTTACAAAAACGACACATTACATTTCTACTGACCATTTATATATTAATTACAACGTAATTCTTAGGCCACCCCCATTAGAAAAAATGTACCAAAAAATGTATTAATTTTATATAACGAAAAAATGACCCAATTTTATATAACGTTTGTTATATTTTAATTTTTACCGACTTTATATATCTTATATATATAATTCTTCTGTGCGTGTGTTTGTGACTGAACTCCTCCTAAATGGCTGGACCGATTTTGATGAAATTTTTTGTGTGTGTTCAAGTGTACTCAAGAATGGTTTAGATTCACAATTCGGTCCACTACACGAAATATGAGGGTTTTAAATAGTTGAGATGAGACCAGGGGCACAGAAATGTATATGGGACAAATAAGAAGAAATTAACAAAAAATTAATTTTTAAATAAAATGATTACCACGGTAAAAATAAACTAAACCTAAAAATTTAAATAAAATGATTACTATCGTTATTTTATTAGTTTCTGGTGTAAGTAAATACGCCGCTTCTGTTACTTCACTTTTTGCGTTATTGAAATCATTAAACTTCCAAGTCGCGCGCTCCTAGCTAGCTGCTGTACTCATTACGGAGAGTTAAAAAAAAAATGGTGTTTTCTAAAATATCCTGCAACGGAATTTACTACCGGGAACGTTATTTATATTCAAATTTGAAATCTTTACTCAACTACGTATAGTTTGCTGTTGTGGTAATCAATTAATTTTAATAAAATGCTGAAGACAGGGAGGTCGGAAGAGAAGTTGTTGTTGATGTTGCAATGGCAGAGAGCGGTGCGATCGCGGTGTCTAATATTCAAAAATATTTCATTTCACTTTCAGTTTGTGCAAATTCTGTGCGATATTGAAGTGAGTATTTTAATATATAAATACTCACTGTAATTACGAATGTAGAATTAATATGTGTTAAGGATACAATAGTTGCCCATTATGTTAAATACATAGATAGGGATGGTACATGTTTGTTTTCATCTCTATCTTATTTATTGTATAATAATGAATGATTAGGAGTCGAAATATGAAAATGTATTGTACAATATGTTTATAAAGACTGGAAGAGGTTTAAGCCATACACTATTGGACTTAATGGATAACATATAAAAATAAATAGAGTATTTAACTGATATGTCAAATATTCGAACTTTTGGGCCAAAACCACTGTATAAATTTTTTAAATTAACTGTTTAACTTTCTTTTTAATAATTTGCTACCAGGAGTATTAAAATTCTTACTCAACTACTGCAGTTTGTTGTTGCGGTAATAAATTAATTTTAATAAAAAGCTTGAGACAGAGTGGTTAAAAGATATGAGTGAAGAAGATGTTCTCTTAAATGTGTAATTATGGGAGATCACCATGTGAGTAACTCCAAACCGATGGCTGTGTGTGCTGTTTAGTTAAGCAAAACTTTTTGTTAGATCAAGACCGACAGGTTAAAGAAAGATCGATAATCTTCAGCTAAACGTGGAACGTGAAGACTATTTTCTGTTGGACGGTAATAAATATGTTCCCCAAAGAGAGAAAAAATCTTAACATAAATACAATTCCAGATAAAGCAAAAATTTTTTTATGAATTTCCAAGTACAGATTTAAACGGACATTAATACACGGGCAAAGCCGTGAGACACAGCTAGTATATATATATATATATATATATTAATTACAACGTAATTCTTAGGCTACTCCCCATTAGAATATATATTAATCACAACGTAATTCTTAGGCCGGCCCTTATTACATTTTGTAAAGAAAAAATATCCTAATTTACGTAATGAAAATTAAATGTTAGGATAGAATTTTTGTGATTATGTTATATTCATATTGACCGATTTAGAATTACGTTGTAAATTTTGATCATTTTATACAAAGTATAGAAAAGAAAGAGACAGAAATGTAAGCAAAGGGGTCAAGGGGCACAACGCCTTGCGAGGCCATATATACATATATATATATATATATACTAATTACAACGTAATTCTCAGGCTACCCCCCATTAGAAAAAATATCTCAATTTTATGTAACGAAAAAGGTCCCAATTTTATGTAACGTTTGTTATATTTTATAGGATTTTTGTGATTATGTTAATATATTTATATTGACCGATTTAGAATTACGTTGTAAATTCTGATCATTTTATACAAAGTATGGGAGAGAAAGAGACAGAAATATAAGCAAGAGGGGTCAAGGGGCATAGCCCGTTGCGGGGCCAAAATGGCCGAGTTATATATATACGTAATTTTTTTGCTTATAATAAAATAATATTTATAAAAAAAATTAATTTTGATAAGACTGTATTTACTTGATAATCTTCAATTTGCGTTTCCGTAAACACGGTTACTTTATTTCCCATGTTATTCGAAGAACACGGCAAAGCTTTTCGAACGCGGTATCGGAGAGGTAATTTGTGAACTATATGCCTCACGCACTACAGCTTTAATACTTTCCAGAAAGAATTGCATGCTTCTCTATGATTTTAATTTGTTAATGGATTCGTTCGAACGCATATATCAACGTGTGTTACTAACGGGGTCAGTTTAATAACGTTAATAACAGAAAAAAGTACACTTCTATATTAGCTGAACGTATTTCATAGTAGCATATAACCGGCCATTTTTCGTTTAACATTTAGGAAAATTGCACATTACCATGGGTCTATTTGCGTTTGTTATTTGACAATGTTCGTTTACATATATCCTATATAATTATAAAATCGATCTTTCGGACCCACGGGGACACCCTGGGATCTCCAGAAGGCAGTTCTTCTGTAATACTTACAAAAGAGTTAATTTCAACTCACTACATCATTCATATATATTTTATTATTTTAGAAATGTATTGAAAAAAGCAACATGCGGACTTAAGTTTGCCTTGTCGAACCGTTATGACGTTGGTCATTATACTGAAATTTAAAAATTCGGTATAACACAAAACGTCAATAAGATTTTTCGTTACACTTCTTGGTAACGGGTTTTCAGCATACACCGTAATTTCTAACGTTTAACTGTTCGAAATCGATAAATTTAATTTATGATCGCGTAGCCAATATATTTTATAGTTTTCCATAGCACGAAAACGTTACAAGATCTCCAAAAAACATAAAAACGTCATAAGATTTTCTTATTATTTCCAACATGGCATAGTGCATTAATAATATACACCTATACGTGTATATATTACTTATCAGTTCTTGCCACTGACAATAAATTACCATAATTTGATTCTCAGCTCGGAGATTACTTCAACATATAACGTATATGCAATATGACGAAGTGAAAACGAATGTTTATATAGGAAATGATTTTTTAATGACGGAATATTTGATATATAGATGTATTTTTTTATTGGTCCGACATTTTGGTCGGTCTACCTTTAAGCAGTTATTGCTTTTAAATTAACTTTTGTACTGTAATTACTTCAGATTTTGACGATCTGACGGGCGGTCGTGGATAATAAAAATTTTACGAATATGTTTTTATTTCGTAATTTCAGTCTTGAAGAATATTGTGATTTTTTGAATAAACGTCGGACATATTTATTAAAAATTTCTAAGGAACGACGTCGCGTGCTCACCGATTCCAGAAATTTTACTCTTTCAGCGTTTAAAGTAGTACACACATGGTTAAATAAAAAAGATACTTTAAATAGGTGAAAAATTCTTTCGAATCAAAGAAAAAATATTTCGTATCGAAGAGAAAATATCTTTAGCAGAAATTTGGGGAAACTCTATTAGTTTCGCGAGATTATTTCTAAGGTTTCCGATATTAACATCTTCGGGACCTTGACTCGTACGAAAATTATCCAACGTTGTCGATAGATTTTTCATTTTTAAAGTACAAACCGGCATTCTCTGATGGTTTAGAAAAGGATTTCCAAGTATAAAACGAAGCAATTGGTGTGTTCACGTAAAATGCAAAAAACTCTAAAATCTTGAGGAAATTAAGGGAATTTATTTTGTATGTCGTATCGAAAATTCACGCCGGAATCTATGAAAAAATTTAATAAATTTTTAATACTACATTTTCGGTTGTCACCTTTTTGTAAGGAAAAAAAGTGCCGAAAATTTTTTAAGGAATTCCCGAAATGCGTGTAAGTTGAATATTAAACGAAAGGCAACCTTCTTTAATTAACCATAAAAATTCTAACCTCCCATTTCTGCTTCTCATTTTTTTCTTATTTTTTTCTAAGTTTTTATATTTTCTTTTTTCAAAAAAATAAAGTAAGACGAATTGAAACTTCTTGTTACAATGCAACACTCTGATTTCTACGAAAAATGTCATGTTCCCGAAATCCAAGGCTGTTCGTGTGCGACACCTGTTCTAGAGTTTTAATGTAAAAGCCGTAAACCCTCGAATGAAATACGCACTTTTTATAAGTAATAATTTTTCTGTATAGTTTTTAAACGCTGTATTTTCCAACAATTCAGATTGCGTAAAACAATTATTACCTCCAATACGATACTTTAAAGAAATTTATAATTAACAGTCGTTAAATTAACAAAAAAAGAAAAAAAAAAAACAAGTACCTACACCGAGTTAAACAATAAAAAGTGAAAAAATTGGACCTCTTTTATAATTTTGCATGAGTTCTTTCGAGCGTTTCCTATTATCGCGTATATTTAACAAGGTGACAAAAATTTCTGTATGGTTTTTATATTTTGCGCCGGTATTATATTTAAATAAATTATAAATTCAGCAGGAAATTGCGCATGCTCAAACGGACTATTCATTAATTTTTTAGTTTTTTAAATGTTTTTTCCTTCCGATTATTTCCTTTTATGTAAACCCTCAGAATAATTGTTTCTCACTTTTTTTTGTGTCCTTTTTTTTTTTTTTTTTTTGTATCAAGTAGCACTAAATGCCCTTAACACAATTTCAAATTGCGACATTAACACTTTTTTTTTTTTTTTCAACACTTCGTAAGATGCATTTACGATAATATAAGTTTTCTTACATCGATAGCGATAAATATTTATTTTATAAATTTATTTCATATTTTGGAAGAATAGATTTTTAATTTTTATCAGTCATTCTCTCCTCCCCTTGTCTCGCTTTCGATTTGCCCTATCACCTTCTCCTGATTGTTCACATCACGATTGTGATCCTCCTCGTACATGTGATGCTAATCACATTTTCTTTGAGTGTCCTGCTGTTCGTAACGAACGCTCCCTTTTATACAGTCAGCTCCTGGCATTAGGTCTCCTTACTCCCTATAACTCTTCCTTTATCTTCTCCTTTCCTTCATCTTCTGTGGTGTCCGCACTGCTGTCCTTTGTTGCGTCCATTTCGGACCGCTTAGTTATTTAATTTCTTAGCTTAGTTTTCTTGTTGTTGGATCAATGCCGCTGGCGCGCCTACAAAAAAAGAAAAAAAAAATTTTACAGACAACCTTTAAAACTTCAGAGAAAAAAATTATAATGTTAATTTTATTTATGATAACTCTTCCAGGTCTGCCTTTTCTAAATTAAATTGCTTTCGAAATACTTGTCTTCATCGCAGTCTTAACCTCGGTTCCGGTCGTCTTCCGAATCTCACACCTTATCTCTCTCCATTCGTATATTCTGTTCGAGTTATCGTTTTCTGATCATATGCCCGCCTATCTCTTCTTTTACGCTTGTTTCTTTTTCCTTTTTTTTTTTTTTTTCTCTAATGGGTTTGTCAACGAAGACACCAGCCCAAGAAATGTGGGAAAAGGAGAAAATAATAACGTTATATTTTTAAACATTTAAAGATGCAGGGGATAAAAATAATTCACGGGCAGGAGTAACAGAAAAGCAGAAGGAAATGAGAGAATCTTACTGGTTCATCCATCATAAACGACGGTTTTCTACTAATAAAAGTCCAGTTTTATCTTCCCCTCATATCTTCGTCTCCTTCAATTGTTTCGCCCCGTGTATTTTCAATCTTCATTTTTTAATTTTCAGTTTTTCTATCTACACACATCTTATTAAATGCTTTTAACGATAGTCTGTTTTAAATCTGTTCTCCAACATGTCGACCGAATTGGATTTTTCAATGCTTTATGCTTTTCTCCCTATTCATGTTTCTCCACTGACGGTTTTAAGAAGCCAAATGAAATCGGTTCTGCCTTTTTCCGTCTCGCTTTCAATTACATTTCGGATATCTTTGAAACTTCTCTTGTCCCGCCTAAATTTCCTGTATCTCACTGGCATTTTACACATTGTTCTGTCTTTTTCCTTCTAGCTTTCAATTACATTTTGGATATCTTTGAAACTTCTCTTGTCCCGCCTAAATTTCCTGTATCTCACTACCATTTTACACATTGTTCTGTCTTTTTCCTTCTAGCTTTCAATTAAATTCCGGATATCTTTGAAACTTCTCTTGTTCTGCCTAAATTTCGGTAGCTCACTGCCATTTTACGTATTGTTCTCTTTGTTCACTCTTACCAGTTTTCTACAAAATCCCTCATAGAGTCTCTGATTTTAAAAGTACGTTTTACAGCATAAACTTGGCTCTCGCCCCTTTCCGATTATATAATATTTCTCATGTGCTCACCTATTATGACCTCTTCCATGACCGTTCAGGTGGTGAGGGTTATTACTTATTGGATATTTGTTAGATTGTTCCTCCACTTCTAGTTGTAGATTCTGGGACACATTTTCCATCTACAATTTGTTGCTGTTCTTTCGTTAAATGACTCATCTCAAACTATGGTCTCAACTGCTATTCTTCTGCATTTTCCAATTCTGGCTAAATTCCTTTTATTCAACTATTATTCGTGCTTAGTTGCTAGATTTTGAAGAGTTCCACAATCCCGCATATTTGTTACCTTCGTCTTAACCGTTGTCTTGCTTCCGTCAGATGGTGTGCGGTGACGTGAACGGGAAGATAACATGAAATAGTTTTTATTTCAAAAAAAAAATACCGACTTTAAGATTAGCTCTAAAAATTTAGTAAAAGTACCCCAAAAATTTCACGTAAAAGTACACAGTAATTTACAACCACTGAAAGTTATTAATTTTAGTAATAACAAATTTTCCTACACGCTTTATTTTTATTGTTTTTTTTTTTTTTTTTGTATACAGAGTAAATTTAAATGAAAAAACCATTTTAATGTGTTATTTTTCATTTTTAGATTCATTTTAATCGCAATAAGTTTATAGCTATTGAGCATGGGCGACGCCAGCGGGGGGCAGGGGAGGGCAGCTGCTCCGCCCCTCGTAGAGCCTTGAAACTTTTTAATCAACTGACCATGATGAATATTCATAGGCGCGTAATCACGGACAATTTGGAAGACTTTTATAATAAAGTAGTATATAGAGAACATTTTGCCAGAAACCGACGAAAATTATGTTTTAATTAAGATTTTATCCTTGTTTAAAAAAATATTAATGCTATACAACTTATAAATTTTATTTTTCCTATAACTGGTATCTTCTTTCTATCATCTTGCCTCCCCCCTGGCGGCTTGCAACTCATCCCCCTCCGGCTCATCGGGTGGCAACGCCCTTGCTATTGAGTGCTTGTAATTTTGTAAAAATAGACTCTAGCTTTTCTAAAATAAGTTATTTCCATCTGTTCGGACTCACCTTTTTTTAAGCTATTCATTACAAGCAATTTGTGTAAAGTATGATGACGAGTATGTGTATACGTGGTTGCTCGTTTGTAAATTGGCTATGATTCTCGGGTAGAGAACGGTGTAGACCGTTTATACAAAAACTTGTAGACTTATTGTTACTTTTAAATGTATCACGGGATTCTAAGAGCACTCCCTCAACTAGAACGTCGTTTTCAACCGATACACTATATGAGCGTATGTCATCAAAATTTCAAATGCAACAATTATACGGGGATAAAAACTTTATCGCATAATTGAACCCTGGAAAACCAGAAAAATCAGTCTCGTTTGGATAAAAAAAAAAAGCAAAAAAAGTTGACAGAAAATCGGTAACAAGTTCGTTTTACGCTACTTGGCCTACGGAAGAGAATTAAACGCTCGTAATAACAACACAATGTAGTATCGGAACACGTTTGACTAGTCACCTCGAAAAGAATGTTTACCTTTTTCGAAACGGGTATCGAAGGACTTTTCGAATGCGATCTGATTGTTGCGGCCGGTTAAATGTGACCTTTAATTGACGATATTGAGGTGAGAATTTTTTGGGCTAGCAAAAATTTACACCGGTTTCTTTAATGAAGCTGTTTCCGCCCTCTATTACACATTAATATCGCCGACCGTAATGAGTTCGAATTAAACACTGCGACGTATACGTCAGTCGCACGGAATCGTACAGCATCACTGATTCTCATCAAGGCCGAGTAAAAGTTACGAATCGCAGGACACAACTTCTATTTTGGAAAATGTATTTTTTCCTCCCGGTATAATAAATTAATAAATACCTCGTTCTCATTAATTAATCACAGATATCATCGACATTATGTGAAATTACTTTCACTTAAAGTTTGTGAAAGGATTTTTTCAATTTCAGTTAGATTAATCTCTTCTACTCGTGTTCATTTTATGATTAAATATGACAGACGAGATTGATTTAACGGCACGCTGTTTATATAATTCGGGGATAATGTTTCTTTTGTTGTTTTTTTTTTTTGTACATTTTTGGAAAATAGTTACTTTTAATAAGAGAATACAAAGCATATACACAATATGAACTTCATGGTATATGTTCGTCTATTGCAGTTCCTCCTTACCTTATTCACAGAAATGTCACCACGAAATATGTAGACTCCGTATTTCCAGGGAGAATAGGTCAACCGGTAACTAAATTTCAAAGGTAAACTCGTAACCGAAAAAAATCAGGACATAAATCTTTGCGACCATAGGCCACAACTCATCATCGACGGCGACGCTTAATGATCTGCAGACCACCGGCTATGAGCCGGTAAAACTTTCATCATTCTCGACCAACAAAAATCCATAAGCTCGCTTACGGACCACAGTGTATTAATTAAAACAAGTGAGATGCATGCCAAAAGTAATTTCATAATGTAATGCCGCGTATTTATTCGTCCTGCAACATTTTATCGATATACTAAATTCCTTACAATCGCTTTAAAGTGTTGAAAAAGTAAAAATTCGACAATATTTTTTTATAAAATTTAATTTTAAACGAAACATACGGGAGGTCCATCTGTTCTGGACACAGTAAATGATCCATATCTGGATCAGGATTCACATAGTATATGGATCTTTGTTCGTTTCTTAGTTAACAGATAAACGGTTTCTTATTTTATTTCCCACCGGTAAATGAAAATTTACAAATGTTCTCTTATAAAAACAACGTATGTTTTCAGTTATGCAAATAGAATAATAGCGATGCTGGAAAAAAAAGTAATCACCAACACCAAATTGAGGTCCACTGCTGAATAGCATCAGGCTAAAACGTCATTCCTTCCCTACATACATGTATGAACCTTTCTTTCAAAATCTTACATCTTAGCTTCTTTTCACCGATCTCCGCTTCGAATCACCTGCCTAATAACAAGGTTCTTCTTGCGTTCTTACACCCTTGCTGCTTCTCTTTCCGTAAACTTCACTTCTTTATTCTTTTGCGATGGTATTCTGCTTTTTTCTCCTTCTTCTCTAATCTCGCTAGAGCATTCTTCTTTTTTTCCTTTTTTCATCATTTTCCCTTCTAGATCAACTACTATTGTTATTACATTTCGTCCTTGTAATTTTGTTTTGATTAGCTTTTATCATTTAAATTGTATCGCCTTTTCCTCGAGATGTTTCCGCTACAGGCTCGTGCCGAGAATTTTTTTTTTTTTTTGTGGGGGGGTGAAATTTTTTTTTACATATTTATTTTATAAATAACAATACATTTTTCGCTAATATTCATACTATTAATATTTCGGTTTACATATTAACAATTTACATAAATGAATTACCCCGTATATGAACATTAATAAAAATTACTATATGTTATTGATTATACTCGTAATAAAAAAGTTTTTCCTTAAGATATTAATGAAGTACCTAAAAATATGAAGCATATTTTTTCTTTTTTCTTTTAAAGGTAGGCCTAAAAAATCATCAATATTTAATTTAAATTTTTGATTTTTTTCAGATTTGTGTGTATTTATAATAACTATTTCAGTTCTCATTCGGGGGGGGGGGGGGGGTTACCCCTTCGTGGACACGACCTTGTTCCGCTCCCTCCGCATTTACTTTAATAGTCGTTTAAACTTCTTCGATAACTCTCTTTCTGACACTAACCGATTTCTGAAAATTTATCCGATTTCAACTGATATCGAACGAATTATCAATTTATTTATTTTCTTTTTTTCAGATACTTTGTCCTACCTTCATCGATATACCGAAATATTATTCGTGTTTTGTGTATTTTGGTAGTTTATATTAATTATTGCGTTTGTATTTTTGTTTGTTAATGACTATCGCACGGATAAATGACCTAATTTAATACAAAAAAAAAACATGGAAAACTTACGAGATATTAAATTTGTCTGTGATAAGAAAGAGAAATTATTTAAATAGCTGCAAAATCATGAGACTTCGAATTCAGTGTAAAGTGTAATTTTTCTTAATTATCCACAGTAATCCTTAAACGCTAAACTATTCTCACATTTTTCTTTTTTTTCAAAGTAATATTAAGTGTGCACTGTAGCTACATGAAACAACGGTTCATTTAAATGTGTGCACTGTAGCTACATGTATATTCGATTAAATTTGTGGCATTTTGCGCTGAATTTTCGATGTTATTTGTTTTCTCAATTTCCTTTTTTTTTTTCGGAAGACTTTTTTAAAATAACTTCGTTAAAAGGGGTGAATAATCTCACTGTTATCACAACCGGTTCGTTCGTTATTATATCCGATATCAAATTAAGTATTACAACTTTTTAATGTCCAAGACTGTCAACCCGGTTACAAAACTTGGCGAAAGATTTTGCCGAATAATTCGTTTCAGTAATTAATCGAATAATCATTTGTTTATGATCACAACTGGGCTGGTTATTTTCGTTTTTTTTTTTATTATTATTAAATTCGATAGCGCAAAACTCAAATTTTTTCTGTATACCTGAAAAGTTGATGATGAAAAAATAAATCCTAAATCAATTTAAAAAATAAAAAAGAAAAAAAAATTTCAATTTTTTCTTACTTTTGAAAATTTTGTTATTAATAACCGGACGAATTCCTTTTTTTTAATATATAAAAATTTTTTTATGACGCGCTTTTTTATTAATTTTGTAAAATGTTTAATAAAAATAAACACCGGTACATTTGCTGCTGTCCTTTGTCTTTTCCATTTCTGACCGCTTGGCTATTTAGTTATAACTATTAATTTTTCATGTTGTTGGGTCAAGGCCGCGGGCGCGCCCAGGGTAGGGAAAAAAAACAAAAAAACACCGGTACATGAAAAACGGTGCCGGTAATAAAGCCTACCGCTCCTTAGCAGCGCACGCATAGCACACTCTCAACACACTACAGCCTGCGCCCACATTTTTTTATGCATATATAAAGCACGTGAAACATAACGAATAAATCATAATTTTTAACAATTAAAAAGTTTAAACCAACCCGCGCAACCCACGTACCCACGAAACTGAGTTCTTCACAGAGGGACCCACACTTGAATGCGGGTTTCTGAATATGCGGCGGGCTTAGGCTAAACTCACACGGACACAGCAGAACCGCAGAGTAGTGGTCGATCATATAGGTATAATAATACTATTTTAACATAGAAATGATGGGAAATAAACGCAATACTACTCAGACGGATCACTTCTTGGCGTCAGCTCTAACAGCAGTCGCAACGTGTGGCTCGTATCGGCCACAAAAAAGTGCTCGTCCGTGGTCCAATCCAAAACACACATTGAGCCACTCGCCAGCCACTTTCTAACCACTCAACGCCGTAGTTGTATTGTTGTTAATATTGTGGTTCTGAAGTAGTTGGTTCCGACTACAGTATAACCATAGAAAAACCGCAAAATTGCGGTCAAAGACTGGTCCGTGTGAGTTTAGCCTTAATGATGATTGCGGACGTTTAAAAGACTTTAAATGCTGCTCTTCTACACAGCGCTGCTCAGCATATTCAGCATATTCAGTATATTCGGCATATTCAGCACACTCAGTACATTCAGGGTTTAGCTTCCGCTGCTACATCGCTTCTGGATGTGAAGGTGTGACAGTAATATTACGTTGCATTCCATCTGTAGAAGTGTTCTTAACGTATCTGAAACATATTTGCGAGTGGCTAGTGAATGATGTACAAATACTCCGTCGAAGAATCGACAGAAAATACGTAGGAATTGATGACGTTGCAAGCCGTGATCATTCGACAAGGATTGGCGCATGAATAGTTCAGAATGCTACCCCGTAGCTTCGATCATGGTTTCTAGCATTTACATCTGATTTAGACGTGATACGACATTCATTCGTTTAGTAGATTACGATAAACACCGGGAAAATTGAAGCAGTACCAAATAATGAGGAACGTTGCATATCATCCACAAACCGAGTTTCGGTAGCGTAGGGGGGGGGGGGGGTATTCACGCGTTACGCTCTATGGGAAAAGGGTGTGGCAAATCGGGACGATAGTACAATCTAAAATATCTCTTAGCGCCTGTTTCCGTTTTAATGCACTTGTATTTTTCCGCCGAAATTTTGTAGCAGAGCAGCCTATTTAGCTTAAAACAATTTTTAAAAAAGCGATAAAGTAAAGCATTCATAATCGATTCCCGGGCAGTATGTGGGGAGCTTCGATAAAAATGAGCGTAGCACTCGCGGCAATATTTGAAAACGGAAAATAAAATTAAAACAAAATATAAGTCGAAACAAATTATATATCATATCTACAGGTAGAAAATAAATCCATACCTGTTCGTTTATATTTGTAAATATAAAATCCCAATAAATACTTTAATATCAAACAAAAATAAGCATTAAATTACTTTAATAAATTAAAATAACTTACTTTAAAAAAGGTTTTTGTTCATGGCCCATCATCAGCTAACATGTTTATTTTTAGTTTTATTTGAGTACACTCTATATATATTATCAGTTGATGATGTATTATATCCGAAAAAACGTATTTTCTTAAATTTTTTATTGAGATAAAAACTTGTTACCTTAAATTTTTTATCGAAGTATTTATTTATTTCATACTGATATACCATATCTGTAGAATTAAAGTTTGCATGAGAAAATACATTATAACTAAAGTGTAGCTAAAGCATCTTGTACAGAAGAAACAATTGGATTACTGAAAATGGTTACGAAGGAGATGAACGTATTAATAAAATGATAACAGTGAAAGAAGATAAACAGTATCGGAGAATAATTAAAGAAATGTAAAAATGATAAAATTAGAAAAAAAAAAAAAACCTAAAACGGAACCGTATACAGTAAATTATAGTTATTAAATTTTTTTTTAAATTACTTAATATGTATTTACGCAATATACGCACTTACACTAAACCGGTAAGTTAACATTAAACTTCGTCGACAAGTAGGAGCTTGACGAAGAAAAAATGCTGTAAACATAAAAAACACATTTCTTTTACCAAAAATAAACAAAAGATATGGCTTCGAGTTAACGTCATTTATTATTTTTAACGAAAGTAACAAAAAGAAAAAACAATTTTTTTCCGAACGTATCTGAAGTGTATTCCTATAGTGAGAAAACCGCTTTTTTATTTCAATAAAAATGAGTTATTTTATTTTAAATATGCGGACTCGTATAATCACGGCAGTATTCAAGATTTCTAATTAGATCGTCTCCGAAACAGTTGCCTTCGGCTTTATCTCGGAGCTTTGAGGTCATCTCCTATCCCAGCCATTCTATCTGAATCCAACATATGTCCTCTGTTCATCCGAAGATCTTATTTGGGTTATCGCTTTCTCATCAAATGTTTTTCCACTTCCTCGTGTCAAACATCAGTAGCTCTTATTCTTTTATCCTTCGTCACTGGCCTTTTTCCTCCAATAAAATTTCTATACTATCTCGTCTATCTATTAGTAGCCTTTCTAAATTTTCCCCTTTTGTCATTTCCCATCACAAGCTTCCATTCTTTTCTTACGTCTATTTCAAATTGTTAAAGCCACCAAATATCATCTCCATGTCATGCTTCCTTAAATCCTCGTCAGTGTGGAATTTAATACGAGTAATACAATAAATTCTCTATTCCGCGATCACTCTTTAATTTTTACTGACGGATCGAAGAGCCCGAGCGGAGTTGGGGCGTCATTCTTGTGCCCTCAGTTCAGTCATTTTCGGTCCTTTAGACTTCCGTCCTTTTGTTCTGTCTTTACTGCGGAATCTGCTGCCATCTTACAAGACATTATTTATATTTCCTCTTCTGCAAGTCCTTCCAAATTCCTTATTGTTTCTGACTCCTTAAGTGTTCTTCTAGCGCTATCTCCACCTTCCATTTCTCCTTCCACTGATGCTATTATCCTTTCTATTCGTTCTATTCTTCATGATCTATCCTCATCGACGTCTACCCAGATTGACTTTCTTTGGATTCCCGGACATTCAGGCATTGATGGAAATGTAGCCGTCGACTTCCTCGCTAAAGCTGCTGCTTCCAATGGAAATTTTATTAGTAGAATTCCAGCACACAATATTCTTCCTCACAACTAAATCCTGCCATCTTAGGCACTCTGTTTATGTTTCTCTTTTCGCTAATCCTAATTCCTTTTATCTTTCTTGATTAACCCTGTTCATTCTTCTCGTCCTTGGTTCTATGATTTCCCCAGTTTGCGTCGGTCCGTAATTACTAAATTATCTCGACTCCGTTTCTCATATAGTCCCCTTCCTTCTTTTCTAAATCGCTTTTCCTTGGCTGCATCTCCTAATTATCCATTGGATCCTGAAGGTTCCCAGTATGTATGTGATGCGAATCACGTGCTCTTCGAGTGTCCTGGTTTATGTCGCGAGCGTGAGTTACTTTATTATCATCTTTTAAAGCTTCGTCTTCCTGCTCCTTTCAACGCCTGTTATTTTCTTTGTCTACCTATTCTCTCAGTTGTTCCTGTTCTAGGGGTGTTCCTTGATTCAATTGTTGACAAAATAAAAATATAATATTTCATGCATCTATTCCTTTTTGCTGAGCTAATGCTCTCTGGTAGCAAACCCAAGGGGGGTTTTAAAAAAAGAAAAAAAAAAAAAGATTTCTTTTTATCGTGTAAACAATATACACTGATGCCGCCACGTCTAGCGAATGAGCCAGCAGCGTCAAGTTAGACCTCTCATGACGGAATTTCAAAATCAAATTTAACTAAACAAATTGTGCGCGTTTTGTGCCAAATTGTGCTGATAGTTAAAAATGTTGTACCGTGCTATAATTATTAGAAAAAACGTAGGGGATAGGCTAACTTGTTGATAAAGCCCACAGATTTTGAAAATTTTTAAAAAACGTTGATATCTTCGGGATAGTAATTTTGTGTGGAATTGTGCTGATAGTAAACATTTTTTATGTCGCACAATAACGCGGAATATTAGCAAAAATTGAGCTTAGGAGCTAACTTGATAATAGGTTCGACACCGAAAAATAAAAATGCTGCAGTCATAGGGACTACCGCAGAAGTGAAAACTTAAAACTATAAAATAACAGCGTTCTGTTTTGCTTTTTTTAAATTTCCACATTAATTGTAATTTAGAATTTCACAATTTGTAACTTTGAGGATTATTAACATTAGTCTGGTTTTCACATCTCACTCCGAGCAACAATTATCTGTGATATGTTTTTATACGGTTCGTTTATAGTCAAAACATATGCCACGTAAGCCCAGTACAAAATACAAATACAACTTTATTGAAATAATGATTATTATACACTTACACATAGTATTTATATTTACATATAAAAACTTAATTTTCAACATTATTTTTATTATTTGCATCATTATCATCATTAATTTCAACAAACAATTAAAATTATAAATACTTTCACTGCTGCGCAATCACTTTAATAATAACAAACAACAATGTCGACAAAGACGACAATGTCTCAACCGTATTTACTCGTATTTTATGGAATTAGTAATGTATTGGTGACATAGAATTTTTACAATATAATTCATTATTAAATAATGTTCACGATAATTTACTGGCATCGTGAACTTTTATTATTCCCTATTAGTAGTTCTGATGTAATTAATTAAATGTTTACACGGTCGTGTGAGTAGCGTCGGGCAGAGAGGGTAGGGGTGTTAGAGCGGTTTTGTTTCTCATACTAGTCAATACTGTTAACATTAGCATGTTCGTGACGCACGTGACGCGCGTGACGTAAAACCATACCTTTTCTCCTTTACCAAAAATCGCTAAACGCGCTTAAAATTTTTCATGTCAAAAAAAAAAATTAAGATTTTTCTAAAAAGCAATGGTGTCTACAGGTATAATTTTCTGCCGAATTGTACAGAGAATAAAAAAGTCTGTGCCACTCTACCTACCCAGGTGGATATAACTGCTACGATTTGTTATTTAAGGTTTGAGCGCATGTTTTATCCTGCATGCCTTCACCCAATGTGTTCTCTACAAACAGTTCTCTTTATTCGTTGCATCGGCGGCGCTGATGATTTAATGTCAGTTCCAAATCGCTTCGACTGTCTACACCTTACACGCATTATTTTCGGGATCATTTTAAACGCTTTATTTTAAATGGTGGTTTTTCTATCGAGCCCTATGCAGGGGCTGCCCCCCACTGATAGCAGCGACAACATTAAATATTAAATTTACAAAATGCTCTTTTTTCTACATTATTTTCTTATTCGAATTTATTTTATAGTTATTATTAATTTTAATTCAACTGAATTAATTTTCCCTGCAGGAATAAACAGAATATTGGCTGAACTGGAGAAAGATGTGTACATAATGAACGAAAAATTTTTAAGCAAAACAAATATATAAGTATTGAATATGAAGTATGAAAATAAAATAATTTTATAAATTAAGTTGGGTTTTTTTTTTTTTTCGTCAGCGCAATGATATTATAAAATATTGAGATTAAAAGGTCATCCGAATGCTGATTATACGCTACGTAAAGATATTTGCATAAACGAAAAAAAAAAGGAAGTTAATTGTGTCTTGGAAAATTTCTCAAGGAAGGCGAGTTTTTTTTAAATACGAAACAAAAAATGCAAGTATTTAGAAATCGTATGTTAGTACGTAAAATGGGAAAGACGATGAAGAAATAAGAAGAAGAATAGGCTGCGGCCGAACTGCATTTAATACTTTAGAACGAGTGTGCTTGAAGATAGAAAATCGAACGTATAAGTAAAAATACGAGAATTCTTCACCGTTTCGTATAGTCAGTAATACGATACGCTCGGAAACCTGGACGATATCGCAGTCTAACAAATAGAAAATCATTGCGTTCGAGTTGTACGGAAGAATGCACCGAATATCACGGAAGGAAAAAGTAACAGATGTAGTAGTATTGAATAAATGTAAAATTAGTAAGCCAAACGGCTAGTAAATATCACCGAAGAAGAGGCAAAAAAGAAATACTTTGGACATAAAAAATATGAGAAGAAGATCTTTTCACGACTACGATACAAAAGGAAAATTCCGGGGAAAAGATCACGAAAAGGAAACGGATGGAATACATACATGGAATAGTTAGAATAAATTCACTTTTGGAAGGAATACAAAAGGCCAGGCGGAGACAACTGTAGTAAAACTAGCTGCCGCACCAACCACCTGAACAGGAGATGGAAATGATGATGATGTTAGTACGTTCATAACGCTGGATAATCTAACGCTTCAAAAATATACTTTAGGAATTTTGGTTTAAATTGCTTTTCATCCAAAATCATTGTAATCGTCGTCACTGTAATTATGGAATTCGTAATTTTTGCTTTACGTTCCCAGTTGAAATTATATATATATATATATGTATAATAAAATAAACTTTAATAACAAACAATATAGATCAATAAATTAGATAAATACCTATTTAGAAACGTTTTCGGTCATAACCCATCATCAGCTAACACTAACATAAAGGAAACTTAAAACATACTGAAGTGAATATAGGGAATACATGTGTATATATAGTAGATGTAAAGAGGAATAAACATGGCAGGTATAAAAATCTATAGGTTGAAAATGCTAATAATTAATATAAAATATAAAATAAAACAAGAAGACAAAAAGTTAAATTTTTATACTAAACAGTGGATTATTATTATTAGGTGTTTGGTCATTTAAAATAATAGAAATTAATATATTAAAGACTTTGGCAAGAAATAATGGTTATGGTGAACAAATAATAGATAAACTAATTCACAAAATAAAATCAAAATCAAAATATATACAAAAATTAAGAGTCAATAATGCTACTAACAATAAAGGATGGATAACATTCACATTTATAAACAATAACATATACAAATTAACCAATTTATTCAAAAAACAAGGTTTAAATGTAGCATTCAAAACTAAAAATAATTTAAAATATAAAATAAACACCTTAAATTTAAAAAATAATAATATTTACGAAAATAGCGGTATATATAAAATAAATTGTACTGATTGTGAGAAATCATACATTGGTCAAACAGGGCGAAAAATCAATTGCAGATATAAAGAACATATAAAAGCATTTAATAATAATGAAATAGAAAAATCAACCTATGCAGAACATCTAATTAAAAATAAACATAAACCTAATTCAATAGAAAATACTGTAACCATCCTGGCCACTTGTCACAAAGGTAATAATATGAACATTGCAGAAAATTATTATATAAATAAATATAAAAATAATATTTTAAATGACCAAACACCTAATAATAATAATCCACTGTTTAGTATAAAAATTTAACTTTTTGTCTTCTTGTTTTATTTTATATTTTATATTAATTATTAGCATTTTCAACCTATAGATTTTTATAGCTGCCATGTTTATTCCTCTTTACATCTACTATATATACACATGTATTCCCTATATTCACTTCAGTATGTTTTAAGTTTCCTTTATGTTAGTGTTAGCTGATGATGGGTTATGACCGAAAACGTTTCTAAATAGGTATTTATCTAATTTATTGATCTATATTGTTTGTTATTAAAGTTTATTTTATTATACCATTTTAACAAACAGGATGTATTCACCTACATATATATATGTGTTTTGTTTTTTTTTTTTTTGTTTTTTTTCAATTCCAGCCTATTGTAGTTAGACTAAAAGGTTCTTTGAAAACGTCTCTCAAAGTTAAGACATGACCTCTTTACGACTACATCGTGTAAAGGACGGTGTTTTTATTAATTTTTTTTTTTTTTTGTATTACTTTTTCATTCTCCGACTCTGACACCAAATCGAGAAGAACCTACTGGCTTTTTGAAAATTTTGAAATGTTGGAGAAGCTTTTGTCGACTTATAATTTTCCTTTTTTGCCAAAAAAAAAAAAAATCCTTGCAGAGGGTGCCCGAAAATTTAAAGATTTTCATTCTCGGTACAATTCGTCAAAAAAGCTATTATTTTTCTGAGTACAGTCACTTTTTAAAAATTTTAATTTTTTTTTTTTATCGGAGGACAATTTGTCAAGTTAGCAAAAGAACGGCGATCCGCGGATCAACCATTTTTAAAAATCTTTAAAAAATTTTTTTTTAGTTTAAGTTGGCTTAATATTTCTAATACCCCGTATTATATGGTTCGACTTCGGAAATTTTAATTATAATTCGGCACAAAAAGAACGCAATTCGCTTAGTTAAATTTTATTTTGAAATTCCGTTAGGGAAGGTCCTAACTTGATACAGCTTATTTCGATCGTGTACTAATTCGTATTTTGTTCGATGTAATATTCCGTTTAATTCCGATCTAATAATTTTAGAATTATTTCCGGTTCAGTAAAAATACATCCCCGCGGGAGGGTAATTAATATACTAAGAAATTTTAACATTTTACTTTTAATTTGAATAAAGTAAACTTACAATCAATACAGAGTTAGAAATTATATTAATCGGTGAAATGTTTCTTATAAAGTATTTAATGTTAATACACATTAAATACTTCATATGACGCGTGCCTGTTCTCGTCATGTGATGTACAAGTTCGTCACAATGGCTGCTTACGTTCGAACCAGTCCTATTCAACAACTGGCAGACCTTTAAACTATTTACTCCTAGTCCCCAGCTGTATCATCAAGTATACTTCGGCGACATATCTAAACCGACCACTTATTGAACTACTTCCGAATTTTTTTTAGGAGTTTTCCACGAGGGAGCAGTAGTGAGTGAGTGTGGTCGTATTACACACTCCGCTGGTATATTTATAAATGTACATTCACTTTGCGCTATTGTGGGTTAAATTGTGCGAGCAGCCCCCCCCCCCCTCCTATTACTTCACTGTCACAAATGTAAATTCTTACATATTGCTGTGTAGACTATGCACGAGAGTGTTCGTATTATTTCTATACACGGAACAAATCTCTATTTTACCTTGAACTATTGTGCACTGAGTAGTAACTATTATTTTTACTAATCATATTGCAACTGGTAGTAGCGCGGTAGCCTAGTGAGGTTAAGGCGCTTGGCTACTAAATCAGAGGGGACACGGGTTCGAGACTTGTCTCGTTCCAGATCCGAATCGCTTGCAGGTATATATGTCCAATCTGAAATTGAATCGGTTATACCGGAGAACTTATCTGGTGGAAAGTAAAGGCGGCCGAAAGAAAGAAACTGGCCTCAGTATTCTCCTTAGATCCATTAGGCTTGGTACATTATGAAAAGTTTAATTTCACAATCCATGATACCTTATCAAGGACATATGGGACTTACTTTATTTTTACTTTTTTATTGCAACAATAATTCAAAACATTGTTGGCTATTGCATGAATAACTGGTTATAGTTATTTCAACATTAAATCTGTTTTTTTTTGTTTTTTTTCTTCTTTTTTAATCGCCAACTATTACGTATTATGTAGCAATGGCCATGTTAGTTCAATACTGGAAAAAGGTATAAATATGGGCAGAAAAAAATGAATGACCGTTAAAGGTCAAAACGTTGACACATATTACTTAACTTTTTCGTTTACATAATAACGGTAATTAAAAAACGAAAAAAATCAAAAATTAATTACACCTAAGAAAGCGACTCGCGCGCCGGTAAGTGCGCGAATGGAGAAAGTGGAGCGGCGAATAACGAAATCATCGACAGCGTTGAAAGCAAATCAGAAATAATGTCGAGTTGACTTTAATAGGTATTTCGGCAAAGTTGCGGTCAAATTCGCCAAAAAATCATAGAATTACTGAATTACCGAATAATAAATAATTATTTGTATTCAATTTTTGGTAAACATTTGGCTCCGAGATCTAAATTACGCTATGCATTATTCTATATGGAAATAGATTTTATCGGTATATTTTAAAAAAATTTAAATTATAGAAAAAATATTAAGGAATTATACTAACTTTTGCTTTTACTGCTCTTTTCGAATTGTTTTAATTATCGAAGAAATATTGCTTCCGGGTGCCTTTGTTGTCGTGTCGAAAAAATAACGAAAAAATAATAAAAATATAAGTTTACCGTATATATATATATATATATAAAAAAAATAGAATTAACATTTGTTGGTTGGTGGGGAAACGGTGGAACTTTGTAAAATCTCTTTTTGGCAAATAAACTTATTACATCATTTTTAATGTCGCTGATGTCGCTTTAACCGGATAAAAACATAATCCCCGTAAAAACTGAAACGTGACGCCGGATATACGGTTATTATTTTAAAATTATTTTTTTTAAGGATCTTTTCTTTCTTTTTCTTTTTTTTTCACCTATTATTTGACTCTAACCGTAAAATTTTCTTCTATTACTATTACTTTAATTTAATTAACAATCCCGCGATATTTAAATTAGGCTACTATCGAGACGGCCACAGAAAAGTTTTCAAATCGCCTGTAATAATATCGATATTATCGGAATTGGAAAAGATTGCGTTATTCGTTAAGCGTTCCTGTGTCCGGTAATTTGGTAAAGATTTTCAGTTAATTTGTAATTTTCACGCTAGTTAACATTATTCGAAGAGGTTCTTGAGGAGTGGAAAGCGTGCAGGTTGGCAAGTAATATTCTTAACGCAGTCAATAAGGAAGTAATGGAACTGGTGTCGGCCTGGAGTTTCGATTTCGGCCCAAAATATGAGTTTCGGTTCGACAACTGAAACTTCGATCGTAATGCTTCATTTTACTCCATTTTAGGCTTTGTAAAGATGAAACACCGTTTCATATTTGAAAAATCATTAGACACTATGATCAACTTAACTAGGACAGATGTATTTAAACAAAATGGTGTTTAAACAATGTAACCCACTCAATTTAGCATATCTTTTATACTTTGCCATTCGTTTCGATTTTTAAAATTCCTTTTAACAGAAAAATGAAACACGTTTCCGGTAAAACAGTGAAGAAAAAGCATTATGAGCTTCTTAAAATATTCGCTTTTTGATATGTATGTTATTTCATGAAAACTGATCGCTTTTATAATAATAAAAGTCAATAGATAGGAATGACCGTTGTTTTTGAATGATAATATTAGACTGTTTAATTATAATTATTAATTGGGTAAATTTTTACTTTTTTTTTTTTTTTTTTATTAAGCATATAATAAGCGTATTTGAAATTTATTTTTAGAAAACCTTAAAGTTCAAACCGTAGTTAAAAGCAATTATAAAAAAAATTTCGATTTCAATTATTAAATAGAACGTTCAAGAAAACAATCAAATCAACGCGCACGCTGTACGCGCCTAGCATTTTTAATGATTTTTCCTCATATATATTAATTAATTCCTTTTTTTCAAAATTACTTATTCAGCCATATTTAATCTATCCTCGCTGATCCTGGAGCAAATAAACTCGTTCTTTTTATTCGATTTGCTAAAAAAAATCTTTTTTTTTTTTTTTAGTCTAATTTGGTCCCTTGTAAGTAAACTTTGTGTTTTCATTATTTTTACGTTTGTAATAAATTTCGTTACCTTGAACTGAAACATTAAATATTCTCCGCCGATTTCGCGTCTTATTTTTAATTACGACTACTCTCTATTATTAAACCATTAAGTCGTCAATGTATTCGGCTAGACTAGATGCTTATGACGTGTTTCTTACAGAAATTCTTATAAATTGTGGTCTTCTTAACATGTAAAAAAAAAAAAAAAAAAAAAGATGGTAAGAAGTGAACACAATATGTCTATCTGTTTGTACGCGCATATTAAAGAATAGTCAAATTTTGTTGGGTACCTTTAGTCACTGCGGCATTATCGAAGGCAATGTGGTCGATGTGGTGACAGCCTTTTTTGAATTTATCCACTAACCGGTTTGTTTACTGAAATAAAAATGGCGATTTCCAACTTAAACTGTGGCATATTTTTCAATTTTTTCTTTTCATAGCCAACGGCAGTTTTAGTGTGGGGTAGCTTTCCTTTAAGAACACCGGGCCAGTTAACATGAAATTTGGTCGCACTACCACCGTCAGCAGACTGGGATGGTCTAGAACAGTGATTTCCAACTGGAGTCATGCGGCCCTTAGAAGGCCGTGGCATTTTTTAAGGGGTCCGGAAAAATAAAAATTAAAAGCGAAAGGGAGCCATGAAAAAATTCACAAAACGGTGTAAAGTATAGTTTGCTTTTAAAAGTTAGTTATTTCTAGGAAAATGACACCGTGATTATTTTCTTCTGAAAACAAATTTATAACGTGCTAACGGAACAGTTTATTTAACTAGGTTGTTACTAAAGTTGCGAAATGAACTTATAATCAGTATTGAATTTGTTTTAGTCATTCTTCAAAAGTAACAAATAGTAAGTTATTATTTTTAATATAAATTTGTAAAAAAAAAAAAAATACATACAAAAATATACATTTTTTTTTATACTTAATTTATAATTAAAAAACATTTTTAAAGCGGCTTTTTGAGACTTGGACGAATTTTTAACAGAAATTATTGTTAAAAAATATTACAACCGCTAGTGCAGTTCCTTGAACTAATAGAGTATATTGTCAGAAGCTATAAGTGTCACATTAGTTAAAATTGTCTATTTATTTAGTTTTCAACATAGTTATATACGTTGCTTTTGTTAGTATATAAAAATATACTTCTATGTATCATTGTTAATATTAGAGAAAATTTAAAATGTAAGTAAATACTACTCGCATTATTCCTTCTCTGTGTTTTTAAGTAAAATTAATGCTAATTTATGAAAATAATATCAGAAAAAAATTTTTCTCCACCAAATTGTATTATTTTTTTATTAAAATCGGCATTTAATATATATTTATATTTTCAAAAAAATTGTTTATTTTGCACGTGCACGCAACTCTAGTAGAATAATTAGCAATTTTTAATTTTAAATGTACATATAAAATTACTATTATTATTTTTTTTCTGGTGTCATATTTTTTTGTTTTGTTACAGAAAAACCAACATAACTATTAGCGGCAAATTTTGCTAAATAATTCTCTAGAATTTCAAAATGCTTTTGAATATTTTATTTACTTCTTTTTAATACGGCTCCATCTATCTACATCGAAGTTATAATTTAATTTTAGGTTTCTAATGTCCCGTGTACTAAAAAAAACAAAAAAATATCGACAATATTCTGTAGAATATCTTTTTTATGCTTTTATTCCATTACCGCATAAAATCCGCTTATTCCATTATGTTTAATATGTAAAAATATATTAACAAACGACAGAGAATGCGACTGTCAAAATTACAAAACCACACTTAATAATACGGTTGGGTGACTTGAAAAAATTTCGTGATGAGTTTCATAGAATTCTGGCAACAATAAAAAGTTTAATAAAAATTGGATGGAGGTCTAATAACACATTTTACAACAGACCGCAATTAATTGCAAAAACAGGAAAATTTCACACCATTGCAGAGAGAATAACTATTTCAGCCCTTGTTGCTGTTTTATTGTCGACTGTTATGGATCAAAATGCACATACGAAATATCTCAATGTATTCTCTTGAGTAATTCTTCGGTGTTAAAACGCATTGATGAAATGGCTTCTAATGTAGAAGATCAGGACAGCGTGTATCACATATTTTACAAGGCTGTAATCGTAGTAATACAATTATTGAAGGTACCACGGAACAACTGATGATAATTTCAACCATTTCAATCACTTTACAATACAAGAGGCCTCTTAAAAGTCGTAAAAATAATATTCATTTATATTAAGACACTATTTACTTTTAAGAATTATACTTACCTCTACAATTTGTAAGACAGAATTAATGCATAGCTAATAAACTTCATTAGACGGGGCACATTAATTTTTGTTGTCATATACACCCTTTATGTAATGAATTTTACAAAATACAATTGCCTCGTCCGGGGAGTATCCGAAGTAAAGACTCCCAATCGTTTACTTGAAACTTGAAATACTGAAGAGTCGGTTTTTCGAGAAGTAAATAATTACTTTAGGGAAAGAATATACCCGAAAGAAAATACAATTACTTATGCTACGGACGGTGCTGGCGTGGTGATAGGTAAATATAAAGGGCGTGTTGCACACTTAAAAAAGGAAATATCCACAGTTTTTTTTTTTGTTTTTTTTTTTTTTGTGTTCACTATATAATTCGCAGAGAACACTCGATTGAAAAATAAATAAATTAGGAAACAGATTAAAAAACGCGCCTTCAGTCGTGGTCAAAAACTGTTTTTATTTATTTTTTACCCTACCGTGGGCGCGTCAGCGGCCTTGACCCAACAACATGATAATTCGATAGATAGAACTAAATAGCTAGACGGTCAGAAATGAAACTCACAAAGGACAGCAGCAGCGGATTAACTGAAGGCAATGGGAAGAAAAGGATATAGGTAGCGTTAAAGGGTGTAGGAAGATACCCAAAGTTAAAAGTTGGGCGTATAGAAGGGAGCGTTCGTTAAAGAATACAGAACATTCGAAAAGGATATGCTTTGAATTAAGAAGTATAAAGAGAGCAGAAAGGAGAATGGGACAAAGCGAATCGAAAGCGAGAAGAAGAGCGTAGAGAATAAGTCTAATTAAGGAAACAGCAGTGGAACGACGACAGAGATACGAACAGAACGAAACCAAGGCAGGAAACGAGGAACCGCCGTTTAAGTAAGAGGGTACTGCGAAAAGCAATTTAAGAATAAATATATGTCCAACCAAAGTCTGGAATGATTAGAGAGCGTGATAGGGAAAGAATGTCTCGCGAAGGGAAAGAGTCAAAGAAAATTGCAGGCGGCTGAGCAAGCTAAAGAGTCAACTGAGTCATTGCCTTCTACATTGGAATGACTAGGACCCCGTAGGAAGTCTATGAGGATGGAACGAGACGAGAACAAAGAGGAGACGAGAGATCGAACTGAGAGAATGATGTCGTCAGAGCGATGAGAAGGAGGAGAGGTTGAAGAACGCCTTTAGAATCGGTTAAAGGATCAAAAATTTGCGAACCACACTTGTAGAGGATATAAAATAAATGTCACGAAGAATAGAGATCGATAGATAGAGCAGAAAGGAGGAAGTCTGAAGGAATCAGAGTGCAGGAACGAAGGAGACGTAAACCCGCGTCCTCATCACTCTAAGACATGGGAAGGAAAAGAAATGTCCAGCAGATGAAGGAATTCGCAGTTGACTACATTGTGAAAGGAAGAATTAGCTCGGATCGGGGAGAAATCTGTTAATAAAATTAAATAAAATGCTCTTCAAGACCATTTATTTGAAAAACCATGCAAAGATATGAAAATTTTCAATATTTACTTTTTCACACTGAAGTGAGATGGTTATCAAAAGATAAAATTGTTTTAAACATTTCGGTATAGGACAGTATCATTTCATTTATTAGAGACGGTCATTTTCAAAATCAAATTATCAATATATCATACTTGACAGGTACTTTTGAAACATTAAACGTTCTGAATAGACAGTTGCAAGGGAAAAATAGTAGTAACTTTGTAACAGCAAAAGAAAGCTGCTGGTACTGTATAAGTATATCGATCAGTGTCGATCAGAACAGATATGGCCGGCGGTGGTCATTAAAATAGAAGTTAAAAAAGAGGGTCGCGCTTTTCAGAGAATAACAAACATCGTGTACGCATTTAAAACATTATCAATTTACCGTGAAAAAGTAAATTGGGAAGAAAAATAATATCGATTTGAATGAAGAAGACGAATTTAAAGTATCCATAACGCGAATTAAAAGGTTCATCATTAACGGAAATATTTTTACCTACATCTTTTATCGTATTTGAGCAGACGGATAATAATCAGCGTTGATCCGATACCAGTACACCAATGAAGATCCGGGAGTGCCGAGTTCCCGCCGAATAACGTTAAAATAAGGAGGCTTCTTAAAGGAGTATTTTTTTTTTTTTTTTTTTTTTTATTACAATATTTGAAATTTACAATCTACAAAATAAAGTATAAATAATAAAGAATACAATTGTAATAAGTAAATAAGCTGAAGGTGTGACTACATTCCTATTCGATCAGGGAACATTACATCTCTTGCTTTTCATCGGGTTTGGAATAAGTCTGTTGGCCATGTCCTTTGGAGTCTTTTTGTGGTTGAGATTGGATAAGCTAGGTTGTTAACTAATTGATTGGTGTGATTAGATAGGTTTTTATGGTAGGTTTTAGGTCTTCGCTGGATCTCTTCTATTACAAATGGTATTTTTAGATCAGTGTGAATAGTATATAGTTGCTTACGTAGAAAAAGGGGCACCAACCAGGTTTCTTAGCATTTTTGATTGAAATCGTTGAATTACGTTTACATTTGAAGGCTTGGCACAACCCCGAAGTTCTATTCCGTACATCCATACAGGTTTGAATAAAATTTTGTACATTTGTTTGCTAGTGAGAGTTTCGAGTTCTTTCCCACGAGCCAATACATTTTTCTGAACTTCAAGCCTAGGTGTGTTGTCTTTTTTGTTGAATGTGTTGTTGCCATATTAAGCGCTGGTCCAGGTGGAGTCCTACGTACTTGACGGATGTTTTTCGGGGGAATCAGTTTTTGTTACTGATGGCTACTGATGGACAGATTCTTTTGTTAGCTGTGAATGTTACACGAACAGACTTTGTTTCATTTTCTTTGATCCGCCATTTGGTGAACCAGTGTGTTGGAGATCATCTTGTAGATGTGACTCTGTAAGTTGTCGGATGCAGCTACAGGGTCCCGGTTCTCAGCAAGGATAGCCGTATCATCAGTAAATGTTGAAATTGTAGTGTTTCTTTTTCATTATGAGCCATATCAGAGGAGTTATTATACTTTTATTAAATAATTAACCGAAAAAAATTTCGTGAGATAATATAGCTAATGCGAACGCCCGAAAATTTTAAAATTATAGACATAGTGAACGAGACTGTTAGCAACGTTAATTCATACAGTTGCAGATTCAAATAAAGATAATGGATCGCGGTAACCCGCCAAAGCAAACTTACAAATTTTATCGCTGTCGGAATGCGATCATTACTTCAACCGATACCCAGTTCTTTATAGAGTACAGAAACATTAGCGGGAGACCGTTCTTCTAAGCATGAAAAAGGATTGAAGAGCGCGAGTGTAATCAAAAGAATTAGATTCATTATCTTGTTACATTGTAAATTATATTAGTACGATGCGGAGAAAGAGAAAGAAGCAAAAAAATGTACACCTTCCGAGGATACGGGAAATAAAAATACCAAACCACGCGCGGAATAATTTATTAATAATATTCGATGTTTGAAAAATTCGGCATTAATAAATAGCGCTTACGACTGAATAAATTATTCGCGGTAACATAAACGACTGTCACACACATGCGCTATTAATTAATTATAATAACAGCAACGATAATAATTATAATAATAATAATAATAATAATAATAATAATAATAATAATAATAATAATAATAATAATAATAAATAATAATAATTTAAGCGTAATAAATAGTCGCCAAATAACTTTATCGTTAAAAACGATTTTAAATCGAAGGAGAGATTGGTAATGCACTTTGATCGCTCTTCGCATGTTGAAGTATTACATCAGAAAATGGTCACAACGATCGAGACGAGGAGGTAAGTTACGCAGCTGGGGATAAAAATTTCGACATAAAAAAGTGGCCATTTCACCGCCTGGCATGACACTAAGATTATTACAGGGTACCGCAAAGTAAGCGAGATATCGCCCGAAAGCTATTACCATAGCAGAGTTCGGCGTAGCGATGTTGAAGCGGCACAAAGGAAACTAACAGACGCGGTGAAGCTAAATAAACCGTTGACCAAAGCGAAGTAGCTTACAGTACGTTATAAGAAATTCGGAGTATGGCCGGCGAGAAGTTACGGAAGATAGTATATTAAATAATGGTGAAATTATTACACGTATGTATGTCGGCCAACATGGTAGCAGGCGGACATGTAGTAAAAACGAAAGGAAATGTTATCTTTCATTTCACACTATAAGAATGAGGCTAAAAAAAGATGGAACGATTAAAAAAAAAAAAAGCATTAGGAAAGAAACAAGGACTTAGAAATAAGCAGGACTCTCTTTATACACATAAATATATACATGTATAACGTATACATATATATATATAAGTATATATAGGTTGTTTTTGTTTTCGCGGACGTTCCCCGCGCCTTTTTCGAAAGAAACGAGAAACGAAAAATAGATTACAATACGGATTACGAATAACAATTTTATCAAGATCGCACTAATGGTGATGGTAAAACGAAATTAAAAATACGGATAATTAATAATAACCAAAGGTAATGATAATAATACTAGTATAGTAGTCTAGCAACGCACAATTATTAATTATACGCGGTAGTAAGAAAAATACATAAATTATTAGCTGTACGAGAGCTTTGTTTTTAATTCACGAGACGAAATATTCGGTAAACTTTGGCTTACATTTGAAATAGGCATAATATTAGATGCAGCAATTTTAATAACACGGTCCGTAATAAACCGAGAAAGAACTTTACTGTATAGGTAAGTCTCACTATAATAAACTGATGAGAAGTGTAGCCGTTTTTACACGTATACCTGGCTATAGTGTACATGCCTGTACGGAAACTCTTCTCCAAATTGACGCCATTTTTAAATTTACCGACCTGAAAAGTTACAAAAAAAAAAACAATTATAATACTATGATGTAATAGCGAACGTTTTTTCTTTATCTTATACCATAATACGAGCAAAAACTGTATTATATGTATATAACCGAGTTCTCGTGGTAACGGCTTTAACGATTTTATAAATGTAAACAATTGAAAATGTTATATTTTTTACATTACACGAACGACACAATTCACAATTCAAAAAAATCTCGAACATTATACTGTAAAACACATTAAAAATGAACGACTAATATATATATATATATATATATATATATATATAACTCAGCCATTTTGGCCTCGCAAGGGGCCGTGCCCCTTGACCCCTCTTGCTTTCATTTCAGTCACTTTCTCTTCTATAATTTGTATAAAATGATCAAAATTTACAACGTAATTCTTACTGGCATCAACACAAAAAGAATAACGTAATCACAAAAATCCTATCCTAACATTTAATTTTCATTATATAAAATTAAGACATTGTTTCGTTACATATTTCATTACTTAAAATTGTGACATTTTTTAACTTGAACATAAAAACGAGAATAATGCTGCAAAAATGTCAAGTCATGTATATATTTAAATGTTTAACAGTGTTTGTGAAACTTTTATTAACTCATTAATTGATTTGCGAGTTTAGATCGCCCCGAGTAAAGCTAACATATTATTAGTCGAGCGACTCTTCTGTAACGCAATCGGTTTTGCAAATGGCTCTAATGAGTTTTTGATAAAATTCACACGTGCTCTCATATTACGCGCCTATTATTGTTGAAATGTTTCTGTAAAACTCGTGAATACTTTCATCTGCAAATTCGGCAAGTGTAAAATTTAATAATTTGCAATTCATACACAAACCGTATGGGGAGGCCCGAGTAATTTGAATAGTTTATGCAGTTTTTAAAATTCTTCGACCTCGTGTAAATCGCCAATTTTTATAACTTACACTATCACCGGTAGTCTGAACGGTAAATTTTGAAACGATTATTAGTTCCAAAAAAATAACAAAGTGACTCAGCCGCGATGTATGAACAGGAAGAACACAACGATCTTCTGACCGTTCGTTTAGTAGTTCAATTTTCACATAACCGCCTGGCTATTTAGTTATAACTCTTAATTTTTCATGTTGTTGGGTCAAGGCCGCAAAGCGGAGAGCTATTTCGAAAAAGATTTTATCGCCGGTTTTGAACTAATTCGGAAGATTCAGTGAAAAGGCAGGTTTCGTATTTTTTCTGTACCTTTTTTACAGGCATACGTCGATTAACAACTAATTCGTATAGACGTTTGCTACGAACGTTTTACTAGAATTTTGATAGATACATATCGCATGCGGTAGTAAGGTTTGGTCAAAATCTGATAAAACAACGTCATTTTTAAATATCTTTTTACGTGAAAATAAGATTGGGCCGAAAAAGGGTGACACGCGTTTGAGAGCAGTAAACTGTTGCTTCATTGTTATCATTCAATTTCAGTTTAAAAGTGAAAATAATTCGGTGAGAATAGTAATTTAAACACTGATAAATTTCCAATCTATTTTCGCTTATCGTATTATTAAGAAAACATACAATTTAAAAATAACCGAATACGATGGATTATTTTCACCAGTGGTAATCGACGCTTGTTAGTGGAAGATGTGTGTTACCTAAGATCGACCAAAAAAAAGCAAGATCAGAAAATAAAAAAATAGGCAATAAAAATTTCATCAAAAAAAAACACAAGATAATTGCAAAGGAATATTTTTTTAATAGTTAAAAAATAATATACCACGAGCAATATAAAAAATCATGCAACATTTTTACGTAAAAAAAGTTTAAAAATTACATAGTTAATTTAAATCTGACTATATCGACACCCTGGTTAGCGAAAATTATACCTGTCGAATGATATACCCTTTTTGTCTTAAAAATTACCGAGCGCTCTAACTATTACTGACTCGGGCGCGATAATGGGTGGCGGGTCGATGTCGGTGGTGTAAAGGGGGATTCTGAGGTCTAAAATAAAAGGGACTTGTTCGAATTTCGAAAGTATTACCGATAAACAGGCTATTCTGCCCTCTTGACTCTTTTATTTATTTATTTATTTATTTATTCATTTATTTATTCATTTATTTATTTATTTTTTATTTTTTTTTGTGATTACAGAGTTATGTTGATGTTAACTTAACTCCCTTATACAACTAAGACCGATGATTAGCATCACAGCAGAATTCGCTTCTTCATTAGAGTGTGTGCTCGCTTTCGTATAGTCTGTTTTTTATATGTTCCGTAAAGTTTATGTAAGAAAAAAAAAAGGAAATGCAACGATAATGACGTAATTTTGTACTTTTCAACAATTTATAGCGTGATTCACGCGAACTATATTCAAAAAACAAAAAAGAATTCACGTAGCAGCGAATAATATTCTCGCGGTACACATCGTTCTGTAGTAGGTATTTTGCGATATTCAGGCGTTTATGCGTTGCAAATTCGCAATTTTTTGTATAAATCCATTCATTTGATTGTTTTCGCTCCTAATAATTTACCGTAATATCGCGTATCGAAGATCTCGGAATTTCTACGAAGACTAATAATACATTTTTAGTTTTTTTTTTATACGAAACCGCAAGAAACAACTACAAATAAACGAATGAACCATTCCGATTTTTCGAAGCATTGCCTCATATCTACCAATAAGAAGCAAAGGAGTAAAATTGATTTTGAGTGCTTGATTAACGTGATCTAGAAAGATCTCATGTTCTCAACGCATGGTCCACGAATGAAACACAATGATACGCAACAACAGATCCATCTTTAATATACCTTCTCTTATTTTAAACTGTAGTTTTAGTACTAATCTTATCTGCCATATACATGCGGTAGGACCCCCCGCGAAAAAATATTTCGGCTACGCCACTTGTAGATGCGGAAAAAAGAAGAAAACGACCGCGGACTAACGGACGGATATTATATAGGAATTTTTTATTTAGCCCCTGTAAATTAAAATTAATGCTTTTATTTATTTTGGGTGGGGGAGGGCACGTCACTTAGGGACCTGAAATCGGAAACAAGAAGAAAGGAAAGAGCCGTTCAGTTACATACTTATGATTTGGTCAGAAATTGACAGTATACAGAAAGGGAGAGAGAGTGAGAGGGACAGGAAAGATAGAATGTAAGACACGTAATGAGATCTAGCTTGAGTTTCAGCAGATGAGAATAAGGGAAGAACGCTCGACAGAACAGGACGAACATTTGCAAAAAAATTAAATCAGCAATACGGATTTCTTCACATTCAGGTGAAGAGGGTAATTTGGAGAAAAAACATGGGGAATAACGGAAGTGACAGAACGACTGAAGCAGCAAACTAGCGGAATTAAAAAATCCGATCAGAAATCTTGGATAAAAATGAATAAACAGCAGGAATAACTCTAGCGAGGAAGGAAAAGATAGGCGATGTAAAAAGCACAATAAGGATAGGAAGCTCAAGGTTGAACAAATAGATTAAAAGAACGCTCGCTCCGAAAAAAAACAACAGGTGTCAATTATACCAGAATCTAAGATGGAATATTTTACACAGAAACATGAAATACTTTTCCAAAAAAAAAAAAAAAAAAAAAAGAAGTGACAAGAAGCAGCAACCCGAATTATTGAATCCGCCATCTTATTACCCTCGAAGAAGCCTACGTGGATGGGAACTTAAATGAACACTTACGGAGTATCGCGAGAAATAAGGAAAACCGGTAAGACAACGTAGACGACATATGATAAAATCGGATGAGTGATTAAGGAAAGAGGAGCAAATTGTTTTTTTTTATAAAGGACACTTATAGAGTCGGATATCGAAAGAAATGAAAACAATGCGTCGCAGCATGGTCGTTCATAAAGTTAGAACAGAAAGAAGACGAAATGATTAACGGTTAAGATTTCGGGGGGATAAAAGAAGTTCCGACACCATTGGGTGTGAGTCATCTGTGAAAATGGTTACATGTGAGGGAAATTTTGAATTGATAGCGCTGGCAGAATTTATTAATACGCAAAGATTCGGAAAGTATAGAAAAGCTACTTCGGGAGAAGAAAAGTCAAAGGACAAAAATATGGGAGATTATTACATGAGATTACGTTAGGCCAAAAGCGATTAAGACGAAAAGAAGTTATAATTTTCCAAGTATAAAAAGAACGTGAAAAACGTTTAGTGAGGAAATGATAGCCTAAAAATAAGATTTGCGAAGAGGAAGGGGTAAGACGTATTGGATTCAGCAAGAACTGTTAAAATTATAAATCGGGAGAGGATTTAAGAACACCAAGGCACGAATTTAGACGGACCAGATTTGGAAGCATAACACAGAATAGTATCGAATTCGGAAGATCGATGCAAGATCAGTATGGAAGGATCACCCCATTTTTCAGTATTTTAACAGCAGACGAGGAAGAGAGACATTCAATATGTGTTCGGAAAATGTCAACTATCGAGGAAAACTCGCAGATAGTAGAAGAAACTAAGAGGCGAATTAAGGATAGAATGATCGATACAGAATCATCGATGTTTCAGAAGGAACAGAAAAAGACTTTGAATGGAGAGATAGAAAGCTGCTTCGGGAATAGGGCAATACTTGTAAGTGACAATTTAAGAGCTAATTTCAGCGCTCGATTTTACTACTTAGCCGCGACTAGTGACGATTAAAAAAATTTACGCCCTAGTATTGGCGAAATATTTTTCTTCTTTTTAAAAACGATTTTTCATCGAATGAATTTCAAAAAAAACATTAAACCCGAAAATTTGCGATTGCAATTTAAACGCGTATTTTCAATCGAAACGTAACAGGTCGAACATTTACGCGATCTACGTCATCACTTGAAACGCTTCGAGTAGGCGTATAAATTATTCATAATGGTTTGTGTTTCTCGATCATGTGTCTATTTAAAAATGCTTTATGCAGAGCCCGCTCTGCCTTTCGATATGTGTGCCGCCGATTGAAATGGTTCCTCAAACGCATGCAGGAATCCAAAGTCATTAACACGTAGAGATCACAGATGCCGCTCTGTCGTCTGTATTCACCCCGCACCATATAGTCCTATTCGCATCGCTTCTAATTATTATCTTGTTATTTTGTGCGACGATCGACGATAATGATACGCGGACGAAATTACCTGAACGAAAACTATTCCGTTACGATCACGCGAATAAGTCATTATAGCGCGATCGTAATGAATTGTTTTTCTAGAACAACTTTGCTCGGTGAACCGACCGTTTCCATTTCTGTAACAACGTACTTTTTTATCGTCTTGCCCGCTAAATTACTTTAAGGTTATCAGAATAATGATAATAAAGGCAATGTTTACCATTCGTATGATCACGGCAAGGACGTGTTCCAGATATTTACAGTGAAATTGATTACCACTACGCCGCTGTCGTCTCTTACCCCGAATTTCCGGTTGGAAAATAAACGTGCTGCTTCTGCCGCCGCTTCTTATTAGCCGTCTGCTGTTAAATTACTTATCATTGTTATCGTCATCCTACTTTCCGCACAACAAACGATTTTTACGGTCCGGGATGATCGTGTTGGTTGTTTTCTTTACGGTTTTTTCATCTTGATTGTACGGTTTCGGAATAGTGTCCCGTTATGCGGTTACGGCTTGTGAGGGGGGACTTTATGAACCGTAAGAAACAGCTATCGCTGGTCCGAAATTTAAAAAAAAACTATTAAAACGGCTAATAAAAAGTGCGAAAACGATCTTAATGAAATTTACAAAATCTTGAAATCAGCGTGTTATTTACTTTGGAATATAATGTAAAATATACTACGAATGCAGTCGTTTTAAAGTTTGGCTGGTGTCGATGACCTCAACCTTGAGAGGATGAGAAAAAGAACACTCTGCTGGATGTTTTATCACTATCCATCTTCGGATCTAGACGAGGGTTGATAAGAACATTGTAACCTTTATTTTGATTCGTTCTGCGATATCACTCTACTCCTATATTGGATATCTTAGTCGCCTCCCGGTAGAGTCAGGCTGGTCACACCACCGCGCATATGAAATTTGACGCATTTATTAGAAAATGTTTACCGATTACCGCGACTCTAGTTGATTAGATAATTTCGTTGGAATGCAACTCTGAATCTTAATGAAAGTATAAATAATAAGCCCTTTAATGTTCACAACTGACAAGCCCCAAATGTTATATATATATATATATATGTATGTAGCGAATCCTAAATTTCTAAACTAGAACGAAATTAAGCAATAATACACTTACTACTACACAAACAAAAGCAAATTAACAAGCCACTATTTTGTCAATTTCAAAAATATAAAATTAAATTTATGTAAAAGTAAACTGATATTTAAATTTCGATAAACGAAATAAAAGAATAGCGTAAAATAAATTTAGAAGAAAAAATAAATAAAGAGGACTATTAAGTAACTTTAATTTACGGACTATAAAATGAAATATATGCAGTTTTTCCGTCGTCTTATAATAATAAAAAAAATCGGAAAATCGGAAAATCGAAATATATTATTTAAAGGAAAATTACAAAATCCATTAAAATTGGATACATCTGCTCACATTAATGAACTTTTCTAAATTGCTGACACCTAATAAACGCTGTTTCGCTGCACTATCGTTTTTCGTTCGTCGCAGTCAACAGATTTTTCCTAGATTTCGCTAAGAGTATTTATAAATTAGGCGTGTGAAATCATTTCGCTAAATGGCTAGAAGCACAGGAGGATTCGCCACTGATATATATATATATACACACACACACACATATATATATATATATTAATTACAACGTAATTCTTAGGCTACCTCCCATTAGAAAAAATGTCCCAATTTTATGTAACGTTTGTTATATTTTATAGAATTTTTGTAATTGTTATTTAAAAAAGATCACAATTTTATGTAACGAAATATGTAACGAAAGTGTAATGAAAAATGTAACGAAAAAATGTCTTAATTTTATATAATGAAAGTTAAATGTTAGGGTAGGATTTTTGTGATTATGTTATTTTTTTTTGTGTTGATGCCAGTACGAATTACGTTGTAAATTTTGATCATTTTTTACAAAGTATAAAAGAGAAAGAGACAGAAATGAAAGTAAGAGGGATCAAGGGGCACAGTTCCTTGCGAGGCCAAAATGGCCGAGTTATATATACATATATATATATATATATATATATATATATATATATATATATATATATATATGTATATATTTATTTGTGTATATATAAACACTCATTATGTGGCGCTTGGAATACGTTTTCGTCTAACGTTACAGGTTAATAAATATTTCAATTTTATTTTCCGCCTCCCCCCAGTAAGTGCGTAAATTGCCTTTAAATTTATTGATTGCTCCTTCTCGCGCTGTTACCGATTACTAAACAAATCATTTGTTGTAAGAAAAAATTTATATATAAATAATAATAATAGTAATTAAAATGGGTATACCAGCGTCCACAGAGTCCAGAAGAGTGTAGAAGAGCACCGTCCTTGTTAAATATATTTCTTCCCTGGTTTCAGTAGATTCGCATTTGTTACATGATGAAAATCATCAGCGTGATATTTGCTCAATTAGATTATTTCAACAAAAAACCGAACACTTCCGACATTGGCAGTAATGCGATTCGTAAAAAAGACTTTGTGGAAATAACAATAATAATAATAATAATAATCAATTGTAAGCATTCGTTTTCCCTTAATTGTTTCTGGATGAAGATCCCCGGTTGACGAGCCGAATTAAAAAAAAAAAAAAAAAATTCAATTCATTTTTGAAAAACTATGAATATATAAGAAATAATAAAAATTAAACATCAGTAACAATAATAATAATAATAATAGCAATAATAACAAGACAGTATTTGTAATTAGTGGTGATGGCAGGATTTCGAAGATTTCCACTTTAAGATTCCCTTTAATTCGATTTAGCGCGAGATAACTAACCTCATACTCGGTCTTGAACGTTATTGTTCTCCATTTTTACATTATTATACATAAAAAAAAAAAAGTTTAAATTTTTTTATTTATTTATTTATTTATTTAAGGGGTTATACCCTTTGGCAGCCTAGTGGTAAAGGTGTTTGGCTACTAAATCAGGAGACATGGGTTCGTGTCTCGTTCCAGATCCGAATCGCTCCCAGGTTTACCCAGCCTGAAATAATTGGTTGTACTGGAGAAATCTAAAAAGTAAAGGCGTCTGAGAGAAAGGAACTGCCTTCCCTACTCACATTAGTGCAGTTGGTAACTTCACAATCCCCGACGCCCTATCAAGGGTATGGGACTCACTTTACTTTTTTACACTTGTTCACCACATTCCGGATCCGCCACTGGTAATAATAATAAAACATTGCGATCTTGTAACGTTAACCGAAAAAACGAGATGGCAAGCAGCTATGCTTAAATACAAATTGGTCTGCTCACACGTGAGCCACTTTAGCAGTAACATCACGGAAAAATTAGATCATCCGATCAGATTTTAAGTTTGGTTAGGCTTTGAGTTAAGGGGACTTTTTGTATACCCACCTTCGGCATTTCTTGATAAATAACCGAAAATAAAATTTATTTATTACAAAAAAATTAAAGCTAAAGAAACCGAAACTATTATCAAAATAGTTAATCGAGACAAATTATCAAAAGGAAACGTAAAAACATATTTTTTATTTGATGGTGATGTAGGCTTACACTATCGTAATATCGAATAAAAAATTCGTTTTCTTTTTGTTTTTTTTTAAATTGGATTCGTCGAGATTGGCCCAAGAACTGGAAAAAAGGAAGAAAAAGGGAATCATATTTTTACGAGATGTGAGATAGCTGACAAAACTGTATCAAGCGATTCCCTAGAACACTCCAAAATCACTCATAGTCACCTCCTGTCCAGACAACCTATTCCACTGTGTTCCAATCGCAATTCTCCTGTCACAATCCAACATTTACTCGTCAGCTGTCCCACCTATAATTCGTACCGAGCACAAATTCTCCGGTCGTCCAACCTTTTCGAAATCCTGTCTAATCGCCACGACAAAATTGAACGCCTCCTTACTTTTTCTCAAGACCACTAACATATTCCACTACATCTAACTTTTATCTTATCCGCGCCTCTGGTCTAAACGGCAGTACCTTGCACGCTGGTCAAAAAAGGAAGAAGTGATTGCTGGAATAATTATTTCAGCTTCTTTTGGGTGGGTTAATCTTTTTTGTTTTCTAATTTTTTACTTAGGCTCTTGTACTTTTTAATATATAGCAGGTAGATTCAATTCGAGCGAAATAGTGCCCCGCCTAACGTGCTGAGCAGTAGATGACTTTTTCCACAGTGTGCCATAATATCTGACGAGATTTTTCGAAATTTCTTTCCCAGTTAGACAAATAAAAATCATATCTTAGACAGTACACTCTTCGTTGGGCGCACGTTTTTTTGATACTACGATGTCAGTACTACCAAAACACATTCCGATGAAAACGACTTGAACTGATCAAGAAGACATGTTTTAATAACGTGTTACACATTTTTATGGGGGGGGGGGGGGACAAGAAAAAAAAATCACTTGGAAAGTACCGAATATAGTTCTTATCGTTGATCTCAAATGCGATAAAAATAATGGTCGGTTTTCCCGACTTAAAAAGAAACTTGCACCATATAGCAGTCGACTTCTAATTGTCTCGGCTCGACGACTAATAGTGCTGGGTTGTAAGGTAAAAGTACACAACACAGAAGGTATAATAACTTATGCCATAAAAAAATATAAATGGCGTGCAATTTGAACCTTAAATGTTGGCTATAAGCTGCGCGCGCGGGGCGACCACACGAGAGTAGACGGACCACCGTACCGACGTATACTGACTGTTCGGATATTCGATCGGCGAGAGGGGCGTGTTGAAATTCTTCAAACGGCGCAAGACCGAACCGGATTGAATGGAAACGTCCATCATCGTTCGCAACGAGACATTTCCATTATCAGAAAATATACATAGATGAATTAGTGGCACATCGGGCAACGTTAACGGCGGCGAGGGTGCTCACGAATGCGACGAAATTGACGAATCCGTTTCAAAGTTTACGGCTGTTAAAATAACAACCGGATCAGATTTTTTTGCTTTACCTATAACAGAGTGAGGTATAGGTCAGAGTGCTCGCTGATCATGAACCCGGCTGAAATTTAGGTCACGGTACGTCAAGCGGCGCAGATATCGGTTTTAAAGATAAGGGGTTGGAAGTGGCAATGTTTCCTCGGGAAAATCAAAACCAGTTCAGGCTACTATTAAAAATGGTTGCCCCGATACATTAAAGTCGTGCAGACGATATTAATCGGTATCAGCGTTAGCCAAATCGCCGCCGAGCAATACCGATTAATATTGCGAATTAAATTCCATCGCGTTTTATTTGAGATCGAGAAAAATAAGGCGCCGTGATGGTTCGTCTTCTACCTTAGTGTGAAGTATTGGACACATTTTTGAGAATTTTTACTTACAGGCTTTATTTAATTCCAATTTTTTCACTAATTTCCTATTATTATTTTTATTCATTACCTAGTAGGCTCTACGTTATGGATATAATTGGATGCGTAATACATATTTAATTTTAGAACTCTAGCGGTATGGAATTGGAAGACGCGCCACAAATAATAAGATGAGAACAGTTTCGTAATCGAGTTTATTGTCATTTCCGAGATGACCGTGAATTCGCGGCAGATATCACGAACAGCAACTGAGAAGAACAAAGTGATTGAAGGCAATGGAAGGAAAAGGAAATAAAAATTTGTTTCTTAGCGTGTCATTAAATGGAAGGGAAAAAAAATTGTTAAACAATCCGGTAATCACAAACATTTTTTTTTTTGAAAAGCGACTAATTATAATAACCAAAAATAAATAAAAAAAAAAACAAACAAACAAACTTCGAACCCGAATTATCTTTTCAATAAGGTTTTTTTTCATTCGTTAATTTTTTTTTTTTTTTTTCTGTAAGGGGAAGTTAATTCTTGATAAAGAAAGGGATTCGGGGAACAGCCTTTCTTTTATACAATTTAAACGTGACATGTTTCTTTCGTTTTTAGTCTCGCTTTAAGAATTTCACGCATTACAAAAATGGAACAAAAACGACCATGCACTAATCCTTCTAATTGATATGCGGGCGAATACGTGGTTTACGGTGATGGCCTCACAGTTCGTTGTCAGCTCTTCAAAACTGTTCGCATAAGCATAAAAGCCACCTAACCCTATGGGAGATTAGGGATGAACGTATTAAAATCGCCGAGTTTTACTGGGGCCCGGTCATGCTGGATGTATCCTAAATGATCCGGCCAATTGCGCGACCAAGAAGGCCGCGTTTGGTGCTATCCGTTGTCCGTTTATGGGGACAAACTGGAATGAACGTTGGGAAAATAATGATAGTAGGTACTGTAAAACGGTTTTGTGTGGGGGGCTCCCGCTGTTCTTCGGTGGTGTCGTAAGCTGTCGATGCCCGTGGGATTGACGTGAAAATTCATTACAGCGCTATGCAAAACTATATGGGTCCCTCAGGCGTAGCTGTTAATTTTGTTGGCGGAGGTGCACAGAGACCTTGCGATAATCATGTCTTAAAATTCGCGGAGGATTTAGCGATATAGTTAATATGTAAATAGCAAAGCGGCGTTTTACATTATACTATTAGAATATGAAGATTTTTCCGCCCTATTCTCATTATTTACTTTCTTTGTGGCGGGAAGACTACGTAGGTCGGATGCCAATTTTATTTCAAACAATAGTAGTATAATTATTTAATTTATGTGAAAAGGTTTCGTCGGTCTTTTTCTTCCTTTTTATTTTCTTTTGCTTTATGCGGTTTAGTTACATAGTTATTATATCTTTGTTTTTTTTTAGTGGACGAACTAATATATGTATGGTGTGTAGTTTAATAGGTTTTGCATTAGACCCCCCCAAAAATAATATCAATTTACCGTGGAAGCGCATAAATTGGGAAAAAATAATTTTAAATTAATAAAGTAAACAGTTAAAGTATAATCTGTTTTAATCACGATCAATATGTAGATTAAAGTAAACAAAAAAAAAAAAAAATTGAAAGGTCCTTAGCGCAATTTAGAAGCACATCATTGAAGAAACATTACGGTCATAAATACAGCACCGAAAACAGTAGCATCTGATCAAGCTGCATTATCACTCAAAAATACTGACACTGAAAATTGCGAAATAAGATACTTAAAAAACAATGCCGACTTTTAAGATTTACCCGAAATGTTGAATAAAAATGTGCCGAGTAGTAAAAAATATTCGGTAGGAGATGACATATTTCACAGTAAAATGTATCCGATATTTTGATTACTCGCTAAAAAAAAAATTAATACTAACCCCAAATTGAAAAAATCGCACTAAATATTCCCGACCTTTTAACACACTTGGCTTATAGAAAAGTATCGTTATACTCGTTTAATATGGCTTTTTTAATTGTTGCAATTTAAGAAGTTGGCGTAGCGAAATTCTATTTAAGGTAGGAATGTCGTTTCAGAATTATCATAAGATTTCTCCTTTAATTATTTTACATTTTTTACTTTTTAAAGCTCATTTTGATTAAATTTTTTTGTATTTTTTCGATTATTTTTCTTCAACAATATCTCGGCCTAAAAATTAATTACGTACTAAATTTTAACTGAATATTTCCGGTTTTAATAAGATTTCGAATTGGATATTGTGGTTCGTCAAATTCTGTCGTTGAAAGCCTTGGAAAAAAACCAATGCAAATCATCGTAAGATTAAAAATTACCACCTCATCGTATGCCACCGACCTCAACGTCTCTAATCACAAAAAAGACGAAACTGTATCAAAAGAAGCATCATGACGCGACAATAGCAAGATCAATAAAAGTTCCGTTCACCGTAGACTTTTCTAACAACCGCAGAACTTTAACCTTTCAACAAGAGTGCTAATTAACCAGCAACCACAAGCCGTTACGCATATTTATACACGGTGACTAGTCCGATAGTTCAATAACGGTCCGTACAATAATTCACATGAGACCTTGCCGTCTTATATATATATATATATATATATATAGGCTTCAATTGCTTTGGCGAAGGAATGTTGCGCTGCTGTTGACTGTAATTTTATTTTTCTTTCTCATACCGAGCCGAATCTGGAAATCGAGTTTTGTCAGACACTCACGCGACTTTCCTAATGGAAATACTGTATATGTACAAACGTTTCAGTCATCTATATGCAAGTATGGATGACTGAAATTTATCCTTTTCTATTTGAAAACCGCTGAAGCGGTTTTATCTTCAAGTGTATTCTGAGTTTGCTTCTCTCTCGCTCAAACAATCTATACACTACCCGTATAGAGAATCTCGATACTCCGTAATGCGTAATCACGTCATATTTTGTCGTATACGGCTACTAAAATGACGTCGGTACTTTTACAAGTTCCCCCTTTAATGGCGTCATTTCGTAAAAACTAATATTCAATAATAGTTAGTTGAATTAAATCATAGATTCAAATTACAATGGATTTTTAAAGAAAAATATACATAAATATAAATAAAGGAAAATAAAGTCAACAAAGCAAACTTTTTTGAATAAAATATGCCTCAATATAAATTTATTTACATGTCTACGATTGTTTTTTTTTTCTTCTTACAAGTAAACAACAATTTTATCTTCGAAATGTCGCATTCGTGCTATAATAACGACATTTCACGAAATATTTCGAAATTATATAGATATCTGTACGGGTTTATTTCGTTAAATTTGATATCTGAACGTCGAATATAAAAAAAGCTACAATCGGTTGAGGTGCTATCGTGAGTTTTCGGGAGTTGTCTCCTGCGGGATACAAGTCGCTCCCAGGTATATATACCTAACGTGAAATTGAATATTGGTTACACCAGAGAAAGCTGGGAAAGTCAAGGTGGGCAAGGGAAAAGGAACTGGCAGTCCCATTAGTGCCGCGTTGGGCTTAGTACATTGTGAACTCTTTTACTTCACAATGATACCTTATCAAGGACACATGTGAGACTTTTTTACTTTACTTTTAATATCATTCTACGTTGTTTCAAAAGGGGAAATTAAAAAGTTAATGGGGATTAACGTCTATCGTGACACATTTCAACTTGGTTCTTCGTATACTTTGCCGAAAATTAAATTGCTCCATACAAAAAGTAATAGAATGATTTTTTTTAGTTTTTAAATTTTGCATTTCCTTATAAATTGCGAAATTGCAACAATAAAATCGACAGTGGTATGTCATTTTTTAAAACGATAACGTCATTTTGATTACAATTAGTAGAAATGGGTTTTTTTTGTTTGTTTTTTTTTCGGTTTCACGATGTTATGAGTAAAAATTTAATCGGCAGATCAAATTTTGTATTATATTTTTATACGAATAATGATAAGTTTATATCGGTATTTTCTCATTGTAATTTTTCTTAGTTTACTCTCGTATTTGGCAATTTTCCATAGTCACTATTACGTTATGCAACACGCGTTCGACGAATTTCTTTTTTTTTTATGAGTACACTAACGAAGAGCAACGGCCCAATCAACCAAGGAATCCAAGTAATAGCTCCAAAGGAGCGTAACAGATTTTAATCTGGTGCGAGATTGAATGAATGAAAGAAGCTAGAGTAGGAACAACTGACAAAGAAGGAAAAGAGAGCATATAAGAGTCATTGTATGGAGTAGGAAGACCACAAGATCCAAAAGAAACTGAGAATAGAAGAGAGAACGTTCTGAAGAAAGTAAGGAACATTCGAAGAAGATGATATTGACAGCACACAGAAAAAAGGAATCTTCTGGATAGAGAGGACACCGCGCAGAAGAGACGAGGGAAAAACGAAGAAGTGACGAACGGAGAAAGGTATGACCGAAACGAAGACGACATATGGCAGTGATCAGGGGACGACAAAGAGAAGGAAACTTATTCAACTGGTCAGAGGAGGTAAAGAGGCTGAACGGAAAGATAATTCGAATTGGAGAAAAGAGAAAAATAAATATCCTTCCATAATGTAATATAGCACTGTTTGGAAATATGATTAATATTGCGAGCAGGAAATTTATGAAGAGGATATCCATTGGAAGTTCCTGAATGAGCCAAGGTTACCCTCAATTCCAGCATGGCCAGGGATCCACCATAGATCTATTTGGATAGAACGGAATAATTCGCGAATTAAATTTCGAATAAGAAGAACGAAAGGTTGTTTAAAAGAGGGCAACGGTAAGGGAGAAGAAATCGCCTGCAAGACACTTTCAGAGTCAACTATTAAAAGAAATTTATCCGAGAGGATAGAGGAGGAAGAGATAAAGAGAACTGCATGAAGAGTATGGCAGCAGATATAGAACAGCAGGAAGGAAGTTTAAAGGATTCAGAATAGTTGTGATAATGAAAAACATTCTTCTTCTTTTAAACATTTTATCGCTTTTCGTTTTACGAGTTTTTCCTTAAAATAGGAAAAGTACATTTAGTTTGCCTCGAAAAAATTACCTCATATCGTTGTATACATTAAGGAAAATATGTAAGTAGTAAAACATTAAAAATAGTCTATGCATTAACAGCCAAGGTACGAGTATAGAATGCAAGCATGAGAAATAGACAGGAAAACTTACACGGATAAAATAAATTACAAATGAAATGTATAGGACTAATATCAAAAAAAAAAAAAAAAAAGGAGTAGAAGTTCAGATATTAAAAAGAGAAAATGTATTAAAGTTTAGTTAGCACTTAAGTATAAAATAATCTGGGAATACTTAAAAATACGAGGGCAGTCAAAAAGTAAGTTGCGGTACTCTTTTTTAAGTTTGACCGGTAAATTTAAGATTTTAATTATACTTATAAGAAACATATACAATTTTTAAAAAAATTACTGCGAAACAGTGTGCGAATGAACTGAAATTCAGAGATTACGTAAAAACTGGGCCGTAGATGATCGTGGCGCTCTTAGACTCCTCTCTTGGTTATTCTGAATCCTTCAACCTCCTCCACTTCTTTTGATCCATACTCACGATTAAGTATCGGTTGTTTAACTTCCTTTACAAATGGCGTCTGAAAATTTCTCATAGCTTCCGATTTTAGCCTACCAGCCATTTTATCTTCTCACATTTCCGCGCAGTATTATTCTTTTAATTCGTTCCACCATCTCCGCACTAATTGTTTTTCTTTCATCGTTATACATATATTGAATTGTCAGTAGCTTGTGATATTAATGACGCTGCGAACCTTTTTTTCTCGCTCGGCCACTTTCAACAGTCAACTTTCGGATAAATTCCCCAGCACCTTCAACTCCTCATATTATCAATTCAACCTACTTTTGATCTAAATCTTTGATTTCAAGTGTTTCCCCTTCTTTTTTACATTTCATCATTAATTCCCTCTTCCCCTCATCACGTTTCTGCTTATCTTTTTTTTTTCGTCTCCGCAAATTGTTTTTTACCGATGATTCCGATCATGCTTCCCTTGAGTACTCGGCTTTTTCAGTTGTACGTTCTCTCTTTCATCATTAATTTCTCCCTCGGAATTTTTCTATTTCCTACATCCCTAGCGGTAATGTGCCCTTATTCGATTCCTTTATCTATTTCCGATCGGATAATAATAGTTTCCTTTGTTGCTGGGATAATGTCTTAAAAGAGTAACGATAAAGGCAGTTTTTATTGTCTTTTTTCTGGGGGGGGGGCAGCAAAATCTCATCAAATCTCATTTAAACTGAAGGAGCAGGGGGATAATTGAAAATCTCGCGTCAGTTTTTAAAGAAAATACATTATCACACGGATAATAAAAAAAAAAAAAAAAAAACCATTAACTTTTCCTTTTATTGAAGTGTTCCATTTTGCCCGCTGAAAATATCTCGATTTTATTTCGAAAATAAAAAAAAAAAAAAAAACAGTAAAAAAACCGTTCAGCATTTTCAAAAACAAAAAAAAAAAAAAACTGGTATAGCACATGAATGCCCATGAAGTGTGTGAAAAACTAAGGAACAGTTTCTGTTTTTTTTTTTAATTTTACTAAATTTATATAAATTCGTCATAGCTTCAACGTTGTATTATTTTTCTCCTTTATGAAAATAAATTTAGTGTTCTTTAACAACTGTAGCGTAAATCTCACGAGAGTAGGAGGGGACCCACTAAATCTCACTAGATTTCACCCGGGGTAGGGGTGGTGAAATTTAAAAAAAAAAAAAAAAAGCTCCTGTAATTAATGGGTGCTCTCCCCATAACATTATTTATCAAGGTACCGGCGAATTATTTCTCGATTACATAATCTGAAAAATTTATATGCAAACTCACGGGGATAAGGACGTTGTTCTCGATGCGGCCAAGTTTATGGATTAACCGCATTAACTTTAAATCCCTCCATACGCTAGCGGTCGAAAAGAGTTCATTAAGAGACAAAAACATTTCAAAACAAAATTTACTCTATAAATAAAAATTAAGAAAAAAAAATTACATTGCATTTTTTTAATGGTAATTTCACATTTACGAAAAACAGCAAGACTATAAAATCGCAATACGTTCTAATAATGATGGATGGAGTACGCTCGAATAAATGTACGTGGGTTTTACCAGACAGTAATGAATGAAAAATTTTAACGTACGTGTTCGATTTAATTAATTTTACTCAGTAATTGCATTCTAAATTCTGTAATTTTAATATTTTAAAGTTTTAAATTACTCTATAAAACGTGGCAATTTCTAAAGTTAATAGCGTAAAATAAACTTCCGTCTTTCCTTCTTTCGCTCTTGTCTAGAATTTTTTTTTTCCAACACATTATAAGGAAATGACTAATATCGATAAAATATACATTTTTGCTATAATAATGTATAAATATCTAAACGAACAGATGAGAAAACACAGAAAAAATCAGGTATAATTTCGGAGCCTTTTAGTAATTTTTTTTTTTTTTTTGGGATCGCCAGTGGAGGGCATTACCCGGCCTTTTTGAGTACCCGTGTTTAACTTGAAATGATTTCAATTTAATCTGCGGTTTTTTTTTGTTCTTTTTTTTTTTTTTTTAAACGGCGAAGCAAAACAATTCGCATTTTATGAAGTTTTAAAAAAGCCAGATTCGATAAGATTAAAGCTGGATAAAGTTAGGAAATTTATTTTGCCGATCAACGTATTTAGAGTACAGATTGGATTTCAAAACGGAATAAACTCACGTCATCAAAATTATTGTTCCACCGCGCACTAACTGTTGCAGTGAAAAGGGAGGTTTGCTAGAACAAAAACTTGGAAACGACCGAGGCCGCTGATGCTTAATAAACTGGACCCATGAAGAACGTTGGTCTCTGACCATATAGCCGAAGATTGAGTTCTAAATGACAACGGTAAATTCATAGTAACAGCATTGAAAAAGAAAAAAAAAAAGGGGAAAAATTCATCAAAATTACCATAGATTCAACATAAATTCAACATAGATTCAACATAGATTTAACACGCTGAAGAATACGGTAAATTTGTAAGTGTACACGAGTTGTTTTTTTTGTATATTGTGATTCTTGCATTTCGAAAAAGAAAAGCAAGACCAGTAATAAAATAACAAAATAATTAAAAATTTATCAGCACTCCCAAATGCATTTTGATTTTTTCGTTTCGAGCCCTTATATTGGCGCGAAACTGAGCCTTCTTCAAAAAACTCTTCGCATAAAATTTCGCTCTGCTATATACCGGAAATAGCGTGTTTAATTTAAACGGCTTAATCGGTTTAAGTAGAAAAAAGTGTGCCGCCAAGCCCATCCTCGCAACAGAAATATTTCCCTCGTAGGACATAAATGAAATCTTTCCATAAATTTTCAGCACCTTAATTTCATAGCTGTACGCCCATTTATGCGATTTTTCTTCCTTTCTTTTTTTTAGTTTTTTTTTTTCGAAAATTTTACCAAACTTTAAATTTTTCTTTTTAAAAATTGACGAGAATCTAAAATGCACTATAGGCGCAATTTTTTTCGTGATTTTCAGCGTACGAACATTTAAATATTTCGATTTTACATGGGAAGGTGCGTGTAAATCCCGGCAAACTGGCGCTGGAAATAAACATGTTAAGGTTAAAGGGAATTTCGAGGAAGCCAAACAATCTTATACTCTGAGCCCCAACCTCTCCATTTATAATGAAAAAGAAAAAAAGGAAAAGCGAAAAATGAGTTTTTTTTAATTCTACTCATAAAGCGATACAACTATAAACAAACAAGGAGAAAAATAAGTTATTTTAGTTATTTTCTCTCTTTGGTTGTTTCACAGAAGCTACACGTTTCAAAGAACAATTCAAAAGAAAAACTTTTTATCTTTCACGGATAACATATAAATTTATATATATATATATATATATATATATATATATATATGTGTATATTCTATAAAAGCTCTAGACTTTTTTTTATTGTTTATTGAACCCGTTGCAAATCATCCGATTAGCCCGCACAGGAAATAAATAACTTTCCTTAGTTGCCGTATTCTGTACAGGAATTTATAAATTTCTGAAAATTTTACATGTGTAATAATTTTATGTGGGTGGTTTATATAAAACGATTCAAAATACGCAAAAACCCATTAAAAACATGAAATAGACTCGGTATACATTTTCATAATATCGGTAGGTTTCGAAACCGGAACTCTTGAAATGATATCGAAAACAAAAGAAATGTATGCATTATACGCCAAACTCGAACCATGGTAATGCGAAACACCCACTCGCAAAATTATCTTTTACATTATATTTTTTTTCTTATCAGTAATTCTGAACCAAAAATTTATCGAGGGCTTTGAGCTTATAAGAAGCTTAATGATGAAAATTACAATGATAGAGAGCTTCGCAAGACATGACGTCTCGTGAAAATAACATGTTTTCGATTTAAAAAGACGATTCACGTTGAAAAGGGGAACAACAACAAAAAAATATGAAAAACATTTATTTATTTTCCCTTTTTCTTTTCATGTGTTTTTTGTTTTGTTTTTTTTTTTCGCTTTGAACTTCTTTTTCTCCATTATTAATGAACATTAACCGAGCGAAAATTATTACAATTATTTTTGTATTTTAAATGGCCGCAGCGAGGCTTGAAACGAATTCTAAATACACTGTTTACGTAATTCGTTTCGATAGCCTCATTATGATTATTTTATTCATTACAGTAAGCATTAGACAATGAGGTAAACATATTTAAGGAAGCGGATAACATAACGAAAAAGACACGCATAGAAGAAAAAAAAAACAAATCTTCAAATAAATGCGTAGCCAAAAACCGTTTTCTTTTGCAATTTTTTGGATGGCGCAGCTCAAAATTAATGGGTTTTTTTTCAGATAATAATAATGTACACACTTTTCTTGCTTAGAACTCGCATGTACTTAAGCCGAAATAATCGTTTTTCGGTAATTTGAAATCTTAAATGAAATTAGATAAACTCTCGAATACTTCCATTAATTATAGAAATCAGTAAATTTATCGACAGCGTACTATACTGATCTAAGAATAAGTTCTCCTTCTATTTTTGGAGATGATCAATCAGATGATGATTTGGTTCACTCATTTAGCGAAGAAAATAGGTTGTTGTACACAGTTAATGGAATTATTTGTCGCGTACAGACTTGCATTATCGGAATATTGTATAAAAAAAAGAAAAAAAGAAAAACCAAAAAGAATAGTCATCAAGAAACATATTTAATGAGGCTTATTTATCTTTCTATAGCCGAGGAAAAATTTTAAACGACGTCTTTAAAAACTAACTCCTTTAAAGCGGAATTACATTTTCTGCGTAAGATCAACGTACTCTTTAGCTTTGATTTTACGCAGAAAATGTAATCCCGCTCTAAAGGAGTTAGTTTTTACGAAAGACATCGTTTAATTTAGCATCCTGTAATTTTGATTAAATAGGCGTGATTCGAAAATCGTTATGCTGTGGCCGTTTATCTTTTTTCACTCTCACCCGTGACGTATCTTATTTTTGTTTATATAACGTTCCCGAAAATGATGCACTACTAAATGAACACACACTTCTATCGTCAACAAGATTAGTAAAAATTCTAACAAAAACCCGCTGCGACCAGCCAAATCTAAAATTTAGACGATATTTCGGAAACAATAAAACTTCATCAAAGCGATATTTTGGTTTTTAAATAAATATATTGTAAAATTATTTTCAGGAAATGTAAGTTACAATTTTCGCCTTCTAATATAATTCGAACGGTATTAAAACATTTGGCGAGCAGGATAGCGCTGGTGTTTTTGAGAAATAGTACAAGAAAAACTAAATTATTTTCCACCAAAAAATAAACAATTTAGATGATTTTCGGAAACGATAAAATTTCATCAGCGGTATGCTTTTGAAGTTGAATAAAAATAATAAGAGTTGTTTTCGAAAAATACTTTGATTTTTAAATTTTTTTCGATCAAAAGAGAGTTTTCAAGTAATGCTCTCGGAGTTAACGTGTTCCGAGTTAGACGTAGTTGTACGCGTACGCGAAACAGAGTTTTAACCTTATCTTATCTTCTATAGTTTATCTCTAACATATTAATCGTTTTGTATTCGTGTTCCGATAAGTGTCAAGTAAATCGTAATCGCAACGTAAGACTTTGCCGGTCGCAGCCGACCTCAGCTGGTTTTTCGTAAATCAGACAATCAAAACGACATCCGGTACTGAGTACAGACCGAGCATGTCGTACGCAACTGCAACGAAAAAAGAAACCTTCCCGTCCGCCAACCAAGCTATAATTTTCCCACACGTCGATGGAGCTCCGCTGCCGTATTACGCTCGAAAAATGGTAAACATCATAGGTAATAATATACTACATTGCGCCAAAATATCGAATAACCGCGTTCGAATGTATATCAGAAGCAGAGAAATCGCTGAAAATTTTTTCAAGTCAGGTGGAGAAATCGAGATTAATAGAAAACTAGTCAAAGCCAGATGGTACCGACAAGAAAAAAAATGATAAAAAAGTAATCGTATCTAATGTACCCCCCCACGTCCCCCATGCAGAAATAATTAAACTAATCGTCTCCCACGGAGTAGTACCTACTTCAGACATGAAATTCTTGCGACTTACGCAGGAAGAGGGTTTGACTAATATCCTTTCAGAAAGAAGATTTGTATATATCTCAGCAGAAACTTCGGAAAAATTGCCGAACTCAGAGTTTGTCAAATATGAAGACGACGAATATCGAGTATTTTACAATGATGCTCAAATCAAATGCTTCATCTGCCATCAATTCGGTCACACAACGCAGTCATGTGAGTTTAACAGATCCGAAGAATATAATGAAACTCTGGATAAATCCCAAAAATTAACGTCCAAAGAATCAGAAAAAAATTCCTATAAATCGAACGATGACGAAAAGGATGTGAACAACACAATTAAAATTGTCGAATCAACTGGAAATGCTAACACGGAGGCACCTTCCAACACCATCTGCCAAAGTGAAGACGTACCTCGTGGTAACGAAAATTATACCCGCGATGAAACGGACGTTGTTCAACAGACCATTAAAAGACCACTATCAATCAGCACCCAATCTCGCAGCGACCAAACAGTTGACGACCTCCCAACGCCCGCTAACGAAACAGAAACACCACATACAAAAAAACAAAAACAAAAGAAGGCCAAAATCGAAAATCCGGCAACAACTTCAACCGAAGAAACATTCTCAACAAAACAACTTTTGGAATCCATCGAAGAAAACTTTGAAAAAAATAAGCAAGATTATCCGATATCACTTTCCAACTTCAAATTACTCATGGATCTCGTAAAAGGGCAGCAAGATCCTACCCGATGCGTAGCTCAACTCCCCACCGATTTCAACGGTATAATAAAAATCCTGGCCGACAATTATCTGCATCTGGAACACCGATCAATGAAAAATCGTTTTACAAGACTGAAAAAAAAATTAGAAGAATCGATTTCAGAAAATGCTGAAAGTCCAGACAATCCAGACAATCCAGATAACATACAGAAGGAGCCCGACATGAACGATTGAATTCGAATGGTAATACGCAATCTACTTTGCTATTTGTAAAAATTTATCTAAATCGTATCAACAATAATTAATCCAATCCGTTATTCTTAATACCTAATCAAATACGTTATTCAATGGAATTGTAACGGCGTGAGAAGCCATAAAAATGCTCTTAATTCAAAAAACCTCTCCCCAAATCATCACTCTACAAGAAACCCATTTACGGTCACAAATTTCGTTTCAAATTCCCAAGTATAAAATTTTTCGTAACGACTACCCTGGAGGCATCATTGCTTGTGGTGGAGTCGCAATTCTAGTGAATAAAGATATAAAAGCAGTCCCAATCCCTTTAATCAGTAATTTACAAGCCATAGCCGTTCAAGTATATACTCTTAACCATTTCAAAAGCCCTATCACTATCTGCAATATTTATATACCCCCTGATCAAAATCTCCAGAGCGATGAATTAAATGATATTCGAAATCAGCTACCAACTCCCTACATTATCACCGGTGACTTCAACGCTCACAGCCCAACTTGGAACTCAAATAACACAAATAATCGAGGTAATTCCGTAGATAAATATTTAAACCAAACAGATTCCGTTCTTTTAAACACCGGCGATAACACACATTTTAACGCTTCTAATGGAAGTTTCTCCGCAATTGACCTAACCTTTTGCTCACCTAATATAGCCCATTTTCTAAATTGGAAACCTCTCGATGACCTGTACTTTAGTGATCATTTTCCGATCGAAATTTCGTTAAACAATAACCAAACCCCACACAACGAATTGAAAAAATATCCGAAATGGATTATTAATAAAGCCGACTGGATTAAATTCCAACAAAATTTTTCCTTTACCTTCGACTACCAGCTTTCTATCGACGATAATGTCAATAATTTCACAACCTCTGTCGTACATGGAGCCTCGGTTAGCATACCAAAATCTTCTTCCAAATTTCCTCCCAAGGTAGTCCCTTGGTGGTGCCCAGAAATCAAAACTGCGATCAAAAACCGAAAACGCGCATTACGCAAATACAAAAAAAATCCTACATTGGAAAATTTAATTTTTTTTAAAAAAAATAGAGCCCAAACTCGCTTAATCATTCGCCAAAAAAAAAAACGAAAGTTGGGTAAAATTTATAAAATCGATTACTCAAAATTCATCTATTAAAGAAACTTGGAGAAAAATAAAAATCCTAAAGGGCTCATACATCCCCCACACCGTAAATTTTTTAACAGTCGACAACAAAATTTTAACAGATCAAACTGAAATTACAAATAGTCTAGCCCAACATTTTTCCGATGTATCAGCATCCTCTAACTACAGCATGTTTTTTCAAAACCATAAGATTCAGAAAGAAAAAATTGAAATAAATTTTAATTCAGATAACTCAGAACCTCACAATGCACTGTTTTCTATTGATGAGCTTGAAATAGCTCTAAACCATAATATCCGAGACTCTTCACCAGGACCAGATGATATTCACCCTCAAATGATCAAAAAATTACCTCAATCAGGTTTAGAAGCCCTTCTTCAGATTTTCAATTCCATTTGGGTCTACGACACTTTCCCCACCAAATGGAGACACGCTATTGTCATTCCCATCTTAAAACCAAATAAGGACGCCAACCTACCAACTGGTTATCGACCTATTTCTTTAACATGCGTCCCATGCAAAATAATGGAGAAAATGGTCAGTACACGACTAATTTGGTATCTCGAATCGAATAATTACTTAAGCAGTCTCCAAAGCGGTTTTCGAAAAAATCGTTCTACGTTAGATCAATTATTAGACCTCCAACAAGAAATAACATCTGCCTTCAAAAACAAGGAAAATCTATACTCCATATTCTTTGACCTCGAAAAAGCTTATGATAAAGCATGGAGATCCAAAATCCTACGTAGACTTCATTCACTCGGTATAAAAGGTCATCTAGCATATTTCGTACAGAATTTCCTAAAAGACCGAACTTTCCAAGTGAGACTAAATAACGAATCCTCCAAAATTTTTGGAATAGAGAATGGAGTACCCCAAGGTTCCGTTCTCAGCACAATCCTTTTCATAATTCTGATTGACGATATAACCGAAATAATCTCCTACCCGATATCCTTACGACTGTTCGCAGATGATATAAACATAGCCTTACGTTGCAATAGCCCACAAATAGCATATCAACTTCTTCAACCAGCGTTAAACAAACTTCAAATCTGGGCCGAAGAAAACGGCCTTTCCTTTTCTAGCAGTAAAACACACATAGTTAATTTCAGCCACAAAAGAAAATCCCTAACAGAACCAACTCTCACTTTCTATAATAAACCTCTTCAGTATAAAACCTCAACAAAGTTTCTAGGCCTAACTTTTGATCAAAAACTTACGTGGATTCCACATATTAAAGAAACGAAAGCCGAAATTCTCCGATCCTTGAATTTACATATTAAAAATAATTAGAAACCCTCGACACAACCCATCTCGATCCCTCCTGCTACTATTCTATCGTGCCCTAATTCGATCAAAAATCGAATACGGAGCACCCATATACTGTTCTGCAAAACAATCAGCTCTCTCCAGCCTAGATATTGTTAATAACGCAGCGATTCGACTATGCATAGGAGCTCTTCCATCTTCGCCTAATCTTAGCATTTACTGCGAAGCTGCTGAACTCCCTCCATCTTATCGTAGAAAATTACTAACAAACAAGTATCTAGCCAAAACAATGTCAAACACATCCCATCCAATATCTAAAAGAGTCATAGATTTTTTCTCAATTCCATCAATCTCAGTCCACGAACCAATCACTTCATTCACTGAAATAATCAAAAGTAATCATATTTTCCCACTACTTCAACAACAAATAAATCAACAATATCAGCCATGGCTTATATCCATTCCTCCAATAAATATCTCGCTTACAGCCTACCCAAAACCAGACTACACACCTTTCATAATTAAAAATCACTTCATTGATCAATTATCGAGATACAGTGGCCATATACACTGCTTCACAGACGGCTCAAAAAGAAAAACACACCACGTAGGATACGCCTTTTCCATAGAGCAATCATCATTTCACTTCTCTCTTCCCTCGTTCTCTTCAAACAACACAGCGGAATTAATGGCCATTTACCATTGTATATTTCATATCAGCGAAACTTATCAGTCTGGCAAATTTTTAATTATGACCGATTGCTTAAGTTCCTTAGTTTCTTTCCAAAACACTTCTAAAAACAATCCTCTTATTCAGAAAATACTCAACTTATACAACATCTTATTCCAATCACAAATAAAAATCAGCTTCATGTATATCCCGAGTCACATCGGCATCTCCGGTAACGAAAATGTTGATAATCTTGCAAAATCCGCACACCGTTCTTCCCCTCTCCTTCCCTTTATACCACAAGACCTCCAGTCATATATATGTGTACAAACTCAAAACAAATGGCAATTAGAATGGTCCCAACAACATACCAACAAACTTCATACTTTCAAAAAATCAGTCGTCCCTTGGAAACATTTATCAAGCCTCAATAGGACCGACGAAATTATTATTACTAGAATCCGTTTTGGTCACACCAAAATTACCCACGGTCACCTATATCAAGGAATTCGACAAAACCCCACTTGTACCTACTGCTCCTCAGATATCATGACAATAAAACACCTTCTTTTCTCCTGCCCTTCCTTCTCTGTCCAACGATTACAACACAAAATAACCCCTCAATCAATATCTGATGACCCAGAACAATTAAATTCATTGATCAATTTTCTCAAAAAAACCCACCTATACTCCCTAATCTAAAACTTATCCGATGGGCGCAATAATCCTGGCAATTAAAAGCGTCCCAACAAAAAAAAAAAAAAAAAAAAAAAAGTAATGCTCTCCGAATGTGCGTTGCATGTATTTCGTTATTTAACTTTTTTACTATATGAAAATTCATCAGTGGTGTGTTTTTGAAGTTGAATATAACTGTACAAAATAGAACAAAATTATTTTCGAAAAATACAAGGTACAATTTTTGCCGTAAAAAAATATATCAGAACGATTGTATATGTATAAACATTTGGCCTTGAACGAGTTTTAAAGTGGTAGCCGAGCGTGTTGCCCCCTGTTCATTGCGATTTGTATTTTATTGTTTTACTTTTTTTTTCCTTTTTTTTTTTTTTTTTTTTTTTTTTTTTTTTCGGTCATATTTCGGAAACGATAAAACTTCATAAGTAGTTTTCAAAGTTGAATGGAAATACAAAATTATTATTTCGGACGCTTTTTATAAAATCACTTGAATCAATCCATCACGCTGCCTTAAGGTCCATCCTTGGGGCGCATCGAACATCTCCCACGCAGGGTGTCTGTGTGCTATCAGGAATTCCGCCATTATCCTATATATTTGACTTCTACACCTCCCGTGATCATCTATACTGGTACCAACAATATCACTTCTCTTCGAGGAGCACTGTCATTCCTCCTCCAGCCTTTCAAAATGATCCAATACCTAATATTCTAAATTTTTTGACTGAGAAAAACATCAAATACAATCCGGATCTCCTCCTGTTCCCAAAAGAACCACCATGGGAATACCCCCCATTGATGGTAGACTTATCACTCTTTATCTACCGTACATCTAACGAGGACCAATATACAGCTCGCCAAAAAAGTATCGAAAAAATACAAACTTACACACATGATACACACGTTTATACAGATGGAGCTAAAGCAAATGTCGCTGGCACACTGTCCACTCCCACAGCATGTGCCTACCTAATCTCAGGTGAAGCCGAAGCAGTGAGGCTACATGATGACAGCTCCGCATTAGAAGCCGAGCTATACGGAATTCTCTTTGGATTGGAAGCATGTGCGTGTTGTAAATCTGAGAACAAACAATACATAATTATCACAGATTCACTGGCCTCCCTTCAAACTATTCAGTCACTTACTATAACCAGTTCATTAGTCTATAAAATAAGATCTACAGCACATCGCCTTACCCAAGAGGGGATACAAGTAGGCTTCTTGTGGGTGCCGGCACATGTTGGAATACCCGGAAACGAATGTGTAGACCGGGCCGCCAAGTCAATGTTGTCTGTCCCTATGCCACCCAATGTCCCACCACCAGAAATCACTCCCTTCTTCCACAAAAATATGAAAGAACATTGGATCTCATCCTGGTCCCAACATTCAACTTTCCTAAGGAATATTAAACCAAATGTTGATCCTTGGTGGCCACCGATCCAAATGTCCAAAAAAGAATTCTCTGCCCTTAATAGATTGAGACTGGGACACACATCGATATCTCACAACCATGTCCTCCAAGGAGCCCCTCCACCGATTTCCTGCCCATTCTGTAATGCAGCAGTGCTACCTTCGGTGGAACACATCCTGAAACAATGTCAAAACTTAACAATAATCAAGGACGAACCACTACACCTTCTTTTAGATAACCGTCCAGAACAGGTTCAGACAATGCTAATCTTCCTTAACCGAAATAATTTAATAAACAAATTGTAATAAATCCGATACTCGTTGTGCCGTAATGACCCTGGCAGTTATACATGGCCAACGAGTAGATTACACACAAAAAAAAAAAAAAAAAAAAAAAAAAAAAAAAAAAAAATTAGCGGTGTTTTTGAAATTGAAAACAAAATCCTTTTCCGAAGGTGTACGTTGGAATTTTGAATTATTCGACTAAGAAAAATGTGATCTTCCCAAATAAATGGCTTATTTTATTTATTTATTTAGATTTTTACTGCCTCTTAGCGTATTTTTCCATTCAACTTATTTTTTTTTTTGGTATTCTGAAAATGATAAAAAATTTTATCGGTGGTGTGTTTTTGAAGTTGAATAGAACTGTACAAGGTAAAACAAAATTATTTTCGAAAAATATACATAAGTTACAATTTATTTTTGCTGTAAAATATAATCAGAGCGATACGTAAACATTTGACCGATAGAAAGTTCCTAATTTCGAGGTTATAGTCGAGAACTCTGTATTTATTGGCATATTTTGTTATACTACTCTTTTTTTCTGAAATAGCGGAATTGCTATTTCAGAATTAATCAACTCTTCTTAAATAAGAAATAAAAAACATAAAATTAAAAGGAATAAAAATTATCAGTTTGTTATTTACACAGTATAATCTCAACCGAAATAGTGGAGCGGACAGATTCCTGAAATTTGGCCTTTTTTGAACGGACAAAATTTTCCGCCAAAATAAAAAATAGCGAAAGAACCCTTAAAAGCGGTCAATGTCAAACCCTCTTCTTAAAGGGTGATTTTTTTTTTTTTTTTTTTAGTAGCGGATTTTTTTGAAATAACGCATATTATACTTTACAAACTATTAGCATTCTTTGTAACAAGGATACACGTGAAGCATACTCATCCATCGAAAGCAAAATTAATTATAAGTACTTTGACGTTACTGCAATCTAAATTGACCTGACTCCTTAATTTTCTTTCTCACTTACCTCACTACCCCGTTTATGATGTACATTTTATTATTCTTTTAATAATGTTGAAATAATACGAAATGGATTTGATGATTAAAAGTGAAACTGATACATATGAAATAGAGAAATATAACCTGTTTTGTGACATCGGACCAACCACCAATTTTTAACATATTCTTATTATGGGTGCCCGGAAGAAATTTTCCTCTAGGTGGGACCAAGGTTCCAGAAAAAAAATAATTAAACTATAGATTGCGCTGTTAAAACCGGGGAAATTAGTTTTTTAAACTAATTAGGAATTCCAATTTTTTAATGACTATTAGAGCGTAAAATTTATGATCGTCGTAGTATAATTTTATTAGAAACACACGCGTTTTTATGTTTTATAAAGAAATTTTATACATAATACACGTATGTGTGTGTAAAAGAAAAACGTTTTCTTGAAATTTCTGCGTTGTACAGATTTTATTACATCAACATAGAACTAATTTTATTTTTCACCAGTTTCTCGCTCTGATTTTTTTTTTTCTTTTCAAAATTTTTAGATTAGGCAACGCCCCCAAAGTAGGTCTCTTTTACGGGGGTTTATTCTTACCGAGTTTCCTTAATTTAAGATATGTAATCATTAAAAAAAAAAAAAGAAAAAAGAAAAATCTATAACGCATATTATAGCTTAAAAATTAATCGGGGGTAGTTCATAAGAGTATTATGATGTGCATTTCTTTGAATAATAATATCTGATCTGTATCGGTAATATTGTAAAGAGCTACTAGACAAAGCGATATTTTCAAAAAAAAAGAAAAAAAGAGCAAAGCGTCAAATGCAAAATACAATAGTAGAATTAACAAAAAAAAATGAAGAAAAAAAGTCGAATTGTGAAACTAAAATTTCCACTGTGTCATTGAAAATAGAAAAGAAATTTACCCGTTTTCTTTTTATTAGTGCAGATTGAAAAAAGATTTCGAAAAACAGTTACATTATTTGAAATCGGATTGAACATACCGAAAATTATTATGTCGTTAGTGGCCAAATAAATTGAAAAAAAAAAAAAAAAATCGATACTCAGTGTCGACGATAGTTTGTGTTTAATTTTTTTTATCGTAACTTTAATTGTATTTTGGCATTATTATTTCATGAGATTTCGCTACACTTATATATATACTAGCCGAAAAATTTAAATATCTCGCTTCTCCGATGTTTTTCTTTTTTTTCAATTTTTCATCATTTAGACGTGAAATACTATAATATAGCTTTCGTTGCATTCGGAATTTACGTACCTGTGTAAAAATTATCATTCCGGTAAAGCGTACTCCACTAAATCTCGCTGGAACCCTCTTCCGCCGTCCGGCCCTCGCGGTAACCTGATGACATTTTCAACGATGGCCGCAGATCCGCTTCCGAACGATCTTTGACGAATAACGCCACCTCTGCCTTCCGAATCGGTCGATAGCCGTCTTACGTGCTCGGTAGCTGTACCGTTGTTATTGCCGTTGTTGGCATTGTTAGCAGCGCGTGAGGACCAATTCGGACCGTTATCGATTCCCTTGCCGAGCGAGGATCTTCGCTCGAAGACCGCGGCTGTCGGGCACGCTCCGTTACCGACGACATTGCCACCGGTGAAACTATTCCGATGCTGCGGCGGACAATAGTACTCGACGCCGGCGTTGGTCTGCTGCTGGGTCCGGTACAGTTCCTGACCGTTCTGGCCGTTATCGCTGCTGCATCGGCGAACCAATTCGTGGTTATTCTTGCCGAAAGAGTACCGTCTGGCCGCCGTTGTACCATTCCCGGTAGCGGGGCTGCTCGGACAGTCGCAGCAACAGCATTCGGCGGCCGTTTGGTGATGGTGCTCCTTCTTCGGTAGCGAGTAGCGTCGCATAGCGAACACGTCCGGAATCGAGACACCGCTGTTGGAACGCGATCGGCAAGAGGTGTAGCTGTCCGAGCTAGACTCCCAGCCGGCCGACATTCGCCTTTGTTCGATCATCGGCGGAATTATCGGCGCCGTCGTGCAGTAAACGCCGCTATTCGATCGACTTCTGGAAAAGTTCGAGCCGGGACTGTCAGAGCCGGAGTCGCGGGACCAGCGTCGCGGCGGATTCCATACCAGTACCGTGCCAGATTGCTGCTGCTGCTGATGCTCGAGCGAACTGCCCGGAGACGAGCATCGTCTTTGCATCGTTCGGTACTTGTAGCGAAGTAAGTCTTCGGTCTCCGAACTGCTCGCGCATGAAGAGGAAAATTCCGAGTCCATTAGATGACGGTGATGATGATGATACTGGTAGAACTTGGATGAGCCGTTGTTGCGCGAACCGTTATTGGACGTGGTGCGTTTCTTGTGACTGGTGCCGGCCGACGGCGCGTTCAATTCGAAAACGCGGGTCGCATTCGGATCGTCCGGCGAACTTTCGAAGCTGCTCAAAGCGTTATGAGCGGACTCGGTACGAACGAACTCCACTAGACCGCTGACGACGCCGTGCATTTCCGGGTGCTTGTTGTAAAACGGACGGACGTCTGCCGGGATCGGATTGCCCGGCCGCAAAATACGCACCAGAGCGATTTCGCCGCACGCGCGGAACATCTCCGCGATTTGTTCGACGGTCGCTTTCTCGGCCGGAATGTTGACGGCGACAACGGTTCGCGACGGCGTGGTCTGATCGTAAAGCGGCAACGGATCGAGGCGACGCAGCTTCGTGCCGGCCTCATTGATCTCCAGCTTTTTGCTGGCCTCCTTCAGCGCGTCCCGGACCGCTCGCCAATCTTTCGCGATGTGCTTGACCCGTTTGAAGCTGGCTATCAGCTTCAGCGACACGTAGCCCTCTTTGTTGCGTCGCACGTGCTTCAGCAGGAACGCGTCTTTAACGATGTTCTCATCCGAGAAGTAGTACTCCACCTGAGAGACGATCTTTTTGATTAGTTCGTCGTTCGGTCTCTCGTAGCCGGACGACTCGTCTTCGCTACTGTTACTGTTACCGGCGTTGCCGTTCTCTTTCTTGTTACTGCCGTCGGACGTCGCCATTGTCTTCCGACTGTTCGACTCCTCCACCATTTCGACCACTTTGCGTACGGCCGTCTTCAGCTCGGAGCAGCATTTTCGCACGCTCTCATCTTCATCCGTACTGCTTACGGGGCCGCGACCCCCACTCTCCGAAGACGTCAGCGAACCCCGCGGCGTGAACGGTGTCGCATCGTACGACAGCGAAATGCTGGAGTCCACCGACGAAATGCTGTCGCGAGTTTTATATTTCGGCTGCGGCGACGAATCGCTACTATCCTGATCCTCGTTCGCCGCGGCAGCGGCGGCGGCGGCGATGATAATTTCTTCTTCCTTCTGCTTCTGTACTAGCGCAGTTTCCGCGCTGATTTCCGAAATCGAGCCAGGCATCGCGACAAACGAATAATAATGAAGAAACGAAACGAAAAGAACCGAACGAAAAGAAAAAAGAACGAAAAAAACCCGAAAAGTCGCGAGAAAAACGGAGAGTTTAATGGAACGGCGGATCGCGCACGCGAACTATCTGCGACTTAGGTCTGGCAGAGCTGTCTGAGAGCGAACGATCGAGAACAGTTTCTGGTTCGAACATTGGCGGACGTAACGAATTGCAAGCGATTCATAACAGACCGAGCCGCTTGTTTACTCTACCGGCTTATATAAACCATTATGTCAGGGTTGCGCTGCGTCTCCGCGCCGACACTTCCACATGCCGCTCGCCCAGCGTGCACCGTTCGTCTTTGTCGCGCTGCCGAGCAACCTGTTTTCCGTTGCTCGTCGACGTTGCCGACGACCTGTTCGCTAACAATAATGACGGCTAATGTCACGGGCCTCAGGCGGTGACATTGGATTTCCTTGCGGAACTATTTCCGATTGCGCTGCGCACACAGTCGCTCGACCGTTTAACTGCACACCTTCGCTACATTGTGTCCGTTTGCGCACCGATCGGATGCGGCACGCGCACTCCGCACACAGCCGGCGCACTGATTAAGTTCGGCCATTCAGTCTCGATTTACACGCGTGACTTGAAAAACGAAGAAGCTTCCACCGGATCACAATAAAAAGTTCCGATTATCCGAACAGCCTTCTCCGAGCGATTTTTGAAGGTTTCACTTTTTTACAAGTCTCACCGCGGACACTTTTTACTTCTGCTTTTCCGCCGCTCCTTCCGAGAATCGATACGGCCTTCGTCGCTCACCGATTGCCGGCACGCCGTTTATTTCCCCCGGCCTGATGTCTTCGATTTTCCGTCGTCGTCTAATCGAACTCGTTTCTTTCTTCGAGCAAAGAAAGCTACGTAACGCGCTAATTTGCTCCTCCGAAAAACAATCCTCTTCTCGTCACTGTCTTTCTCGCCTTGCCTTTATTAGCGCTCCAGCAAAGGTTCTCTGCTCCTTCGTTATATTCATTTCGTAATTATTCGCCGCAGCCGCTCTATCACATCGACCTGCTTCAAGCTTATTGTTAGGGTCAGCGATCTCTATCTTTATCGCTGGCCATCTCTCGTGCTTTCTTTCATTTCCCTCATATTCGTTAACTGGCTTTGTCTATTCCTTTTCGCGCTGTTTTTAACGGGTTGCATTTCAAAATTTTTCTGCTTTTGATTCTTGTCGCTATGTTTTACCCTCGTTCAGCGACAGAAGATGGTTTCATTTCGACGGTTTTTTCTCACGATATTATTCCGTCTGCGACATAATTGCACAATTATATCATGAGTGGAACAAATATTAAAAATGTTAATTATGTACGGGATCTTAGGGTGGTATACATTGACAGTAAGGTAAATTTCTCAGAGTAAACACATCACTGATCTTGGGTTCATTATTAGAAATTCAACAATGTTCATTAATACAGACACTATTTTCGTATTCTTTATACGTCCTTAGAATATTGTTTAGTAATATGGCATTGATCCCTTTTATGATAAGTATAATAAAAATTATTGAAAATGTTCAGTCAAAATTCTTAAGATATCTTTATTTCCGCACGGTTAAAATTTACCCACAGTATACTATCTTGAATAAATTATTACGTTTTAAAACCTTACATGCGAAACGGAAACACGCTAAATTAAAATTTATACACGGCATTATATGCAGTGTGCGAATCAGAGATAAGTATCTATTGTCGAAAATACTTTTCATAGTACCTAGATTGACACCAGCAGGAAGAATCGTTTGTTTGTTGAAACTCAGGCACGTACAAATATTGCGTTAAGTTCTTCGGCCTGCAGTCCATCTGTTACACATTACTCACCTGAATATCCAGAAATTGATATACACTTCGATAACAGAACTTACTTGCAATTAGTTGAAATCTTGTTTTCAATACCAAATACAACGGGGAGGTATATTTATTCATATTTACACCTAGAAGATTTGTAATTAGTGGTTACGGAGGATGAATGTATTCTTTAAGCACTCTGTGCATGCGAGAATATTTTCATTATTGTTATAGATATTTTATTAATAATGTGATATATTACTTCTCTGGGTAATATGCTCCATGTGATTGGGCTAACGCCTGTATGGAGCATACCAATATTTAAATAAATAAATAAATAACCCGGCTCTTTGCATCTCTGATAGTTCAGTTCGCAATCTTGTTTTACTGTGAGTTCTCTGATTATCGTCACATGCTTTTTTTCTTAAAGGCAAAATGACCATTCAGTACTTTCTATCCTTCTTATCTAAGTCTATTTTCATACAACGTTGTGCCCGCTGTTTTCTTCCAGCGATTATAAGAAGAGTATTATTTTACTCCAGTTCCTATTAGCCTCTGCTATTCATTCTATTCCAGTCGATAACAACGACTCTTATACTAATGCATTTCTAGATATGGGAAAAAATAATTTATCTGCATACTTTTGAATGACCGTCTCGAGTGTAACATTTCCACGACAAGTATTTCAGAATGAATTTTTTTTTCTTTTTTTTCTGAATAATTTGCGGGTTCCACAAGGCAATTGCCCGTCTGTGGGTTCCCAACATAATTATATCGTTTATTCATTATATACATCTTAAGTCTAATACATCATATTCGTCTTATATATAATTACTTAATTCAACTTAACTTCTATTTTTACTATTCGATGTCTAATTTTTAAATCAATACATTTATACCCATCTTACATCGTACCACATTATTTTCACATAAGCCATAAGTAATGCAACTAGAACTGAGCACCAAACATTAGTTTTCTTTTTCCATTACATCATTTATAATTATTTACTCATTCAATCAACTACCCGTCTTATCGCTGTTCCTTTCCTATGACTATCCATTTCTCATTCTTTGCACCACGCAATCAACCATATTTTTATTTTGACTTTCCATATATTCAAATTACATTCGTCTCTTAATTCCTTTGGTAAGTTACCTAGTAAATGACTCATAACATCCTCTTCAACATTATCAATATTATTATTATTAATCCCTTTAGGTCTTATAAAACATAAATTGTCATAGTTCCTAGTCCCATATACCTTTTCCTTTGTCGGTAATCTTATTTTTTCTGTTTTATGCCTTAAAAGTTTACTGTAATAAAAAAACATTTTTGGCAACATTTCTTTATTATTGTCCCACCCGAAGTAGAATTCGTTACAAGATTCGCACTTCTCCCATTCGGTAACAAAATTTTTAAACATCTTTTCTGTAGCCTACTAATTTTCCTTAATTCCGTTTTTTTTGCCTCCCCCCAAATTTCGAGTCCGTATCTAATCCTAATAAAAATAAAAATATTCGTAAAAATCGATGTTCCGCATTTTTATGTTAAAAGTTACCGGTTTTGGTCGCTGAAGGTGAAATTTACCCGGAGAAAATACACAGTGGTAAATAATTGTGTCCAATTTGTGTAAATCGTTTTATCTCAAAATTTTTGAACACTCCCTGTCGCCGGTGTAATATAAACAAATTTAGAAGAAAAAAAATACCGATGCTCCATTTTATGGTTATATAGTTTAGAGCGTGCCAGTGTTGATTTGCGTGAAGAAAAAAAAATCGAATTTTAAGCTAATCAAGAATAAGATATAGACCGTGTTTTTCTGCCGATAAAACGTTGAATAAGAATGTGATTGTTTTTTTTTTTGTTTTTTTTTTCTATATGGGTTCGTCAACATTGACCCAAGAACAGCGGAACAGAGAGAAAAAAGAGACTCAGATCCTTACACGATTAGAGATAGCCGACAGATAGGAATCAAGAGCTAGAATAACCAAAGGAGAAGGAAGGGAGGGAATGAATGAGCACAGTATGGAACGGGAATACCGGTTTGTAAGAGGAAGGAATAAAAAGAAGCTTGTTCAGTTAATAATTACGAACAACTGAACATTATATGATCCGGATCACAAATACATTAATTGCTGGGCGGTGCAATGGACAATAAGGAGAAGGCACGAGAGAATGACGGAACAATGCGAAAGGGAGCAAACTATGCCCAAAACGCAAGCGGCAAATCGCAAAGAAACTGGAACGGCGCATAGAAGGAAAGTTAATAAACCATGGAAAACGTGGAAGGGAAAGTTGGATAGACAAGAAAAAGGAATTCGGGTTGGAGAATGAGGAGACGTAGGAATCAGACCACAGTTTGGAATGAGCAGCTGCAGACAGAAGGGTAGTCAACCAACTCATTTCCCTCGATTCCGGAATAGCCAGGAATCCAAAGGAAATCCGTTTGTATAAAGTGGGAAAGAAAAAGATCTTGAATTAAGGAACGAATAAGGAGACAGTCGGTTGAGTGAGAAGGGAGAGGAGATGTGATAGTCTGCAGCACGCTTTGAGCATCCGACAGGATAAGGAGATTGCGAGAAGCCGGTGAAGTTTTGATAAAAAGAAGGGCACGCAGAATAGCAGAAGACTCAGCATAAACGATTGAACAAAAGGAGGGAAGTTTAAAGGACTCGAAGTAATTGAGAGATTGGACAATTGAAGATTTTTATGTAAGCTGGATATCACGGATAGTCTGATATGTGGGAAAAGTGGTAAAAAAAGGAATATTCAGTTCGCTTACATATTGAACAGGCTGTTATCCGGTTAGGTACCATTGGGTACTTCTTCCTTCATGCTCAATGTTCCCCTAGTTAAGAATATTGCTAAATGGACTAGATGGTCAGTTTTTGTAATACGATAAATAGATGAAAAAAATATTGAACAGTGGTATTGATGTCAGAGAAATTATTGCAGTACCGTCGCCGACTTATCGAGTTATATGATTTTATCTGTCATAATGAAATAAATATCGAAGTTGGAAAAGTTGGAAAAGTTGGAAAGTGGAAGAAAACTAAGGCGGGAGTTGGACCAAAACATATTTGTATCGTATAAATGCGGGGGGGGGGATTATTTTAAATTTTATGCTGAGCGTACGAACTACGAAATGTGCGAATAAAAATTCCGTATTATGTGTCAGTCGCATTACCGAAAAATTCAAATAAAATCAAATATGAGTATATATTATAGATTGACATTTTCCATTTTTTACTTACACGCTTCGTAACCTACCTTTTTTCTAGTACCGTTTCTATATTTTTTTACATATTATTTTTTACGAATACCCTTCTGACTACCCTTCTACCATTCTAACAGTCACTTTATCAAGCCACGGTAAAAATGGTTTAAACAGTCCCTTGAGAGCTCTTTGTAAACGGGTTTCTCTACAATAGATGCGGACATAATTTTACTGCTTTTCGAAGGTATCAATTTTTCAACGACAGACATATGTACTTTTCAATCGTTCACGACTTTTAATCGTAAATTTACTTTAGGCCGGAATAATATAAAAAATCGATTTTTCGTTAAATAAACTGACGTTTCAAAAGCGTTCACACGGATCACGGACAAAAGTAATTTCTAATACAATAAAAAGTCTTTAAAAAAGCTGTCTTACATTCACTGAACGTTTGGAAACAAAATCATAATTTTCTGGCAGGACTCAAGCAAATAAATCTAACTGGCCGAGATTTAGCAATTCAACAACGGTAGTACACAAAACGCAGTAAAAATTGTCCGACCAATGAACAGATGTCCAAAAAAAAATAAAAAATTACGAGACAAATAAGAACCAGATCGGCAAGAAACTGCTGTAACTGGGATCATCAAATAGAACTAAAAAGTATAACTTTTGGGAAGCTTACACGTTTACCCGAATTTTATCTGGAGCTGATTCGTTACCAGTCAATGAATCATCCACCAAGAAAAGAAACACAACAGCAATTTTGTTCTTTAAAAACCAGTAATTAATTAAAGATTTATCGAATTAAAAAAAATTAATTTGTAGATGGTATCACATACATTTTTCGAATTTAGCGCATTTCTTAAGAGGAAATAAGTATGCTTATTTATATAGACACGGATTTTTAAAATAAACCCCTTTATTGCGTACAACTCTCTGTATACAGAACGCCTTTTTTTTTCTTTCTTTCTACGCATTGTGTACAGCAGCGAGACTAAGAGAAGCACGGCCAGCATGTTTAGATTTTGTTGTACAAGTTTACTGATTTTTGAGTGGTGTAAGAAGGGGCATGTGACAGAGGATGGCTAATCTTTGGAGAGGAATGGCGGAAAGGGGTAAAACAGAATTGGAGCATAGATTAACGATCTTAGGACATTCTTTCAAAAGTATCCATGTATAGGATTGGTTAATACGATGATAGCACTGATCCCTTCGACCTTCAAGTGGAAATTTCCATTCGGAAGCCGATAATTTTACTGTACGTAGCTGGGATGAATTCTGTTGTTCCTAACGTACGATCCAAAAAAAAAAAGGATTTTTTATTACTTCCTCGATGTTACCGAGTGAAATCTGAGAATACTTGGAGCCGGAAACATTCTGGATGCCTCTTTTGAGACCTGATCGGCCATGAGGTGTTTTTTGGCACGCTGTCGTGACCAGATATACCCACACCAAACTTACCGCCGTTAACGAGTTCTATAAGATTATATTTAATTAGTTGTCGAATGGTTTGATTTTTGTTGTATGTCATGTAAGGCTGAAGTGAGTCACCAATGACTATTGTTATTATGTGTTGGTTGAATTTAATCGCGTGTTCCAAAATAGGTGTATCAGTGTCACTCTTTATGAGCGTGTTTTTTACATTTTATTTTAAATAACGGTTTACGAGTTACATTTAAATATTTTTTTACGATAATGTTTTTTGTTCGTTTGGAAACGTTAACAACGCATGCGCCGCGAGAAACGAATAAGGAAACGAGAGAATCAGCTAGATGGAAATTTAGTAAGAGAGACTAATAAAATTAAAAGATTAAGAGTAAGAATGATGAACGAAGAAATGATAAAATAAGTATAATAAAATATAGGAAGCCTAAATATATCAGCTTATGTAAATAAAAAATAGTAGACCGTTCAACTGAAAGTGAAGGTCATTCAAAGTGGATTAGAAAACTTCATCGGTTGAATGAAGAGAACAACAACACGGAAAAGATGTCAAAGAAAAACGTTCACTCATTCACAATCTTTCCTATTTTCATTCAATGAATATTGATTTTCTGTGGGTACCTAGCCACTCGAGTATATTTGTTAATGAAGCGGCTGATTCCTTGGCTCGGGCTGCTGCTGCTTCCTCTCGTCTTTTTTTTTTTAAAATTCCATCCGATAACCTCCTATCAAGTTGTAAAAGCTTTCATATCCGATTTTGGTTGGGCACACCTATGTTTCCTCTTTTTCTAATAATTATTCATTTCATCTGTCTATTCAGCCTACTCTTCCTACATATTCATGGTTTCTTTTGCATCCCTCCCTTTGGAGTTCTGATGTTGTTTTCATTGTTCATACGCGCTTTGGCCATTGTTTGCTGCCTTCCTCCAGATTTCGTTTTTCCTTGATTTCTTCTCCACACTGTCCTCTCCAATCGGATGATGCAGTTATTTGCTACGCCGATCATGTGTTTTTCCGGTGTTCAACTCTCTCCTTGGAGCGTTCTGCCTTATATTTTTATTTGCTGAAGCTTGCACTTCCTACTCCTTATTGTGCTTTTTATATCCTGTCCTTTCCTTTCCCACTAATTATACCTGCTATTTGTTCTGTTTTAGATAACATTTTTGATCGGATCAAAATATAACCGATTTCTTTCCTTACTTTTTGTTTCTGGGTAAAGGTCCTTGGTTGACGAGCCCAAAAAAAGAAAAAAAAAAAGAAAAACGAAATCGAGAAGACAATAGCAAAATAGAAACAATAGCAGAACGTCAAAATAAAGGAAAATCATAGAACCAAGGGTGGTGAAAGAGATGATTTGGCTGAACAGACAAGTAGAAAGACAGTTTATTCGAAAAGAGCGAAACAAAGATATCAGATTAAAATCCAAAATGGAACTTTTTACGAAGAGAAACGAGGTCCGAACATGGGATTCTAGAAAAAAAAAAAAAAAAACACTCGAGAACTGGAGCCAGGGAATCCATCGTCTTTTTATTACTCATTAAAGAAACCCATAACAAATCAGTATTAACTAAATGTAGAGATGAGAGAATACGGATGAAAGTTTACAAGGAATGATAAAGTCACAGGAGTTAGTGTGAAGAGAAGAACATTTAGTTTAAAACGTACTCATTTAGTCAGAAGTAATGAAATAATTCCGAGAAAGAACGACGGAAAAAAATATAAATAATAAACCGTAGTATAGCCATCAGTTCGCCTACAAATATTGAGCAAAAAGAATGATGTCTGAAAGATTCAGAGAAATAATGTCCGGGAGGATGGAATTTCACCACAAAACCCCTCTCGAGCCATCACTAAAGTTACATATTTGCGAAGGAAATAGGGAACTGATAGTATTTTGAAATTCCTGCACGGCTACTGTTTAAGAAAAAGATGTGAAAGATGATAGGAAAAAACTTTAAGAAGAGGTGTAAGGAATGTTGAAAGAAAAATAGGGAAGGTTATAGGAGGTGACTACAAAAGGCAAATAGGAACTAAGACGTAAAGAGATATGTGCGAGGATAAGAATTTTCTTTGAAATAAACCGCTGTTTCTTGTTAACAAAGAGGTAGAATGGAAGAAGATCGGAAGACATTTAATCGTTTTGAAAAAAATCGGTATCCTAAATGGTAGAACCTACGAATAAACGGGGGAGGAAAATTTTAGTAAACAAGCAATGCTGAAATTTCGGAGGACTTAAGAGCAGCGAGACAGAGACGAAGACGCTAATTTTAGATTATACCTAGTTTGAAAAGGATTTTTTTTTTTTTGAGTATTATTATAAATAAAAAGACGGCAATTAAATTTGGAGTGGATAATAGATTTACGCAATGAAGTAAGTGAACAAGAATCAACACCCGATTTTGAAAAGAAATAATTTTCAACAAGTTCAGTCTTTTAAAGGTAGAAGAGAAATAGAAATTGCTACGTTCAAAAAAGAACAGCTGATAAGGAATACACAGAGATAGCAGAACCTAAGAATATATTAACTAAAACAAGATCATAAAGACGACCCGAAGAGAAAAAATAAATAAATAAATAAATTACGCAAACTGTATTACAGTTTCCCCTACATCGTATCTGGGTAGGCGAGCTGGGAAAAGGAAAAAATCTAGGTCACCACGACCTGTGGAGTTCTGCAGTTTTTAATTATTGTTATTATTCGTCGCAGTTGCATCCATACGTTCGCAAGAAAATTAAATTTAAACAAAAATTTTCTTATCACACAGATAACACATATAACTTCACATAATATATTTAATACCGGAAGATCAATAATTTTACATATAACTTCTTTAAAAATAATCAATAAAATTATACACGAGGAACATTTCACACCGATATCGATAAAAAACAACGTATGATGGGTCCAAAAGAAAAAAGAAAAAACCGTTATTTTTTTTTCATGTAATATATTTACTTATTATTTACAATATTTCTATAATGGTTGATTAATGTGTCCGATCGAATTAAGTTTTGGTGACACATTTTACAATATCTGATATCACTATTGTACTTATCTATTTCTTTTTAAAATAAGTCATAATACTGGAATCTTTTAATATAAATGCATACCATTTTTACGATGCCCGATTTCATTAACTCTAAATTTATTTAATTGTTGGTGAGTTCATTAGGCCCAGATTAAGTATGATAGGTCCGGGGCTACAGAAATATTAGGGACCCTTTACAAAAGTGACAAAATTATTAGTTTTATAGAATAAATCGATTTTCTTTAATTTAATTTAATTATATTATTTTGAATTCACGAATTAACATATAATCATTAATGTAAACAGAACAAAATATCATATAGACAATGGGTAGAATTTTCGATACTAAAAAAAAAGTACATATATATATGTATATATATAATTTTCAACAATGAATTTTTTTCTTGTTCTTTTTTTTTCTGCGAATTCTTGTATAATATCATTAAAATCTACTGAATGAAGAAAATCTGTTTCGATCGTTAATGTTGATAATGCCGATGGTCTATATCATTGAGCATGGTTGATTACATGTTTTTTTATTTTTTTTAATATCGAAAAAGATCTTTCCGCCTCACAATTTGTGATCGGTATAATTACAAATATTCTATATGCAATACAAATGTTCGGAAAAACATCTATCATTGTACGTTTAACCATCCATGTCGGTTGTGGGACCCTCTTGGGGGCCCCTTCATAAGGCGGGGCCGCAGTCCCCCTAGCCACCCCCTAAATCCAGGCTTGTGTATATACTAAAAATAAAGTGAAGTAAGTCCCATGCCTTTAGCTGAGCATCGGGGATTGTGAAATTAAGCTTTTCATAATGTACTAAGCCCAACGGCATAATGAGGGGGCCAGTTCCTTTCTCATGAGATCAGCCTTTAATTTCCCAGATTTCTTTGGTATAACCAATATTCAATTTCAGATAAGGTATATACCTGGGAGCGACTTGGATCCGGAACGGGACAAGTCTCCATAACCTAAGACACCTCTGATTTGGTAGCCCAGCACCTTAACCACTAGGCTACCGTGCTACTACTCATTTATACCACTATTAAATATTATGTTTTTTTTTGTTTTTTTAATATAAATTTACAAATATAAATCTAGTGGCCATGTGTAACTCCTGGGCTATTACGGCACCTAGACTCACTGGAAATTACAGAAGGCGATGCAGTCTGTTGGATGCTGCAAAATTCATTCGACAACGGGCGGTGGGGTGAGATATAACTAGAAGTACGAGAAGTATGCGGCCACCATTTTGGCGTGGTCGTGAACGCGCAAAGAGGAAAGGTAGATAGAGGAAGAGCTCCTTCGAAGACGTAGTTGTGTGACAGGACAGTGTACCCCAGGCGCAGTCTTGACAGGATCGAGAAATCCCTACGTGAGATGGGGAACGGCGGCCACCATGGGTCGGTGTTCGACTTTATGGACCTGAGCCAGGTCGTTTGTTCTGACCATAGTTTGCTCCACTCTTCAGAAAAGTGCATCGGAAAGACTGACGGCCCTAATCAAGGCAGTACAACGTTGAACGACATCGGGCTAGACAGAGTTGCCTTAGCAGCCAAGTCATCCCGCTTATTGCCAAGAACCTCAACATGACCAGGGACCCATAAGAATGTGACATATACCTTGGATCGTGAAAGTTCGAATAGCAGGTTTTTCATTTTAATTGATAGAGAGTTGCAACTTTCTGGGGTCTGGATGGCTTTGATAGATTGAAGTGAGTCTATAATACGAACATTTTGAAACTCTGGGCTGAAAGAATATGTCTCAAGATAAATATTATGTTATTAATATTGCATCCTTGCAAATGTGTTCTATATTATTGTGTAAATTACACCTAATAATACATCGATATGAATCCGAAATTTCAAATCTTTTTATATAATCCTTAAATATTCTATAGCTCGATATGTACTGTACGTTAAAATAATTTGGTACATAAATATTATTGTTAATTCATTCAATTATATCTGAAAAAAACTTAAATGCTACACTTCATTATAATGTTCCAATATATATCCGGAAACTTATTAATATAATATTCATTTATTATCTTTTTAAACTGCTTTGACTTAAATAGTTTATTTCCATTAACGAAATATGGCTTTCCATATATTAAGTTAATAGAATCATGTGTTGTGTTTATTTTTTTTTAAAATTAAAAATAGACTCACATGCTTTTTTATCTCCATTTCTAATAGCATGATACCTACTATGACTAATGACGAATAATAAATATTTTTTCTATGCAATTTAATCAGTTTCACTGCCAACGTTCTTTGATAATTTTTTAAAACTTTATGAAGTCTTTTAATTTTAAGCATGCCAAAATAAATAGTACCAGCGTATAAAATGTTAGGTAATATTACTGATTTATATTATATAATTCCTATCTTACAAATTTAATCTACTATTGTTGCTGTAAAGTTTATTAAAAATACACACACATCTCGTTAATTTACTTTTAAAATAATTAAAACGGTTATATCATTTTAATTTACTATCTATTATTACCCCTAAGTATTTGATCCGTTGCGCACATTTAATATTCAATCCATATTGATTTAAATTTAAATAGCTATCTATATTTGTTAAATACTATAGAATTTGATTTTTGTACGTTAATATGTAGGCTAAATTTATTCAAAAGCTCTTCTATTAGGTACTTCATGTTCATGAATTACATTATTCCTTAATAAGTCGAATGCTTTATCATAATTATTATTATGGTTATATCGTCTTCATACGTTATTATTTTTACTTATGTACATAACATAATTTATTTATTTATTTATTTACAAATTGCTAGTACAACAGCCCGAAGGCTAATTACTGTATATCACAACATATATATGTATATATATTTAAAAATACGAAATGAATACGGAAATAAGCACATATACACTATATACACATTTATCCATGCACGCGCATACACACACACACATTTATACATATTACATACATAGGCGTGTATATTAATACAATTTACAAATAGAAGCATGCATAGGAAAATAAGCTCTCGTCAAAATTGAAATATACATGCATAGATAAGCAAACGCATAATTTACATTCAATCTGTTACCGATAAATACAAGTAGGAAAATAATAAAATAAACTTACATTTATGTATTCTAACACGTAAACGTAACAGTTTATATTCCCAGTAACCCCACATTTCTACTGAAAAATATCTTAAATAGTTTTTAAGAACTTCCTGAAATTATTACTATCAAAAATGTCAATGTCACCGTGTTCCATACCTAAGTTGTTATATAACACTAACAGTGAACAAAAAGGGCAGCATGAAAATTGCTTCGTTTTGACCAAATCTATCGCTAATACTTTGTTTCGATGAACATTATGGACAGGAGCTCTTAAGTTTATTTTCTCTAAAAGTGGCGATCAACCAAATTTGCCATGGATTAGTTTATATAAGAAAGAAAGCCCTGCTACCTTTTTGCGTCCTTCAAGACTCCTAATCCCAAAACCAATCAATGCTTGGCTATATACAAATCTGCTGTCATACTGTTTAATAAATTTGTACTGAAGATACCTTAAAAATTTCTTTTGCGCATTCTCAACCATATTTATCGTTTCAATAGACCCGGTAACCCAAATTATTGATGCAAACTGGACTAAAGAAAAATATAAACATAAGTAAGTTTCGATATGCATGAAATTCCTGCAGTTTCTTATCACACATCCAAGCATTTTCCTAGCTCGACAGACCATTTGATTAATATGCGGCTTAAAAATGAGTTTAGTGTCTAAAGCAATTTCTCAAATCTTTAGCCATTATTTCTTTCTTCAAAACAAAAACATCAATATTATACGAGCTGCTGACGGGAAAATATTTGCGAGTCGACTTATTTACAAGTAAATTATTCGCGATACTTCAACGCATAAAATTATTAATATCCTTTTGCAATAAATACGTATCCTCAATATTCTTTATCTTCCTAAATAACTTCGCATCATTCGTGTGTATAGGAGAATTTTCGAATACTGTATTACATTTGGTAAGTCGTTAATAAACAGCAGGAATAAAAATGGTCCTAAAATGGAACCTTGTGGTACGCTTGAAGGACGCAGAAAGGAGAGCGATCTACAATATTTAACTTGGACATCCTGATATCTATTTTTCAGATAACTATCAAACAGTTTTATTAAATTATGTGAAAATCCAGATTCGTCCTCAAGAGAATTGAATGATCAACTTTATCAACTGAAAATCCGTGTAAATCGCATCGACTTGAGATGACTTATCTAATACACGGAAAACATAGTCGATAAATGTTAATAAAAATAGAAACGACGAATCTGCCCTCCATAAAACCATGTTGATGTGTAGATATGCGATGTTTGATTTGTGGATATGTACTAGTATAAAGGATGCGTTCAAATATTTTTACAACCTGAGGCAGTAACGGTATCAGCCTTTAATTTGTAATATCGTTAGATCGACTGTTTTTTTGGCAACTGGCTAATTCTTGATATTTTCCAACTTTCAGGAAAAATGCAAGAATTTATAACGCAATTATAAGCATGTGTAAGTAGTTCGGTAAATAGATCGCGACACGCCTTAAATATATTATATATATATGGTATATTATCAGAGCCTAATGTACGTTTACGTTTTAATATCTTCAATGTTTCGTATACTTCGGCTTTAGTTATATGTTCTATTGTCATATGATTGAATGAGCCAAGCTTATTTTCCATTTCCTCACCAAACCAGAAAGCTCTCACTGCTTTAGAATACGCCGATGCAAAATGTTCAGCAAAATAAGATACAATCTGTTCAGGATTTCGCAATAGTTCTTCGTAATGTGCAAAAGTGTTGCTGTTCAAAGGCGCATTTTTTCCTTCGCTTTCGTTAACACAAGCCCAGAATCCTCTCGGTTCAATTTTCATTCTGCGTTCTATTTCAGTCTCAAACTTGTATCTTTCAGCTCTCATTTTTAATTTAAGTTGTTTACGTATATATTGTGGAAATTCCGTTTAAAGTGTTCCTGCTTTGTTCGATAATGATGCTTGAGAAAATCAGATTCCACAAATAAGGCTCGAACATAGATCCTTGTAATATTTCTGTGACTAAAATAGGGTATTTTTTATAACAATCTCTTATTTTAATATAAGTATACTGGTCTAATACATTTAATAAATTATTGTCTAGTCCTAAATTCTGAAGCAATTGCAATAATTTGTTCAAATCCATACCATCAAACGCTTTAGTAATCCTTCTTAATTTTTGTTTTTGAAAGATTTTATAATTGGTATCTTGTTGAATTCTGTTACTTCTGCTGATTTATTTTGCAGGGAACCGTACTGATCATCGTTAATTATTTTATTTTCTTCGTCCAATTTTATTAGTTTATGCAAAATACATTTTTCATAGATTTTTTTGAAGTTAAGTAATAGTGATACTGCTCTATAAAAGTTAATTTCATTTTTCGGTTTATTTGATTTGGTAGCATAAATATGGACCTTAAGAACAGAATAATAATAAAAGAGCTATACAAAGCGCAAAGACTAATAATTACGAGCAGAAACTTAGAAATAAAAGCGAAAGTCAGAAGAGGAGTAAGGCAAGGATGCAGTCTATCACCGCTGCTTTTTAATATATATATATATATGTATGTATGTATGTATAGAGCAAGCGTTTAAACATTGGACAGAAACTAGTAACAGTGGGATAAATATAGGTGGAATGAAGATAAAATCTGTTAGATTTGCGGATGACATAGCTGTAATAGTAGGAAGTGAAAAATCCTTGTCGGAAGCATTGATTAAACTAAACTCAATTCTTAAACGCTATAACATGACAATAAATAAGAAGAAAACCGTGGTAATGAGATGCAACAAAATGGAAAATAATGAAGAAGTAAAAATAAAATTAGGTAATGAAATACTACAACATGTAAAAAAGTACCGATACCTTGGTTCGATAATAATAGAAGATGGAAGGTGTGATCAGAAAATAAGGTCTAGAATAACGCAGGCGAAAGTCGCCTTCATTAAAAAGAAATCATTGCTAACATCCAAAAACATAAATGTAGAACTGCGAAAAACATTAATAGAAGTATACGTTTAGGGTGAGCTTCTGTATGGTGCAGAAACTAGGACAACATAAATAAAGAAAGACAAAATGGCAATTAGAAGCGTTTGAAATTTAGTGTTGCAGAAAAATGCAAAAAGTTAAGTAATTAGATAAAATTAAAAATACAAAAGTGATCAATAATATTAATGAAGAATGCTGCTTAATGAAGATCATAAGTAAAATGAGATGTGCAATAGGACATGTAATAAGAAATAACAGCTATTTAACAGCGATAATCGAAAGATCAGTAAATGGTAAAAGAACAGACCGCGGTGGCAAAAATTCATTTCACAGGTAATCGAAGATACAAAAAGATAAACAAATACCAGCTAATGAAAGAGAAGGTCCGACAATTAGAGATGCTTAAAAGCAACGCGGTTCTAAGTAATGTAGCGTTGATTGTTATTGTTTCTCCATCCTTGGTATAGAATTTTCCTTCTATTACTATATGATGCGGTATGTGCGCTGATACATCAGACAAACTTATTTTTTTCGTCGGATTTAATCATTTGAGAACTCTAAATCGCTGTTCCCAATTTTTAAGCTGCGATGTTAGTAAATTTTTATGCCTGCATTTTATTCGTGAGATTTATACGCATATTTTATTGTTACGAACTTATATGCAGTTTTTCAGGGGTGGGGGGATCTGAAATTTTTATACATTTTTTGTAAGCAAAATAAAATAGTAGGTCGTTCTGTGTTATTATATTCGTATTATACTATTTGTTAATAATATAAATGAATTTCAATGCAGCGTACAGCGGTAAGCGAACAATAGAGCGCTTGCTATTCCTTATCATCGCTGTTACCTATACCGTCTTTTGTTTAATGTCGCATTCCAATTGATTTTAATACGCTGTTCTTCGGTTTTGTCGTTTTTTCGCTATAACTCGTCTTTTTCGTTGTCGACAATTCACTACCGTCTTATTTCGCACTCTGTTTTTCGTCTTTTCTCATTTCCTCTGTTCTTATTCCTCTTTCCTCTATTTTCCTTCCGAATTTCGCGAACTTTCGCGTGAACTCTTGAAGTAGCTCTTTTCAAGGCTCTGGTTTTATTCGTACTTTTTCGATTATACCGTTTATTTTAGTTTATTTCGCTTCTGGAAACTTATTCACATAACATATTTTCGGTCTTCCGAGCCGGGTATATTTGAATAAATCCAGTGAGTACACGAATATTTATTTAGCAAGTTATTAATTGCTTTCTTTCGTTTTTTTTTTTTTTATCAAAGGAAAAACTTCATGAAATGTCGTCGGTAGAAAAATTAAAACAAAATTTTCGTACTATTATACCGTTCCGTCGAAGAAATCGATCGAATTTGTTCAAGCGACTGCGATAAGGAAGTTTATGAACGGCTGGAAATCGAATTAACGGCGCTAATGGAATTGAAAGCATCGGCATCATCGAAGACATTTATAAAAATTTAAATGCCAGCGAATCTGGTGATTTGGATAAGGAGGAAGAAAAGGTGATGGATGAGGAAATCGTGATCCAAGTCATTATTAGTAATACGGTAGTTATTCGTGGTAAGTACGAAAATAAAACCAATCGTAATTCATTAATTAAAGCATAAATTACCGAAGAACGTGATACAAAAAATTCGACGGCGATATTTCTAAATTCATGAACTTTAAAGCATTATTTAAAAATTTGGTCCATTTTGAGAGCTCTATGCCTAACGTGCAAAAACTGTATTACTTGAAACAGACTCTGAGCGCTGTAGTGTGTCCAATTCGATATGCAATATTCAGCTGTCGGATGAGGGTTATTCGGAAGGTTGGGATCCCACAGTTAAGTCACTCTATGCAAACAATCGCTTAATTATACACACGCATTTGGGCAGTTTATTTTCAATAAATAAAGTTAATTCCGAAGCCGGTTTGCGCGATCTAATTGATAAAGTCGACTTATCGTTAAAAGGCTTAAAAGTCTGCGATAAGGACACGGATAAATAGGATACGATTATCTCATATTTCGCTTTAACCAAATTAGACAATAAATCTAAAATCGATTTCGAGAATTCTATAACGAGTAACGATAAATTTCCATCGTTCGTGTCGCTAAGAAAATTTTTAGAAATTCGCGCTGCCAATATCGAATCGCAAAACGTTGATAGGCTAATCCCTAAGCCCGTTTCGGTCAAAAAATCGTATTTCGCTGCAAACAGACCGGCTTGCCCAGTATATGACGATTGGCATAGGCTAATCGATTGCGATAAATTTAAAGAGATGAATCCAAGCCGGCGATACGAAATAATCAAAAATGAACAGCGCTGTTTGAAGTGTTTCGTTAAATCGTACGTCGCGGCCGATTGTACATCCTTCTCCTGTCGGGTCTGTAATAAGGCGCATCATTCTTTCTTGCATTTTGATAAATCCTTGCGATCGCATCTGTCAAAATCGAGGATGGAAAAAAGCGATTCTTTTAAGCCCACCTAATTTGAGCACTTCAGAGAGTTTTAAACAAATTGTACTTTCTTCGACCTTGGTGAGGTTAACGTGCGGTCAAATTCCCCCTGGATGTGCGAGAATTTTGTTCGACTCTTGTTCGCAATCCACATTGATCTCCGATTCGTTCGTTAATAGCTTCAAATTGCCGACCGAAAAATGAAGCGGCAAACATTCCATAAAAAGAGTAGATAATAATAGCCCATCTCCCACGTTCGTTAAAGTTAGGATCGCGCTTCTCCTCCTTTGATGTTGTTCCAGCCTCTGCGATAGCTTATAAGCTGGATAGCTGGAAACACTAGTTCCGTCATTTAAAACATATTAAACTCGCGGATAGCGCGTTTCGGGAGAATTTGGTTAATATTCCGAGGATCTATCTGTAGCGGGATATTACGATTTCAGCGTTCTTAATCGCACCCAACGAATAGATACTTTGACGTTACGCGACACTCGCTTCAAGTGGACGTTGTCGGGAAGATTTCTCGACAGGGTGAGAGTCGATGGAGAGAGTAACTCGCCCAATTTAACAGAGAACTATTCCGGGATATCAACATTTGTATGCAATCGTGTACAGAAAATTGTTCAAAATATACCGAGCGAGCGGTGGAGTTATATCTGCACGAAGCAAAACCCTGCCGATTTGGGTAGGCGAGGGTTTATCATTTAGCTCGTTCATGAATTCCGATGTATGGATGAATGGGCCTTCGCTCCCAGTCTGGGATAGCTTCAAGTCGAGTAAGCAAATTATTAGTGACGCGGCGTATAATTTGGAACTGAAAAGGCCACCGTTATTCAGCTATCTTACACTGTGTTTCCCCCAGATCCGGTTATCATCGAAAGGTTCGATAATTAGCTTCGTTCAGAAATGGAAAGATCTTGCTACCCGGAGCTCGAGCAGTCAGCGGTTGAGCTTCACAATGACGTCAGTTCTAAAGATTATTTGGCTTAGCTACAAATCAGCAATATCTGGAGGAACCGATTGGTTCCTTCGGTCTGGGAGAAACAATGTTAGCATCTAAAATGCAGTGTTGCATTTCATATTCGTTTATAATATAAATTAATTTCAATGCAGCGTACTGCGGTAGGTGAACAATAGCGCGCTTGCTATTCCTTATCGCTGTTATTTGTGCCGGCTTTTGTTTAACGTCGCATTCCAATGGATTTTAATTCGTTTTTTTTTTGTTTTTTTAATTTTACACTCTCTCGATCTTCAACTATCCCCACCAATACACCCCTATAGACCAACTTTTGCATCAACATCGATCTTTCTCTCGCTGTTCTTTCAAGAGAAACTTCAGCCCTCGTACTTTGCCAAAACTTTCATGAATTACTTCATCGGTTTCATGGATATTCAATTGTCTATACGGATGGCTCTGTTTCTTCAACATCAGTCGGATGCGCTGTCATTCTAGAAGATTCAGTCATCACATGCTACTCTCTTCCTCCATCTTTCTCCATTTTATCTGCAGAACTTTATGTCCTTTATCTAGCTGTAGTCTACATAGCCTCTAAAGAAAACTGCAACCAGAAATATCTGCTACTAACCGACTCCCTATCTTCACTATTCAGTCTACAAAACCGATGGACAAATCAATAATACTTCCTCGGCAAAATAATCATCCAGCTGCTCTTCTCAAATCCGTCTTTACATATCACTTTCGCATGGATACCCGGCCACAAAGGCATACCGAACAACAACCTGGCTGGCAAAACCGCAAAACAAGGTGCTATGAACTTCCCAATTCCAAATGTTCCAGTTCCCTTAGCCGATTTCCGACGCACCGTCAAACTTAAACTAAAAGAACGATGTCAGGAACAGTGGACTAACTTCGATCGCTACCATCTTCGCTCCATAAAAGCTTCTACTGGAAAATGGAAATCAAACCTCTCATTTGATAGAAGGCACCAAGTTGTTCTCGCACGCGTCCGCCTCGGCCATACTCTTCTCACACATGGCCATTTCTTTACTCATACCCCCTGCCCAGTCTGCCCAAACTGCTCAGCCGTTCCAATTTCTATTCGTCACCTTCTACTTGACTGCTCAGGCACGCTTTCACAGCGTTACAAAAGCTTCTCCACCACATCACTCCTAGAAGACTCAGACAACTCTGATTCCGCTCTCTTCAAGTTTCTCAAAGATAATGACACAATCAAATTTAACTCACTTCTCAATGTCGTGCTGCTAGCCTGTGATGCAATAAGCATGTATGAAAAAAATAAAGTAATAATAATACGTTTTTTTCGGTTTTGTCTTTTTTTTTTCCAATGTCTATCTAATCCAAACACTCCACGCTGATGTCAAATTGTTTTCACCTTCTTTGCTCGTATGTTCCTCTAATGTACCTGTTTCCTCTTGTGCAGATGGATGTCGTTTAATTTTACTCCTATTTTGCTGTGTTTGCATATTTAATTTATTATCATCGTGATTTGTAGTTATAAATATTCTAAATTGTTTGTTATCATACCTATTATTGAATCTGGCGTGTTATCTTTATCCTTTCCTTTATCCAATTCTTCTTGTATTACATATACGTATCTTCTAAAACTAAAAGTGTTTTTGAAACTTTGCTCGTGTAATCCAGCTTTAATAAACGTTTGAGGCGAGATTATTTCTAGTCCTGCTCGTTTCAGTTTTCCTTCTATTACTATATGATGCGGTATGTGCGCTGATACATCAGACAAACTTATTTTTTTCGCTGGATTTAATAATTTGAGAACTCTAAATCGCTGTTTCCAATTTGTAAGTTATGATGTTAGAGTAAATGTTTCTGCCTGCATTTTATTCGTGAGATATATACGCATATTCTTTCTTTTTATTTTTTTCATATCTCTGAATATTGGTTAGACTCCGGGTCGTGTATAATATCTAGACTATTACGGCCCAAGAAGGGTCTCCGGTTATAGGACTACCCTTAATCCATTGTCCCTGAAAAATTGAAAAACTGCGCTCTGGTTTACTTCTGAATTCAAAAGGACACGGCTGTGATTATTCTGGAAAGTTAGAATGTACGGTAGTTTATAAGAATATGATCAACCGCCGGTGGCTCTTGTGCGCGGTAGATGGGACAAGTGGTTGGAGGGTGACATAGTCGTGGGGCAGTCGCGTGTGGCCGAGGCGTAAGCGATTGAGCGCACGATAATATACTCATAAGGTCCCCTGGGGGGCACCATGGCTCTACAGTCTTTTTAATACTCTGGTGGCGGGACGGGATAGAGATGTGTTACGGACGTATATATAGCTTTTCAATGTAGATAGAGGGGTCAAATCTAAAATTTAAAAAAAAAAATTGTAAGAAAAATAAAATAGTAGATCGTTTTATGTTAATTATATCCGTATTATACACTATTATTTATTATGTCAAATAATACAATCTTACTTCATTATTTTCCTATATTTTTACACAATAATATTATTATAATAATAGATTAAAAATGTAATTTAAAATTTAATATTGAGCCGTTTACGTTTTATTATCAATTTACAATTTCTTCGAAAGCTAGTTTAACCGTCAGCTCACGGTGAGCGCTCATAAGAGTAAGATCAGTGCTTTCATTATATTTCTAATATAGGTTATTAACCTCTTTAGGTTGAAGAAACGTCTTTCTAGGGTCGCAGTAGACACTGAAAGTGTGGCTAATATGATAAGAAATGGTCAAATGACTTGACAGTTAACTGAAGCCAGGCCCATAAAAAAAAATAAATAAATTTAAAAAAATGATGAAAAACTATTTCATCAAAGAAAAAAACTGTTCATCGCAATAATCAATAGCTGCTACTGCAGTGGTAGGTTTTCGCATTGCAGATTACCAGTGATTGTGCCATATCTCATATTCATTCAGAAATATCGTGCTTTCATTTTCACCGAGAAATATTTGTGCTATTTTTTTTCAACCTTCAGAGTCTGTTGGCGTATGGTATACAGTTAATTTACGATATTTCGATGTACCAAATAAGCTGGGATAGAGTCTTTCCTACGCAAGTAACTTAAATAAAGACATAAAAAGGGTTCAAAGCGTTTTAAATCCAATCCAAGGCGAAACAGCGCAGTCGTACACTACGTTTATGTATAATATTCGGACTTTTACGTAAACTGGGGGGGGGGGTCTCCAAAACCCTTTTCCTTTATACGTTGATGTTCAATAGTTTGAATGCGAATAAAATGTTATGAACTCTAATCAGTTGTCCTACTGCGTATACGTACATTCTTTTAGTTTAAATTTCTGAAATTGCGAGTATAACAGTTGCTTGATTTCTTTGCAGGGAGTTTTTGGTTTTCATCTACTTTGCTGTGTAATAACGGTTGGTTTTGTAAATTTAAAGTTCATAATATTTCGTTTAACTAATAACTGATAAATACTATTTGATATTATCGAATTATCTCTTGGATTTCATGACTACGCTCTGGAATGCAACCGGTTAAAGAGGAGAAATTTCTGTGGCTTTCGCATTAGTCGAACCCCGGTGTTAACCTAATTTGGTCCGAGAAGGGTTCCGTTTCACGATTCATGCATCGCAGTGTACAAGTGACAGAAATGATAACAATTAATCGTTACTGTCAATATTTGCTTTTGATTTTAATGCCACGATCATGGGGCTCTGTGTAACTGAAACCAATCGGCGTATTTATAGGGAATATTAATTATATTTATGCGTTTGAGTGTTTTATTAAATAAATAAAAACTTTAAATTTAATTAATACGTAAACAAACAAATAAAATTTTATTGGACAATTACGCGCGGAATTATTTCGGAACATTTTACCGGGCCAGAATAAAAACTAGCCACGGGCCAAATGGGGAAACGTAAAAAATAATTGTTTTGATCTTGACATAGTTCTTATCGAGTAATTGTCTGCATTTCTTATTCGCCACTATTCTCACTCTCGTTTTTTTCTCTAAGCTGAATTCGTCTGCGTAAAATGATTCGTTCGGTCATGCGCCGCTACATAATTACGGCTATTCTCTGAATTACGGTACGAAAAATTCCGGTTGCGCGGTATTTTCACTGATTGCCATTATTATTGTTATTATTATTATTACTTGGTAGACTCTCTTCAAACTGGTGAAAAAAAGACTGCACTATTTTCTTACTTTTTTTTTTTTGCCGCGTGGGTGAGGGGGCTTTCATTTTCAGCAATTCAACGAGCTTCTTCTTACTGCATAAATTGCAAAGTTGTTTTCATTGTAAACGAACAATGACCTTCGAACTTTACTTTAAGCGGAAATAAGTTATAAAAATGAATCGCGTAAAATAAATCCCCCCCCCTCCTTTCTGCTCTTTCATACTAAACAGATGACAAGTTTTTAACTAATAATTCTAAATGAACTAATATATCAATCGTTAAGACTGAACAATTCCTTTAAACTATGTACGATGCAGCAAATTCCAAATTGTGCGACTATAGTAGACCTTTCATATTGGCCGTTTTGCGATCCTCTGATTTAAGCCTAAAAAAGTAGTAACGAAAATTTATGAGGTGAAGGATTTACTTGCGTATATACGGTTGGTTCGTTAAAATCACCATTGAAATGTGACGTTTTTCAGATTACACACTGAACAGGTAATTATTTTAAATTCTCTAATTACGTTCTATGCAATAATTAAAATTAGGTTCTACCGCATTAGAAAAGAAGCTATCGTATTTTTCAAAAACGACGAATACGACTATTTTAGTTTTTCTATAGTTGTTTTTATTGAGAGGAAAACTCGGGGCAATTTTAAATATTTTCTTATCCATTTTTTAAAAACTAATTTCAATTAGTTCTTTCAGGTCGATTACAAAGAAGAAATTTATACATTTTCACACAAATGGCTGGAAGTCAGTTCACGAAATTCGTATATCGCATAAAAGTGTAACCTATATTTATATTTACACCATAGCGTAATGATTGAATTTAATTTGTGACCTACAGTGTAAGTTTGTGTTTTCACTAAAATGAAATAGTACACGTTACGACCATTCGAAACACATGCGACACAATGTACTTCTATTACAGAGATATTTCAGGGGTATTACGATTGCAGAGGTATTGTGAAAGTATTACAAAGGTATTATGGAAATGTAGTACTGAGCTATTATGGAAATATTACGGAGGTATTATGGAGGTATTGCAGGAATATTACGGAGGTATTGCAGGAAGATTACAGAGGTATTGCAGGAATATTACGGAGGTATTGCAGGAATATTACGGAGGTATTGCAGGAATATTATGGAGGTATTTGAAGGAATTAGGAAAGTATTGGTTTTTAAATTTTTTTCATCGTCGCCATTCTTCGTTGTATTATAACTCGTGCAAAATTAGGCGATTGGCGAAAAAATTTTAGAACGAATCTCTCACAAACGATTAAGGTTTTTACATCGCCCGGTTGAGCGCACTAAAGCAATTTTAAATAGCTAAATAGGGAAGAGCTAAATAATAATATAGACAAAATTATCGTTACAAATCATTTTGTAAGATATTTGCAAAATATTCCAAGATATAAAAATTTTTAACGCAGATTCAATCTCAGTCTAACCTTGCCGCGGGTGTAGTAGAAAGGTCTCATAAATCGTCATTATTTGACGTACGCGGCTAGTCTCACATTGAAAACAAATTAACAGAATCACCGCTTTTAAACTAAAAAACTAATGAGGCTTTTACTGATGATCGAATATGTGCAGGATGTTAAAAATGAGCTACCGTTCGCGCGAAAAATCAGATTAAATCGTTGTCGTCACAATATCGAAAGGAAGTGATAGAGCTTCCATCTTAGCGAAAATATTATTCGGTTAATACCGGGGATCTAGTTTTAATCTATGGGGTTTTTCCAATTATTCCTCATTCTATAGATTTTTGGTTCCTAAATAAGTCATATTATTTATTTTATTTAATGTAACATTATATTAATGTAGTAAAACCAATTTAATTAAATTTTATTAATATTATCGCTGTAAAACGTTTGATAACATATTTTAATGTTGTTTTTCCGCTAATCTAATTCTTGCTTTGTAAAATGATTAAACCTATAAATTATTACATACCAATTCGTATCTATTTGTTTACGCTCAGCATGTTACACATCCGTCAAAAGCACGTATGTTATTGTTGCACTTGATACCCAATTATGTGATTCTGAAAAGAAAACCCTTTTAAGAAGGTACATTTTAAAACAAACTGTACGTTATAAAAATCCGGTATATAATGTCTGTCGTTAAGCCAATTGCGCCTGCTTCCCGACCAGACCTTTTTAAATTTTTCTTTATATTGATTGTTGATGTCTCTGACTCTTTGAGCGCCCTTCAAGCCATATCCTCTTCCGTTCCTGATCATTCGTGTGATTTTGTTATCCTCCACATACCGTTCACTCGTTCATAATCTTTCCTCTCTCCACTCAATTAATATTGATTTGCTGTGGGTACCTAGCCACTCGGGCATATTTGGTAATGAAGCGGCTGATTCCTTGGCTCGGGCTGCTGCTGCTTCCTCTCGTCTTTTTTTTAAAAAAAATTCCATCCGATAACCTTCTACCAATTTGTAAAAGCTTTCATATCCGATTTTGGTCGGACACCTATGTTTCCTCTTTTTCTAATAATTATTCATTTCATCTGTCTGTTCAGCCTACTCTTCCTGGCATCCCTCTCTACTTCGACATTCTGATGTTGTTTCCATTGTTCGTCTGCGCTTTGACCATTCTTTGCTGCCATTATCTAAATTTCGTTTTTCCTTGATTTCTTCTCCACACTGTCCTCTCCATCCGGATAATGCAGTTATTTGCGACGCCGATCATGTGTTCTTCCAGTGTTCATCTCTTTCTATAGAGCGTTCTGCCTTATATTCTTATTTGCTAAAGCTTGGACTTCCTACTTCTTATTGTGCTTCCTATATCCTGTCCTTTCCTTTCCCACTAATTATTCCTGCTATTTGTTCCTTTTTAGATAAAATTTCTGATCGGATCGAAATATAATCGACTTCTTTCCTTACTTTTTGTTTCTGGGTAAAGGTCCTTGGTCGACAAGCCCAAAAAAAAAAAAAAAGATTGTTGATGAATTTTTCAAATCGCATTTTCATTAACCAATTATTCCCCTTAAACTTTAAATTTATCATTGGAAATTGTTCCCCACTTCTAATTCGGTTTTAATGGAGTGTAATATGTTTTTCAATATTATTCCCGGTGCTCTCTTGTAATCCAGCGTTTTAGAGGATTTTATCAGCGTGTTTCCTAGCAGGGACACCCCTTATGTACAGTCGCTAAAATTATTTTGAAATTTTTTGGAATTTTTATCAATATAGACCAGGGGTGGCCAACCCAAATAATCGTTCGGGCCACTTTGGAAATGCATCATAACTCCGCGGCCGTATATAATATCAGATTTTAGACCCACTATAGACATCCTTTATAGTGAAAAATTGAAACATAATGAGCTATTATTATTGGGTTTACTATTTATTCTTACATGTAAATACGGATAATGTAATAATAATGATACTAAGATGGTAACTGCGTCACTGAAGTCACTTAAGAGTGAAACGTAAAACTTTCTATATTAAATGTTCCAACATGCGCGCGCATTATGAATTCGCAGAATATAATTTTTTACTACTTTGGCCATCTCGCGGGCCCCAAAAATATTCAAGGCGGGCCGTGGGTTGGCCACCCCTGATATAGACTGTGGCACCGTATAATAAATTTGCCGATATAGTTGCGTAATATTATTTCTTTTTTACACTAATTCATCTGCTTGTTATAATTAAATATATTTGTCAATTTGGCGATTTCATTATTTACACATTTCGTACCATTATAGAACTTGAGGTTTTTATCTACTACAATACTTTTAAGTCCGTATTATTTTGTAAATTTAGTTCAGCTCTTCTGTGCATGAAAGGAATTACGCTTGTTCTGTGCTTATTGTTATGATCATGTGTATAAATATATATATATATATATATATATATATATATATATATAATTTTTTATACACTACGCGCATTATGGAAAAACTTTTCAAAGTTATTGACACTTCTGAAATATTAACAAGATATCCACTTATTTGGAGAATATATATTAAATTTTTTGCAACATTACCCATATACTTGACGAGCACACCCATTCGTTTTTTATTACGATTATTAAAATTGTCCCATGCCGCTAACGACTGCCGTAAACGCATGAGTAGTGTTGTACAAAATTCAATACAACCGTGATAAGTAAATTATTTATTTTATTGTGTTAATCACCTTCCATTTGACTTTTATCGGTGGCATCACTCCTTTTCCGTTCATTGCTACGTCTTCATTTGTCGTAATTTTCAGAGTTCTTACTTTTCTGTGTCTGTGTTATTTTTATATGTTCATCTTAGTGCACTGTTTTTTTATTTAACTCACCAGTGCCATGTTTCGACGTTCCCTTAGTTACAATATTAGTGTTAATTACGTCACTTTATTTTTGCTGCTTTCGTTATGATTTTTGTTCGCCCGATTTAAATCCTTGATAGCAAAGCTTCTTTTAAATCCACAGCTCACACCACTTCAATAATTTCTAGCTATGTTTAATCCAGTCAGCTTCGCTTCCGCGCTGAATTCATTTTTTTTTTTTTTTTAAATCCGGTTAGGTTACTGGCGATAATAATTATAATAATGTCGTCTGCAAAACGAAGGTTGTTCAATATTCTGCCGTTGATGTTAATGTCGTTGTACCTCTATACTGTTTTTGAAAAATAACAAAAAGGAAACTTAGGCACGGTAGTTCCTGTTTATTTCAGTTTATCTTCACCATCATTTCTTATCGACTTGCGTGCATTCAACGAATAAACAGTTACCACTTTCCATTTCTACCTACAAATCTATACATACGCCTACATATACATATTCATACTATGTACATATATATATATATATATATATATATATATATAATGTATAAAACTCTTGCCTGCGGTTTCGCCGCACAATACCTGTTTAAATCTTTACTTGTTTCGCCCTTTTTATATAGTGACCTCTATATTTCCACTAAAGATTTATTTCCTCTATTCAGGTTTCATTTTGAGCATATTACTAATGCAATAATTAAAACAAACTTTGAGTGCAGCAAACCGAAATGCTTGGCGAGGATTTAAGATTTTAAGTAATGTTTCCCCTTCAGAAAAAATATTGAAACTTCTAATTGCAAGATTCTGCATTAATTTCTTCGTAATTTTAATTTCTATGATATTTCGATAAAATCGATTTTCTTATATGGACAACGCTTATCCGTAGTTCCTAAACTGGGTATTCGAATAATGAAAAGAAAAGAAAAAAAAATGAATAAATTTTTACTTAATACTTAATTATACTGTATTTTAAAATTGTTTAGTGTCGAATATGTGAAGTCAGCTCAGCGTCATTTCTAGAGATCGTTTAAGTCACCACAGTTATTTCTGTCTTAATTTTGATTTTTTTTTTTTTTTGAGGTCCCCAATTCGTAATACGATGAGGTAAATATATATTTAGAAAATTTATACCAATAATTTATATAAATAACAGGTCTGTCCCGAGCCCGTCCATTTAAGTTTATGGAACCCTGACACAGACTGTTTTACAATGTTAATAATAATTAGTATTCCTTAAATATTAATATTAATACAGGTGTACATGTATTTTTTTACGGTGATTTGATTTAGTTCGGCTATCGTAAAACTACTGAACATATTCTAAATAGCTTAGTTACTAATTGATCAGGGCTAATACTGCTGAAATCTGCATTACTAACAGCTGGAAAGGATATGCTTAATATTATCAGGAAAGTTACACAGTTATTTGAGTGTGCAATTTTATGTTAATGTAAATAATCTTTAGTTATTTCTGTCTTATTACTTCTTCACTTTTCCTGATACACTTATGTGTGTAATCTTTCGTCTGCTTACTTCCTTGCGCTTTAAATATAAATGGTTTTTATTTCCTTTTGTTTTTTAATTAAAAAATTGGGTGTAAACGAAAAAGTAGAGTAAATTAGTGTCGATAAATGTTAAAACGCAACCGAACATGGAGATCCGTAGAAGACTTCAGGACGTTCTTCAACAGCAGCCCAACGCAGTCATTTGTTTCACAGATGCATCTAAAACTCCGAGTCATGTAGGAGGTGCTTTTTCCATCGGAAATAGGTCCTACTCTTTCAGTCTACCGAGTATGCTGTCGGTCCTTGCAGCTGAGATGATAACTTTACTCCAATGTCTGATACAGATCGCGGCCCAGCCTCCTGACCAGTACATGATAATGACCGACTCAGCTCTGGCGTTGTAGTACATCGAAACAAGAAACTCTGCTATTACGATAGTAGACCACATATGGTACTGCATCTTGGAGTTAATCAAACATGATACTGCAGTTACCTTTGTCTGGATACCGAGCCACCGAGGGACAGAAAGCCATGATGATGTCCACCATGCGGCGCGAGGACAGAACCAAGCCTCCCTGCCGGTAATGCTTGGAGAGGACATAGCTCAACATTATATCCAGCGCATTTTAAACTCGTGGAACCAGTCCTTCCAAGCTCGCCCAAGTATGCTTGGAAATATAAAGAAGAACCTGGATGCCTGGCCAGCAAGTATTGGCAATACCTGCTCTCCGAGGCTGGAAACAACAGTCAATAGAATATTCCTGGGCCACACTGCCATCACTCACTCGTACCAGCTGAACGATCAGCCGCCGCCTATATGCGAGGTGTGCTGCGAGCCGCTAACAGTTCATCATATTGTGGTATCCTGCCAAAAATACATCCAACATCGCAGAAATCAGCTGAATACACAAATTCCGGATGTAAACTGCCTGCAAGAACTTACTGGCTTTATAATTAATACAAAAATTTCTAAGTATATTTAGATAATTCACAAATCGAGTAATAGCCTAAAAGGCATTAGCTACTCGTAAAAAAAAAAAAAAAAAAAAAAACTTCTATTTAATGTCAGGCCAAAAAATAAAAACAACAAAAAAAAACAATTTCTAACAAACGGTTAAGCTTATTCGCGGTGCCCTCTTCACCCAGAAGATTCCTTTTTTCTGTGTGATATCAATCACGTCTTCTTCGAATGTTCCTTACTCTCTTCAGAACGTTCTCTCTTCTATTCTCAGCTTTTGGATCTTGGTCTTCCTACTCCATACAGTGACTCTTATGTTCTCTCATTTCCTTCCTTGTCAGTTGTTTCTATTCTAGCTTCTTTCATTCATTCAATCTCACACCAGATTAAAATCTAATATGTTATGCTCCTTTTGAGCTATTACTTAGATTCCTTGGTTGATTGGGTTGTTGCTCTTCGTTAGCGTACCCATTAAAAAAAAAAAAAAAAAGAAAAAAAAACCTTATTTTTTCTCACTATTTTCGCAATCTTAAGCCAACTTTTACCGTAATCTACTTTACTCGGGCATAACTGCTATTATCATGGTAACGAATAAATCCACAGTCATTCGACCGGCCTCCTCTCCTCGGTGTCGGGAAGTTAAACTGTTGCATCCCTAGATAAATTGATATTTCGAAAAGGGTCTTTTTTTATTTTCGTTCTATTTTTCGGTTGACTGAAAAATGGTGTCAGTCCATGATGGATGATCATACTGCTGTCAGCTAACTATGTTTTGGGGTGTATAACTCCATTGAATCTCTACGAGGCCATTCTATTATTACTCGGGTATCGCTTCGAAGTGTCAACAATGGGAACATTTTTCCTCTGGGGAACTGATGTAGACTTAAGTTTATTCCTACAGCTTCATTGTTTTTTTAAAACTTCTAAGCATGCGGTATAATTTTGTTTCCCGTGCTTTTGCATATACTATAAATAAATAAATATAGAGATATTTTGATCCCTCTTAAACTGATCTTTTAGAGTAGATAGTCAAGAGTAAAGTTGAGCATCGTTTTTCTTGTTTTTTTTCGTTTTTTTTCGTTTTTTGTTTTTTTTTTCGTTTTCTTCTAACGCATTACGGTGGCAATCGGTTACAGTATCACAACCGAGACACACGGGTTATAAATAACTTTGTACAACGGTTTAATGTTAACCGCGTTAATATGAAAAATTGAATTTTTATTCGGCAGATTAATTAAGTCCGCCGCACATCGAACCCAGCACACGCACAGAACACACCCACGTTTTTAAAGCATGTAAAACATAACGAATAAATCAAAATTTTTAACAACTATAAAGTTTAAACCAGCCCACGTGACCCATGCGCCCACAAAAACTGTGTTCTGCGTACAGTCGACCCGCACGTGTGCGTGAGCTGAGTTCAATATGCGGTACTCTATTGAAATATATGTTTTCTGGAATAAAATCTGCGTGGGCTTTCTACGTTCAATAGGCGACAAGCTTTCCGGTCTCACAGTCAAAAAGACGAATTTTTTTTAAAAATTCTCGAGAAAATAAATTATTTCAACGCTGATAGGCTCGAATTTATACGCATGCTTCGGGGGAACAACGATCGTATTTATGTCAACAAGAGAAGACTAGTGATTTTTTTATCAGCATATTTTTGGTTTATAGGATTTTGATAATTTCCAAGGATTTTGTTTTTAAGATGGGGATAACTTGTAGTAAACAGTTTGAACTTTTTCGAAAGCGTAAAACGCTTTTACCGAATTTTATTTACTAAAAATAATGGCGGACAAATGAAATAACACGTATACTCGTATTTGTGAAAAATTCTCTATTTTAATCCGACAAAATTATCCTTTTTTATGGTTGAACTTATTTCCGCAAATTCGGAAATTTCGCAATAAAATTGATTACGTTTTAATACGATACATTAAGACCTGGTTTGTTAACAGCGCTGTGTAATGCCACAGATGCTTTCCGATTTGCCGGTTTATTGGCTCATCAAGAGATGAGACGGTGTGAAGCTTATCCGAATGTAGCCCGATTTTGAGTATAAGTCTGCAGCATTGGTAATCGAACGGAAAAAAAATTTCAACTGTGCAATTACTTAGCAATTTAATAATTTCTTTATTATGACGATAAAAAACCATACTATGAAAAGAAATATTCTGAAAATATTACGCATGAATCCTGCAAATTTATAATAATACAGCTTAAAATAAAAATGTTTACACATTATTGAAATACAAAGCAATTTATAACGGAAAATTTTCCGTTAAAATTATTGTTTATAATAATAATTTATTTATTTAAAGTCGCTCAGCAGCTAAGGTCATTTGCGACGCCGAGAAGTTACATCTTATGCGTATAGATAAATAAAAGTAAAGAACATAAACGAGAAGATAGATTAATAAATAAAAAGAACAAAAAGAATATCTAAATAACAAAAGAAGGAGAAAAGGAAAGAAAGGAAAGAAAGGAAAAGAAAGGAGGTAAGCGCTGCTGAATAATAAACTATATAAAAGGAAAAAGTCGGGTGAGCTTTAAAAATTTGAAGATGTTTCCGGAGGCCTTTTCATTGTCCGCCAGAATTTCGGCAAGACCAGCATCCTCCTTGAAGCAGGCGACTCTCTCTTGCCGAAATTTGCGGCACGAGGTGAGGAGGTGTTCCACCGTAACCGGCACTCCACAAATTTCACATGTCGGTTGCGGTAGTTTTTGAAACAGGTGGCTATGTGTGTGGAGGCAGTGGCCTATGCGTAGGAGAGCTACTGTTGTTTCCTCATGTCGGTCCTGTCTGTATGATCCATCGCCGAAGGTTACCCTTGACTTTGAACAGTTCCTGAGAGCAACAGTTTTGTTCCCATTCGTGCTGCCAGGTGGAGTATACATGTTTTTTTAATTTGGACTTCAGATGTTGGCTGTTTTTCTTATTCTGGCCTCTAAATTTTGTTTTGCTGCATGCTGGCGTTCTACGGAGGAGCTTCCGTCATATGCTGATGAGCTATCGTCGTCCACTGAAGACTGCAAATTATTGTTTGACAGAGATATAATCTTTGATTTTTTTTTTTTTTATTTGTTTATTATATTATATTATTAAAAAAAAATAATTTGTTTTTCGATTTAATTTCTTAAAGTATTTTAAGCCCAAAAATATAGTTCTTAGCATAATGAAAATAGAAAAAAATTTGAATGAAATTTGATATGCCAACCCAATGGTTATAAATTGGTGCTAGAAAATTTGATTGTATATTGTTGTTTTGCTTAAATAACAGTTTTGAAAAATGGAAAATTTCTTTACATCATTTTGTGTTCAATTACTAGCCCTGTAAACACTTATATACTTAAAATCGGGTTACATTTCGGTTAAACGACGGTGAATTGCCGGTTGTTTGTCGGCACACAACACCAAAACCGTGAAAAAACACGCTTTATCCAGCAGACCTCTTTTTCCAGTTATCGCCTATCCAGACTACATAGTGATTTTATCATCACAACGAACTTTCAATCGGTAAAGAACACTTCTGCTCGTTACGATACGAACGATATGTTTTTACGGAAAAACTTTGAATGCATTTCTGTCGTCGCAGGGAATTACTCGCTGATGACGCGCATCGAAATTATTTCAACCGGTGTTAAAAATCTGTCCGAATTTTTAATTCTTCTTCGGTGACGAGATCTCACAAGTTCCTTCGATCCACTTCTGCAAAAACACGGTATGTAACCCTACTACTGGTTATTTTCCTCTCGATCGCTAATCTTTCCGATTATATATTTAAACTACTTGTATTATTCGATAACATCATTATCGGTGTAGATTAATTCTCGGCATACCACCTTGTTTCCACGTCAGTACCCCAAAATCATAGACGTTGGTTGCTTCGAACAATTTCTGATGCGAAACAAAAATAAGTAAGCCACAAACCAATTTTAAATTATCGAAAATTTTAAAAAAACAAGGAAAAGAGCAATATAATAATAATGCGAATGGAAATATAAAGTCAATATTTATTTATCGTAATCAGCGGTGGTATTTTTAAAAAATCAACCGAATTTACAGAACGAATATTTCGACTGAAATGTATTTTACGACAACTAATAATATTTATAGTCGAGTTGAAATTAAGCGAGATAATTAAATTATTATTATCTCATTATTACGCGGAGAGATGTAAATGCAAAAGGAATTTTGAGCGCATGAAGTAATGCAAAGACACTACCGCGTATCAGACGTCCATAAATCACATGCGTGATTAATCTGCATACATTTATATATATATATATTGTGCGTTTAGACGCATATGATTTATTGTCTAAGAGCTTTCTGTCGGGAATATGCAATAGGCCGAGAGCCGACATATTGATAGATCGGCGTCACATGAAATCGATTAAAATCGCATATCGGATTAATGCGATACAACGAATCATCGGTGATATCTATGATTATTATAAATAAAAGAAGATTTAAAACTTATTTAGCAAGATAATATTAAATTATACATATTCGACCACCCGACACATGTAGTAACGAAATTCATTTATATTATTAAATATCAAAACAAGAATTTCATTGTTAGTCTCATTAAGAGATAGGATATTATTGCAGGCAGCGAAATCCTGCCCTGGACAGCGTCTTTTATCTCTGCATAGGTTTGTTCTGTTATTGTAGCGTCTATAAATATCGGGTTCTTGATCTTTCTTTTCACAGTTTTCCGTTTTCTTTTCCTCCTGTTATGTTTTTGAGCCATTTGAAATGTGTGATTTGATGGCCGTATACTCTTTCTTCTCTTTTCAAATGGCCCGGGGTCTAACCACGGTTTGAAAATTTTAATAAAAAAAAATAGTATTTAATATATCCCCCGGTTGTTCTTCTATCCTTGTTTGTGACTTTGTCCACCTATGATAGTTTTAGCATCCTTCGATAGCATTGGATTTTAAGGACTCGTATTTTTAATCTTTCTTTTTTTAGCATTGTCCAGGTTTCACAGCCGTATAACGCGATGCTCTTCAGACAAATGTGTCTTAATGAACACAATTTCCTAATATGTAGAAAGACATTTTTCGATGTAAGAAGATTTCTCCTTTTGTTAAAAGCATTTTTAGCTAGCGCTATTCGTTTTTTTTTCTTTTCTTTTCTGTTCTTCCGTCTGACGTTATCGAACTTCCAAGATAAGGAAATTCTGTTACTTTTTTTTTATTATTATTTTATTTTACATATAAAAATTTAATGTGGTCAACGGTGGAAACCGTCCAATTAAGTTTTGGGAAAAAAAAAAAAAAAAAAAAAAGTTTTGGATTCCTCCACTCCGCATTGTATGTATTAATCTTATCTTAAAATACTATAATATTAATATAAATTAATATTAAAGTCTCTAATAGACGATTCCAGTAGCGACAGGACAATAAGATACGAGGATGCGGATTGGCACTTTGAGGAACTGTTTGCTAAAAGTTCGCAAAATCTTATAACTGTTTCGGTCGCTGTCGAAACCTTACACCGCTAGTTCCTCAGCAGCAAGTCGCTGCCTTGCGATCATGATCTTTATCCATAGGTTGGGATGTCACCCCGAAATAGTGGCATCTTCCTCCATACATTTTTTCCGCTATCATTTACTTCTTTTCGTTCCTTTATCTCCCTTAACCTTCTTAACCAATTGTGACTTCTCCTTTAGCATCATATTTCCAGTGCAGTTCTCCGAAGTTATTCCACAAAGATATGATCACAGGCACGATCAAAAAACTGAAATTAATCCGAAGAAGAACATTTCGTGGGAAATTGATAGCCAAAAACAGGAATGAATGGAAATTACTCACAGACGACACATATCGGGAACGAAGAAACAAAGAAGAAACATCATGGGGGGACAGAAATTCCCGTTGTTCTCTTTTTGTGATTTCAGTTTAAATTTTCAAATTGGTCTGATCTCGCATATACGACACAAACATTAAATCAAGAACAATGCTGAGTAAATGGAAATGACAGTTATACTTGTGTTCCAGTGAGCTAGAATAATAATAATAATAACAATACATATATTGTGTAAACATATATGGACACTTATATACGTGTGTGTAATGTGCAATAAATATTTATTTAAATATGTCACAAACGATCATTAAACCGGAAAAAATACGTGATCAAATTTAGAAAGTAAATTATTTCTTCGTAAATTTCCGAATCTTCAGCAAATATATTTATTTATCCATTAGCATTCGGAATGTTCCCAAGCCTTAATTATAGTTTTAAATATGAATAATATGACAGTACAGAAATAGTTATAATCGGATCTGGTAAATTAAATGTTAAAAAATGCAATATAGAAATTGGCAGTTGTATTTCAGTATATATTATGAGTTGATGTATAGAGTTCGTTTAGAAGCGATTTTTAAAACGATTTCCAATGTCGCCGAAGGCGTGACGCAAAGTGATATAAAATGGAGCGTGACGTAAAATACAAGAAAAAAGATAGAACCTCCTGGGGCTCTTAAACATGTTATATGTTAAAACGCTCCATGATACTTACAATTAGTCATGTCGCAAATTTACTTGAAAACACACTTGCATACCATTAAAGATACAGGTTATTACATTTATTTACACGTTATCATTAATGGTGGCTAACCAAGAACTTACGGATGAAAAATTAAATTTCTATAAATTTAGAATTTCGAATACTATCAAAACGCCAATCGGTTTCTGAATAATCTGCGAGTTATTTACGGGAATGTCCCGAAAGGAGGCGAGGAAATCGAATTTTTGGAACAATCTTTTACCACGACTGCCAGTCGAAAAACGACGTCACGAAATTAACACGCTGTCAAGATCAAAAAGTCGATATAAAAGAATAAAACAGTCAATAAATTGAACTGTCGTCGATCATTACGAGTGACATAACGTCAGCAACAGTTATGTGTACCATATTTTATACTTTCAACCGTAATCTGTAAATAATAATCCTATAACCCTGAGTTCTTTCTAATTGATATAATATAAGCACGCGTTCTTTACAACTGAACAGTTAACGCTAAACGCGGTAATGGAGGAAATATATTAAACACAATAAGCATGGAAAACGGAAATATATTAATTCACGAAGTAAAAGTTGACCAACGTGTTCCAGAATGAAAATTAACTGACACGTGTCGAAGTAAAAATTAATCGACACATTTCGAAGTCACACAATCTGTAGTCATAGTAATTTGAATTCAAAATGAGAAACAGACAAGATAGTAAGGGCAGAGTCTACTTCCTCCGGTCTCTTTGTTCTTCGATAAAAATAAGAGAGTAAAAAGGGGGAATATAGAACGGAGGGCGCAATTGAATTCATTATTAACAGTCGAATCGGGAGTTACGGGACAGAAAGAAAAACTTAGGGGGCTGAAGAATGTTTGAAAAGTTTAGGGGATAGAATATGAGGAACAGTGTTCTGCTGTCATCTTAATTATATCTGTTTGCATTTTGCTCATGTTCGGTTACCTAGCTCGTGTTTTTGTTTTCATTTAACACCCTCTCCTAACTGTCATCTTCATTCCGATCACGAAGCTGTCTGTGATCCCAACCATATCTTCTTCAAATATCCTTCCCTCTCGTCGATACGTTTATTCTAATTTGTTATCTTATCCCGATTCTTGATTCTTTCATTCGGACAATTTCTGAACCGAATCAGTGTTTAACTAACCCTCTTCTTTTTCGGAGTTCCAAAAAGAAAAGAAAAAAAACAAATGAAAGAAATAATGAAGAAAAAAGCTGATGATATAGGTGGTACGAGAGGAGAATAGTAGAGAATCAGCAGTTGTTGAAAAGGAGTATCGTAGAAGATTAAAATTTCGAATACCTTTTTAGACTACCCGCTAGTTTGCTCCGTCTCCGCTGCGTAAATTCTTACACATTAGTAAGATACGGGGACTCTGAAACTTCTCCTTCTACATCGATTTACATTACTTCGAGCCTTTTCGAGTAATTTTGCGACAAATGAAAAAAAAACAAAAAACAAGTGTAACCGATTTAATAGTTCGAAGCATTGTAATAAATTCATCGATCGAATGGTATTTCTTACGACTCCACGCGCGAAAAATCCGCAAAATATCAATACAACGATTTGGATAAAAAAATCAAATAAAATGCAATAACTCCGAAACAGTTTAACAAATAAATTAACAATTTTGCGCCTGTAAGTCACGGATAAAATGTTCTTCCAAAAAATGTGTAATGCTGGAATTACTTACATGGGCGATAAAAATTGTAAAATAAACATCTCCGTTAAAAGAAATTTTGTCAATTAAACATAACCATTTTCTAACTTGCGAGCTGGTTTCGGAGATCAAAAACAAATTGTTTTCCCAGCTGTTTACCATATAGGTGAAAAGCTCGCTGCTTAGTAATGACAACAATATATTTCGATTTTCTATCAAAACTTTACAAAAAAACACGAAACATCTTCGTCTTAGCAGTACGAATATTATTATACTTCGAAAATTTAGCTTTTAAATAAGCACATCTAAGGGGATATTATAGGAGAAATATAGAGAATTTTACAATTTAAAATTTAGACTTTCTAGGTCCTAAAAACCTCGGAGGTGGTAGGATTTTTTATTTTTTTTTTAAATTTCGAATATGTTGTGCAGCGAAAGAAAATTCGCTATTTAGAGGGGTAACAAAACCATATTTCAAATTCCTAACGCAACGTTAGTAGTTCACAAGAAATTCCAAACAGAAGGAAAGAAAAATGTAGTGTACCCTATTTTGACAAAACCAAGCATTATAGTCATGAGTTTTATAAAGTTTCTGACGAACGTGCTTATTATAGGAAATTTCTCTAATTAAAACATAATCAAAATTGTTAGTTTTAAATTTGGAATTTCAATGCTAAGACTGGAAAAATTAACTTTACGAGAAATTTATTTTGTTTTTAATTTAGTATTATATAAATCATTAGATCATCGTAGCTCATAACTTATACGGAATCATTGACGCTTGATACATTCTTGATTAATTTGCTGTATGTGCATTAATAATTGGCTTTTATTTGTTTGCTTTTTTTTAAATCTTTTTCCGAAGTACAATTATCCGAAACATAACAATTCATTAAATCTTGCACGATATCTGACATTTTTAAACCTTCTTTCGGAAGAAGCAAAATTTAATTAGTCGCGAATCGTTATTTTTATTATTGATGACATACGTAAAGCAGAATTTACTTTGAAACCGCGTGAAAATTTTAATCAGCTCGTTTAGTAATAAAATTTAATAAAATTAACAAAATAGATTAATAAAAATTTTCCGACTCTTAACTTCGCCTTCTGAAAAAATATAAAGGGTCTAGCCGGTTAAGGGGGGTAAAAGTGTCTTTGAACCAAACTTTATTAAAAAAATGTATACATCTAGGGCATGGAAAAAGTAGTTGATGCTGAAAATTTCAGACTCCTAGCTAGTCCTGTGCAATAAGAATCACAGGAGAAACTCTTGTCGATTTCACATGTAAGATTTCAACTACAGAGGCTTTAAAAATACGCAAAAAACTACATACACACAAAAATACGTTGGCGCGCGAAATAAAGAGGCATGCTATTTTATATGCGCATGTGCCAGGGCTTATACGTGGGCCCCGCCCGAATAAGTTGAAGAGAGTCGCCTCTCTCGCGGGCCCGCGTATGAACCCTGGCGCATGCGCACATGAAATAATACGCCTCTTCCTTTCGTGCATCAACGTATTTTTGTGTCTACGTAGTTTTTTGGGTATTTTTAAAGCCTCTGTAGTTGAAATCTTACATGTGAAATCGACAAGAGTTTCTCCTGTGATTCTTATTGCGCAGAACTAGCCCTGAGCTAACTTAGTTATTACAAATCATTAAAAAATAACTAAACGATGGCTTTCGATTTTTTTTTTCCATTTTATTCACTTTTAAAAAGTATTGAAAAAATTTACGGTTTTTCTTTGTTCTAAATATGACAAATGTATTTCAACTAATGTATTATAACTGAAAAATAAAAAATGTTTTTAAGAAATAAAAAAATCGAGAGATTTTGCACGAATTTCAAATTCCCATAATAGAAAATTACTTAACACAACGACAAATTATGTAACTTACATTTTATAGTTTGCTTCCAGGTTGATGATGTTTCAGAGGGTTTTCAACCAAAAACGTATGATTTAATTTAATTTTTAACTCGTTCCACTCGTTCCTTCCGTTCCAAAAATCTGAAAAAATTCAGGATACTTGTTATCTCCAAATACGTAACACATATCTATTCCGTTGTTGTTATTAGTTGAATTTCAAAAGGTTTTTCCGCCAAAAATGCATATTTCTATTTTTTTTTAACTTCTTCAACTACTTATAGAAATCTGAAAAAATTTCAGCAGGCAGCTTACACTACAATACATGTTATATATTTTTTTCGTCGTTACTGAATTTTTAAAATATTTTTTATGACATTTTAAAAATTTCTGAAAAAATCCACCGTTATTGAACTTTCCATTTAACCTTCAACGAGAATTTTTCAAAAATCGATCGAAAAATGGCTGAGATATCGTAAAAAACCCGAAAATCACAACATTGTGACTACAGCAGCCCCCCTTATAGGACAAGGGGTCTGAAACTTCCAGCATCAACTAGTTTTTTCATGCCCTAGATGTATATATTTTTTTTATGATTCAAAGGCACTTTTACCCCTCTTAACCGGCTAGACCCTTTGTTGTTGTTTTTTTGTTTTTTTTTAACCCCCCTTTGGGCACTCAACTAAGGACCTACACCGAGAAACAACGAGAAAGAAAAGAGCCGTCAGTTAAATTTTGATTCGGTCAGATATGGACAATACAAAGGAACTACTAACGGATGAAATAATGAATAGCGAAGAGAAGGACAAAATATAAAATGTACAATAAGGATCGGGGAGCTTGAGTTTCAGCAGACAAGAATATAGAATACAACGTTCAATAGAAAGGAATGGACATTCAAAAAAGTTGTGATTGGCGTCGCAAATCGCCGCTTCATTTTGGTGGAGAGAACAATTTGAAGAGGAGACAAGGGAAAAGCGAAAACGAGAGGAAGGAAGAACAGAATGGCTAAAACGCAAGCGAATTACAGAAATAACAACAGAACAGGGAAGTGAAGGAAACTCCAAGAATACCAGATACTAGAAGGAAGACTAGGTTGTACAGAGAGATAAAAGAATTGATCGTTACATAGGCGGAAGGGTTAATATTTGACCAAAGTTTGAGATGAAATTTAGTACATAGGGAATTCAAATTGGAGGATAGAACTTTTTTAAAGGAGGAACGAGAGGAAGCAGTAACTCGAGCCAAGGAATCCGCCGTCTCATTACCTTTAATGCCCATATGGCTGGGAATCTACAGAAAATCAACACAGATGGAGTAGTGAGAAGAAAGAAGATGGACAAGATAGCGTATGCGAAGAATGATGAAATCGAAGGAGTAATCAGGAAAAGGGGAGCTGATCGCTTGAAGAACACTCATGGAGTCTGAAATAATCAAAATAATTAGAAAACCGCCGATTAGAGGAAACGAAGATAATCGAGCGTAGAATAAACATTAATTCGTTTATAAAGTTAGAACAGAAAGAAGGAAGACGAAATGATTCAGAGAAATTAAAATCCGGAAGGATAAAAGAAGCTCCAACACTATGAGGGGAGCCATTCGTAAAGAAGATGGTTACATGCGATGGAAATTGGGAATTGATAGAATTATTGCCCGAGGAACGGATTTGGAAAGTGAAAGTACAAAAAAAAACACTGGGAGAATGGCAGAGATCGGCAAAGCTAAAAGAAAAGGCAGGGAGATTATTACCTGAGATTGTGTAAGGCCAAAAGGAACTAAGGCGAAGGGAAATGAAGGCTAAAACAAGAATTTTCCTAGGCGTAAAACGCCAGTTCTTGTAAATTGAAAGATAGGAATGAATAAAAATACAGGACGTGAGTGGAAGACGTTTGGTGAGGAAACGATAGCCTAAGTAAGATCTGCCAAGAGACAGGGGTGGTGTGTTAGACTCCGCGAGAATTGCTAGAATTGGAATAGACTGAAGAGCACCAAGACAAAGCCGAAGACGCGAATTTTGGATAATGTCCAATTTAGAAAGACGAGATTTAGAGGCACAACCATAGATAAAAGAGTAGTAATCAAATTTAGAACGGACAATGACTTTATACAAGGCGATCAGAATGAACGGATCAGCACCCCATTTTGTTAAGGACAGAGCTTTCTGCAGGTTTAGCCTTTTGATACTAGACCCGTTGTTAAATAACAATTGCTTTAGAAATTCGGTAAACATTGATTGTCGATGTATATTCTTCTTAATGTGTGCGAAGAGGGACTTTATGGAAATAATGTGATCCGTGCTACTAACAATTTAAATAGTGTGCCTTAAGGAACATCGTTTTTTTTTCTGTTTTTTTTTTCTTATCCCTCCTTTCTCATTTAATTCAAATTAATCTCTCACGGATTCCTGATCACTTCGGAATCAAAATGAGTCAGTTCGGTCATCAGCTCGGGTTTCTTCTTCTTTTAGCACATTTCTTGCTATCGTCCGCTAATATTACTCTTCTATCTACATATTTTTATTTCAAACTATAGTTTTCTCTAGTGCTCGAATTCTTTTTATCTATCCTACCTTCCGTTTCTCTCTATCCTAATTTCTTGACGTGTCCCTTTTATGAGAATTCCTCTGCGATATTGCTCCCTCCATCGCTTTTGACATCTCCGTATTGTTTTTTGCATCCCTCCGGCGGTCGCTTTACATGTGATCCCGATCACAAAAGGTTTAAATGCTTGTCTCTTTCAATTGAACAAATTTCTTTCTACCCCTCTCATTTATCAAACAGTATTCCTATTGATTATTCGTTTATTCTCCCGCTTTTTGCTGCTTAGCTCTTGATTCATGATTTTTATATATAAAAATCTGAGTCCCTTTCGCCTCTGTTCTTCTGCCAATTTTCACATTGATAAACCTTGAAAAACTTCCCGATGATGGACGTACAGTTTTCAATTGTTCAAGATTTTATATCCTTAAATTAAATCACAAGCAAACTAGAATAAAAAAATCTCTTTCCAAAAAGCCGCATTCACCGAGAATTCTTGAAATTTTCTGACAAGTCCGAAGTAAACGAATTCAATTCCGATTCCAACTAATTGAGATTTAGCCATTTAAAAATGGAATGAAGTACAGAAAATAGGGTGCAAATGTGTAAAATTGTCCAATGGGCGAACAGAGAGATTACGACAAATAAGAATCAAACGTGAACAAGGAGATGCGACCGAGACTATCGAAAAATTCTAAAAAGTATTCGGAAGCCCTTTGGGAGTAGGCTTTCGTAAATTTTATTTCGAACAGATGAGAAGAAATTTTCTATACTACGTCTTGGGAACTTCGGACACTGTTATATTTTTGGAAATATTCAAACAGCTTCATAAATTAGCTTAGTAAAATCTTGTAGTAGATTTTCAACATCGTTTTTAGTTTTAATTAATACATTTAAATTTATTTTGTTAGTGATAACCTCTCTATATTTATCCCAATCTGTTTTTTTTTTTTGCTATGAATCTTTGGCTTAAATTTCTTAGTTACAATTTCATTGCTTAGCGTCATAACAACGACTGAAGAGCGATCTGAAGAAAGGTCATAACCAGATTCAACTTCAATGTGTGTTGTAGCTAGTCCCTTGACTATAAAAAAATCCAACAAGTTAGGCAACTTATTCCTATTAGTAGGCCAGTATGTAGGTGATCCATTAGTTATTACATTGCAATTATTTAAATCCAGGGCTTCCTTCAGTTGCCTACCTCTCAAAGCAATTAGCCTTGAGGCCCAGTACTCTTAGCATTATAATCACCTCCTACTATATATATATATATATATATGTGTATATTATATCTGGCGTTTATAGGAATACAATAAATTGCTGTCGAGTAATCCTATGTTTTAGCGGACAGTATACAGCGGAGAAAACAATACTTCTCTTTAAACATTGAACTTTTACGCTGATTGTTTTCAAATATTTCTGCTGGAATTTTTCGATTTCATAATTTTTAATATTATCTTTAATTAGTATAGCAGAAACCTATGACCATCCGGGTGAGCAATACTATACATCCTATAACTCTTAATGTGAAAGTAGTTATTATTTCTTATGTCAGACTCAGATATTAATATTGACACTTAATTTTTCATATCATAAAATTTTTTTGCCGATAAAATGGCTAATTGTATAGTATTTTTATACAAGTTGAATTTAAAAACTGACAAACCTGGTTGTACTTTTTAAAATATTTTGTTTTTGTTGAGATATCATTCTGCTTTGTATAAAAAGTGTATTCATTAGACGTTATATGTTATCATTTCACATATTGTTAGTATTATGATAGGACGATTTGTGTATTAATCAGGGTAGAAGCAAATTTGTTTTTGTAAATTTAGTCATACTTACAATTAGTCATCATGTATTATCGTAACTTATTCTGGATGATTCATCGAATTTACATGGGTAAAGGATAATAAGATAGAACAGCTCCTTTGTGAGGTGTAATCTATTATACCATAAAACACACTATAGGTGTTAAATATGAACACATCGAGAAGAAACGTTGTAAAACACACACTTTTGGTAGTTGCTAAAACCAAATGTACTGTGTTTTATTTTCCTTAGACCAGCTAATAAAACTTCCATTGAAATCCACGTTATTTTATTGTCATTCATATGTGAGAAAGGCGGCTCTGTTCAGAAAATACTATTATGCATATATTAATGACATGGCCTAAGGAGTTATTATTGCCATTCATATATAAATGACGTGACAATCGTGTGAAAGAATCGGAGTATGATTTCATTACCTTAAATTTTATTGTTTTATTAAAGTGTAATGAAAACAATATATATATATATATATATATATATATATATATATATATATGTATATCTGATTGTTGCAGTACGATGAGTACACAAAGTCTTTTAAAAACAAAGATACAAATAAAATAATCAAATCTCTAATAACATCACTAAAAAAAAATCACTGTCAAATGATCACGAAAAACAATGGAAATGTATTAGAAATGAATTCAATTAAACCATGATTCTGAATAATTCGAATATTTACTGGCAAATTAGTAAATAAAATTAAATCGTTAAAAGTACGATTGAAAAAAAGAAACATTTTATTTTTTAAAAAAATAACCAGATAATTATCATTATTTAAGAAATGCGCACATTTCATAACGATATTTAATTGATATGTGTTGTTCAAAAAAATAGAGCGACTAATCAAGTTGCTGAATTAATGCTCTTCGACTCATTCAACAAGGGTTTCGTATAAAGAATTTTTAGGGTTTAATAATTTTTAAGTTCATTACAAGCTAGAAGTATAATACATACCAAATTTCTGCTTTCTACGTCATGTAGATTTTGCGGGGAATTTTGATTTTTGCGAAAACACATAAAAATTTCAAAATTTAAAACATACAGCATTTTTCAGATTTCATAATTTTTCCATTATTTACAAGTTAGAAATATTATACGTACAAAATTTTAGCTTTTTACATCTTGTAGATTTGACTGAATATTTTGATTTTTGGGAAAATAAAAAAATTTCAAAATTGGGGCCCTTTCGGGGTTTTCTATAAAAAAAATTTCAGGTTTTGTAATTTTCCTGTTATTTACAATTTACAAGTGCTAAACATACTAAATTTCAGCATTCCGCTTCTTGTAGATCTGGCTGGGTACTTTGATTTTCACAGAATCATTTTAAATTTGAATTTTTAAATCCATTTTGGGTTTTGTATAAAAACTTTTTCAGGTTTTATAATTTTTTCATTATTTACAAATAATACTTACCAAGTTTCATTTTTCTACGTCTGGCAGATTTTGCTAGGGTCATTTTGATTTCTGCGAAAATATATAAAAATATCAAAATTTATGCCCATTTAAGGCTTCTTATATGAAATTTTTCGGGTTTCGTAATTTTTCTCTTATTTAAAAGTTACAAATTTTGAACATACCAAATTTCAGCTTTCCGCTCTTTTAGATTTTTCTGTGTATTTCAAAATTTGGAGTTTTGGTCCCATTCTTATGTGTATTCATGAATTTTCAATTTAAAAATTTTTTTTCACTATTTACATGTTACGAGTGTTACACATATCTAAACTTTTTGCGTTTTATAGAAGCTTGGCTATAAATTTTTGTTTTAAGGAGTCATTTCAAAATTTGGCTGTTTTAAGCATATTTTCTGGGTAGTTCATAAATGGAAATTTTTCGATTTTATAATTGTTCTGTTCATTAAGCGTAGTAAGTCGTCTGAATACCGAATTTCAGCTTTCTAGGTCCAGAGTAGATGTTGCCGTGCATTTTGGTCATCTTAAGTGAATATATACCTATATATGTATATATATCATTTTTTTGCTTAAAATGAGATGTTTGATCTCGTCATTGGTTAATTGTAAAATGCTGAAATTCTGATAATTTTTAAAAATATTAAATTTTACGACAAATTTTGAAAATCATGTTTTTGTCTACGTTAGGGAAAAAGTTACAACAGTGCTTTAAAAAGTCCATTTTTAAGCGTTTCAATGATTTCGGTATATATATATATATATATGTATATATATATAACAGCCGCGTGAGTGTAGATATTATTTGCACGATCTGGAACTGTATCTAACCGCCAAATTCTTTATAGTATATATAATGTAAACCACAAAAATTGTGCGCAATTACGTGTCGCTATATTTTCCTGTAATTTTCACTTTTACCATTTCGTCAGCCTGGTTTGTATTTATTATAGCGAAGAACGGAAATGTACAGAAATTCTGGGAAACAACTGATATTACATGTAAACTGTACTCCAATTAGCGTATATCTCCGCTAAATTTCATTTTTAGGGGGCTGACAAAATAAACTCGGTGCGTTTAGTGGAAAAGCAAACTGTGGAGTCGTGCCAAGTTTGTCTGTTAATCGTTAGGTTGATGTTTATTTTTTTTTTTTTTACTTTTTGGCCTATCACAATGCGCAATTGCAATGCACAAATTACTTGCAGTAATCATGCATGAGCGTTCGTTTGAATTTCGCACCTTTTTAGAAAAGTGCCTGGGCGTGAAAAGTAAAACAAGACACGTTAATGTCTGCCAAAAGCGGAAGTGAACGATGAGGTTGAAAGATAATAATAATAATTCGGGACGGCTGTTCCGATTGCAATAATTCCGAAGGTGAACGCAATGAAAATAAAAGCGAGGAAGAAAAGGTAAAAATAAGATTGATTAATATCGGCGCAAAGAAATCTGGCCGACCTTCGTGAGGATCGTAATGGCAGAGCCAGTGGCGACCAGTCGATTAGCATCAGCTTCGGTTCCGGTGCTGGCGACGCGAGAACTTTGGTAACGCTGACGACTGGTGCGAACGCGCGCCGACTTCGTTATTTCTTGCACGCTTCCGTATATTCCACTTCCCGGCACAGATTTCTGCTGTCCTTACCGGTGAAGGTAACTCTGAATATTGTTGCTCCTTTATTTACTTCCGCCATCGAAGTAACTGCTACTTTTTACTTTAAGCGACTACATCGCCAGCTCCCGTTAATTAGTACGCCTCTATGCGTGTGTGTGTGCAATCGTAACAAATTGGCGATCTTTCTACGGCCCATTTTCCGCTATCATCAATTATCGTTAAATGGAGCTCTTAATGTGTTACCTTTTTTTTTTGACGACCTCCTACTAGCGAAAAAAACATCGGTATCGAGGTTGCAAATATTTCATGATCGTCTTCTTAGAGAATTAAAAAAACCCACAGACTCCGCAAACTACGGTTACGTAAATGTATGTTCGCTTCTTAAGCAGTTGTATGTTTACATCGGAATTGTAAACGCACTTAAAAATGGCGAAAGTTCAATTTGTAGAAAAACATTCAAAACATTCAAAAGGAAATATCGAAATTAATTGCAAAGGTTGATCACCTGCAAGTTAGAGGATAGTTGCCCGCGAAAAAACCGGTTCGTATCGGAAATTTTTGGAGGTCAGCTGAAGAGGCTGTTCGATTACACCGTTATATCATCATTCGTATATATTTACTGTTTTTCATCCGTAATTCTCATTATTATTGTTCGTCTCGCTCCGGCGGTTACATCCCGAGTAAGATGGGTCAGTCCGCGAATATTAAATTCGAACGCAAAGATAACTGCTTTGAAGGTGTCATCACGTAAATAAATAAAATCGCAATATTTAAAATTGACCACCAGATCTTCAGACGACTTAATCGCGGCGATGGATATTTCGATGTGAAAAAAAAAACGAAACACAAAGAACTTCAAGTTTCTGTATATATATATTTGGCACTTCTGCGAACTATATTATCATTGGATCGCGGTAAAACGAGCACCATTTGACCCCGCGCACACTAATAGAGTTGTACTTTACTTAGTGCATAAAAAAAAGGCTATTTTTAAAAAGTTTTTTTTATTTTTTTTATTTTTTAGTCTGGACTTTTTACTATATATTTCAATAAAAAACAATAAATTTAGAATTGTGTATTTTATTCAATATCTTGATTATATTTACAGAAATTCGTGTTACATTTTATTAAATAATGCGTCGCATTCTTTCCATTGTATTGTCTTTTGTACAATATCATTGAAACAATCAGATATTTCAAACTCTTCTTCAACGTCAGGCTGTTAAAAATCTATTGGAGCCGTAACAAATGTTTGGATCGGAATATTTTCAATTTAATTGCACTGCATTTGATCGTTATCTGAATAACTACTCATGTCTTCTTCCGCTTCATTTATTTTATAGTTAACCGTATTTAAAATTCTATAAATAAATAGCTCTTCGTCATTTAAAACGTAATACCAATGAACTGAATTTGGTTCTAGTACACGTTCGTTATTTTATCTTTCTCTTTCATTAGTATTTTTAGCATGTCTATTTGGTAATATATTTTTTGTAGTTTCTTTTATTACTTATGGTTTTACTTGCAGTGAGATTACATTCAATTTTCTTGTTAAAAGAAGTCAGACTCATTATATTACTGTATCGAGTATAATATATATTTTTTTTTTATAATGTAATAAAACAATCAGATTTGGTGGTTGTGAAATCATTAACGAAGCTTCCTAAGTTGTAAAAACCGTTAAAAAAAAGCAATAGAGTCACAAAAATGTTTAAACACGTAAAAATACACACTCACGGGCGAATGCTGGGTGAAAAATACATGCGATATTACAAATTTAAAATTGAATATTTTTGTTTCGAATTTAATATTAATTAAATGTAAATCATAGTTATCTTTAACTTAACATACGGAATCCTCAGCACATGAAACACAATGTTTGACTAATAGCGCGATCTATGACCGGAGAAAAAAATATTTTTTCGAAACTTTCGACCTTTTGGCGCCCCAAGGGTCCGATTTTAAAGTTGGAAACTCACATGTCCCAAAGTAAAGATATACACAGGGGTGCGCATTTTTTTTTAGCCATGTTCAAAATCTTTAGCTATAATACCACAAAGTCATTTTTCGTGCTTTTTTGAACTTTTAGTAAACTTCCTATGTTTCGTTAAGAAAATGAAATACGAGTTTGCTCTCGACCAATAGCGCGTTCTTTCCAACAGTACATCATATGCTCAGGAAAAATAATATTTTTTTCCAAAAGTTCGAGCTTTTGAAGCCTTGAGGGGCTAATTTAAAAGTTGGAATCCTAGATGTTCTAAACCAAAGAAAAATATATCCGTGGATGTGCATATTTTCAACCTTGTTCAAAATTTTTAGCTATCTTTTTTTTATTCCTTCCTCTTACAAACCGGTATTCCCGTTCCATACTGTGCTTCCTTCATTCTCTCCCTTCCTTCTCCTTCGGTTATTCTATCTCTTGATTCCTTTCTATCGACTATCTTTGATCGTGTAACGATCTAACTCTCTTTTACCCCCCTGTTCCATCATTCTTGGGCCAATGTCCATATTGACGAACCCATTAAAAAAAAAAAATAATAAAACTACGCTCTGGCCGATTTTTTAAATAAAATAATATCTTTTTAGGCCTCCTCATCTTCTAAGCAAAGTGCTTGAAAGGAACAAAGATTTATCCCTAAGAAATTTATTATAGAATTTTCATCATTTTCCCTCCTGCTTAATGTCTTCGGGACGCCTCTTTGCTTGCTACCTGAAGTCTGTCTTCAGTCCATACCCGTTTAATTTTGATTGTTCCCATTTATTCTCGAACATTTTCTTCTCACTGTTCCTTTTCCTCGTCGTTAGTAATTCATTTTTTTTTCTAGCTGCGAAATTTTATAGTCCGCATTGCGTGCAGCTTAATAAATTACGTCCGAACTAACGTGCGACTTCTTGTGCTCAGACGTTTGCCCATTTCTTCACGTTGCAAAGAACATCATTTTCCTTCACATCCTTTTTTTTTTTTTTTCGACTCGCCCGTATTTCTCATCATCGGCAATTGCGATTTTAATCTTTCTATTATTTCGCTTTCGTCTTAGCTTTCACCTCGTTCGAGAGCGATACTGTTTTCGAACCGTTTCCCGCGACTTTAAGTACGCTTTTAGCGTCCTACTCCTCCGTAAAAGGCATCTAAAATGCAGCTAGATGAGAAGCCGTTTTATTCGGAAAGTATCATTAAATTTGTGGGGTTTTTAAGATTCGATCAAGTATTCTGAAATATCCGTAAATTTGTAGGGATTTATTTTAGATTATTTTTTCGCAATCAAACTTATATGCATTTTTCATGTGCCATATATTTCTTAAAATATTTTACATAAAAAATAATTTTTTCGTCAAATATTTCTCTTTAATCATAATTGCTACACACTAATAATTATTTTAAAATACATTTAACCCTTTAGTAGGTTTTTTTTCTTCCCTGGCCCGGCGTGAAACCATTTGGCCATCAACCAAACCTTTCATTTATATTAACTAGCCTTTTATCTTGTATCAATTTCAACTTTTTCGCTCTATCATTTACTTTTCCCATTATTATTATTATTATTATTATTATTATTATTATTATTATTATTATTATAAATAAGCTGTACATAATTTTAACACTACTGTATATATATTAAAATAAATAAATGTCGCTTTGTAAACAACAGCCAATAGGATTGATAAAAATGAAAATTATCAATAACTAAATTGACTTTTGTACTAGGTAAGAAGCAAATAATTAATAGTTAATACAATAAACAAAGTAAAATAATTATATAATAATAATCGCCACTACTCGCGCAACAATGCGCATTTGTGGTAACCATATTTTAGATAAACAAATTTAAGAATGTACACAATTGAACAAATAAATTGAAATTGAAATAAATTGAATTGAAATTATTATTATTACTATTATAATTATGCTGATATTTAGGGATCTGTTGTGCCATTATGAAAACACAAAAAAGAAATTGCGAAATTTGCTTTTTGTAACAGACCTTTGCAACAACCTTGGCCATCGTGGATCACAATAAGATAAATAGAACTATAAACTGGCCATATCGTGATTAAAGTACGACAAGCACTAATGTGAACAGTAAAAAATTAGGAAGTAAGCAATGAAAAATGTACCAGCACAGTGTTATTTCGTAGCTGAGATCTAATAATACTTTATTTTATTTACCTTATTTGTTTATTTCCTTTTCTCCTCTCTCGATAATTTTTTCCCCTTTTTAAATGTATATTATTATTATCGCCGTGATTATACCTTAAATTTGTAACAATACCGTTTTTTTTCTTAATTATAATATTATTTTTATAATTTTCAAAAATTCAATACCGCTCCATTTCACTATATAAGATTAATGATACTTTCCGAATAAAACACGGCTCGTCATCTGCTATATTTTAGATGATTGTCTCCTCAGTATGTATCACGTCGGTTCGCTCACTACCTGTTATATTAATTTCGCAACATCGTCGGTACACTTGAATTAAAATCTAATTTCTTCATTAGACGTGAAATTTCGACATAAGTGGAATAAAAAGAAAAAAAAGTAAAAACACTTGATTAATAATTTTGATGTTTAATTTTTCATTTCAGAAAAATATATAAAGTGAACGAAGTGATTTGTTCGTGTTTCGGGTTTATTGTTAAAATTGGTACTTTTTACCGCTAGCTAGAAATGTGACGTGGCCAATTGTGCAAAATCTCAGGTGGTTTGCCTTCAATTTTTCTGTCTCAGTCTTGATTTTTCCCTACTCTAATTCTATAACCACAGATCTAATGACTAATCTTTACGGATTTTAAGTGTTTTTCTCTCGTGCTTCGTATAATAAGACGCCTTTTTAAAGCATGCACCTTAACCCAGAAACAATTAGGGGAGGAAAGAAGTAACTCTATAAGAAGAGCGGGGGGAAGTGTCTCAACAAACTGGAGTGCAGAGGAGCCACAGAAAGAAATGAACACTTAACAAACACCGTGATAATTGATATTCGGACAATTGCATCATTTGAATGGAGAGGACAATGAAAAGAAGAAGCCAACGAAAAGCGAAAACACGACGAAGATAATGAGATATGATTAAAAAGCAGACGAATAAAATGGAGGCAACAACAGAACGATGAAGTTAACGAATTAAAGAGCAACCCTATGGATTAGCGGGAAGACTAGGTTAAACAGATTAATAATGAATGATTATTAGAAAAAGAGGTAGCGCATATATATTCAACTAAATGAAAAACTTTTACACGGCAAAAAGAGATTAGAATACGCAGGATTCTTCTTAACAGAGGAAGCAGGAAAAAGTGGCAACCGGAGCCAACAGCGCCGATTAATTACTAGAAATACTAAAAGGCTAAGAACCCATATCAAATATCACTGTTGCGGATCGAATGGAGAGAGGAGAGAGTATGTATTAGTGAACGTATGCGGAAAATAATAAAATCACAAGAATGATTAGATAGGGGAGAACAGATGGAGAACGATCATAGAGTCGCAGATAACTGAATAATTGAAAGCAATGAAAATGATAGATCGTAGGAATTATCTCAGCTGCTAATAGACAAGGCAGAAAGACGTAAAAAATCTAGAATAATGAAGGAAGCTCCGACATCACCAGGCCCTCTTGAACCATCGATCACCAATTAAAGAAGTAAATAAATAAATAAATAAATAAATAAATAAATAATGTTGAACAAATCCCCTCTCCACATATTAGGAAGCAGACTTATCAGAGCACAAAAGCAGACACCCCTTAGGCTTTTTCCTTCACGACATATTCTCGATTTCATATTCGCGTTTTTTCATATTTGTATTCGGTTTTGTGTTTATATTGTAAATTGCTTCTTTCCAGCTGAGGATGGACATCGCCCGATTAAAAGGTTTCTGGGTAATATACACAGATTATAATGTATTTAAATGTGTTTGTTATACTCGTATCTTACTTTTACTGCAAATAACTATATATTTTAATTTGATTTTTCAAAAACGAATAATGACAACGAACCACGTGAACAACATATATAATAACAATTTTTATATCCAATAAACGATCTCGTTTAAATCGAAATGTTCCGTACTTTTTAAAAAGCTCAGTCATTTTTATAATGTTCACTAAAGAATCATTCGTTTCACTTCTCATGGAGCACACCTTCGAATAAAACAGCGGTTGGGAAATATCGTTATTTCGGTGATATTTTTTGTTTGGAGAGCAGCTCCTAGATTACCATTAAATGGTGAAATGGCTTAATAAACCTTTTCTGGACACCTATCTTGTCGAAACCTGTGGAAAGTGGCTGAAACATTGTGAGATTTTAAGTGCATCAAGATTCTCGTAAAACAATCGGTAAGAAGAGGTCTTCGGATTTCTTTAAGGTAGTAAAATTTAGACATAAAGCATTTTTCGACAAGCTGGAGAGCGACGGAAATGTGCTCATGTCACTAATCTTGCCGATCGTAGGATACCTGACTCTTCGACTCGTCCAGCTTAGAAGTCTCAATAAAATTAGTAAACTTATTTCAGAGTTCGAAGAAGAACGGATTGAAGTCAATAGGAATCGATGAATTTCGTACTTTTATTAATATCAATTCTACCGATTGCGTACCTATACCGAGGTTGTGGAGAAAAAAATAACAGTAAAATTTGCGTTTGAAAAATACGACAAGGTAAACAAGCATTGTTTGTTCAAAAAGAAAACACTTGATTCGTTTAATTTTCTCTTTATTTCCACGTTTTTGTTGTTGTCAAAGTTGTCTTTCGCTTTTATTTTCAAAAAAAATTAATTTTGCTTCGATGAAATGGTACATCAAAAAGAAATCTCAAAATCAGTTTTTTTTCTCCCTCTTGTAAGGGAATGCCGCGTTGTCATTGCCACTTACAAAAAAAAAAAAAAAATCAGGTCATATTGCTGATGCGAGTTCTTTATATCAAAGAAGAAAAAAAACTGGTAAGGTTATTGAACGATCTTTATCGTCGCTTTTGTTTTAATTTTTTTTTAACCGACTTCAAAAAAGGAGGAGGTATTCAATTCGACTGCATTTTTTTTTTTTTTTTTTTTATGTGTGTTACCACAGAACTTTCTTCTAGATGAACCAATTTTGATGATTCTTCTTTTATTTGAAAGGTGGTGTTTGTCATGTGGTCCCATTTAAATTTGATCAAGGTCTGACCGATAGTTTTTGAGTTATCCTTAATAATGCGGGAGATTGAAGCTTTTTGGATGCTTTTCATTCATGATTGTTTTCAGTGTCGGATTAGATTTTTGACTTAAAATACTATAAATTTGCCAAATTACCATGGAAATGTAGCTTTTGGTGTTTTTACCGTGGAAATAAATGTTTTAATTTAATTGAATAAAAATGCACTAAAAAGTAAAAAATAAAATGCATTTTTACAAAAAATAAATACCGACTTCAAGGGTTATTATAAAAATTTAAAAATGCACTAAAAAGTAAAAAATAATTACTCCCGATAAAATATATATATCAGAGTGATATAACTTAAGGTGATATCGTAATTCTTATACAACATTAATTTTTTGGAGTTGGCATCAAATTCATATTAAAAGAATAATTAAAAACTGCATTAAATGTTGATTAAATTGTTCCTAACATGAATTTAATTCCAACTCCAAAAAGTTAATGTTGTATAAAAATTACGATGTCACCTTAAGTTATATCACTCTGATATATATATTTTATCGGGAGTAATTATTTTTTACTTTTTAGTGCATTTTTAAATTTTTATAATAACCCTTGAAGTCGGTATTTATTTTTTGTAAAAAAGCATTTTTTTTCCGTGAATTCTTCAATGAGAACATTAGAACAAAAAAAGATAAGAAGAAATTAAAGTGAAAGAACGGAATAAACAATCTCCACTACCTCATTACCCTCAATGCTTAAATGACCAAAAGTCTACAGAAGATCGATCCCAATCGGGAGAAGCAAAAAAAGGTCATAAATTAAAAAGACGTACGAGAACCATTACTTAGCGGGAAAAGGGAGAATAGTTTAGAGAACACTTTTAGTTTTACAGGAATCTAGTGATGTGAAAACAAAGAAAATACCCTTGCAGAATGACAGAAGACTCGCTGCATAGAAAATTGCCAGGAAAAGAGAAGTTTAAGTTCTGAATAATTCAAGGCATAATAACAAAAAGGGGCAGAATTAACTCTCCGTATGCCTCTTTGGAATCGTTATTAAAAATAGTGATATGTAAAGAAAAGAGGGAACTCAAAGCATTGAATAATTCAGTTCGAACGACATGTTAAGCAATAGGTTTAGACTGGAACGGTAAAGAAAGACATTTAATGGGATGTGAAGGTAACTGGAAAAATTGAAGGAAAAATAAAGAAGCTTAATAACGTGTAACTATAAATATACCTACAGTGGAGATTGAAGGAGGCGAGCAGATAAAAAGAGAACAAATATTGCAGGGAAATCGCCATTTATGAATGGTAGAGAGGAGTAAGAAGAAACAAATAAAGAAGAATAAATAGGCAAGTATTTGATCCGAAACCGATAACCTAATTAGGATTCTAAGAATAATGAGAGGAGAAGAATGAGAATCAGCAACCTCGCAAGGCAGGTATTTCAAGCGCCATTTAATTTTGAAAAAAGAGACCTGGAAGAATTGTCATAAATAAAGCAACAGTTATCTAGGACAGAGCAGATAAAGGATTTATAGAAAATGAGTGAGATGCAAAGATCGCCCCTCCAATTAGTATGAGAAAGGACTCTTAACAGATTGAGTTTTTTTTATAGACTATATACGGATGAATAACGTGATTGTAAATCGAGAGACGGCTGTCAAGAAAATAGGGCCATAAAAAAAAGAAAAAAAGAAAATACGGATTGGACTACCATTTAGGGCAAGATCAATTAAAAGAACCAAAAGTAAAAACAACAGAGGCGAGGATTCGGAGGAAGAAATAAACATTCTAGTTACATTATACACAGTTTTGAAGATGGTTAACGATATTTTACGATTGAAAAGTAGTTTGAAAATATGCCCGCAAAGAGAAGCGAAATAGAGCTAAGAACAAGAGGGACAATTTTGATTAAGTAATTACTAAAAAAAATTTAGGTACTATGGTAAGAACCTTAAAGTAAACCTTGAGAGATTAACCTTGTGGCGGAGTAGAAAGGAGAGGAATGAATTACAGTTCCGCATTAAAAGAGTGTAACAATATCGAAGAGCGTGATAAGATGAACGTTACCAACAGCAATTAATATGTTAATGAAAGCAGCAATTAAGAATTTTTTATTAACGAATAATATACTAAACGTCCGATAGAAACATTCTGATACAATCTGGCGGACTACGTCCAGGACAAGAACCGAACATGTTGTTAGGTAACAGATTGCTGTGCTTAAACTACCAAACGGGACGCCTGTTAATTAAACTTTCGAAAAACAACTCATAAAGCAAGAGAAATAGGACGAAATAAAAAAGAATAAATTTTTGGAGTGAAAGCAATAATAAAAGTGTTCCGGGAAGGAGGAGTACAGCCGGAACCAAGAAAGGAGTTGAAAATATTTTAAAAAACAGGAAAAATTTTTAAGAACAGAAAAAATGATCCTATCTAAGTCTGAAAAAAATTTAAAGGAATTGCATATAGATAAACAAAAGTAAATGGAGAGATAAGAAAATATGGGAACTATGAGCAGAAGGGAAAGGGTAGGATTCTTGGAAGAATATAGCTAGGAGCTATAGAATCAATAGACGGGATTAGTTTTCTAACAGGAAAATTATGATTTCAAGGGCGTTAAGAAGAGAGGATTTAAAGATCTCAGCCATTTTCCATGCATGAGAAATAGGAGTGGATCAAGAAAAAGAGGAGCAGAAGCTTTTCCGTGAGTTATTTTTAGCTGTCTTAAAAACAAATCTGGCTTCAGTACGGCCATTCTTATGAGCCAGAAGGTTGAAATGGGAAGGAGCAAAACGTTCTAGGCATGCTTAAATTAAAAAGACCCCGTTACAGTCCTTATTCGACCACAATGATCAGGAGGTTCTGGGTCTTTTGTATAGAGTTGGTCAGATAGGAGGAGAAGAATACGTTATAAGGTTAAGAAAATTGATTCGGTAAAGAAGTTATATCGGGAAGATGGGTTTAAATTAAGGGAAATTAGAAAGTGGATATCATGTCTGATTAAAAAAGCTGAACTATCATAATCAGTAAGAAATCATGAATGTTAACGTTGGAGAAATCTTTTAGTCATGTTTCTAAAAACAGCGCAGTATTTATGTTATATTGATCTGAAAAGCTCTCAAGAGGTTCCAGAAATTCCACTGTAATAATATTAACAAGACATAATGGAGAGAGAACCGAGAAATACAAAAAGTAATAAAATGAATAAAAGAAGCGACCGTGAGCTAACAAGATAATAGAAAAATAATGGAAGTCGTAAGAAGCAAGTTCAAGCCGGGCCATAAAAAAAAAAAAAAAAAAAGTTCATAAATAAGGAATCGAAAAGACTATGATGTAGCCTTCTCCACGGTTCACCTAGAGAATAAAACCACGCAATAAATAAGTAAAGAGAGGAAAGCAGGATTAACGGAAAGTTTTTAAATTCAAGCCCTCACCGCTTAAAATAAATCATTGCGTACGAGCCGTGCTATGCTATTAGCCAACCATTTAAAGTTAGCAAGCAACACCAATGGAAAACAGTATAAAAAATATGTAACCACCAAATGAAAGTAATTGATAAAGAAAGCAGCGCGGAGTAATATTTAAACAGGAGCAGCGACATTAAAAAATTCATTGTGTCTTATATGCCATCAACCAACCTAATTAAAAGAGGCAAGCGAAAAAGGTTTTTGGTATCAGTTTTGGTGTCGAAGAGACGAACTCCATTAACGGGCATGTACAAATAATTCTTAAAACCATTTTTAAGAGTAATCTTTATAGATAAAAAGGAAATTTAAGGAAAGCCGTAGAAAAGAGAAAACAAAAATATTAAGGGCGTTAAGGATGCAAAGTATATATTAGCAGAAAAGAAAAATCGAGGCAAAGGAAAGGGAATATATAAGAAATAACAGAACAAAAAATAACAAAGATTTTGCATGTTTTTGAATTTTTTAAAAAAAATAACCCTAAAAAAAATTACGTTTTTCAAACTCGAAGTCAATTTAGCCGTTATTAATCCGCGTAATAATTCATTAAATTTTCGTTCAATTTAACTTAAAAAAAAAAAAAGTTGACTTACTTTACTGACTTCCGAACATTTAGTCTTCACTCACACCTCCATTTTTATAAAAAAACTTCTTCACTTTTTCGATGTAGACTAATGATATTATTGTTTTTTTTTTTAATTGTTTACGAATTTACATTTTATTGTTTAGGTATCAGATTTTTTTTAAAAAAGGAAAAATCAAATACGGTTTTTATTTGAATCAAATCGAATTAATACAAATAAATTTAAGATCTTTGTACAATAAAACAATAATAACTAACCGAATGTAGTAATTATTTGTGTATTAGTTGATAGTAATTCGAGCTGTTTTACGTGATAATGTTAACTGTCGTAAAATTACAAATTTTTCTAGCCACATCGAGGGAAAAAAATTTAACATTTCATAAATAGCCAATATTATCTAAATACTTTACATTGTCATTAGGTAAAAAAAAATCAAAAATTGATAAAAAACTATATCAAAGAATAATGGCGACAAAGTCTCCTAAAGAAGAAGCTCTAAATTTTATCGGTTTTCCACCAATCGTGAAATAAAAATCCCAAGACTCTGTGATTTCCGAAACATGTTTATTTTTATAAGCAACTTGCTTGCATTAAAAAAAAAAAAAAAAAAAAAAACGCAAATAAAATAATTTTATAGGAATCGAACAAAATTTCGAAAAATACGGAATAATCATACTGAAGGTGTCGCGCAGAGCATTGGGAAGGTATTCTTGTCTGTCAGTTTGGTCTGGTTTATGCTTTTCAGTTAAAAACTTATTTGCGAAAGTTTTTCACATCACTAGAACAGAATAAAATATCGTGTAACTTAAGGAACATTATTAGTCACAATTTTGAGGAAAATTAACAATACAGCGAATTGTTTCCATTGTATATTGCAATAGCTAGCACACACTGTGAATAGTATCAACAGATATTTTTAGCACAAACGAAATTCGATATTGTAAGAATAACACATTTCACGTCGTTTTTATAACTTTACCTTACACACATACATATTGGTTAAAAGGAAAATTTATTGAAAACGGAAGATTTCTGACCAGATTCTAGTACGAAATTATTTTTTTGCATAGAAGAAACAATTTAGAACACGGGAATTTAAGAGGAATATAGATGAGAGGATACAGCAATTTATCCGCCATTCTATTGCCATCATCCACATGGCTAGGGATCCAGAGGAAATCTATGCAAATAGAATGAACTGCGAACAGATCGAAGATGAGAGAACGTATGTTAAAGTCGCAGGAGTAAGTGTTTGTTTTATATACATATATTAATTACAACGTAATTCTTAGGCTACCCCCCGTTAGAAAAAATGTCCCAAAAAAATGTTCCAAAAAATGTTTCAATTTTATGTAACGTTTGTTATATTTTATAGGATTTTTGTAATTGTAATTTAAAAAATGTGACAATTTTATTTACCGAAATATGTAATGAAAAATGTAACGAAAAAATTTATGTAATGGAAGTTAAATGTTAGGATAGGATTTTTGTGATTATATTCTTTTTTTTTTGTATTGATGCCAGTAACAATTACAATGTAAATTTTTACCATTTCATACAAAATATAGAAGAGAAAGAGACAGAAATGTAAGCAAGAGGGATTAAGGGGCACAGCCCCTTGCGAGACCAAAATGGCCGAGTTATATATATATATATATATATTAAATGTTTTTGTAATTATTTACTTTTAAACTATTAATAATCCATGTTGCTAAACAATGAGAAACATGGACGTTGCTAAAAATTAATAAGCATCTAAACGGCAATAATCAGGTTGGCACCTTTCCTGCAACTTGTTTATCTGTATGATGCTTTATGAAAAGAAAATAATTAACTTCTTTCAGCGACATGTGAAATGAGAAGATCAGTACACAACGGATTAAGTAGTACAATTCAGCGATTAGAATAGAACGGGAGAACTTTGAGGAATTCGATTGGACTGGAAATCAAATCGAGTGGAAAATTCAAACTATGCTTTAATTGGATTGTAATTCATGGAGGAGAAAACACTAACAGTAGATCGTAATTATATTAAACAAAAGGATAATGAAGGAAATGGTATCGTCCAGAGAAATATAAAGCGGAATGAACAAATTAACTTACAGAAGATTGAAGAATTATGATGATGATTGACATGGTATACAGTAATTGGCCTGCTTGAAGAAGCCGAAATTAATTTGTATTGTTGTTTTAGAAAATTCCAATGAAAATGCGTTTTTGGCGTGCTTACTTACTCGGCTAAATTCATCGAATTATTTAGATCGCTTCAACTTGTTCAGTTAAATATCTCGGCTTAATGATCGGTTAAATTTTTAGTAGGTCTTTATACTCCCCTTCCTTAAATTTTACTCGTATTCGAAGTAGTAAGAGTTTATTTTCCCCGAGAGGGCTTTTATTTAAAGTATAAACACTATTCGAAGGTTTTTGGGAACGATTTGAGGATTAAAGAAAAGCGAGGGAGTAATTAGTAGCATGAATTAATCAACTGGCCATGATGAGAGTATTCATAGACGCGTAATCACGGACAATTTGGAAGACTTTTATAATAAAGTAGTAGAACAATTTGCCGGAAACCCACAAAATTATGTTTTAATTAAGATTTTATTCTTGTTTAATAAAATATTAAGCCTTTACAAATTATAAATTTTATTTTTCCTATAACTCATATCCTCTTTCTATCATTTTGCCGCCCCCCTGGCTCATTGGCTGGCGACGCCCTTGCTTGTATATATATGCTAAATTAGCATATTAGGTACTAACTGAAGCAAAATGTGCAGTGGACTAACAGGTAAAATTAATATAAATGTTTTAGAACTTGAATCGGTGTATTTAGTGGAAAATTATGTCTTACTAGGGGAAAAAAAAAAAAAATGAAAAAAATGGAAAGAAGAACTGCAGTTTGGTCTTTCAAACCAATTTTTAAAAGTAAGGGAGAGGTAGCCGGAGAAGCCGCAGCTCAACAGTAAACCTTGATTGTAAATACTTATTTTTACTGTTGAAAATATTATAATATTACCTTAATTTTAGATGATTCAAATAATAATTGTTTATCGTGTATTTTTTCAGTTGGTCAAAGTACATAATTGATTCATTTATTTATATTAAAAATTCGGTAATTGATTTTAATTAAAATGAATAGCGTTACGTAAAATTCCGACTCTGGCAAGATCGCTGAAGGAGAAAAGTGTACGAATATTTTAAATATTCTCAATTAACCTTCTATTCTCGGCATCCGAGTCTCAAAACCGCGTGCAAATTTGCAGCCTGCATGAATTTTCGATAATATTTTTTTATTGCTACACGGAATATAAAAACACCTACGTCCTCGAACGTGGTTGGAATTTTCGTTCAGCCGGCAAGATTTAAAGTAAGTTCACTTTATTACAAAACCAGCTAGATTTTTTTTTGGGGGGGGGGGGGGGGGCTATCGAGTATGAGAATTTATTACGAAACGAAGAAAACTTTAATATATACATTATTTACAATACACAGCAAACACGATCATTCGTGCTTAGGCCGTATCTGCTGCTTTAAGTGTTGTAATAATTTTTCGTTTCTTTTATTTATTTTTATTTTGTTCTTCTCCTATTGAGAATTGGTTCGGATTTTATAATTATTTTTATAATCGTTTATTGTTCCTGCGAAATGGCGTCGTGTCAGACGTTGCGTAAGGTTATACAGCACGACGATCTATTGATGAAGTTGAAAATGTTATATGAATGCAGAACCCAAGGCGAATTAGATAATTTAACTCGGCCATTCTTCCGATACGCCTAAGGTTAAACACAGACGTTCCACTTATAATTATTTCTTTATAGCGAACCAGATGTGGTTTTTAAAGTATACATATATATATATATATATATATATATATATATATACATACTCGCTCGGATACGCAATACTTTGCAGTGCTGTTGGTTAAAAATGACAGATTAATCACGCGAATGAAATTCAAAAGAACGAAAACGCCAGCTCTCGCTTTTGAAATAGTGACATTAGCGTTGTAATATTTCAAATTCAACTTATCGATATGTAAATATCGATATCGCGATTAATATTTTAATAATTTTCGATAGAGAATATAAGGAAGTGTAGAAAACAATTTAAAAAGGAACGAAGAAGTAAGAGAATTAAGAATAAATAGGTGAGTAAAGAGATCCGAAATAAACCTGAACCGGAATATGTGCCGAAAAGATGAACACCCTCAACCGCGCAATTATGATCACACGCATAAAATAATTAACGGAATAAAAAATTAAAATTAATGAAACCCAGGACCGTATCTGAAAGGGGTTAGATCCCCCCCCCCCCCCCCGAAATGTCTGCGAAATAATAACTACCTGAATTAAATTGACCGAAATTCAGAATAAATTTATTTCTTTTCAATTTTCAACAAAAGGGAAAAGAAAATTGAAATTTTTATGAATTCTACGGAGACGAGTGTTTTTTATTTGTTTTTATTATACTGTTCAAATATTGCATATACAATAATTGACTACAAGGCTTTAGTGTACCACTTATAAATAAATATATTCCATGATAATATACACACACACACACATATCATCATCTTCAGCTATTTTCAATCCACTGCTGGGTAGCTCTCTCGAAGTTTCTTCCATTTTCTCTTGTCTGCCGCTTTGCTCATCCAATGATTTGCCCATTTGGCCTTGGCAGTACGGCCTTCCGTTTTCTCACTGTTATCTTCGAGGTTTTCGGTCTAATCTCCCAAGCTGACCAGACTGATTGGGAGATGCATTTTACTCCTGCTGCCAGGTTGATCACCCTCACATGGTGACCTCTGTTAAGCCGGGAGGCGTATGCTTGTAGGCGACTAACGACAGAGGTGGGAAATGGAAAAATACAGTTATACCACACTCATTCCAACAATAAATTTTGTTCACAAAACAATTAGAAAGCAATATTCTAACCAAGGGATAAAGAAATAATAACATTAGCAAAAACGTACGCAATCAGAAATAAAAAATAGTACAAGTAAATTTAATAAAACAAAGCACACACACACACACATATATATATATATTTATATATTAATTACAACGTAATTCTTAGGCTACCCCTCATTCGAAAAAATGTCACAATTTTATGTAACGCAAAATGTCCCAATTTTATCTAACGTTTGTTATATTTTATAGGATTTTTGTTATTGTTATTTAAAAAATGTCACAATTTTATGTAATGAAATATGTAACGAAAAATGTAACGAAAAAATGTCTTAATTTTATATAATGAAAGTTAAATGTTAGAATAGGACTTTTGTGGTTATGTTATTTTTTTTTGTGTTGGTGCCAGTAAGAATTACGTTGTAAATTTTGATCATTTTATACAGAGTATAGAAGAGAAAGAGACAGAAATGAAAGCAAGAGGGGTCAAGGGGCACAGCCCCTTGCGAAGCCAAAATGGCCGAGTTCATATATATATATACATATATATATTAGACTGGGCCAAAAAAAATTGGCTATTTTTTTTTTTGAAAGATATATCGAGGATATCATTCAGAATGACAAAAAAAAAATTTCGTGAAAATTTGAGCCTTCAATATTAATTTTAAGAGGTCTATCATCGCTATTTTTAATTTTTATTTACGATTTGATGTTTTACGTTAGAACTGCCAAAACATTGAAACGAAAAAATTCATTTTAGCTTAGTCTCGTATAAAATGGAATTCCCTACAAAAAAAGTCCGATTGAAAGTTTTCGTCAGACAAGCCGTTTCCGAGTAATTAAGCTATTAATAAGTCGATATGTTTTTTGTCGATTTGACTTTATTACTTTGGAATTTCGTAACTAATGAATCAATGAATATCTAAAAAACACCATGACAGATTCTTGAAAGAAATTTAATGTTCTACAAAAAATATCTCTTAATATTTTTGCCTAAATTTACTTTTTCTAAAGTTATTCACGATTAAAATCGAAGAAAAAATTGAAATCTTCAGTTTTTTTTCGTTTTTAACTCAATTTTTTTCATTTAATGGAACAAATTTTGGCTTTTTTGATCATCATTAATCATTATTCACGAAAAATCACTCAATATTTATCATTATTCTAACAATATTATTACAAAAATATCTCAATTTCATAATAAATATAAATTTATTCTTGCTTAATTGATTTTTTCTCAACAAAAACGTAGTTTTATTGTCTCAAAGTAATTTTTAAGTAAACGATTATTTAGTTTTACTGTTAAAAATTATTTATTTTTTCGATTTACCGTATGAGTTCATCAATGAAGAAGTACAAAATTGGTCCAACATTTATAGTTTTCAGGAGTGTAAACGATTTTTTAATTATTTAGCCGTCGTAAATGATGTAGCTGAACGTGGCGTGGCGTTGATTGAAGAATATAATAAGTGTCTTACGAAAAACGAAGAGCAACTTCAATACGTACTACTAGTCATTTGTGAGTATCGAAAAAAATACCCGAACTGCAATAAATAAACCTTAATGTGATGGATTGTTATAACTAATAGTTGATTATGATTGTTAAACTATAAAATCATATAAATTTCTTATAAAATATGAGTTATAATTGTGTTTAAAATTAATTTTTTACCATCTGTTATTGTTATCATTATTTAAATAGCCATAATCTGATTTTTCTTTCATATAAATGTATAAAATATTACAAATAAATAATTTTTACCAGTAAAACTAAATAATCGTTTACTTAAAAATTACTTTGAGACAATAAAACTACGTTTTTGTTGAGAAAAAATCAATTAAGCAAGAATAAATTTATATTTATTATGAAATTGAGATATTTTTGTAATAATATTGTTAGAATAATGATAAATATTGAATGATTTTTCGTGAATAATGATTAATGATGATCAAAAAAGCCAAAATTTGTTCCATTAAGTGAAAAAAATTGAGTTAAAAACGAAAAAAACCTAAGATTTCAATTTTTTCTTCGATTTTAATCGTGAATAACTTTAGAAAAAGTAAATTTAGGCAAAAATATTAAGAGATCTTTTTTGTAGAACATTAAATTTCTTTCAAGAATCTGTCATGGTGTTTTTTAGATATTCATTGATTCATTAGTTACGAAATTCCAAAGTAATAAAGTCAGATCGACAAAAAACATATCGATTTATTAATAGCTTAATTACTTGGAAACGGCTTGTCTGATGAAAACTTTCAATCGGACTTTTTTTGTTAGAGAATTCAATTTTATACAAGAATAAGCTAAAATGAATATTTTCATTTCAATTTTTTGGCAGTTCTAACGTAAAACATCAAATCGTAAATAAAAATTAAAAATAGCGATGATAGACCTCTTAAAATTAATATTGAGGGCTCAAATTTTCACAAATTTTTTTTTTTGTCATTCTGAATGATATTCTCGATATATCTTTCAAAAAAAAAAAATAGCCAATTTTTTTGGCCCAGTCTAATATATATATAAATATTTTCGTAACCTCTCCTGAAATTTTGGTCTAGATACGGCCCTCATGAAATTTGTTATTAATTCTTTCCATTTTCGCAATTTTGAATTTGCAAGCGCAGTTAAAATGACTGCTGACAAATTAGAACGACAAATATTGACGACGGCATTTGGAAATTGGGATATCCGAAGACTTAAAATCTGCATCTATTTTTTTTTTTTCTCTCAAGAACACTTGCGAAAAGTTTAAGTAGAATCCCCCCCACCCATCCCAGCCATTTCTATAGATTTTACGGAAGATTTGAAACACGAACGGTTTTCCATTCACTGGCAGAGACCCTGAAAAACGCTAGTAAATTAAATGAAGTAGAATACTTTTTCCTTCTCGATGAGTCATCGGACTTTAATTACCGAGTAGTAAATCGGCAGCCTGCTAATTCTTACGAACCAGCAGTAACTCTTCCTGTACGCATGGAATCCGGAAGTCTCGCTGTGACGCTTCGTTACCTGCTAACCAGCGAGCATTAAAATCTTGTTCCGAATTCGTCGAATTATTTTAATGTCCCTTTTAGCAAACTAGAAACTGAAATTTCAACCTGTAACAAAACGGTAAAATAAATTGGTTATTGCTATGTCGACAACAAGTTAGGAGAATAACAGGTTCCTACAATAGCTGTTATTTTTGATTACTATCATTTTTGTTCTTTTTAACATTCGTTCTATTATTTTAAATCTCACAACTTTACCGATCTATAAATTTTAGTTTCGCTATTTAGTATTCTTCATTGTTTGTTGTTATTGTTCTAAAGTTGTTTTTTCTGTTTTTAAATAAAATGTTTAAAAATGAAGAAATTTTTCAAATCCTAAACAACTTTATTGAAAATATAAATTCGTATTTATCCTTTATTGAAGGAGAACGTAATTGTCAAATTTTTAATAACTTCTTATAATCAAAAGGTTTTACGTTTTTTATTAGGACTTCACGGAAAAATAAAAGTATTTTGTATTCTAGAAATAGTATTTTCTGTATCATATAATGGAAATGAGATTTTATTAACAATTTCTGTAAATTTAAATATATAGGCGATAGAGATTAGCATGGATATTCTTATGTTTGGAGTCATTTATAAATCTTACTACATAATTAATGCAATGTACTCATAGGCCACAATATAATAAGAGAAAATCACAAGAAACCTCTGAATTAGTAAATTTTTAATTTTTAAATTATAAACAAACATTAATTAAATAATAAAATATAAGTTTGTTACTTATATTTTAAAACATTTTGCAGAATGATTATTCAGTGAGGAAAAAAAGTATTTCGATTACAGCCTACAAAAAAAGTTATTTGTAAAGCTGAAATGATAATTAAGAAAATTAAGTGCTTTCCTGATTACAATGTCCAGAATGTTTCAAAAAATATTCGTGAAAGGAAAACTGAAGCATGCACAATTATTATGTTTGCTTTGATAATCTTTCAATATACCATACATAAATTTATTACCATTGGCACATCCAGGTTTGTCCCTGAGAAGGGTGGGGGGGGGGGGGGGGATAAAAGAATAGCATATAGGAAAATGTAAACGCGGAGGTTGAACATGGTGGGTATATTTATATATGTCTCTCTATTCTCTCATTTATATATTTATTTTTGTGTAAAATGTATTATTTAAAAAAAAATTATATTTTTATCAAATATTAATTTTTACTGTCAAAAATTTTTCCGGTTACAAATTTAGCCATTATTAATTGTGTCCGTTTAATGAAAATATAATAGCTAGGAATCAGTTTAGAATTGGGAATGAATTCATGATTAATTATATAAACTTTATCCCAGATGTATGTTGAAGTATTGTTTTTTCTAGATTTTACTCGGATTTACAAAAACAGTACATAGCATACAGGGCTTAACCATGGGCGTCGCCAGCGGGGGGCAGGGAGGGGCAGCTGCCCCCCTCCCCTGGAGCCTTGAAACTTTTTAATCAACTGGCATTGATGAATATTCATAGGCGTGTAATCATGGACAATTTGGAAAACTTATGTTTTAATTAAGATTTTATTCTTGTTTAATAAAATATTAAGCCTTTACAACTTATAAATTTTATTTTTCCTATAACCCATATTCTCTTTCTATCATCTCCCCCCCCCCCCCGTGGCGGCTGGCAACTCATCGAGCCCCTCCCTGGCTCATCAGCTGGCGACGCCCTTGGGCTTAACAATTTATTGGAAACGAAGTGAAATTTCACATTATGATAAAATTACCATAAAATCCGTACATTTTTCAAACAATATTTTAAGTTTCTAACTTGAGTCTTTAAAATGAGCAATCTTAGATATTACTTTTTTAAATTTAATTAATTGTAATTAGACACTATAAAAATTTTATTAATATATTTCAGATATATAAAAGAAACATAATTCGTAATAATATCTTATATAATATCAACAATTGTAATTCAGTTATAATTATTATTCATTAGCGATTTGCGGTTACTCTATATTTTGTTTTTAAATATCACCTGCTACTAGATCAAAAGTAACAGATATCATAGGTTCCTGTTATTCTCCTAACTCGTTGTCGACATAGCAATACCCAAATAAATTCGGTGAAAAAACGTGTAAATTGAAAATTAGCAATTAGCTCGAAATTTCGAATATTACCTCCTCTCTGTCACAGTATTGTATACTTCGTGTAAATTCTAATTTATTACTCTCGACTTTGTGCTTAAGACACAATCGTAGATTATTGCGGAAAAAATTTTTTTTTTCTTTTTTGGGCTTTAAACACAAATTCCACTCATTGTTTTATAAAAAAAAAAAAAAAATAGAAAAAAAAATTATTTAAGAAGTTAATTTCTCGCTCTTTTTTCGTTATTAAATGAATATTTTATTCCAGACAGTTTGGCATTATATTACGACTGATATGCTGAAACGATTTAAATAACGGTGACCGACAAACTCCATAAATATACATAATTTAGATGTCAACATGATGGAGGTGCTGGACTGAATTCACGAAAAAATGCAGACCTCGGATGACAGAAAATGAACTGACGAAAAAAAGTTCTGTAACCGTACGAAATTTGTAAATAATTAAATCGCTAAATAAAAAAATATATTTAATGATAAAAGATGAATTAGTGCAAAAAAGAATACGCCATTGTATCGGCAAATTTATTATACAGTGCCACAGTCTATATTGATAAAAATTCCAAAAAATTTCAAAGTAATTTTAGCGATTGTACACAAGGGGTGTCCCTCCTAGCAAACATGCTGATAATATCCTCTAAAACGCTGGATTATAAGAGAGCCCCGGGAATAATATTGAAAAACATATTATGATCCATTAAAACAGAATTAGAAGTGGGAAACAAGAACGTAAGGGAAATAATTTAAGGAATAAATGGTTCACAAAAATATAATTTAAAAAATTTATCAACAATCAATGAAGAGAAAAATTTGAGATCTAGTCAGACCAGTGCAGAATTAGTAAAATCGTTTTTATTTAAAGAACGATTTAATATACCGAATTTTTACAACGTACCGTTTACATCAGGACGTAGAAAGTTTAAAATACATCTTGAAACATTTAATGTTACAAAAGCAGATAACTGCATTAAATGCAATGAACAAACGTAAATATATTTTCAGCGAATGGAACATACTACATATGTACAAATAGATGAAAATTATAGCGAACTAAATATATTGATATTCGATTTGTTTCAGCAATGAATTTACTTTTCTTCCGAAACTGGAAAACATTAATCTAACAACGTAATCATTATGCTGTGGAAAATTATTATACACACTGTCTGGAATATTAATTTTGTTTTAATTTTATATCTGAATATTAATTTTTTTAAATTTTATATCTGAATATAAATTTGCACAAAAAATTTAACCCGCTTTAATACCATCCTACGTTGCAAATGTTAGTAACTTAAATAAATCACGTATATATATATATATGTATATACATATACGTATATATAAGTTAAAGATACCTATATAGAACTACAAACCAAATTAGGATACAGATTAATCTAAACTTATTTAATATTAATCCGGTTTTATTTAATTTTAAATCTGAACATAAAATAAAAAAGAGGTTAACAATTTTAATACCATTATTCTATGCTATAAATATTGGTAACTCGAATAAAACACAAAAATTTAAACGGCCAAAACAATAATAATACTCGTAGAATAAATTTTTTAGCCTTTTTCGTTTTCAAATTTTATATTTCTCGATAACTTCAGGCGCCATAATAAATAAACGTATAACTGACATGTAAATTTTTTTAAACAGCAAAGTTCGTGACTTTTTATGAAATTCAAATTACGTCATTTATTTTGGGATGTCACGATTTTGTCTCTTCGAGAACATACTAATGATACTAATTTTTTAGACTTTAAATCGAAAAAATATTCCGAAAAAATCTATATTTTTTATTTAAGTACTTGTTTTATGAAACATTGGTTTTTTGATTTTATTTTATTTTTTGTTAAGAAACGCTTTGATAAAAAGCCGAGTAGAAATGGAAAAGATTTATTGTTTCTTTGGTGGATGACATAAAATTTTTATAAAATTTATAATTCTCTAAAATAATACTTAAAATAATTATTTTCTACTAAAATATATACGTGCGATCTATTTTTTTACCATTCATTTTTTCTTTTATGCTAAAACGAATTATATAATAATACCGTGTTGCAAATAATTTTTGTTTGTAAATAATGATCTTTTTTCTATCAGCTGTACACATTGAAGAAATTTCTATTATTACATCTTAAACTTTATTGAGCTTGTAGCACTTGCATGGAAAATTTATAAACTTTTTAGTAACATGAAAGTTTGTTAATTGGTTAAAAAAAATTTACGTGACATTTGAAATGTATGAATGACGTATATTTGTTGAAATAATAATTTGAACACTAGGTTGTTAAGTTCTCTTTACCGTAACAAATTGGTTTTTTTCCTATATAGAGAAAGAATAAGTTAAAATTGTATTTTTTTTTTTCAATTATAAATGTCATTTTAATATCGGTTCCCCGTATAAACCGTTTAGGATGGAATGAACTTAAATGTTATCGAATCACATTATTTAAGACTTTATTTCGAAAATGCATCGCAAAAAAAACATATATGTAAAACAAACACAATAAAAGAATCTTATAACATCATAATGTTGAAAAATGTATCGATCTTTCAAAAAACTCGAATTCCGTGTCGCTACTAGCGTGTTCGTGGAGCCCATAGAGATGGAACTTGCTGTTGCGTTCTTAACAGGTTATATAGTTTCGCAAAATATTCAATACAACTCTGGTATAAAAGGATCGAAATTTGATTTGGATATGCTTTTCGATTAGTGTCCGTTTTAACGTGTGGTGTCAAACTGTCGGTTGTATTTTTTTTTGATAATATTTCATTAAACATATTTTTATTTGATAATTTTTTTTTGAAGTTTTATATTTCTTTTCTAATATGTTTATTTGTGATAACGGCGAAACAAATTTTCCTTTTTAGAAATATTTTAATTAGAGACACGTTAAAAATTCTCTTGCCGTGTAAAACGTTTTAGGCAGTTATATCCTAATTGTACAGGAACAATTTTGTCGTAAAAATGATTTTTTGTGTCATTTGGGAAAAGTACTTAAAATGGGGAAAGTAACATGGAAACATTAAAATTCAGGAATGATGCCGGCGCTTTCATCCTTCTATTTTTAAATTCAACAAGTTGAATTCAAATGTAATAATCAAGCGTTACTGGGAATTAATTTGTGTAAACTTAAAAAATATATATATATATATCATTAATTATATTAATGAAATTATAAAAATTAATCTGTTTCAGGCTGTATTAAATAGTAAGAAAAACTTTAAATTTTACTATATAATTTATTAATATAAAAAGAATAAACAAAAAATAATTATTTAATATATTTAATTGTTCGCTTGCGCCTTAACCATTCTCTGTTGCCTTGAGCCCCGTTTTCATTTTTCGTTGGTTGCCTCTCCATGTGGTCCTCTCCACTCAAACGAAGAGCATGTTTGCGATGCATGTGTTTTTTTCAGTGTTCATCTTTTTCTGTTGAGTGTTCTGCTTTCTATTCCATTTTATTGATATTCAGCCTTCCTACTCCACATTGCACCTCTTATGTCCTATCTTCTCCTTCTTCACACATTATTCCCATTATAAACAACATTTGATATCGTATAAATATATGATTGACTCCGTTCTATTTTAATTGTTTCTAGGTAAAAGTTCCCGGTTGACGAGCCTAAAAAAAATAAATAAATAATGCATTAGATTCTAAATTTTAAAAAAACCAAAATAAAGTAAAAGATTATTTTCGAAATATTACCGATATTAATTCTTTTATATAAGTAGCACCTGTTTTTTTTTTTTTTTTTGGTGACAAAGCCTATAAAAAATGCAGTAGCTAGTTGAATATCGAAAGTTCCGTGTGTGTTTCCGATTCGTTCGTTTTTTACCTACCTCTGTTCCGAATGTATTTTATTTCCGGAAAAAGTCGCAGCAAACGTTCATTTTAAAATAACAAGAATGCTGCTATTTAATAAAACGGAAATTAATCTCTTTTTCTCTTAATTTAATTGCCGTTATATTGCGCAAATAAAAATTAATAAAATCGACGGTCACGTTTCAAACACGCCGGACTATTCCAGAAGGTCAGGTCACCCATCGCAGTTATTACCTTGTTCGATGTTGTTTAACTTCTCGCTAGTCGAACGAGAATTATTCAAGTTGTTATCATCATAATATCCGAGATAAAAGGCACAAAGCAGTGATTTACATTACCAAAAATACTCATACTAGGATTTCGATCGATATCGGAGCATACATCTCTCTCGAAATGCATTGTGAAGAGATTTTCTAGTACTTTTTAAAAGACGAGCGAAAAAAAAAAAAAAAAACCATAATTTTACTTTAGGCTATAATTTTTATACGTATAAAAAATCTCATTAAACTCGAGCAGTGCGTGTTTAACTAGACTAGATCTTCAGACAGATCTTCAGACATTATCAAATTAAACTATTAAGCGAAGAGAACAGACTGCAGATTAGAAAAGTCGGAAAGTTGGAGCTTTGTACAGAAATATGCTCATTGAGTGCAGCAACATGGGCAGACGATTAGATGATTACCTTCCAATAAGCAATTGTAGAACACAGCCGTGTATGGCCTAAAAACCGCACGATGGTCTACCTGCAGAGTCTTGTAGGATGGCCAACATATAGACCTAGTAAATTACAATTTTATCAGAAATCGATATTACTAAAATATTTAACAAAAAGCGAGCATGTTTTAGGATCTCAGCTCCATATATGTATATTCACGGTTAGTATTTTGGAGCAAAACATTTTATTAATATATATTTTCGATAACGTCGTAATTTTTTTAAGTCATACCACATTCAAAAAATAAACAAATATCCAAGATCTAACAAAAGGAGAAAGAAACAATAAACCGAAATTACACGGAATCTCACTTTCCTTCTAAGAACGTCCGGGGCATTATTTTCTTAAAAATATTCTCAATTTCAAGAATGCATTTAGAAAATGAAAAAGCGCCATTAGCGGGGCAGGACTCAAAAAACATCTAATGAAAGTATAGCAAAAATGGTATTCAAAAACCTGCTTCACATGGTTCGAAAGAAATGAAATTTTAAATATTGAATTCTGATTCATTTCACCCTCGTAAAATGAAGGTTTTTTTTCGTTTTTTTTTTTTTTTTTTTTTTAATGTATTAAAAGTGCAAAAATATAAATTTCATCGTAATCCGAGTATTCCTCCTGATAATTTAATCGAATAATAAAATTTAGTAGTATCGGTTTAGAATTTTTTTCTTTCACAACAGCATTGTGCGAACTATTTAAGACACCTTGTTTATCGTTTAGTTTAGTTGAGACGATGTGGCCGCTGTAAGCTATCGGTCAGTCGAGTAATTTTTTTTTTATTATTTTTTTTTTATTTTTTTTTTTTTATTATTTTATTTTTTTTTTTTTTTATTATTTTTTTTTTTTTTATTTTTTTGGCAACCATTTAGCCACTTTTCTTAATCGACGAATAATATGCTTACATCTTAAATGTATACATGAACGCGATTGTCTTTTAAAAATCGGTATAATTGCACAGCTGCTTTTGAATATGGTTCGCTGATTATTTAATTAATATGCATTGGCAACGAATTTTCGGACAATTTCTTTAAACAATTCTGCCCGTTTTTTTTTTCCCGTTTTTCATTGTGTAATCCCAAACATTAGTTCCTTCTTATTCTCCGCATTCACATATATCTCAATTAATTATACATATTTAGTTCTTTTAACTTTTTTGGGAGTTAACATATGTCCTGACCTTAATCATACCATAATTTTAATAAAATCTTTTTCTAAGCTTCCCCCGAGAACGAGGTATTATTAAAATATGCCATTTTGACAGTTATATTTTCAGCAAAATTTATAAGTAATTTTACTAAAACACGGTGTTTAATGATAATAATTTTATTTCAATTAAACACTATTGAACCACAATTTTTTTTTTATGTTCCCTCGCTAATTATAGACTGATGATTATAGATTTCTCAGTGGTTCTGTATACCGGAAGGTAAAAATGTTGGTCATCTGTTTTATTAAATGTCGCTTATGGTCGCGACATTCGACTATAAACATGAGAAAACGATGCACACAACAAGATAACTTACCAAATGACCGCATAGAATTGCACCGGCCTGATTCCGCGCAGACTTGAGAATCGATCATTGTGTAAATTCACAGTACTTGTATTCGGATTTCCTGAGTCAGAGCTTTAATAGCTCCTCCTTCAGAGGTGCCCTTTCAAAATAATATGTCATATTTTTTTTTCCACTTTCAATGACCGAAAAACTGTACTAATATTGTTTATCGAGATGACACTTATACTGAAAATTCGACCAAAAACACGCTACATTAAAACGTAAAGTCAACGATCTGTGATCGTAGCATCTCTAATCGTTGACCCGTCATTTTGCAATGTTTTCCCGGATATTCGATAGACAAAAATCGAAACCGAAACTTTTGTTTTATAATCGCTTTTGCAAAGCTTTTTCGAAAATTCTTATTTAAATTTGTTCCGGAAGACAAACGTGTTCTTCATCAGGTGACTGTGAAGGCATCTCCTTGCGGACTCAGAGGTCTCAATTCCGACATAGCGTCGAAGCGCAGTTATTATCCAACGTTCACTTCAAATGTTGACGTTTCCGGCTTATCATTTTCAAAAATGAATATCGTAAAAAAACATATAATTTCCTAGAGAAAAACTAAAAAGTAGCGAGGTTATACATTCAAAGCTTTTATTATTACATTTATTCGGTACTGTGAGAGTGACAATAAATAACGGTTTACCGTATGAAAAGTATGAAATATAATTTCTAGTACATAAATGATCAACATGACTGGCGAAGACAGCGTCAATGCACGTTTTGTTTCTAGTAGTAGAGAATGCCGGATGATTATTCAGCTCGAGATTGAAGATTTCTCGTATAAAAGTAATACATTCATTACCTCCCGGACCGTTAAGATTGACAATTTGAATTCCCAAATTTGTTGTGTACCTTAAATTGTATACTTACTACATAATGATTCAATATTCGCCGCGGCGCGCTCTCACATATTGATTGCAGCAAATGCAATGACAAAATTCTCGAAGAATCGCCAGTACGCCTGTTCATCCCGTAGTCAAACAGCAGAATCAACCGTCCGTCCCAGGCCTGGTCCTCGTGACAAAATACCTCCAAAGCCTTCGTGCGCACGATTAAGAGATGCTTCGCCGTAAACTACTGAAAACCTCGGGGCTTGAGGTTTATATTGAAGCCAGACCTCAGAAAACAACTCCTAAAAGAGACGTGTTCGGTAACCGTCTAAGTACTTGATCGGGGTAACAGCCACGACTTCTCTATTCAGACCCAAACATCCAGGTAATGTACCGATACGTGCATCGTCTATTAGTGAACGCGCGTCACTCATTGTTCCATTCCTTTAATATCGCCTCCCTGATAGCCGGCCGTCTGACCGGTGAATTCTTTCACGCGGAATACTGTCTGTACTTCATATCCTTTTTCAACTAGTAAGATGCCGCCCTTTCCCATGCTAGATAATCCAGCGAGAGCACATCCATAATGATACACAGACGGTCGACATCGTCTGGTAACCCCTACTCAGCGCGAGCAGCTTGGGCCTTTACGCCGCAAGTATCGCATGACGAAGATACTTAGCAACATCAAACCCTCATACAAAGAGCTATCACAGTACGATACATCTCGGCGTACCCTTATAAATTGTCGTCGCCGTAGCTCTCTTTTTTCGCGCTACCATCGCAACAAAATGGTAAGCGGTCTCCGCCTTGGTAACGATATACCGGATGTGATCATCATGTTCTGCTGTAGTTTAGGGATAACGCTATTTACCCAAGTCCAAGCTCGCTGTTCCCTACCCTAAAGAAAAGTTTCCGGTCGAGTTTACCTTTGAGCAAAACCGTAACTGACTTGACGGCACTGAACGCCAAGCCGTTAACCCATTCATTAGCTAACCACAAGTAGTGGTAAGTCTTTCAGCGCAAAACTCCCTGCATCCGTACGAGTATATGCTACTACATGAGCTTCTTTAGACTAACTCAGTCTGAAAAATGTCTTAGAAAAGAGCACTAACACAGCAGTCGGCAAGCAAGAATAGCAGGCCTACGTTGCAACTTAGCGGGCTCATCTCTTTCGACGCTCTATTAATTGTAGGTTTGGATACCTCGGATTGGTCAGCAGACAAGGTAGACATCATATTTAGCTCTGTCCTATTAAAAATTCATAGTCAAAGACTGATTTCCTGTCGTAATGAAAAATTCCATCGTTTATTACCACAATTATTGACGGCAATCAACCAGCACCACCGGTATTGGCCGTCAGAGGCACTTCTCTTCCACCTCCTTGCACTTTGAACCGTTGCCGATGTTTCTCTGTTACCGAAACCTAATCGTAAGTCGCGGTTATGTTTGCAGCGGAAAAAAGGCACAGGCGAGAACACTTTCTCTGACCCCGGATAGACCTATGCTTCAGTATCTAGGCGCTGAATGGAAATCTATTGAACACCTTCTCGAATTTTCTAATCAACTTACAAGAGGTCGACACGGAGCAGAGCCAAACTCCTTCCGAATCACAGGTCCTTTCAGGTAGGTGACCACACGGCTACCGAATTAGAAGCACGGGGCTCTCAGGGTTTCGCGGGTTTTCGAAGTGTGACTATTGGTACGAGCGTGACGTCGTCAGTCAACACGGAACTAACATTAACCCAGCAGCCAAAACTGTTCCACAGGAGGCTTCGCTTGGAAAAATATTCTACGCTGCTAGGGCTGCTTCAAAAAGAACAGAGGCACTAGGACATAGAGCACCGCAGGAGATACAGGTATTTTCATTAGGCCACTAAGTTAATAAGAATAATTATTCTAATAACTTGGAAAAATGCACAACTTTGCTTACTTTCGTAATATGTCTAATAATAAAAACACCGGTAATTTTTTTTTTTTTTTTTAACAACTAATTTTTATTAGTACTTCTTATCGAATTCGGTTAAAATTAACTTTTTTTCCACAGATAACCTATAGAAAAGTAGAATTCACGAATAAATGTGAGAAAACTGGAATACAACTAGAGACTGAATCGGTTTCGAAGTTAAAAAATATTCTGGAAATAAAAGGCGCTAATTTATTAGTTTGCAAGAATCACACCGGAAAATCAGCTAAATAACATGTACACAACTAATGAAACTGCCCTTAATGACGTCAACCAACCAGTAGCGGCTTTTATTATTGAACATTTAAATTTTGGACAGATTTTTCTGCTACATAACGTTAAAGTCTCACTGCCAAGAAAAATACAATTGTTATCCGAAAAGAGAGATTATTAATCCTAATAGTAACCAAACCGCCTTCGATTACGATTGGGCAACCTTATTGTCTAAACTATGGAGAGTAACTCTTACTCCTCTTCATTTTCAAACCCCGTTTCCTAGTTATCTATTCAACCGTATCCTTATTCAGCCTTCACGGAAATTCGTCGTCTACGGTTTGAATGCAGTTTGGTATCCCTCATCGCTTTTTTCTCACTTACATATTCCCCATTTTGTTTTCCTCACCTACTTACTTCTTATTTTTTACACACGACACACACGACATGCTGATCATATCTTTTTCAAATGCCCTTTTATAACTGCTGAACACGTTTTACTACTTTTACTAATATATGTACTTACTCCTCATAGCGCGCTATCCTCTCTTTCTCCATGTTATACCGGCTTTTGTAGCCTTTCCGTCTGCAATCTAGAATTGCGTAAAGACCTAATTATACTTGCCTTTCGTTCCTCAGTTCTTGAGCCAATGCCCATGTTGACGAACCCATTATGTAAAAAGAATACAGTCACATATATATATATATATATATATATATATATATATATATACAGAATTTGACGTTGGTTCCAAACATACAAATGGGAGAATAAAAAATTCGATATGGTTAGAACGAAAGAGCCCGCGAGGACAAAATCAACTCAGGCCAGAGCTCGATGATGAGGATAATAAAAAAGATCAGAAGTGTATCCGGTGTCCCAACGATATTCTGAAGGTGGCTGGTGCGATCTGATGAAGTCGGAGGGAAGCGGAAGATGAGCCGGGCGAACGGCATTCGTTCGAGTAAAAATCGAAGCGCACCGCACATCCGTTCGTTTCACGAAGTCTTCAAGAACAGCGTGATGATCTTCAACGGTAACCGCAGTGACTCAGAGAACCAGTGCAGTTTGCCATTTCGCGCGCGTCGAAGCATTCCCGTTTCGCAACAATTATTGTCAGGAATTAAATTGACATACATATGCACGCAGTTACGCTGTTATTGTTGCTTTTTTTCCTTCTAATGAGGATGGTTTATTTTAGAGACCAGTCTGCGGTTAACCTTGACTAGTGTGATCGACCGAAAGCTGGAGAAATAGAGTGAGACAGAGCAGAGTCGGCGACGCTAATAGGAAACATCGGGCTACCTTGGCTTGCTAGACCAAACGTCGCGCGAGCTGAATATTAAATGCACTTGGCTACACACATTGCCATGCATCCTCCGCAGCATGCATGTGTGCGCGGCTATCCTAATATCATCCTTACTATGTATGTGTCTATGTTTATTCCGCAGACGTGTGCAGCTCTCTAGGTTAATTTGTGTGTCTTATTTACAGTTACTCGATCGGTAAATTCTGTTTCTGTGTTTGTTTAATTCTTTTGTATCGACTTGTCGGAACACTAACACGCACTTTTACCTCCATCTCCAAATATGGCTCTTCTAACATCACTCTTTTTCTTTCCGTTCCTATCGAATATAGAAAAGTTCGTATTTTTATCGGCCTGTAAGGTCGTCGCATAGCTAATGTACATCATTAATGAAACAATTAACGGCTTGCTTGAACTATCCTTAACGAGATATAGAGAAACAGACTATTTGACATATTTCGCTCTGACAGTGAACGACCATTTAGTAGCCGACGACAAAAGCAACAACGGCTGCCTCCCGCTACGATTATTTTAACGGCTAGCGAACACCAACACACACGTAGTCGCAGCGTGTGTTGTTACGTTGTGATTGAGAAAATTCGATGAACCAAAATTCCGCTTCGTTCTATGAAATATTATTTTTTTCTTTTTTTTTTTTTTTTTTTTGTCTTTTTGATATAATAAAAATTGTACTTCCAGTTCGCAGATTATAACGGGAACCCCGTGACGTGTGTAACGTACATACGCAAATTACACTATTACGAGTTTCGTTCGTATTTAATAATGAACTGCCTAATATTTTGAACTGTTGTTGCCGGGTTTATTATTTTAACCTTTATATATAAAATAGTATTCTAAATTCTCCTACACAGATAATACAAACGATAAAATAATTTTTATCATTTTAATCGGTACGGAGGAATTTTTATTTTTATGTGAAAGTTAAAACGATAATTCCGGTCTGGTACCATTTCGCCTAATTCCCAATTCGCCTAATTCCCATTTCGCCTAAAATTAGGGTCGGGTTACTCAGGTAATAAAAAAAGAGGTCAGACAAACATACGAATGATTTCGTGTTGGCAACAGCGCGTCATCATTATCGAATTTTAAGCAGACTAAACGCATCATTTTTTTTTCTATTTGATTCCACTGTTAAGGTATTTTTTTCTTTCCGAAATTAAACAAAAAGGTTTATATGAAAATCAGAAGTGAAAAAATACCGCTAAAAATGTTTGATGTAAATATACGCGAAACGACCACTCCGATTAATATTTGCGAGTTATTTTATTGGATGTCCAGTGCTGTTCTGTTAAGTCTGCCAGATTTTTTGGCAAATCCAAAAAAAAGGCAAAGAAAAAAAAAACTTCTGTCTTACTATTTAAAATGCTTCATTCAATAAATTGCCAAAAGATTACGATTTAACATTACAAAAAGGAAAAAGAAAGAGAATATATAAAGACGCTATTCAATTAACCAAATATTTTATTATACACTTTTGACGTACAAAATTAAAATTTATAGCAATTAAGCGAAAATAATTTTTTAATGGATGATAATTTTTTTTATTCTCTGTTGTCAAAATCTAATTGAATACCATTTCAATTAAAATGTAAATTGCAATAAATATTTCAATATACAAATATTAGATATATATATATATATATATATATTATTTACCTGCTCGATTTGTTTTTATAAATGATATATCCATTGCTACATTAGCCTGACTCTAAATTTTTGGTTTATTCACAAGCGAAAATTTAAATATTCAAGATAGAAGAATAGTTTCCTTCAGAACGTTGATATACATAACACTCAACCCAGAACAAATTGTGACCTCATAGCGTAAAACAGTCAGTATGTGGTGATTTTCCGCATATTCAGATGGATTTGGCATTTCTTACGACCTTTGAAAATATTAAAATTTTGGTAATAATCATTCAATTTCTCGGAAGGTCTCGGCAGCGGGCAAACGCGGCATTGTTTGTCAAAGACGCATTCTCGGTTAAAAAATCGACGGATCTGACCGCTACGCAGGGGTAGCGAACTAGTTTCGTTATGCGTGGCCGAGAAGCGGAAATAGAGCACTTCCTGACAGTATAGGCGTTTGAAATGCGTACCGAGCTACGTTGAGCCGGAAGAAGTTATTTTGAAAAAAAGCCTAGAAAAGGCAAAAAGGCAAGGTGAACTAAATGGAGCTTTATTTATGTTTTCCTAATTTTAACATTTACTTTTTGTATGTACTTATAATTGTAATTTTAATAATCAATAATAAAATTACCGCTGTAATAATCATTCGATGTCATGTCATTATTGTTAATTCTATTCGATTTTTATTCCTTTTTTCTTACATAAACACGACCACTTCGATACTACACCTAATTATAATTTAGCTTTTTTATTATTTTTTCCGCAACTCCGAACCTTAATGTTCTTGTCACACTAAATATCAATAAGGCTTTTATATACTGACTGATAAGGCGGGTGGGATTTATACAGCACTGGACATCCAATAAAATAACTCGCAAATATTAATCGGAGTGGTCGTTTCGCGTATATTTACATCAAACATTTTTAGCGGTATTTTTTCACTTCTGATTTTCATATAAACCTTTTTGTTTAATTTCGGAAAGAAAAAAATACCTTAACAGTGGAATCAAATAGAAAAAAAAATGATGCGTTTAGTCTGCTTAAAATTCGATAATGATGACGCGCTGTTGCCAACACGAAATCATTCGTATGTTTGTCTGACCTCTTTTTTTATTACCTGAGTAACCCGACCCTAATTTTAGGCGAAATGGGAATTAGGCGAATTGGGAATTAGGCGAAATGGGAATTCACCATAATTCCGAACCATTTTCGAGCACTCTAATTACATTGGTTTATATATATGCGCGTTTACCTTGACGGAGTTTCCACTAGACGCTTGTTTTCATAGGAAACAATAAATGAAAATTGAAACTAAAATCGAAATGAAAATATCTGTATCATAGTCGTATTTTAAAGATTTTTAATCGATTTCGTTTTAAATCGTATGATTTTTTCGTTTCTCCGTTTATACCTAGATGGCTATTTCTTTTAACTGATCGCTGATTTTTACGGAAAAGCAGCCGCCAATTGGTTACAATGCCCATGCAATCCAGCTTTTCACTCGCCTATTAGTAGTGGTTTCACAGACAGTGGAAATTTTCAGGTCTCGATGAATAATACGGTGACGTAGACCGTTTAAAATGTTTTATTCTGCAACCACCTCTAACGACAAATATATTATTTTCATTTCCTCGAAACACCTTCCCTCCAATTTTTTAATATCTCTGATTCCTTGCTTCAAGCCATATCCTCTCCCTTTCCTGATCATTCGTATGACACTTTGTTATTCCTCGTATACGTCCACTCATTCATAATCTTTCCTCTCTCCATTCAATTAATATTGATTTGCTGTGATACCTAGCCTCTCGGGCATATTTGGTAATGAAGCGGCTGATTCTTTGGCTCGGACTGCTGCTTTTTCTCGTCTTTTTTTTAAAATAAAAAATCCTTTCATATCAGATCATGGTATCGGATATTCCTCCTTTTCTAATAATTATTCATTTCATCTGTCTGTTCAGCCTACTCTTCCTCCCTATATTCATGGTTTCTTTTGAATTCCTCCCTTCGACATTCTGATGTTGTTTCCATTGTTCGTATGCGTTTTGGCCATTCTTTGCTACCATTATCTAAATTTCGGTTTTCCTTAATTTCTTCCCTACACTGTCCCCTCCAGCCTGATGAAACTAATCACCGTGCTATTAAACAGCCCCCGTGAATAAGGGAAATTATATAACAAGCGCACTTAACATAAAATATCAAAACTAAATAATCAATGAGAACGCGTATTCTAACATATTCGGTGATCTCATTTCGAGTAATACTAAGCGGCCTAGGCGAAAACCCCAGAAATTTGCTCGTTCAGATCTGTAATGATTTTTTCTTGAAGAATAGACTCGATTTATAGTAAAATTCCTATATCCCTAACAAATTTACCTTTTAGACGCCACAGCTTCTTTTCCTCTTCGGCAGAAGCCTCGAAATAGTATTTAAGAACAGGCTCCATTGCCGAGAACCGGAATTTCTTTCGTCAAATTCCGAATTTACACGGTTTTCTAATATCCCCCACCCCCCAGATTCTTGATGAGGCTTCGCCTATGAATTCTCGTATTCAGTATTTAGGTTTGTACTTTTAGGAGGCTCACTATATCGTAAAAAAAATGCAAAATAGAGTTTATAAAATCCTTAATCCTCGCAAAGCCCCAATACCGCCTGAAGTACATTGGCTCTACAATTTGTTAAACTTCATCTATGGCTACAGTGTTTTATCGCTTCGTCTCTTAAACTAACTTCCACAAATTAGATATTATTCGGAACATCGCAATTTAATCGCGAGAAATATCAGTTCATCACTAGTATTATCGCCTGAGAAGAATTCCTCCTCTGCTTATAAAACGAAAACAGCCTCTGGCCGATAAATTTCAAAGTGAACTTCCGATTTTCATCATTATCCAGCTGTTTCTATGGAATTAACCTTAAAATGATGCTGGGGCTCGAAGGGGAGTCCCCTTGTATCATATAGCCCTGCTTGTCATTCCTTCTGCTTATTTTGAAAGACAATGCAAGATCAATTCTGTATACCTTTAATACCTCGCTCCATCCGATATACTCGTCTTCTCACTTCATTTAAAATTGGTTTGACGACATCCTTAGAAATATATACATATTTTGGCCGCGTTAAAATATTTACATCGCTAAACAGGCATTTTATGACGGTTGCTTAATTGGTCCTTGGGAAGACCTGCGACTTTATCTTGAATGTTCTTGGTGCCTGCGGAAAGTTTACATTTCACAAGGACAATCAAAGTGCCTTAACGCAATAGTTTTAATTTCCACTTTTTTTCGCTACTTCATGCAATTTAAATGCCGTGAAATGATCAGTACTGGTGAAGAGATTAAATACTTATAAAGATTAGCTTTTGTTGGACCCGTAGTCACTCCGGAATTGGACGGAATGACCTCGTAGACGACGCTGCTAAAAAAAAATATATACAAATAAAATCACTCCCTTCTCCATCTATATTTTATGTTAATCAACCGTTGTTCCGGTCTAACAAGTTTAAGAATTTAAAGCTTTGTTTTCTTTAGCAGAATTGGTTGCTAATAATATCCTTCCGCCACACACACACACATCTTGCATTATTTTCTATGTTGCAGGAATACTGTTTTATTTGCAGTATTTTAATTTATTGTAAAAAAGAAGAATTTTAATATAAAATTCATCGTATGCGTTACGGTGATCACGAAAAATTAACTAATTAATCATCACCACCTGCAGAATCATTTTTCCGGGATCGGTTTCGCCAACCCCACCTATTGACATCATATACTAGACCAGCGGTTCATCAAGGTTGCCTTCCAACTGGAAAAACCAGGAAACCAAGAATAAGCCAGAAAATTGTTCGTAAAACGGGAAAGAAGTGTTTTTTTTCGAAACTTAAAATTGCATTTTACGTTGTAATTTCTACGATAACTTTTAAATCGAATTTGTATTATTGTTATTAAAATTAAAATTTGAAAATAATCACATCATTTTGCATAAAAAAAAAAAGATTGTTCGTTTCCAAAAACTATTACTCGTTCATTTCAAATAAAATTGATGTCGGTCTGACTCTTTTAAATTATAATTACAAAAAAAATTGAACAACGAATTTGTGACATGATAAGTTCATTTTTTGTCTAATTTGGCTAAATTAACGTGAAGGAGAATGTGATTTTTGTAATAGTGTTTGAATATTAAAGCAATGTATGTATATGTTCATTCATCTGTGCGTGATTTTCGTATGTAAGTTTCGATTATATGTGTTACGGATTGATTTTTTTTTAGTTTATCATGGATCTTAGGACTAGCGGGCTGTTTTAAAACAAAAATTCAAACCCTAACGCAGTTTCTGAAAACGGTTCATTTAATAAGGAAAGCGAGGCCCAAGAAAATATTTCTGAAAGCGTAGTTGTTTATTGGTATGATTTACATGATTTATAAATTAATTACAAAGAGGTAGATTTTTAGTTATTTCATAAATTGTTTTTTTTATTTTAATTCCATTAAAGGTGCTTTAATTATTTACATAGAACGCAAATTTATAAAGCATGGTATACTGCAATTGTTGAGGAACTAACAGATGGAAACGAACATCAACGACCTTTGAAAAAAAGAAAATGCAACGGATCTTATTTATCTTTCGTATTTTTACTCGTAGGAAACACAGACGAACCGGATGGGAGCAATGCCTTATTTGCAAAAAAGTTCTATTAAAGAGTTCACTGGTTCCCATTTTGACGCAAATCATACAAGTCTAAATGAAAAAGACGCAGTTTTTTTTCAAAAACAAAAAGAATCGCATTCAATAAATTTCTAAAAACCGACAATGAACATGCCACAGAAGCATCATTCCCCTTTAGCTATAGGATTGCTCAATCTGGAAAACTACGCACGATAGCCGAGAATTTAATTAAACTATGTGCATGTTGACATTATATAAAAAGTAGGAAGCTTTCGAAATGTGGACATACCGTAAAATGTTAAAAATTCTATAGACGGACAAAATTACAAATGCCGAAGTATTAAAACGTTTAAATTGATTAAACATGAAATTGTCAACTCAGCTAAAATAAGGAAATTAGAATATTTCGGTCATATAATGAGAAACAGGAAATATGAACTGCTTCAAGTGTTAATACAGGGCAAAATAGAAGGTAGTCGCAGGTGTGGCCGACCAAGAATAATGTGGATGGAAAATCTAAGAAAGTGGTTCAAACTAGATACTGTAGAAATATTCAGGAGAGTCATGGATAAAAATCAAGTCAAGCAGATGATCGCCAACGTCCTTCGAGGGCAGGGCATATAGAAGAAGAATGTTAGACATAGTTGGCTGCATGTTTGGGGAAGAAGCAGTAAAGAAAGTTGTAGCAGTGCAACGTTCCAACGACACTGTCTCTGACTGGATTCGTAAAATATTTGATCACATCGAAGGTGAGAATTATCGTAGGCAGACTGAATCATTCTATGCTGGTAATCTAACCTTGATGAAAGTACAGACGTTCCTGGACTGTTAGTATTACTTGTATTTGTGATGTATATTTTGGGTCCATCTATTAAAGAAGATTTGTTTCTCTGTACTCCTTCGGAAACCAACACAACCGGAAACGAAATGTTCGATGTAATAGATTGTTATATGAAAAAACACAACATTGATTAGAATAGATATATTGATGTATGTAGTGATGAAGCAGCTGCAGTGGTAGGAAAACTAAATAGCACCGTATCAAGAATTAAAAATGTTGCGCTAAAATGTAGCAGCCGTCATTGAATTTTACGTCGACACGCTCTTGTAATGAAGAAAATGCCGTCATCATTAAAGAAAGTTTTAGATGAAAAGATCGTAAATTACATTAAATCCCGTCCTCTTCTTCAGTCAAGATTGTTTAAAACAGTGTGTGAAGAAATGGGTGGTGGTCAGTGTAAGTCGGTCATCCTTAATACAGAAGTCCGATGGTTTTCCAGAAGCAAAGTTTTAGATGAACTTCGAGACGAGCTGAAGGATTTCCAAATGAGACAAAATGTGTCGAAATCTGTGAAAATTTTCGATGTTCTGCGTGATGAACAATGGCTTATGAAATTCACTTATTTTGCCGAAATCTTTGGAAAACTTAACGAAGTCACTGCATCTTTACAAGGAAAAACTAAATCTGACACTTTATCAATGCTGGAATATGAATCACTTATTCATATTCACAGTTCAACCGCCTTTAAAATACACATTTAAATCAATGTCACTCAACGATTTTTAGGTTAGTATTACAAATAAATACCCTGAAGTAGCCCAGAAAGCTATTTTAACTATGCTCCCTTTTGTAACTGCATATAGATGCGAAACAGGCTTTACAGCTTATGCCGAAAAATAAATTCAGGAGCAAATTAGATGCTACTTCGGATGTAGGCATGCAACTGTCGGATATCAAAACTAAGTTTTAAAACCATTATTAGTAAAACAGTGAAACAATTTCATTCTTCACATTAATTTGTTTAAAGTTGTTTATTAAACAACTTTTATTTACATATTTGAAATTTCGATATATTTTATTATAAGTTAATAGAATGCGGAACTGCAGTGAAAGTTGTAATTAAAAGGAAAACAACCAAATTTGTTTACATAGCAACAATTTTACTTGTTAAGTTTTCATTTGGCACTGAAGGTACCATAAAATAAAACTGATTTTATAAAGGTTCCACGATCATAAAAGTTTGGGAACCGCTGCACTAGACGATGAATCAGTCGCAAAGGCAAACCATATAGTTTTTGCTAGCAGCCAGTACGCAGCACAACGAATCTCTCTTCTTAAAAATTTAATGTACCTTGATCATTTTCCGTGATCTCTTATTGGTTCCAGTCGATGGGAACGACCAATCATCGATTAGATGGCACTGCCAAAGCCCAAAGAAGAAGAAAATAAAAATAATAACAATAACGTTGACGTTAAAATATCGCTATTTAGAAAAAATTAGGAAATAAAATGAAAGCAGCGTAGAAAAAAAATTGCTCGTTGTGTCGGTCACAGTTCTGCGATTATTAACTGCGCAATTAAAGAACTGTTCTAGAGATACTGTTACAGACTCGAAAGTCGATGATTTTGAATTATTGTTAAAAAATTATTTTTTACGTCAAACTTGCGATTCCTGGACCGTAGAAAATAAAACCATCTTCTGCTGAAGAAGAATTTCGATTGCACAATAATAATAATAATAATAATAATAATAATAATAATAATATACATCTTTAAATCAAAATTAAAATTATCGTAAACCATTTTCTGTATTAATATGAAATTATTGATTTCGGAGTCATACAATCCACAATCATGAGTGATTCTGAAACATTTCGCTATTTAAATGTATTTTTATAAATAATTAAATTTTCTGTTTCTTAGTTTTCATAATAATAATATAATAACAGAAAAGTAATAACCGATAGGAGGATAACTGAAAATCGACCAGATTTAATTCCTGTAGAAAAAAATTTGAAATAGACAAAAATAATAGATGTAGCAGTCGCTAAAAATATCGGTAGAACTATAAGTGAAAAATATCTCTCTTTGATACTTTCATATTTACTGAAAATCCATTTTTTCACAGCACTCGCTGTCACGCAGATGTACCGTATAAACTGAAAACTTTGAATTTCGATAAATTTTTTCTTTTATTGTAGATGTTTATTTAAAACGATGCAATTTTCCTCGGTTTCAGGGCGAACTGGAACGTAAAAGCACATTTAGCGTCGAATAAAACCTATAACATCGCAACAATATTTCTGCTGGAAACAGAAACAGCTGTTAGAACAGATAGCAACGGTGATCTCCGGAAAAGAAGAAAAATGATGCTGTTTCTTGTACCCCGCCTAACTTGCGATTTTCTCCTAGGAAAAACAAATGTACTTGTTTTCTTGCACTATTTGCAAAGTTAAAGTTAACACTCCTAATTTATCAATTTCATTTCCTCAACATGATCTTTTATGCTAGTTTTTTTGTTTTTTTGCTTTGACACCGAGCCATTTGGCCGCTAACAAATACATGTGCATTCATTGAACTATATTAAAATTCAATTTTTTACAATGAATTTAAATACTGTCAATAATCTATTCTATTTCCTCTATTTTCCACATCCTACAACCTATTTCGCACTTATAAAAGTGCGCAATTTTCCTCTTGTTACCGCTGTCGACGATAGTATAAGGAAAAAAAGATTTATTTACAACAACCTAAAAACGATTGACAAAATTTGTTCCCAATTATTATTAAATTCAAGGTATTTTATTAAATTTAAACTGGCAGAACCGAATGAACATACAATATATATATATATATATATATATATATATATATATATATATATATATATATATATCACTTTTTTTTTTCTCGCAGGTTTTTGTGTTAATGATGTTTTTCCTGTAATTTGATTTTATTTTTCAAGTAGGTACTAGCAAATTCGTATAACGTGAACATAACATCGAGCAACTGCAACTTTGGACTATTATTTAATTATTTATTTGTAATATATTACCAGTTTACAGTGAGTAAAAACCATTACAATGATAATATTTTATTTAAATATAATGTAACAGTATTCGATAATAATAGTGGCATCATTCTAACGCTTTTAGCTATGCATTAATTTTTGTTTTAGCGTTTGTTCCGTATACATATTAAATTAAATTTGTTACCAACACGTAAGCAGGCCACACATAACTGTTCACATGAAAAGTATGAATTTTCTAAATTTAATTAACAAATTCGCAACGAGCGACCTTGCTCATTATTGATTACCACTGCAAAGGTTAAAAACTGGAATGGCGTATCTGTTACTATTATAGGTATATAAGCGATAAAAGCACATTTTCTCCATTAAATTTGCCATTTAAAATTGTCGATTCTATTATTCGTCATTTTTTTTATCCCCCCCCCCCCCCCCCTCCCCAAATTAAACCTGAGCTGGATTAATATCTCTTAGAAGAAAAATTGAAACATTGACTTTAAATTTAAAATATTTGCTTACAATCCGAGTGGATCAAGCGAATTTCGAGGAATTCATTTGGATGATTTACTGCTTCGTCTTTATTCATAACACTGCCAATTGATTAATATGTAAATGTTTGGGCAGGTATTTTGGATGTTAAAGTTAATTTCTTTAACATCGACATTTTTGGTAATCAGTATTGCTTGTACGCTTAACCAGTTACGATGCTTGTAGTTTTGTATGATATTTTGGAAAACACAATTTATTAAATCATCTTTTGCTCCCTTTGAAATCACAAACATCGCATGGGAAAGTAATATATCGAGTATTAATATCGACTGATATTTTATTATTTGCAATACCTAGTTGTTGTTTAGCGAATCGTACGGTAGAAGCATCATTGTGTAATTTTACGCGCATATTCGCAGTTAAATTTATGTACAAATCTCCATAAATATAATATTGTCGAAGGTAGTATGATAGATAAACAGTTTGTCGAAAATTACCAGGCAATAAAATTAGAGCACCACTTGTTAATTGCGATAAAAATTCTCTTAACCAGGCTCCTATAGACCATACTTAACTGTATTGGCTGCCGTAGTGTCCGAGTTTTCAAACAAATAGACTAGACATGTATGAGTCATACTTAACAATACTGACTGTCATGGTGTTCGTGTCTTTACTTGGCAAATGCTTACTGAACTGCTACGGACTACGCTAAATAGTCTGCATGATGTCTGTGCTTCAAACATTCCTAATTAAACTCCTGTGAGCAACGCTATATCGCAATTGCTACCAAAATATTTAGCTTTTCTCCTCAAAATTTATCCTTCCTTCTTACAAGCGCAGTGTCACTTAGTCGCATTTGTGCTATACTATCTACTTTAATGTCGCCTGATATCCTTCTCCTTCATTCTATTCCTTTATGCGTTCCGTTAATTTACTATCCCTCCCATCTGTTGGTAATCTTTAGCAATGATACTATAAGCCCAGTTCCTCAATGAAGAGATTTGGATAAATTCACACCTTTATGGTCGCAATATAAATGATGAAACCAACACTGGCGCTGTTTGTGATCTTCTCAACTGATACAGTGGACAAAAAAAAAAAAAAAAGATTTATTTGTGCGTTATAATTTGAACCGCACAGTTGATTTACATGTTTACATTTGGTCATTCCTGAATTTTTCGTAGAGTTAAATGTTAGCGTTTCCGCGTACTGCACGTTTAATGGTAATTTCAAAGCTGAACGTGCTGTTCTACTGCTATCTAATATATCTGTTACAATCGAAGCAACAGCTAATGCAATATTGTTTTCTGAATGTATGTTTCTTAATATTATTGAAATAATAAATGTTCTTCCCGTTCTACCAACTGCATCTAAGGCCCACCGCATATCAATACCCACACGCCCACGTTTTTGTACATAAAGCATGTGAAACATAACGAATAAATCAAAATTGTTAACAATTAAAAAGTTTAAACCAACCTATGCAACCGGTGCACCCATAAGGAACCTCGCCACATATTGAACCCTTCCCGGGAAACAAGACACACACAGAGTTCACGCGGAGTTTATTCCGTAAAACATGTATTTAAATAGTATACCACATGCTGAATCCAGCCCATCCAAACCCACGAAAACCCACGCAAGCCCACGCCTATGCGTGAACTGTCTATGCAAAAACACAGTTTTTGCGGGTGTGCGGGTTATGTAGGTTGGTTTAAACATTTTAGTTGTTGAAAATTTTGATTTATTCGTTATGTTTCATATGGTTTATATACAAAAACGTGAGAGTGAGCTGTACATGGGTTGTGTTCAATATGTGACCGGCTAACCTATGTCTTTCGCACAGGTGACCCATGTATGGGCGCGGACTGTGTGGGCCGGGCTGGGTTCAATAAACAGTACTCTATTTAAATACATGTTTTACAGAATAAAATTCGCCTGGACTGTGCGTGGGCTGGATTCAATATACGGCAGACTTGAGAAATGGAATCCACCCACACGGTTGCGATGTTTGCATAATTGTATTGTGCAAATTTCATTATTGCGCTAATAGTTTAGGAAAAGTTATTTCAACAAATGCATTTAATTCTTTAATATCTAAGCATTGCTTGTAGTTGTAAATTGCAACTGAAAACGTTGTTGGCAGCTCGAATTAGTTTCTATCTGCATTACACTTGCTTACTATTGCCGAAATATGCCTTCAATCACAGTTAGTACCTTATCATGTATTTCTGAGATGAATTGTGTTTCATAGTTCTCAATCGTTACACCTGCTGATATAGAATATCTTCACTCAGAAAGCCGTTGTGTTTTTCCCATAAATTTTTTACGCATTCGAGAGGAAAACATGTTGTTAATATTACGGAGAACAAATATTTGTTTTATATTAGACTAGCTGAACCGGCGAACTTCGTACCGCCTTAGAAAGTAAATGTTGTGTTAACTTAGTAGCTGAATTGAATTCATTTTTTTATTAAGATATAATTAATACTCAAAATGAATTAAGTTCAATAAATGTATAAAAATCAAAATCAAAATAGTATAATAATTACACTAAAATGAATGTAATTCACGTGGCAGCAACGCATTACTCGCCTTAATAACAAATATCAGTATAACCCAATAAGATGGTTCACAAACGACAGAATTATTCAATTATACAATAGAGCTCGGAAACAGTTTGACTTATCAGAATGGATCATAAATTATTGAAACTTCTACCTATGACAATTTACAACTTTAAACTGAGCGATTACCCTGGACGGCAAGCAGCTGCCTAGAATACATAATATGGAATTTAGAACGACCTGAAGAATCACCTTTAAAAAATTCATAACTTATCACCATGGATAAACCTTTAAAAGCGAAATTCAAAATATAAAACAAAACACAAAAGCCCTTTTATAAAATCCAAAAATTAAGGTTAAATACATAATTGTGTGAACCCCTTTTGGGGCCAATAAGCAGCAAAAAGAAATGAAATTTCTTAATAAAGTTAGTTTTAAATTTCTTATGCTGCTATTCGGGGTGGAGACAAATACAACAAATCAAAGATCATGAAAATCGGTTCAGCCGTTCTTGGGTTATAAGTGGTGTAACTAACACGACTTTCTTTTATATATATATAAATTGACGCATCAGCTAGTGCGGTATTTCAATGTTTATCGTTTTCAAATAAATGTAAATGTAGGCAAGCTTCTAAATGGTGCACAATCTACCATTAATTGTCATAACTGTAAGTTCGCGTACGTTAATCAGCAGCAATCACGAATAATAACATTCTGCATTGTTTGGGCGGACATGGCCGATTTAAAGTATTTCTAAAAAATAGATGTCCGTGTTCTACATAACAGTTTTGCCTTGTTTACGTTTTTATAATTATTTTGCGAAAACACTGCAGATATTTCGTAATCTCGAAATATTGCAAACTGATCTGATTGATACAATGAAAGAAGTACATTTGATGTTACCGCTGCTGTTCGTGACGTGCATTTTCTACTATAAAGTGCACACGTTGTCCGCTCTCTAAATGAACATAAATGTCATTCATGTTTAAAAAACAGAATTCACTGATGTATCGATATCGAATTATTTCATCGACAGACGTATTTTCATCTAACTTTTCAAAAACCGTCATATCATATCCTTTGGGAACACTTTTGCAATACTTTTCTGGTTCGGCAGAATTTCAATAATACGTTGCATTGATGTATGCCATACGCATTTTGGACAATAACCGCAAATATGGTATAATTCAACACGATTATTAGAATTTCAACGTTTCGAAATTTTAAAGTAATCGATTTTCCATACTCTTTGGTAGATCAGATAACATGTCAGTAATAGTTACTGAAATTGAATTTCTCGCGTATCCTTTTATGCAATTTCCATCAGACATACTCAGGAAAATATTATTAGAAACAGCACACGGACTATGAATCATATTTTTGGTAACAGAATCAAATAGATCAGGATCAACCTTCGGATCTCGTAATTCAGCTGAAATAACTTGATCGAGTTCTTATTTTATTTAAGAGCCAAATTAAAACAGGAGCGTGTGGTAAACGAAAATTTTTACCATTTTATGGAGTGCATTCTGCAATGTGTTTCTCTGAAAACGTGAAACTTAATGAACTCCGTGAGTCATTTTAATTTTCATTTGAAAACACACATGTAATACCTTGACAATCTGATGGAGATTGTTCTAGTAATGAAAGTTCTTTAATTTCTTTCCGTACTGGATTACATGTGGAGGTAATGAACAAATCAGGACGATCTTAAGAAATGTCATAGCATCTTGTGCATATTCGTACATACATATATATATATATATATATATGTATGTATAATAGTTTTAAAAACACTGCACATCCAACATAGAAGTCTATTAATTAAAAAATCACAAAACTTTGGAGAATAACGTTCTATATTTATGGGAGCAGTGAAATGTAATCAGGGAACAATGAAGTGCAATCAAAACTGTTCCCATGAATTTGGAGCATTGTTCTCCGAAGCATGTCTGGATATTTTTGTGATTTTTTAATTAATAGACTTCTGTGTTGATGTTCGGTGTTTTTAAAACTGTTATATAAAAAATTACCAGAAGGTACATAATAACAACATTAAAATTCATATATATATATATATATGTGTGTGTGTATATGTATATATATATATATATATATATATATATATATATATATATATATGTATATATATATAAAACTCGCCCTTCGGGCCTCGAAATGGGGCAAGCCCCCTTCACCCCAGGTCTAGTTCTTCTATAATTCTTATAGAAGAGTAAACTTTTTCATTGGCTACGGTTACCTTTTTTCGTCGTTACATAAAATTGTGACATTTTTTTGGGACCAAATTTCGTAGCAGGACACTTTTCCTGATGACCCCTGGAATAAAAATGGCGTAGCCATTAATATATATATATGGCGGGAGACTCCTACGAATATTACAGGTAGAGTATTACTCGTTAATATTACCATCAATTAATTAAGGCATCATGTAATTGTATATGCTCTGATCGTAATTTTGTCTGGTTTAATCGAATGTAAAATAGTCGTTCAGATTCAATTTCATGTTTACCCACAATACACTGATGAAATAATTGACGCCATTTTAAAATACGATTATCAGATTTCTCTCAGGTCATTAATCTGCGTGAATGAATAATTAAATCTTCTGACATTACGCATGACAGAATAATATTATACCATGTTGATTTCCTTCGGTAAAGACCACGTCACGACTTTTTTCCGTTAACATTTCGAACAGTAATATTCCATCATTGGAACAGGAACACAATGACTAGGAAAAACTTAGGCTTTAAATAATTAGCCGTAGTCATGAATGGGCTTCTGACTAATTATTACTACTGTTTATTTATCTCGACAGATAACGGTGCTCCAATTCAAATCGATGTTCAAAGCGCATCTTTGTTGAAATTTTTTTATCCTTCGATTTCGATGGCCTCTCTGATTAAACGTTTACTCGGGTTTTCAACTCTCGCTAATATTTTTCATGTTGTATTTGTCATGTTCTTCGGTTATTTTCAACAACTCGTTTGTGTCGGCCATCTGTTTCGTGTTCTTTTGATCTTTGCGCACTTATCCATACTAATTGTTTCACGTAACGCAGGCCATACGAACACGAAATTCTATATACACCTGCCGCATGTAACTAGAATAGAATCATCTTTGTTATTTCTTTTGATTTCCCTATTAATACCGAATACTGTGTACGATTTTGTATCTTAAATATTTGACCAATTCTGTCGGTAACATTTTTCAACATAAGCCCACTATGGTGATGTCACCTTTTCGTTATTTTCCGTTTATTACAAAACTAATTAAATTTTTAGGAAAAGCAAAATTATTCGCAGTTAGCAGGAAAATCAAAAATTTCTTCAGGAAATAATACGCTCAAAACTTCACTACTGCTTCTTCATTTAGAGCAGCGGTAACTTGATCGTGTCCGGAGTATTATGCCTGGCTGTTCTCTAAAATCTACACTGTAGAGCAGCGGTAACTTGATCGTGTCCGGAGTATTACGCCTGGCTGTTCTCTAAAATCTACACTCCAATTCCGGCTCTTCACGCTGAATCTTTTATGCCTCAGATATCCTCTAGGATATCGCTTCGTAATAAAATGGCTTCCCGTTTTTGTTTCGGTAATCGTATTTTACGTATTTAGTGCGCTCAAAATGGGCACTTTCTTCCAAAAAAAAACATTTTCATTTTGCCCCGTAATATCTGTATTAATAATCTACAATAAACTCCTCTACTTTGTTTCCAACTCTACTTTGAAATTTGTCTTCCACCCAAATTACATTTTCAACCATCAAATGGCGCAAATTATTTTTTTCTGAAATTATTAAACAGAAATTCAACGATATAAATAATTAATGCCTTATTTTCTTTTCTAATGCTTCCAATTTTTACTGACTCATGGAGTTGGTGTTTCTTACGTACTTTCTATATTCATAATTACTCTTCATTTTTATCATTTTCGACAAATCAACCGCTATCCTGCACGCACTTACATTCATTCCATGATAATATTATAAGTAAAGTAAATCCCACACTCTATTAACAGGGCGTCGAGAATTGTGAAGTTAAGCTTTTCATAATGTACTTAAGGATCTAATGGATCTGATGAGAATACTGGGGCCAGTTCCTTTCTACTTGGGATCCGTCTTTACTTTCCCCCAGATAATTCTCTGGTACAACCAATATTTAATTTCAGATTGGATATATACCTGGGACCGATTCGGATCCGGAACGAGACAAGTCTTGATAACCTATGAAACCTCTGATTTGGCAGCCAAGCACCTTAACCACTAGGCTACCACGCTATTTCTGATAAAAATTCTGACTCTGCGAGTGTTTTTTACAATTAATATTCTCGTCATATCCTCTTCCTTCATTTGATTATATACTATCATCCGAATTCGTTTTACTACCTCGAATCTTATCATTTCTCTTTCTTTCCAAATAGATTTAATCGCGGTACCACGGGAATTTCAGCAACGAAAGCTCTTCTCCGCTGGTATATTAATAAGCATCTCATTTTCCCCGGCACACGCAATTTATTTCTCCTATACGAAAAAATTCCACTAAAAATGTTTGTTTCCCGATAAAACTACTCTTCCGGTTTTACTAATTAAAACTTCCTTTAATTTTACCATATCCCGCACCATTTCTTTCTTACATTATCACCATACCATTCTTCGAATGTTCTCTCTTATCTGCACAGCGATCAGTTTTACCCGTATCTTTTCCACGAGAAAATTTCCACTTCATACAATGCCTCGTTTTTACTTTCCTATCCTAAGCACTTGCTTTATTTTATCAGTATCTGTAAATATAATTAAATTTGAACCGATCCTTACATCTATGCTCTAAATTATTACGCTTAATTACCTACATGTGAATGGGTCAATGTTCCCCACTGGCGAACCTAATTAAACAAAAAAAGAAAGAAAAAAAAAACCAAAAAAGAAATTTATCGTTAACCGTCTTGCGTTGTAGCCGTCAAAAAGTTCGTGCGCGTTCTCTTATCAGCAGGAGGTCAGCTGATTTTAGCGGGAACCTTTTCCGCGCCGTTATCAGTAACTGCGTGTCAGGTGTACTCAGGCGGTACCCCCAGAACTATATCAAAACGGAACAAGGGAGTAAATTAAGCGTACACACCGACTGCGTCAATTAGCAAAATAAAGCGTCAACTCAGAAACGGTGTGGAGGAAAACCTTCGAATAATTTAGACGGTAATTTGGTCGGGGAAAAATTTGAGGCCAGAAATTAGAACAGTGAAACGGAAATAGAAGTGATACTTTTCGATTTCGTATCTTTCGTTTAAAGAGAACTGTTGTGAGAGGCGACCTGTTTCTGTGTGTGTGTGTGTGTGTGTGTTTCTGCTTCGATTACTACACGTATGCAATATTAAATATGTAACTGTCAATAGTACAGCCTTGCGTTTAAGGACGTCAAACCGTCTTTCTCTGATAAACACATTATTCAATATAACAGCAGCGGCTCACTCTTTATATGGGTGAAAAGACTACACACATATATGTATACATAAACATGTGTATGTACATGCAATTAATTATGCAGATTGTTCGTATCTGCCAACACAGTTCTGGCTGCAAACAGATTCCCCCCTCCCCCTATCTGAATCGTCGTTTGTTCTTTTTTTTTCATCTCGTCTTCCTTTCAAAAAAAAAAAAGAAAAAAGATTCTATCTTCGGTCGGGTCGCGGGCGTATTTATTTATTTATTTTTCTTTCGTACACTTATCGAACTAATTAACATATTCCGTAGCATCCTAATGGAAGGTACTCTTCGAATGGGGTGTTATGGAAATATTTTATTATAACTTGTTGCAAGAGCGTCATAAATGAGATGCGACTGAATTTACCTGTCGTTATATGATCCGTTAAGCTGTGCAGTGCTAAACGACGCAGTATGTCATCCAAGTCAACACTCGCTGTATTTCGCTCGGTCAACGAGCCGTTGTTGCCGAATGTGTCTGATATACGTATGATCGACATGTGCATGACCTACTGGTGAGACGAAACTGGTTAGAGTTGCATAGTTTAGATTTACGAAGTGAGCGTAGTACGAAGCCGCAGAGACTAAGCTGGTTCAAAATTCCGTCATCCCGTGCCGTACACCGGTAACCTTTCGCCGAACCCCGTTACAGTGTGTCATTATTTAAATGTGGGAAAAGATGGCGAACGGATATACGGGCGTGCCGTAGAAATGAAAATGAAATGACGCAGGAACCGCCCAATTTTTCGCCTTGAAAATTAACGATCTCTCCGCATTTCTTCCAGCTAATTAGCATCACGATGGACGAAAAGTTTTCATCGGAATCGCGTTACACTGAAAAGTACACAAGCTCTAATCTGATGCGAAGACAACGCGTTGCTCTCGTTTGCAGATTCGAAGAGTGTGAGCCTTGATGAATCAGCTGCGTTTTGAATTTTTCCTGCAAATAAATATATACAGATCATCGGGCATTTACCTTAGAAGCAGCCGATCAATGGCTAATCTTCGATGATCCCCTGTCCTCAACTGGCGCCCCGGCTGACTACCTCTTTTCTCTTTTTCTCTTTTTCTCTGTTCCAGTAAAGATGGCTATTAACGAGCTTTACTGTAGAGTGCGCGCAAAAATTTTCTTTCTTCGTGTGTACTACTCAGTTTTTTTTATTTCGCTGCATCGCATTTGTAGTAGAGAATTCTCAAAGCGTACTCCGTTTGCGTATCAGTAAAATTTTCGACGTAATATTTTTAAATGCCTTTTCGCAGTAACCGAAACTAACCGGCAAGCGGCAATAGGTACACCGGAATAATTATTTCTTCCCATAACACTTATCACAGCTGCGTGTTGCTTGTATTTTCGACATTATCTATCTCAGTTTGTTTGAGCTTATCACTCCTATTGTTGGACAAATTTAAAGATGCTTTCTCAGTAACGATTCAATCACGCCCGGTATAACTTCTGACAATATGTCAATATGTTTGTTTTTATGTGTTTCCAGTTAAAATGAAAACTGAACGGTGCAAAAAAGTCACCAACAGACTACCTAGACGGTTTTGAACTTACTCGTCGTTGGAGCCTCGACTTTTATTCAACGCAGCATTACCATTACCGAACAATATCGAGTCCCACTTTTACACAATTTTTGCAGTTAAATCGACGCCTCCTTTGGTGTTTCATAAACCCTCTGTTTTTCGATATTCACAACTGCAAAGGTGTTCTTCAACCGATTTCCTTACTCCGCAATATAATACTGGCCAATGCCGGAAAGTTTACCTGTCCCTCCGACACTATACTATATATTTATGAACATGTGCGAACAGGAGTGGAGGTCTAAGTGGAAAAGAACTTTTCTGGGAAACATTGAACCAACTGTTGACCTCTGATGGCCTCTCGATTGCATAAGCAGGAAAGAATAATCAGTACTTAATCGTCTCCGGACAATATAATTATCTTTACACCAACAGGATGTCTCTTATGTAGGCTGCCAAACGAATCAACTGTGACACACCTGATTTAAAACTGCAGGAAGTTTGTGCAACACCGGATAACACATGAGATACTCTTCAACACTCCCGATGTTATGATCAAAATTTTGTCGTCTGCTAAGGAAACCAAATTTTTTTTTTTATTTTTTTTTGTCATACCGACTAAACCTGACAATAATTGGCATTCCTCAATACTGACCTATAAAAAAAAAATAAAAGCGATATTACTTTCTCTCCCAGTGGATACGAGACAACTGATAATTACTATATTAAATTACACATATATGCTTTCTTAAGAAATAAAATCGGTCCACTGAGGCGTAATTCTTCTTTTTCTTGTTCTACGTTGAATTTAGTTGGAGCCACTTATCTTTCGAAAACTTGGTACCAAACAGAATATATGCTACCTCACTACTTGTGGGCGTAGTATAATAATGACCGAAGCGTACGCTTGACAATCTCCTATTATCGGTTAGATACAAAAGCGAACATTTCCTTACGGATTATAGATACTGGTTATAGTGCCATTATGATGAGAGAAAGCGTCCCGGCACCATCTTCTTTTTAATTGTCTTCTAGGATTTCCTAGCAACGCATTTCTCGATATCCGAAATATATTAGGATTATCACTAAGTTTTTTTTGAAGAATCTTTTATACTGTTGTACATGTACCTCTTAGACTAATAGAATATTTAGATCCCTGCGAAGAGTATGATTGGAGACATACTTAGGAGCCGAAACCATTATGCGAAGTAACTTTGATTGCCACCTTTGTACCAGTAAGAGGTTACTTGCTTTAGTATTTCCGTACAATTCTATGCCGCATTTCCAGATTCCCATTCTAACCATAAGGTGTATATCCGTCTTTTTAGATTCAGACTCAAACTAGACTTTCTTCCTACTACTGAATAAAGCAATCTGGCTCGTGCCCAGACTCAGATTAATTTGTTCTATATGAAAATGCCAATCTAGTCTGCGATCCATATGCCTTCCCAGATATTTCACGGAATTAACCTGCGGTATCTCAGAATTATTTATTGTTAACTTCGAACATGTAGAGTAGGTTTATTATTGAAAACTATATGTTGACACTTTTTAGCATTGAACTTAATTTTCCAGTTGTTGGCTTAGGCTTGTATATTATCAATATGGTTTTGAATTGCTATGTTCGCAAAATCAGGATTTTCGTTACAGGCCATTAACGCTATATCGTCCGCAAATGTAACCAGAATTGTCTGATTAGAGACAAATATGTCTCCTATACATATATTGAATAAAATATTGAGCCCAACAGACTTCCTTATAGAACAGAAGCATATACTTTTCTTTCTTCAGAAATTACCTCATTAACTTTGATTGAGAATGTTTCAGTTGTTAAGTACGACACCAACAGTAGATTCCGGTGGAATTATGTGTTTTAATTTAAATTTTAACCATGTATGCCAGACAACGATCAAAAGATTGCTTCACTTCGTCCAAGAAAACCGCTGAACATACTTGTTTTTTTTTTTTCAAGAACCGCTGCCACTGCATCCGAAAGTCTGTAACATTGTTGAATTGTAGAATGTTGAGGTCGAAAGCCAAACTGATGATTAGGAATATAACCTTTTGATTTTCTATTATCAAACAAATCCTTTTTAATAAGTAATAATTTCTCAAAGACCTTGGATAATATACTAAGTAAGCTTATTGGCCGACAAGACCATAAAGAGGTTTGAGGTTTTCCAGGCTTTAAGTCCATTAGTATTATTGATTTTATTCCATTGCTTCGGTTAGTATTCATTTCGCAGCATAGAGTTGAATATATAGCAGAGTAACATAGCCGTTTTCTGAGGAATCTAACCAATATTTATCCGCTCCCGGAGCTTTTGATTTTAGAGAGTTTGCTACGTCTTTAGACGAAGAACGACTTTGTAGGAAGCTGCATTTGCAACGGACTTTACAGGAAACTTTTCACTTACTTAGTGTGTGCAATATTTGAATCGTTATGTGGAGTAAATATCTTTCCGAGATGATCAGCAAAATTTTCGGCCTTTTGTTCGTCAGTTTTTGCCTACTTATTATTATCTAGTTGGATATTGTACTGTTCTTTGCTTTGATTAAGCATTTTTTTTGTAGCAAACCATAATGAATTGATTTTTGTATATTTTCGTGGACAATCGCGGCAGTGCTACCAGGATGGAAGGAGCTAGTCGTGAGAAAGCTAGCTGGGAAAACCTTTCAATATCCATTGACGGCATATTGGCAAAGTCTGCACCGCCTTAGAAGCGAGACCAATCCCGGGTTAGAACAGGCTCTTTAGCGCAGGGCAACTGTCCTAAGACAAGGTAACTCGAATGCAAACCCCGGAAAAGGCAAAAAGAAAACCACTCTGTATACCTATCCTCAGCTAATCACCTCATATATGGCAGAAAATGATATACAAATGGCCTTGAGTCCGGTGCGGCCCCCCGTTAATGGGCACAGGGTGTGATGAATCTCACCGTCCGCTATTGTTGTGAAAAACCAACTTAGAATAGGAACTTGGAATATGAGAATGCTATGTGCTGCTGGAAAAATCCAAAATGCAATACACGGGATGGGACGACTTAAACTCGACATTATGGCTATATGTGAGCACCACTGGCCTGGAAATGGAACGGTGCAACGAGAAAATGGAAATTTTTATTACTCAGGAACAAAGGATGGAATTCATAAAAATGACGTTGATATCATAGTAAGGCACATGATCAACTTTACACCAGTATCGGGTCGTGTATTGCTACTCCAAATGGAAAAAGCGTAATGCAGAATCAATATCATACAAGTTTATGCCCCAATATCTGACTCAAGATACGATCAAGAAAGTGAAGAATTATATATGAAAGTGAGGAGAAGATTATTAACAGACTGAAACCGCAAGATACACTCATTTTAATGGGGAATTTTAATGCGAAGCAATTTCAGAAGAGGAAATGCAGTCGAAAAAGACGCCTTTACACCTGGATAAGTCCCCAAGATAATAAGGAAAACATCATAAAAAACCAAACTGATTATGGCATTGTTAGTCGTAGATTCAGATGATTAAGGGAGTTAAAACGTCTCCCAGGTGCAGACGTAGGAAGTGATCGTAATTTATTAGTAGCTAATATGCGGCTGAAATTTAAGATCATAATAAAGGAGAATAATCAGTTAGGAAAAACGGATGTAACGAAGTTGAGGAACCTGAAAATTAGAGTTGAAGTGCAAGATGAGTTGAATAGAAGACTGGAAAATTGCTCAGATGAAGCATTACTTCCAACCTCAAATAACGTAAGCCAAGAAATAAATAAACAATTCCTGAAATCAGAGACGAAAAAACATCAGAAATGGGTAACTGATGTGAAATCTTACTTATGATGGATAAGCGTAGGAAGATCAAAAATAAAAATGTCGGACCGCCTAGTTATTTAGTTTTTTAGCTTAGTTTTCTTGTTGTTGGGTCAAAGCCGCTGGCGCGCCCACAAAAAAAAAAAAAAATAGTCCAGTACAAAGCACTGCATAGAGAGAGAGAGATTCAGAAAATGATCCGAAAGGCCAAAAATGAATGGATGGAGGACCAATGTGCAGAAATCAAGGGATCAATTGATAAATTTGATTTGTTCCAAATGCACAGGAAGATAAAAACAGTAACAGACAGAACACGTAGTAAAAGCGCAATTAAATTATGCGACGGAAAAGGAATACCGGTGCTGGAAGTAAAAGATAAAGAAAAGATATGGAAAAATTATCTACAAAAATTATTTGATGATAGTCGAGGACCATTAGTAATGGATACAACTAGTGCAGCAAATTATAGCGATAACAAAATCTGAAGTGCAATATGCTATCAAATTGATGAAACCAAGAAAAGCGTTTGATTCAGACATGATCTCAAGTGATATTATACGTTTATTAACTGAAGAGAATATAACAAAGTTAGTAAGCGTATTTAATAAGATCTATTGAATTAATTCCCACAGAATGGCTTAAAGCAACTTTCCTTTTATTACTCAAAAAGCAATCTGCAAAAGCATCTGTAGATTATAGAACAATATCCTTGATGAGTCATCTTTTGAAAATTTTTCTACCGATAATTCATCATAGTATTAGAACTAAATGTGAAATAGACACCTTGATGATACGTAACTCGGATTTAGACAAAGAATGGGTACAAAGCCTTATTTACTATTAATAACTATACTTCAAAGATGCCGTGATATGAAAAGAGATGTTTTCTTATGTTTCATCGACTATGAAAGAGACTTCGATTGCGTCTTACACGAAAAGCTAATGGACATCCTGAACGGAATTGGTATTGATAAAAATGACTCAAGAATAATCAAGAATTTGTATTGGAGACAAACAGTTGAACTTGTTATAGAAAAAAAAATGTGAAAATTGATTTTGAAATTAAAAGAGGGTCCGTCAACGATCGTTCCTTCTACCTTTCAATCCAACCTACACTTCCTTCTCATCCATGGTTCTCGGAGTTTCCCTCTCTTCCACGATTTATAATTTCCTCTATTGTCCGCCTGCGCTTTAATCACACACTGCTGCCCTCTTCACGCTATCGTTTCTCTTTGCTTCCCTCTCCTCATTGTCCGTTGCATCCAGATGAAGCAGTTGTCTGTGATGCTGATCACATTTTCTTCGAGTGCTCTGCTCTTTCTGCGGAGCGTTCTCTTTTCTATCTTCACCTTATAAAGCTGGGGCTTCCCACTCCTTACTGTGCGTCTTACATCTTGTCCCTTCCTTCCCAGTCTCTTGTTCTTGTCCTTGGTTCCTTTATTTCAGCTGTCTCCAATCGAATTAGGTTCTAGTTAGTTGTCTCTTCTTCCCATTGTGTCTGGGCAATGGTCCATAGTTGATGTGCCCAAAAAAAAAAAAAAAAAAAAACGATGTCTCCATTGTTTTTTAATCTTTATGCAGATAAAATTTTCAAAGTGTCCTTCGGAAAGATGTCAACATTGGTACTAATGGCACGGCAATCAATAATACCAAATATGCTGATGATACAGTGTCTTAATTTCAGATTATATGAAGAGCTCAGAAAAATAATTATTAGATAAAATTAACATTTCTGGAAAACAATACGGACTAGCAATAAACGAAAAGAAAACAAAATGGATGTTTATAAGTAAAATAAATAATACTTATGAAAAACTGAGAATAAATGGAAAAGAAGTGGAGTGTGTTGAAGGTGTTCATGCATCTAGGCTATTACATAACAGAGACCTTAGATCCTGATTTTAAAGTAAAACAAAGATGTGGTTACGCAAAAACAGCGTTTACAGATATGAAAAATTTGCTACGCGATGACACTTCTGTCAATCAAGCGAAATATGGTCAATATCTATTCAATTCTACTTTATGAGACAGAGGCAGCAACCCTTAACAAAAAGCAACTGGATAGGTATGCAGCGCTGGAAATATGGACACTTAGAAGAATGTTGAAAATACCTTGGACAGCAAAGATGACAAACGAAGAAGTACTGAAACGAAACAACACTGAAAGGACCCCCCCCCCCCCCATTATGTAAAACAATTAAACGACGAAAAATTGAATATTATGGGCAAATAATTCGAAGGGAAAAAATATGCCATCTTACGTTTGATTATAAAAGGGAAAATTCAAGGTAAAAGAGGAACAGGACGAAGAAAAACGGAATAGTTGGACAATATTAAGGACTGGACTGGACTGAAGAATTTCAATGAGTTGATTAGAAAAGCGAAGAAGAAATCGCTGTAATGATAGTGATGGTCAACGCTCAGGGACTGAGTAAGACACTCTTAAGAAGAAGAAGAAGAAGAAGAAGAAGAAGAGATATTTTTTTGCTTCTTTTAGCTTTGTGCGAAATCTATTATATATGGTTTTCAACGATGAGTACTAATTTGTATAGCTCTTTATGATACTGATTGGAAAAACTTCATCAACAGTTCGCCTAGTTTAGGCAAGGCATAAGAAATTGTCCAATCGTCTTTACCAAGTACGCCTTGGTATAATAATATCACTTCCATCCCGGTTAACTTAATTCGACGTTTCGTTACTATCTGCAGGCTTCATGCTGGTCATACCAGAGCGCGTCTTAATTTTTTCGATGGAAGCCATTTACATTCAAATTGTAGCGATCATGTAAACACAGTTTATCGCGAGGATATCAACCGCTTGTTATTCAGTTGTCAGGCCCTATCTACGGATAGAGCCCTTCTTTTTGAAGAACTGATGTCCTCCTGTGGTTTATATCGTCCATTCCGCATTTTTCAACTACTTATTTCTGGTAATCGTACGTTGTGTTTATCATATTTTCATTTATCAAAAAAGAAATGGAATTATTATTTTAAAAACTTGATTAGTATCCAGATAAATGTCAATTTTTTTGCCGAAGCTGACATCAGTGATGATAAGGATAATAACATTTCAATTGCAGCATATTTCCTTTCTACTGTAAACTGCCTCATTTTCTTTTACTGTAACCTTTATTGTTTACTCAGAGTGAAGTAATTATTCCTTTTTCACGTGGCGTTATTTTTGATTATCGAGTTTGTTTCATTGAGCATTGTGGGCGCTGCTCTGCAGTTTTCTTCTTTATACTTACTATCTAGTAGTATAAGTAGTGTTTAAATGGTTGGACAAAAACAAGAAAATGTTTTCGTATTATTTATTTTTATTTTTTGTTTTCGTGCATTCAATCTGATTTGAACGTTAGCCTGCTGGCCAAATGAACTATACGAACTATAACCATGTCATTCTCATATCCCGGGTAGCAAGAAAACCCTCTATCATTTAATCTGTAACCTTTTTTACGTCGTGCTAATAAGACCTTTTAATATTTTTTTTATATGTGAAAAATTGTCACTTGAAACCGTCTTTTAAAAAAGTATTCGAAATTATTATATACGCGTTTACCGCTCACACACAATCGCGCACGCGCACACGCGGAAACATATACATTTATATAAAATCTTAAGGCAGGAAATTGAACTATAACAATTAACAATTTTTTTTTTAAGGAATTAGTACATATTTAAGGCTATAGAGTAGTATCTAAATCAAAAAAAAAAAAAAAAAAAAAAAAATTGCTAAAGATAATGTAGTAACAAAAATATGTATTAATGGAAAACATTACAAACTCTTAAACACTAGAACGAATCTGACATACGATTTGATACCATACGCGGTTCAAACAGCTCTTACAGTGGTATAAAGAAATAACATTTTAAACAATTTCCCGAAAGTTGTGGCTCGATTATGAATGTATGTAGTGATGTTCATGTGAAGTGTACGAGTGAAAAATTACAAGGTAATGATTATCGTATCACAAAATAGCAAATTTTCACAAAACGCATTTAGAAGTATAATGAACCTTTATTTAGAATATAACTATTTCATTAAATTTGTACTTAAATATTTCACTTACCTTTCATTAATCCGTTTTAAAGTGGACGACACGGTTTTAAATAAAATAAAGTAATAATTTCAAAAAACAATTTCACAAAACCAAGCACAGTTGTCTCTATCTTTGAAGAATTAAAATGTACCTACGTCAAAGTAGGATAGTATTATCACATTTTTGCTTACAATTTGTTTTTTGTTTTTTTTCCTTGTTTTGGTTTTCCCCTGGGCTTGTCAGCAACGGGCGATTACCCATCAACACGTTGATGGTATCAATTAGGAGTCACAAGGAATGGAATCTCACTAAGAACCTTATACCAAGGATGGAGAAATAATTACAATCAACGTCGATAAATGCAAAACATATGCATCTTAAAAAGAGAAGGGATAACATAAGGTAAGAACAAAAGGAGTTAGCTGTCCCATACTATGGCTCCATCTGCAATTACAGAACCCACAGTACCAACGGGCAAAGGAATCAGCCTATAAATAATTAAGCAAGAAGAAACATGGAATGTTTGAAAAGCAGTTAGAGCCATCAAGCACCAAAGCTATATAGAGCACAGTGCTTAGCGTGCTACAAAGAGTGATCTGAAAGTTCAACAACTTTCTCCGCCATTATAAAGCAAAATTTATATTTCTTAATTATGAAAAATAATTACGGCGACGACTGGCGCTTATGGCCGCACTGCAACAAAGGAGTTCACTATCTAACATTAAGGTTGCAAATGCGTCAGCGGGCCCGCAATATTAACTGCGAGCTGCGCATGTTTGTAACTGTAACTGCAATATCAGTGCGTGCTTATCGTTTAGAAAGAAGTTCATTAAAAGTAAACTGGACACAATAGGGAAAGAACGTGCCAAAGTGAAAGAGAACTACTGAAGGGATTCGATCTTAATAATAATATGATGAAGTATAGAAGATAGGAATTTTGCTACAATTGGGATGTGATCAACGTTGACCTTAGAGGAAGAATAAAGGACACACAATATGGCGTTGGAACATCGTGTGAGAGCAGCTCCATACGTATAGAGAGCTACCCTTTCAGATGACAAAGAGGAGCACTCACACGGTTTCGTATAGAATTTTGTATTTATTTGTACGGTGTTTTTTTTTTTTTCATTTATAACTTTTTTCTGCACTAAACTGTAGTAGTCATTAATTCGAATTTAAATGGAGGTAGCCTTATCTTTGTCAGCAGAGATGGCGTGGTTCTTTTGTTGATTACTAGAATGATCGCATCAGGTCGGCCTTCGTTGCTTAGCTGTTAACGGCCGTTTAGTTTTAAAAATAGCACCTATAAAAACGGTTCTGTGTATATGTACGAGGTTGCGCAAGAGCGTATCGTGTTTTGAGTAAAGTGTGGATTGCGTATATAAAATGCAATTATCGCCTTATACGCGCGTATTACTGTTTATTATATTTTTCCTTAGCGTAAATTTTCGCAAAGAATCGTCATTCTGTCCGTTTATATTTTGTTTGGTTTTTTCGGCTGTTAGCGGGCGGTAAAATAAATAATATAATACCGTAATAAAATAATAAAATATAATTTAATATAATAACGTCCATTTAACTAAAAACATAGATGGAATTGATTTAATTCGGGTTTGTTTTGTTTCCTTCTAGTTTTGGTATCTTAAGGATTCTAATACGCAGAATGACTGATGGTAGAAAGCGGTCAGGCGTATGGGAATATAAAAAAAATGCGCATGAGAAGCGATAAAAGCAGAACGAAGTTTTGGAAAAAACAAAAAAATTGGATTCATTTTTTACTAGCAGTACTTCGCAATTGCCGACTGTATTCGATATTGGTCTACCCGGTACATTGAAGGACATAACGTTCTTCCGATCCTGTGAGGTAGGCGAAAATGATCTAGAAAACTCTGATGGCCAAATGAGAGTGAATTTGTATACTGAAAACATTATTATTATTGTTCCAACCTTTTATTAAATTTGACAAAGACCCTGCAGCAAAGTTAATTTTTAATGACGAACTCGTAAATTTTTTAACCTAAAATGGCTGCTCTTAAAATGCAGATTCTAATTTTCAAAATTCAAGCAGAGTAGTATACAAAGAAGGTTTTTGAGTTCAACAATCTTCAAGAGAGAGCTTCAAAATGGTGAAGTTTCAAACCGACAACGGATAATCCGTTTTGAAACAAATGGCAGTATTTACCGTTTTCCGCTTATTATCAAAAGCGCGGTTATGTTTTGTTTTTTTTTTTGTACAAAAAAAGAATTCAGTCATTAGATAAACCGGAAACAATTTTTAGAACAGTACGAACGATCCTCATAAATAAGAAAAATTCTGTAGCTGCTCTCGGGCTTTCCAATAATAATCCTAAGGCATATTAAACGCCGAAATTAAGCGAGAAAAAGATTATTGGGTCCAAATCTTAAGACGAGTTGTCGTCATATTGAGAAAATTAATTAGTCGTGGCCTTCCGTTAAAAGATTAAGTCTTGCTGTCACAATGGAAATTTCTTAACGGTAATGGAACTGTTGGCTGAATTCGATCCATTCTTAAAGAGGAGCATCTGGAATAATTGTGGGGACCGGATAGCGGCAAAATCAAAATTATCTTTCTTCTACGACGTACTAAAAAATAATACATATAATAAGTGCAAAAATATTACATCTGCCAGTGTAAACGCAGCTAAATATTTCTCCATAATTGTGAATTCAACAACTGCTATCTCACACGTAGATCAGTTGTTAGTTATCATGAGATATGTCCAAGGATACGGAACAATTACTAACATTCGTACATAATAGTGGACATAAACTTTGGAATCTTCCGAAATTAATTTAGACATAGTGTAAACGAATTTGCTGAATTTATACTCTGCTCAGTCTATTCTCTGATTCTAGCTGGAACTACGGCGGCTCCTTGTTCTACCGTATCTACAAAAGTATTTTACATTTTTACAAGAAATCTATAACTTCTTTTCAGCACCTACGATGCGTTAGGAGAAATTAAAGAAGAGCAATAATAAACACTTAACACCAAAGAATCTGTCATTCACAAGATGGTTGGATAGAGATCAGGCTTGCAAATGTTTGTCGAAGTCCTGAAAGGATATTTATGAAACTCTAAAAAATCAACTTCAAATGATAATTCTGATAAGCCAAATACGAAAGCAAAAGCAGTAGGATTACTTAAAAATATGACCGGATTTGAAACCTGCGGAATACTTTTTTTAAATACAAAGTTCGTTTTTAATACAAATATACGCACATTTTAAGCTATTTTATGTACGAATACGAAATTATTTTTAAGATTTGATAACAATAAGAAAAATCAAAAATTCATATCCGCTAACAAATACTTTAAGATTTACTGATACGAAACAGTTGCTCATAAAACACCTTCCGCCAAATATTTTGTCGAAAAACTTTTTCTGATTTTAAATAATCATTATTTGAAATCATAACAATATCCTCTTTTTTTTTTTTTACTCAAAACTACAAATACAAATTTCTTTCTTTATACACAAATACATATATATATATATATATATATGATAATGAAAAAAAAGTTTAAAAAAGTAATATCGAATACTAAATTTTAATAAAAATGCACGAAAAAGTAAAAAATAATTATCTGATAAAAAGTCACATATTTTACAGTAAAATATGCATAAGGATATTACGATAATTTTTGAACAACATTAAAACTTAATATAATCAGTGGCAAGTTACAACAATATTTAGAAACAATTTAGTAAACATAACAATATAACCGTTCATTTTCTACATCTAAGTACTGAAAAAATCAGGAATATTCAAGATGATTTAATGTAGTTTTTAATTACTTCGTAATTTAAATTTGGCGCCAAGACTAATAAGTATTAGCGTTCTTTAAGAATAATTATAATATCTCCTTAAGGTGCATATTGTATTGTAAAATAAAATGTTTAAAAAAGAAAATACTGATACTTGAAGATTTCTGATAAAAATTTAATAAAAATACACTAAAAAGTAAAAAGTAATTATTCGATAAAAGATATATTTCAGAGTGATATACCCTTAAAAAGGTGATATTATAGGTATTAACAAAAACAATGGAACAAAAGATAAGAATTAATCAACGAAAAATGGAAAGGTTTATGTTGGAGATTACTCTGAAGGACAAATGGACGAAGAAGCGTATTGATGAAACAACGAAAGTAACAGATGTAGTACATATCATTAAAAATAGCAAATGGAGATGATAGTGCGGACATACGGCCGGAGACTAAGACCGCTGAATAAGTGTGGCAACACATCATGAAAACCTGATGGCAAACGACCCTTAAGATGACCGAGAATACGGTGGGCAGATGAAATTCGAAAATTCAGAGCAAACTGGCGGGAAGAAGCAGAAGATCGCAGCGTTTTTGGAAGAAATTGGGGGAGGCCTTCGTCCATCAGTAGAGAGACTGATAACGGCTAACGAAGGAGAAGAAAAAAAAGATATAATCATGATTCTTATACAACATTAATACTTATTAGAGTCGACATTTTTATAATAAACCTTTTAGTCGGTATTTTTTTTTTTTTTTTTCTAAGAAAACATTTTATTTTCCATTGCTTCAGCTTCCTTTTTTTTTTTATTATTATTATTATTTTTTTCGTGAACCCTAGCGAAAAGTTAAACACCATCGAACAAGGTAATAACTGCGATGGGTGACCTGACCTTCTGGAATAGTCCGGCGTGTTTGAAACGTGACCGTCGATTTTATTAATTTTTATTTGCGCAATATAACGGCAATTAAATGAAGAGAAAAAGAGATTAATTTCCGTTTTATTAAATAGCAGCAGCGTTCCTGTTATTTTAAAATGAACGTTTGCTGCGACTTTTTCCGGAAATAAAATACATTCGGAACAGAGGTAGGTAAAAAACGAACGAATCGGAAACACACACGGAACTTTCGATATTCAACTAGCTACTGCATTTTTTATAGGCTTTGTCACCGAAAAAAAAAAAAAAAACAGGTACTACTTATATAAAAGAATTAATATCGGTAATATTTCGAAAATAATCTTTTACTTTATTTTGGTTTTTTTAAAATTTAGAATCTAATGCATTATTTATTTATTTTTTTTAGGCTCGTCAACCGGGAACTTTTACCTAGAAACAATTAAAATAGAACGGAGTCAATCATATCTTTATACGATATCAAATGCTGTCAGTAGGAAGTGATCCATATAATGGGAATAATGTGTGGAGAAGGAAAAGATAGGACATAAGAGGTGCAATGTGGAGTAGGAAGGCCGAGTATCAATAAAATGGAATAGAAAGCAGAACACTCAACAGAAAAACACTTAATAAACACATGATCCACATCGCAAACACGCTCTTTGTTTGGGTAGAGAGGACAATATGGGGAGGGGGCAACCAATGAAAAGCGAAAACAAGAGGAAGATAATAGAGTATGGCTTAAGGAACGTAGAGGAATAACGGAGACAACAACAGAACGACGAAGTGAAGGAAACAAAGAAAAGCACGGATCGGCAGGAAGACGCTAAAAAGAACAATTGTTAGTGCTTCAGCTTTCATTATCTAATCGGGTTATTCTCTTTTAAAGGGCTATTATTTCAAAGGCTAGTAAATTTTTAGGGGAAAAATCAGTACTAATTGAATGTAGAAGAGTCTTAGTGGAAACTGAATGTGTTAAATAAAATGAACGTTCACCACGTGACCAATAAGTAAAACTTCATCGAAATAACAAAATAATTAATTACATCGTACCCGATTTTAGTTTTGTTTAATATATTCAAGATTTATACTTAATTATCGATGTTTGTTTAAGCGCGTTATATTTATTTTTTGGTGACTATTTTGTTTATCGGCTATCTAATGTTTGCTGAATAATCGACAACTGTTACTCGGGGGGTTAATAAAAACAACAAGAACTTGATAATACCTTATTATTAAAATTCACTGGTACCATAAATCGGGTAATCGAGATTGCTCGGAAGTTGCAGGTTTACTACTACGCGATTAGAGCATGTAAAAACGCTAAAAGCCAATCAGATAGACTGAATCGATCACCCGAATATCATCCTGGACACAACTCAGTATTCGGTGTAATTTGCATAAAAACAAAATTTGTAAACATATCGTGCTAACGGCCGTTGATATAAAAATGTTTATATCCATTCGCATCGGTATACAGGATTAGTCAAATTAATTATACCAAAACAAATACAGTTCATCATTATTCTTTGCTTTTACTAAGTAATCACCTGTCGAAAGTAAACACTGATCGGTACATGGCACCTATTTTAAATCAGACACTTAAAATATCTAGACTGTTTCTTCGATTAATTTAGATCTCAGAATTTTAAAACTTATTTAAATTCACTACTATCAACCAGCTCGTTCGGTCACAGAAACGACTAGCGCACTTTCTCTTTTGTAATTTTCTCATTCTTGAATTTTAGAATTATAAACAACTTTTCATTTCTTGAACGTACTTTGGTAGAGATCATGAGCTCAAAAACGGAGAACTTTTGTAGGCGATGACTATTGGTAAGATAGCGTTTAAATATGAAGGCTAGCTACAAATAGATAGCAAATAAACAGCTGCCGGTAGTTAGTTCGAAGCAAACGATTCCAGTAGCAACAGAGCAATGCGTTGATGGGATACAAAGAACCCGGCAAAACTGTCTGTTTGCAACTGTACATTGTTCAAAGGTCAACGCAATCTTCGGCGAGTCAAAATCGGCCACAAATGTTTGCTAAGGAGCTAACCTGCAGTTGCAGCTGCGACCTTGTAACGTTTTTATGCAAACGTTAAAAGAAATCAAAATTGCAACATAAAATCCGGTAGAAGGCGACAGAGAAACTACCACCGTACGCTTCTTGAGAAAATTAACGTGAAAACTGTTAGCGATGTGTAGTTCATGATCGGAATGCGAAATGAACGACTAGCTATCCCAGTTAGGAGCTTAGCTCCTACGTAGAAAGGAGACAACCGAAACTAATTTAAAACGGATTATTGGTCCTTACAATGGTGGAGGTGTTATTGTGAACGTAACACTGCGGGAATGAATCTAAAACTATATAACATTCAGACTCTGGTATATATGCGAAACGCACAATACAGTCTTCTTCTTAGTTCCTCAATGCATACGAACAAATTGATGGACAACCCCATGTTTTAGAAGTTCCCGCATAGAGCCAATTTTTTCATATCTCCGTATCCGCGCCTACCTTTACGTATTTCTTTGTTTGTTTCACATATATTTCTGCCTTCCTCTTGGTCTTTTCCCGCCCATGTGATTCCTTCTGTTATCTGCGTTAGTTACTCAATATTTCTGTATAAAATATTCAATTCAATTCTATTTATTTACAGTATTAAAAGATATACCACTAAAACTACATTATTATATTTAATTTTAGGCCGCATATGCGCAACGGTTGCGCAAGTAGCGGGATCCATGCTAGTTTACATGGATTAAACTTCTGCATGCAATGTGGATCATATTTCCATTTATGCAGATTATATTTAACCCATGTTTACAGTTTATTTGGAGCTAATTAAACTTAATATTATATATAAAAAAGGAAAAATATACTACGCCTACACGGTTCAAACTCCCTCACATTCACACGTACACACTTACATAATTACACATAACGCAATATGTTCCTTAATTCTGACAAATCCTTCGAAAGAATAAGAAATAAAATACTTGTAAAATAAATAAATATAATGGGATAGATATATCAGAAACTATAAATGAAATAAACTAACAAATAATGTAATATAAGATGAAATAAATAAATAAAATAAAAGATAAAAATAAGAAAAGAAACACGGAAATATAAGTTTGGTGAACTGTTTAAACTATTATGAGTTGCTACATTTGGCTCTGTTACCCCATAACGAAACGAATTATATATATATATATATAAATTCGGCCATTTTGGCCTCGAAAGAATCTGTGTCCCTTGACCCCTCTTGCTTTCATTTCGGTCTCTCTTTCTCTTCTATACTTTAAAATAACATAATTACAAAAATCCTATCCTAATATTTAACTTTCATTATATAAAATTAAGACATTTTTTCATTACATTTTTCGTCACATATTTCGTTGCATAAAATTGCGACATTTTTTAAATAACAATAACAAAAATCCTATAAAATATAACAAACGTTACATAAAATTGGGACAACATTTTGCGTTACATAAAATTGGAACATTTTTTCTAATGGGAAGTAGCCTAAAAATTACGTTGTAATTAATATATATATATATATATATATGTCCAATCCCCTTTAATCTCCTTGCTTTTAGTTTTTTTAATAAACTTCTTTTTTCTGTAACTCGAAAACTTCTTCATTTCTTATCTTTTCTATTCATGATATCCTTTCCATTCTTCTCCAGCATCAGATTTCGACTACTTCCAATTGTTGCTCAACCATTTGTCCAAATTTCAAGTTTCTAAATCATAGAGTAGTTTGCTTTTTCTTCGCCTGTTTTTCATGTTTTCTTTGTCTATATATATATATATATATATATATCTGCTAATTACACTGATTGTTTGTGTTTATTGTGCAGTAAGTAAATTTAAATACACCAATATAAAAAACAATTATTTAATTTTTTTATTAAATATCCGACGCGTTTCGAAGACAACGCTTCGTGATTATGGGAGTTATTATTTTTATATCGATTTCACTAGCATCTTCTGTTTTACCATATCTACATGTTGTTGTTTTCTTCTTTTTGTTTATTCCCACATTATACGTAAATAGCACCAACAGGTGCGAAACGGTAAAAATTACAATAGGAACCAAATCGGTATCTAAAAAGTACGCAGCGAACGACGAAGAAATAGAAAAGCTCTTCATAATGAACTGCTGAAGGAAGTCCGAATCAAAAATTACTCATTGTAATTTAGAAGGTGTTAACGCAAATACTAGAGTATACAACCATGGATGATCGGAAAATTTGGTTTGTTCGTAATAGCAAGGGAAAACGATTTTCTCCGCTCTCGCAGTAGAAAACACCGTATTTTAATAGCGAGTGAGAAGACTTGACCTCCGCCAGAGCAGTTTTGGATACATACTTGTATGTGTATCCTTTCCGACTGAGGATATCCGCTTCTCAACTGCAACTGCAATCGAATTATCTATTTCATGTCTAGCGTATACTCACAATCTTCGCTGCATATTCAACTGGACACTTCGAATGAACGAAGTAGCAGAACGTCCTTGTGCGCAGTGCGCATGGGCGCAGCTAACGCTTTTCGGAGGAATTGAGATATATTAAATCACCCGGCCAAAGGTAAATCCGACTGTGTACGGAATGACACGTTGTGCGACATCTTTCGGAATTGGGGTATATTAAATCACATCATCGATATACGTATTTCCGAAAATAACTGTGTCCGGAGTTACCTATACACACCTACTTGGCAGGTGGAAATCTCTCGTTAATTTGCGTAGAAATCAAATAGATTACTCTTTAAGTCATCGCGCAAGAGTGGCGGTAGTACGCGCATGGTCCGACCATAATCTGCTGAAAATGAAGATGAGAGACGTAGATTGAAAGTGTCGGTAAAATTTCAGATTGGCAGGCAGTCTTTAATTGGAAGCGACAGAATTTTTCCATCGAAGAATTTTAAAAGGCGATGTAGGACTGACTGCAGCAGAAGACTTTGAAATGGCATTGCAACGACGGTAAATAAATCGAAAGGAAACAGGAAAAAGTGAAAAACATGAACCGTGTGGAGGCGGAACAATAATAGAAGAAAGAGTCTGAGCGGTGAAACGTGAAATGCCATTTGGAAAGGCACGATGGAAAATATTGAGAAATAGAAAGAATCCGCGTGAATGACTAAAAAATCATAAACTGAGGAAATAAATGTGCACATGTGAAATCAGTAACGTCGCTTTAACCGCTTAGCTCCGTTTTTGATTAGACTGTATTCCTTCATTCACACGCGATTAAGGAATAACTAAAACTTTACGCGAACGTGCCTAAAGAAGTCTCTGAAGAATAGTGAAATCTTCGTGAAAGCGGGGAACGCAAGAGGACCAATTCTCATCACGTGATTAAGAAAAATCACTAGAAATACGCTTCGTAAATTACCCGAGAAAGCCTTCGACGTGACAGAGACTGCAGTCAATACTAATTGAAATAATATCCGATGAAGAAGTTGTAGGACAATAATTGTAATGCAAACTCTTTCTCTACAATGAATGTATAATAGAATTGGTTCTAAAGAAGTGAAACGGTGGCAGGAGCGGAAGCCAACAAGTATGATACAACCCTACCAGTTGCAGATATAAATGAGGTGAAGAAACAAGTAAGCACTAGGAACTAGGCGTAAATGAAAGCAAAAACGAAAACAACGATAACGGATAGAGGCAGTGCTAATAAAAGGATACTCTACTCATCGGTTGTGAAAAATACTTCGTGTACGAACGGAAGAGGAAATAAAACGAATAATACCGATTGTCAGAGATGCCATGACGAAGCTGAGCGAAATAATCGAAATGGATAATAAGGAGAAGCGTGTGAAGATTAATTCTCGAAATTACTATATGCATCGAATAACTATAGTCCGTTCAACGAAAATGTACCGATGGAAAAAGTCGATATAAATCGATATTTATGATCCACTTGCCACCGTTAGTAGATAATAAATATCGATTTTTCCATCGGCACATTTTCGTTGAACAGACTATAGACATTTAAAAGAAAGCTGGTCGAGACACAGCTTCAAGACGTTGCAACTAGAAGCTTTAGGTTGCCCATTGCACATAGGAATATGAAATGTGAAATGTGTTTTTTCCGACTGTTCATTAATAGTTTGCGATTGAATTATTTCGAATTTTTATTCAATTAATCGTTCGCTTTCATTTTAATATTGTTATGTAAAAAGTGATATACTCATTTAATCGGCAACGAGTTAAATACTTCGGGTATTAATATACACACTAAAAATCAAACTCTGTATAAATGTTACAAGTATTGAAACGACAAAAATATATATGTACATATTAGATTTATAAATAACGCTGAACTTGTTTCAAACTTTTGCATCACTTTATATAAGACCTAATAGTATACATTTATATATGTATTTATGTAAGATCAAAATTAAATATATTGTACAAAAAATTAGATAATCAATGTTTTACTAAAGTATAATTAGGGTTTTTAGGCCGGATTTTGTAATTAATTGTAAATCGATTGACTTAAAATATCCTAATTAAAACGCTACAATATGATTATTGCTTTTAATTTAATCCCTTTACATTGTTAAATTTTAATGAACATTTTTCTAAAGTTCAAAATTTTCTTTACAAAAATAAATTACAAAACAAATAAAAATTTTCAAAGTCATATTTCAATTTTCCCTTTATAAAATAATTAAAAACAATAAATTTTAAAACTGCGTATAAAGTTTAAATATAGAGGAAAAATAATTTACCATCTTTTTATTTCAAGTTTTTGTACAATTACGGACCAAACGATGATCTTTCATATATTTAAATTTTCAAAAATCTTTGTGTTCTGTACTGTATAAAAATTCATACTTCCTAACCCTTTTCAATTAGTTTTCCCATTAGTATATAGAAATTAAATAAAAAAAGGGACAAATATACAAATTACAATACATATATATATATATATATATATACATATATATTCATATGTATATATATGTAAATTAAAAATGGCAAAGAAATTTTATGTAAAAGACAACTATTATATCAAATGTGTATAAAAATTCATACTTCCTAACCCTTTTCAATTAGTTTTCCCATTAGTATATAAAAAATTAAATAAAAAAAGGGACAAATATACAAATTTCAAATGATATATATATATACATATACATATATATATATGTATACATATGTATACATATGTATATATATGTAAATTAAAAATGGCAAAGAAATTTTATGTAAAAGACAACTATTATATCAAATGTGTATAAAAATCACTTGGAATGCACGAAATGCATTTTGAAAGACTCGCTCAGCGAGCGATCCGAGGGAGACTATTTATCGCTGCAATCGGCGGTGTTATATTTAAATAGTAATCGATTATCAGAAAACACATTTCACATTTCACATTTCACATTCCTCGCTACAATGGGCAACCAGCCTTACCAATCCCGGATAGTAAAGTGAACGAAATTCGGTATCGCAAGAAATCAATGTTATACAAAGACTGTCCGTCGGTGATTTAATGAGAATAACGAAATATTTTTTCTATACAATTAGGAACCGGAGAGAAATGAAACGCGTAATGGCCACGGAAACCAATGGAAAGCGATCAACGTGCGCCAGCGCGATTTGGTTCGGAAAAAATCGGAAATGTCTTTTTGTTGGAATGTGTACGTCGTTTATAAAGGATCGAGACGCACAGTGCAAGATAGCAAAGGCATTTTCAGACTAAATCACGATGTCCGCTGACAACTAAAAAAACGAAAATATTATTCAGCAGTAAAACATTTACACCGATATTGACAATGTACGTAATTGAATGTAGACGTTAAATAATTAATAAATATAAAATAATTAAATAGCCTTTATTAACAAACGAAAATAAGTATAAATTAAATAAAATACATTTAAATACCTCGCATTTTTTCGAACGCTAGCTGTGATGATATAGCTCGAAAACGTTTCTAAAGTAAGTTTAATTGATTAAAGTAAATTATTTTATTCTTATTTATTGGTTGTTATTAAGGTATCATTATGTATTTTATGGTACTTACGATATATACGTAATTTCTGAATAATTCTCTCAGTCTTTCTTTTCCATTTTTTTATATGTTTCTTCGCTAATAATAGGAACTACTGAACTTTTTTGTATTCCAGTGCTGTCGATGTCAACTGAGACAATCGGTCAGACTGCGTTCCTCATTTGCTTCGCTATAGTCGCGTAGTAATTAAATTTACAAACACAATCGCCATTAGTGTATGTTATCTGAAATAAAGAATCGTAATTTCTCCCATTTCTCCGTTTAATACGAATTATTAATTTCCAAAAATTAACGACACAAGTTTGGTCTAGCACCGGAGGCTTTTTTGATTGCTTTTTTTTTTTTTTTTTTTGATTTTTTGATTTTTTAACTGTACACGCTTCAAACGCGTGCTATTGAATTGTCCAGCTGAGAAATATTTACAAAGGGCAAAGGAAAAGTTAATTACAGTTTATGTGATCGGTATTGTTACCGCTGCATCTGTCCAGTCCTCTGGTAAAATACCATTGCACACACATAGTGATACGTATGTAATGTAAGTTGGAGAGCAACCTGTGTTTGACGGTAATCGGTAGATCACTAATAAATTGACGGCGATAGATGGATGACAACGACAGCAGCTCCACTAATAAGCTGCTAGCGGTATACACCTTATAGTATAGATCATGTTTAAATTTATATAAGTAAAATGAACGTAGCGCGAGACCTTGTTCCATTTTCTTCCAACGCCATTTCGCTTCTGGCCCTATTTGCCATCTGTCTAATTTCTAATACGCCGCTGAGAAAAAAATTCAGTTTTATTCCGTTTTCCACTCTTCCGATCTCGCTGCTTATCCTTCCTCCATACCAGCGTTTCGTACGTTAATCTCTCTTTTTCAATTCTCTTTCTTCTTTCCAATGGTCACTTTAAACGTTAGGTGTGAACTTTTTTCAAAAGTTCAAAATAACGGTGCAAAGAATATCTTTTCTTATTTTGCGATGAAAGATCAAAAGCAAAAATTTTACTGACAAAGTGATAGACAAAGTAGCCGTCCACTAACATATAATTTGGCCCAGGAAAATTTCGGGCCGAAGCTAATTTTGCACGCAAATTGTAGAAATTAGAAACACTCTTTATTCTATCAACGTGTTTTTAATATCTTTATATATATATATATCTTTATCTTTATATATATATATATATATCTTTATCTTTATATATATATAATTCTTCTGTGCGTGTGTTTGTGACTGAACTCATCCTAAACGGCTGGACCAATTTTGATGAAATTTTTTGTCTGTGTTCAAGTGTATTCAAGAATGGTTTAGATCCACAAGTCGGTCCACTACACGAAATATGAGGGTTTTAAATAGTTGAGATGAGACCAGCGGCACAGAAATGTATATGGGACGAATAAAAAGAAATTAACAAAAAATTAATTTTTGTAAAATTAAAAATAAAATGATTAAGTACCACGGTAAAAATAAACTAAACCTAAAAATTTAAATAAAACGATTACTATGGTTATTTTATTATTAATTTCTGGCGTAAGTAAATACACCGCTTCTGTTACTTCACTTTTTGCGTTATTGGAAAATACACCTGTTATGAAAATAGCTTGACTTTTATCTTTTTTACCCTTTAATTAAAACATGTTTTTTAGTTTCTATTCAACATAGCTTCTATATTCAACTTAGCTCATAGTATACACATGCTCACACGCAATTGAAAGGTCGAATTGTGGTAACTGTACACGTCATGACGTCATGTATTGTAATAGCTTTTTTTATAAAAATTTTCATCAAACCGGTCTAGATTGTTACAATTTACTCAAAAAAGTTTGAAATTTTCGGATTTAAGACGAATTTATGAAGAAAATTAATTTTTTTTTTTGCCGTTCTTGGTCCAAAAGGAGGCTTTAAATAATTTTTTATTCGTAATTTTTGAATTTCATAAAAGGGCTCCTGTATTTTGTTTTATATTTTGAATTTAGCTTTTAAAGGGTCATCACCAGGATGAGTTAAGAATTTTTAAGGGTAAATTTTTGAGGTCATTCTGAATTCCATATTACATATGTATATATAAAACAAAGTCGGATTAGTTATACCACTTATAACTCAAGGATGGCCGGACAGATTTTTATGATCTTTGATTTGTTGAATTTGTCTCCGCTCCGAATAGCAGAGTACGAAGTAAAAAAAATATTTATGAAGAAAATTCATTTTTTTTTTTTGCTGTTTTTGGGTTAAAATGGGGGTTTAAATAATTTTTTAACCGTAATTTTCGAATTTCCATAAAGGGCTCCTGTTTTCTGTTTTATATTTTGAAGATAATTATATCATTGGACTGAACAATAAGGATAAGAAAACCGATAGCGAGACGAAGGTAGCTGTGTACGATTAAAACGTAGACGAATAATAAAGATAATAACAGGACGTCAAGGAAAAGTAAATTCTAAGAACCTTAAGGATTAAAAGAAAGATTTAACTGAATGGAGAAATGAAAAGAGCAACGTAAAGAAGAAAGGGTAAACATTCGGTCCAAACTTGGGAAACTCTAAAAAGAAGAATTAGAGAAAAAACTGGCTTGAACAGAGAAAGAGAAGGAGCAATCATTCGCAAAAAAGGAAAGGTTTAAAATAAAGGGGAGGCTTCAATATTTTTGTGTCGCAACTTAATGAAAGGAAAAAAAATTTTACTAGGATATTTGGAAGAAACTACGGAAATCATCGACACTTCACGGCACTCTAGCCCTCTATCAGTTACATGCATACGAACAATACAACGCGAATTTAATAGCGGGTCCCTTTTTTCTAAGACACGGATAAATGAGATATTTCGTGATGTACACATTAAGAGAAATGAACCGTAGTTAAAATAGCGATTTTGGGGAACCAGCTTAATATTTGTAACATTTCTTTAAAATTCAAAAGCATACTAGACGTTAATTATATTTAAAAAATAGAAATATAAATTCTTCCCTTTCTCTGTCTTAAATTTAGAAATTTCACATTTAATTCTCGGCCTAAACAGATCCCGATACTTTAATGCAAGCGGAACCGAGTAGAATCATTTATTTTTATAGGTCCCTGAATGGACTACCTAAATTCACACGAGTCGCTGCTCAATGGCTGTTACTATTCTTCTTGCACTATTGATGAGAGATAAGGAAACAGTTAACATAACTTGAACGTCTAAAGTCGAACATTAAGCCACCGTGGTGGTAATGGTACCCCGTCCGACCAACCGAAAAGATTTTTTGTCGGCCTTCCGAAGTTATAGCGGACGAAGATACATCTGTTCGACCACGCGTAATTATGCATTTCCCTCTTGCGTCCATTTTACAGATTCTGCCGACAGTGTCCACCATGAATCTTCCGCAACGCCGCCAAACATTCAATAAAAAATAAACTGGTGTAAGATTCTTAATTTTATTGGCCTCAGATCTGGGAAAAGAGAGGAAGGATAATCAAATCTTTATACGATCATAAATAGCCGACAAAAATAAATCAAGCGCTCGGATGATAGAAGGAGAGGGAAAGAAAAAAATAAACGAAGCACACTGTAGGAAGTGGGAAAACTATTTGATAAAAAGGAACAGTAGAAAGAAGTTTATTCAATTAAAAGTGACGAATATGAGAATCTGACAGGATAAGAATATTGTGAGAAACAGATGAAGATTAAGCAGCCTTGCGATCTAACGACATAGTGTGGAATAACAGGTTTAAAAGGAACACAGGGAAATAAAAGCGATTAATTGAATGAAAGAAAATAAACTGAAAGAAAAGTGTAGAAGCTTTTCGTGAGTGTATATATATTATGAAAGCTAAAGAGGACAGCTGGAGATCAAAAACGGAAATGGTTATTTTGAATAAGAAGAAATAAACTAGGAAGAAGAAATAGGCCGAAGTTAAATGAGGTAAATCGGTAAAATAAGAAGATCGAATGAAAAGTGAAGGAATATGGATTTCAGTTAGAACAGCGGAGATAGGAGATTTTCGAACTCCAAGACCAATGCTAAGGCGAGTATTTTAAGCGCAATCGATCAAGTTTGAAAAACATAGACTTAGAAGAGTTACCATATATATACATATATATATATATATATATATATATAGAGCACTAGTAATCCGGAATGGAACCCATACAGGATTTATAAAACATGAGCAGAATACAAGGATCACCCCTCCAATCTATATACGAAAGAGACTTAATAAGGTTTCAGCCTTTTGAGTGATGATACGTCTATGTGATTAACGTACGTATGGAGCGAAAGATGACTATCCAAAAATACTCCAAAATAGCGAAAGGAGCTAGCAAGAGAGATTTTAAGAAATGATTAATTAAGGTGGGATCAAAATTGATCGAAGAGCGAAGATGACAGTAGACGATTTATTGGGAAAGAAAGAAAAATGAATATTGGATAAAGCGTTTTTCTGAAGTTGTTAAAGAGTTTTGAAACTGAGAGTTAGCCATTGAGGTGCAATAAATGAGGATGTTGTTGGTGAAAAAATGGAAAAGAGAACTTAGCGGCAAAGAAGCAGTTTAATGAGATAGACATTGAACAAGGTTGGCGACTAATAACTGACTGGTGGATAAACTTCAATCAAAAGCAGTCTTGCAATCCTAACTCCACCACAAGGAGGAAGGGAATTTGAATCTTTTGTCAGTTAAAAGAAGGAGTTAAGACGTTGGAAATGGAATCGATAAAATGGTTGTATTTAGAAGATGGATTTAAGTATAAGGGACTGAGCAAAGTGAAGATCGACATAGTAGCGAAACCTGGGCCAATATATTTTTAGAGAGGACTCAGGCTTGGGCGATGTCTATATTTCTGCATCACGATACATCGGGAAGCAAACATCGCGATATCACGATGTATCACGATTTTTATGTTTCCAAAAAACAAAGAAACAGTACAGCTTAATTATACTGTATAACTAGATGCTTAAGATTAAAGTAGTCATATTAGTAAATATAGTTTTCATTAGTAAATAATTTTGCGTGCGCTTAAGGTAATATTTAAGGTAATTTTTGCTTTTAGTTTTAAAAAAATAAAGGTGTTCAATAAATTTTCTTACTTAACTTTTAACAGAATATATGAACATTAACGGAAGAATGGAAAACAAAGTAATTGATGTAAAACATAGAAATTTATGCATATTTTATATTTTGAGCCAAAACAATTTGCATTTCTGCATTTTTCGGGAGTAATACTGATCTTTAACGTGTTATTACATTTCTCCCTATGCTGAAAACGCTTTCTGAAAGTACGCTGGTACCTTGAATTGCCAAGTATCTTTTGGCAAGATTTTTCACGCAAGGAAAAGAATCCTCTTCCACCATGTCAATGGATTTTTCTCTAAACTAATTTTAGTCATCAATAAGTAATTATTGAGTTCATTTTTAGCTGTTTCAGATTGATTACTTGAATCAACAACATCCAACACCGCGATACATCGTGAAGGTTCGGCAACATCGCGGTCCGCGATACATCGGTTTTCGAAAAATTCGCGAAACCGGTTCAGCGATGTTGATTCCACGCCGGTTTTTCCCGATGTATCGATACATCGCCCAAACCTAGAGAGGACCCATTTATAAAATTGCGACAAGAGAGAATACATGGATATTCATTCGAGGGAATGATGAAAGGAACATTGTCACTTCTAACGTCTACAGTGCACCACGAACGTAACCGAGATTAAGAGCAGTGAGAAATAGATCAATAGAACTAGGAACCGGAGAACTGCTGACATAAGCGGGATTAAGGCAGAAATTGGTAATTTTGAACTATGAAATTTTCTACGATTGAACCACTGTTATTGTAGCTATCGCATCCTCAGAAAAGAAAATGAACATTCCAATCTCCGCCTATGATGAAAGGAGACGATAGGAATTAATGAAAGCAGAAAAGTAAAAGTCATGCAAGTTGAAGTTGGGCAAACGTAGGCAGAGATGAAATTAAATGAATTACTGGAATTGTTATGAACCGAAGCGTGGACAAGGTTAAAACCGTCTGACTTAATTTGTTAACCCAATCCACTAAACTGGTTGACCACTCGCAAATGTAAAAAGATAAATAAGGTAGAAAAAAAAAAGTGGTTCGCTTAAATTTCACCAGAAAATAATTTCGGAAATTGCCAATAATATCAATCAACCATTAAATTCCGAACACAAAACAAAATACCAACTGTATTAAATTGCATCCGCAATAAATGCTCACTTTAAAAATGGTCGTTTATTTTTTAATTCTTTCATTTTCAATTTTAAATGAAACGGAGAAGAATAAATTCAACTGATAACTTCTTCAACCAGATTCAATCGACGTAATTTTTACCTACTGCTATCAGCGCGTTCCTCTGTTTCAAACATTGTTACATACTTATACTGCTGCATCGATTCTAACCAATTTTCTGGTTTCATAGTTTTGAGAAAAGAGGAAGTCGAGATATTTCGGCCATGTTATCAGAGGCAGGAAGTACGAATTATTGCGAATAATTATAGAACGGGAAAATCAACGGAAAAAGAGCACGAGGAAGAAGAAGAACATTTCGGCTGATGAAACTTTCACCGAATCCCTGCAGTACTTGTGGCGCTGAGAATTGCTCATCGCTAAGAAAACGGTTACTGATAATTCAGTAACAACTGCCAACACTGTACATTTCTTCTGACTGACTCGTATTTCATTGCGAACTTTGTACATTCTTACTTTTATCGGATGATGCCGTTTTCACTCCTTCATACCTTTCTTCCTTGTCTCGTTAGTTGCCATCAACTTCACTTCCGTTACACTCCGTACCTAATAATGGTTGAGTAAAATGTTAATGGAGCGCGTTCGGTTATCCAAAGTTGACGATGCAAAAAAATAAATAAATAAATAAATAAATAAATAAACAACAATACAGAATAAGGACGGAAATAAGTGTAACCTTCTGTTAAAATACTAGTCACCCTAGACTGGCCGATAGAACCGCGCGCGCCGTTACAAGCCGTCTGACAACAATAGCTACTGCAGTATTCAATACGGATAATAGACCAGAAGCCACTAGCGGCTATATCCAACTATATAGATGATACTTGTTTCGAACGATTTCGATTTTATTCTATTTGGAAATGTCTGGCTCTTTTTATGAAACCGGTAACGCACTGAAGGAAATGGAAACCCTGACCCAGTTTTCTTGATTTCCACTCTTAAGTGCATTGCCTATTTCTGAACTAGATCACAGTTTAGCTCTTTGCGGTTACCTGAACTAGTTTGGAAAAAAACAATTCGAAAGCGCAAAACTCCCTTTAGATCTTTGCAGTTATTTGCCAACTTTGAATCTAACTAAAACTATTCAAACGATTCATAGCTTCCGTAGATTAAGTGACGGATATCCATTATTCAATCATTTCAATTTGTTTTTCTTCTTTTAAACACTTCGACTGTGCCGACTGTTATTCAATTTTATAGGAAGTTGTTCAGACCAAAATTCATAATTATTAACTCAGTTTATCCGCAATTCACCATTAGTTTCGTCGCGTTTCAATTATACATTAAAATCTTACCTAAACGGAAAATTTTTTCGAAAAACGCAATCGTCCAATCGCAACTGATCGCAATTATTGTTTATTGGCATACACGGTCCTCTTAATCCTTTTCAAATTTAATTTACATATCTAACAACCAGAAGCATTGCGATACATAATTTTTTATGGGAGGCTGTTAGCCTGACGAATTGAAAAAAAAAAATGAATCAAAATTATTTGAAAAAAAAAACAACTTTAAGATTTACTCCAAAAATTGGCAGTTCTTAAACAACATTAATTTTAGAATATAGTAAGTTATAACAAATAGAAATATAACCAATACAAATTTAAGAATAAAATGACTGCTTACTTAGAAACGTTTTCGGCCGTAACCCATCATCAGCTAAAAACACAATTCAATTGTATGTGATCAGAAACAAATTCTATTATACACAATACATCGCGCGTAATTCGATAAGTAAGGATAGACTACCGCCAGGAACCCATACTGCCTCGGTTATATATATATATATATATATATATATATCCTAAACGACACTATTTTTTTTTTTTTCTTTTTGGGCTTGTCACCCAGAAACAATAGGAAGAAAAGTTAACTAATTAAAAAACTTGATTCGATCGGAAATGACAGAAATAAAGGGACCAATGGCAGGAACAATAGACTGAGACGGAATGGGCAGGATATAGGAAGCACAGTAGGGAGCAGGAAGCTTTGACTTTAGAAGGAATAAATAAAGGGAAGAGCGTTCCGCAGAAAGAGCAGAACACTCAAAGACATTGTAATTAGCATCACAGATAAGTTCCTCATTCGGATATAGATGACAATAAGGAGAGAGGAAACGAAAGAGAGGCGAAAACGGGAAGCGGGCAATAGAGTGTGATTGAAGCGTAGACGAATAATAAGGACAATAACAAAACGTGGAAGAAAAGGGAATTCTGAGAACCACGGATTACTAAATAGGTTAGGTTGAATTGAGAGGTAGAAGGAACTATCATTAGTAATAGAGGAGGGGTACATATCTGATCAAAATTTAAAGTGAAATTTCTTACTTACAGACAATAGATCGGTACTAGGGATCTTTTTAAAGTAAAGGCGAGAACAGGCAGCAACCTGAGCCAAAGCATCCACCATTTCGTTACCCTCGATGCCTCTATGACACTAGGAGCCTATAGAAAATCAACGCGGATAGAGTGATGAAAGGAAAGATTGTGTATGAGAGATCGTATATAAAGAATGATGAAGTCTGATGAGGGAGGGGGAAGAGGTAAACTGATAGTCTGAAGTCATGGAGTTAGATATTATCAGATAGTGGGAAAAGTTACGATTGAAGGAGATATAAATAATTGTAAATAGGATAGTCATTAATTCATTTGTGAAAATAGAACAGAAAGGCGAAAGACGAAAAGATTCGGAAAAATATTTGATTTGCCTCTAATCGGGTCCCTCAGACTAATTAGGAATACAATAAGATCGCCTTATAGCAATGCAGAGAAGATTAAAGTAACACGTCATTAACGCATGTGAAAAAAAAAAAAAATTATTACGAATTAACAAAAGAATTAAATAAAAAGTTTTATAATAAGAAAATGGAAAAATTCTAATAATGAACGCCACCGCTAACTGGTAGCGACTATAGGTAAACAAAATTTAGCTTATCATAGACACAGATTTAAAAGGGCCAAGATTCTTTAGGTAGCTTCAAGTGAAATACAGTAAAGCCCCGATTATCCGTGTTAATTGGAGATTCATCAAGCACGGATACGGGAAAACACGGTTAACCCGCCGCCGGCCGTTCAGCGAGTTCTTATGTATCTCGAGGTGGGTCGGGAAGCTCTTCACTCCATTTCATATTTTGAAATGATAGCTGACCATCTACGATTACAATTGTATAATTTTCTGTATTGTTTTGCTTTATAATAAATACGTATAATAGTGTACTGTATATGAAATGATAGCTATGATATAAAACCCCCTTTAGCGAAAAGGAAACTGGATTATTTAGACTAATTTAATTAAGTAAATACTGTACATACAGAAGATTTATAAAATTCTCAAAGTTCTTACTCATTTTAAATACTGTATCAATGATAAGACGAAGAAATAAGAACACAAAGTAGAGTAGAAACAAAAATGAAATAAATGTAACGTACAGAAAAAAAGTGTTATAAAAAGGAATAGAATAACTTAAGATATTAATTTTTATTTAAAAAATCAATTTCTTCCGTTTGTCGGCAATCTCTTTCTGTTTTATCTTCGTCTGGAAATATTCTAACTGCAGAATGTCTGTGATCTGCCTCCAGCTCGAAATACGTGATCACAGTCTAACGCAGTTTTACAGCTTAGTCGCTGTTCTGCTATTTCGACTTCCTCTTCGTTTCCCGATTCGGAATCCGCATTGATTTCATTTAAAATGTCTTCATCAGTAAAAATACGCTTAAGTAGGATCAATTTCATAATTATCTATCCACTTCTTCATATTTTCATCATCAACATGTTCAAACTCCTTCCCATCACAATTTGGAACCTTTTTGCAGGAAGCACGCGATTTCAAAGATATGCACGGTTAATCCCCCAAAACCGCTTAAAACACACACGGATAATCGCGGTTTTACTGTACATATTTCCCTACTGAACCCGATCAATCGAGGTTATTTATTTTTTTTTTTTTTCGGGATCGTCAACCACGAACCCTGACTTAGAAACGATAGGAAGAAGAGTCGACTAATTAAAACTTAATTCGATCGGAAATAGCTGAAATAAAGGAATCAATGGCAAGGACAACAAACTGAGATGAAAAGAACAGAATGTAGAAAGCACAATAATGAGTAGGACTTCTTGCTGGCTAAATGAACTGTATTTGACAGTCCCGTTTTCTATGAGGCTTTGCGGTTATTTTATTTTTATAAATTTATTTATCTAGACAGGCTCATCAACTGTGCGGGCATTAACCAACACGGTTATTCCCTTAAACTTTCAGTGTACGACGGCTACAGCAAGATTCGAGTAGCACATACGAAACCAAAGAAAAAAGTTAGAATAGATAGAAAAAATTAGAAAAACCAACTATGCACCTCTGTTAAGGTGTTACTGTTGCGCATAAAATTTGAGAAATTGTGAGCTTCGCGTGATTTTTTTTCGTTTTTTGTAAATGAAAGAGAAATCCGAGGTAATTTACAGTGTTTTGTTTTTTCATTGAACAGATTTTTACTCTTATTGACTTGCTGTAAAAATCTAAGAAAGTCTACCTCAAAATAGGGAAATTTCACTAACAGTGTAGCGAGACAGTTTGGGGGGAGGGTGTTTTCTCCACTATATTTAAAAAAGAAGAAAATTGTTTTTCGCCAGTAATACCTTTTCTATGATTTCAGTATTTTCTATGTCATACGCAGAAACATCGAAGTTTTTCGGGTATTATAATTTTTGTATGTAGAATAGTACACTAAATTTTCTGTAAAAAAAGAAAATATGATCGCATTAAAAACTGTCAAATAAAATTAATGTCGTTTTTTTTCTTTCAAATCGTTCACTTGAACAATAATCTAAATTTGTGCATAAGTTTTTAATGTTTGATTATTGTCAAGCATTTGCTTGCCGACGATATGTAACATAATATGATTTATTTTATAGATTATTATTAAATTAACGTCTTAATTTTTTTTTTTCTCTCACTTACATAACATATTTATATGCACACCCAACACATGCACAAATGTTATATATATATACAGCACACCCACATGCACATATACATCTTATTCTATAATTACATCTACACACACACACATATACGTTCACATGCGTAAACTTACACTTTCGCATGCTTACATAAATACACACAACACATACATACGAATCGTATTTTTTATTATCGATTTTTATACTTTTGTCATATTCCCCATCTCCTTTTTCGCCGTTTCACTTTTCTTTTTTTTTCTTCGTTTTATGCATACCGAATTATTTGTAAGATACATTTTTTTTTTTCTGAAGTCATTTTTTTTAGAGCTACCGTCGCGTAGTTGGTTAAGCAGTTCAGGTACGACCTGACATTTCATTACCACCCATTGAAGTCGATTCATGGATGTAAAGTAATTTAGAGACGGATTACGCTGTAAACGTTGAAGGTTCACATGACGGTATTGTTGATTCCTAGAAGTATCGTATCGTATCTTTACTCTCAACGTCAAAAACCCCTTGGTCATCATCCTGCGTCAGAATCCTGTGGTCTTCTTCATCAAGCGGTAAATCATCTTCCTCGTCACTATTTTCACTCACCAAAATCTAAATTCGAAAACTCCGCGACCCTTACGAAACATAATTTGCAACAATATCAATAAGAAAAAGAGGGTATTTGACACAAATCATCAGTACGATAAAAATATATTTCTCATAAATGGTACCTCTTTATGCCCAAGGGGGAACACCGATGTGTGTCTTTTTAAGTTTTTCAATAATTACCTCTATATGTGTTTAATAGCAATTTACTTACCAAGTATGGATTTTTTCACATTCTAAAGCGTTGAAAAACACTTTTACACATCAAATTTTTTTGCAAAATGTATGATTTCCGCGCTAAACTAACTGTTAATTTGTAATGATCATAGACATAGAACGATGTTAATAATATTCTGTTGCTAGGAAACGAAATAAACATAGACACGTTCAGTAACTAATGTAAAACAACATTAACTACATCGACTTATTAATTAGTTGGTTTTTTATATTTTTGGCTTGAGACGCATGTGCACCTGTGGCCGTCTAAGGGTTATATTAGTCTTCTTTTCATTCTTTAGGAATCTTTCTTGACAGTCGTCTCTTTCCTTTCACAATCATATTAATCATCCGTTTATATCCTCTATGAAAAAACTCAATATGTTAAAAGCTCTTTCTCATACTAATTGGAGAGGCAATCCCTGCATCCCACTCACGCTCTCTATAAGTCCTTTATTCGCTCTGTCCTAGCTTACTGTCGCTTTCTTTGTGGAAATTCCTCCAGGTCTCTCTTTTCAAAATTACTTCGAATTCAAAATACCCGCCTTCGTGTCTCTACCTTGATGCCCTGATATCTACCCTGGTTTCCACTATCCTTGCTGAATCCTGCGCTTCTCTTTTCTTCATTCGCAGGTTCTACTTAGGTTATCATTTTTTGATTAGCACCCGCTTATTCACTCCTCTTCACTTGTCTCTTTTTACTCCTCTATTCTTCATAAATGGTGATTTAACTCTAATGAAACTCCAATTTTATTCCTTATTTCTGTTCTTTTTCTTCAATTTTAACCATATATTTACAGTCATAAGTCTTACCTTATTTCTCTTCCAACTTTTCCGATTTCCTTCATCCTATTAAATGTCTTTCTTTACTGATCTGTTCTAAATCCGTTCCTCTACATGTCGGTAGAATTGAATTTTCCAATGTTTTATGTTCTCTCTTTCCTATACAAATCACTATCTCAAAAGACCATCTACATTTTTTTTTTGTTCCTGCTTGAATTGTTCTGAATCTTTTAGCCTTCCCTCTTTATGCTTAATTTTCGGCATTACACCAGTTCCGCGCGAACTCTTATCAGCTAATTTATTAATAAGATAGTTCCGCGCCATGCGTAAATTCCCCATATGACAGTTCCGCGCAGCATATCTGAACAAGGTAAGACAGTTGCGCGCAGTAAAAATCAGCCTATATCAAGATAAAATAGTTTCGTGCCAGTGTCAAGTTGTTTAGTTTTATTCTTGACGTGTATTTGGTAAACGTTTCATTATGGAAGCTGCGTCAGCAATCAGTGAAAAAGGCAAAACATTAAAAGTTTATAATGGCTTTAAATTTCGAAAAGATCGTGTTGTTAAAGCAGGAATATCTTGGAGATGTACCTTTAAAAAGTGTCGTGCTCGTATTTATACTGATGTGAATGGTCAAATTGTTCTCGAAGGTGGACCAGTGCTTCATAATCATGAAGAACCTGTTATTACATCCAGGCAACAAATTTCGAATGCTGTGAAAATGAAGGCTTTGGATGACATTTCCAGACGACCACTCGAGCTAATAAGAGAAGAAATTGTCAAGCAAAATGCCACTGCTGAAATGAACGGTAATGATATTGACAGTATTCGTATTAGTATATATCGCAAAAGGCGTTCCATTTTACCAACCCTGCCAAAGAATATTGCTGAAGTTCATGTAGCACTCAATAGCATGAATGTAGTTACCCACAATGACCAACCTTTATTACTCATTAATGACGAAGTACATAATATAGTGTGTTTTGCTCCAAAAAGTAATTTGAAATACCTCTGTTCTGGTGATACTATTCTTGTCGATGGAACTTTTGATAGTTGTACTAAATTTTTTTGTCAACTATTCACCCTTCATATTGTGAAAAATGGCCACTACGTTCCTTTAGTGTGGGCATTACTGCCTTCCAAAAAGGAAGCAATATATGTACAGCTGTTTCGCCATCTTGTAGATGCCTGTGCTGCAGAAAATTTAAACTTTCAGCCTTCAACTGTTGTTGCTGACTTTGAAATAGCCATTCGAAATGCTTCAAAATCAATATGGTCAAATATTCAAATAGTTGGTTGCCGTTTTCACCTCACTCAAGCATGGTATCGTCATATCCAGAGTTTAGGTTTGAGTACCAAATACAAAGAGAAAGAGAATGACATTAGTAAATGGCTACGTTTAATTTTTGGACTCCCTTTCCTGAATCCTGAAGAGGTTGCTGATTGCTTTGTACTCGATATCCTGCCTGCTATGCCAATAGATTTGCATGTTTTTGATTTTTCTGAGTATCTACTAGAATACTATATTTTTGACAGCAGTACTTTTCCACCATCTCAATGGGCAGCAGCTACTGCAGAGTCTCAGAGGACAACTAATGCGTGCGAAGCACTCCACCTTGCTTTCAGCAAGAATTTTTATTCTGCCCATCCCAATTTGTTCTCATTTTTAGAAGCTATCAAAAATACTCAGGTGAGTACTGAAGCAATTCTCAACAGCCTTGAAATCCCGAAGAAAGTTAGAAAATCAAAAAAAGAAATTCAACAAAAAAACGTCTTGGAAACCTGTTTGGGGATGTATAATAATGGGCAGATATCAGCATTGAGACTAGTGGAACAATTGCGTCACCATTATGCTGCATAATTTTTCAATTTGTTTTTTTTAAATTATTAATCACCTCATATAAATTAATTTTTTCAATTCATTTACTTATTGCATTCAAAAAAAAATTATTTATGTATTTTATTCAATACTTATATGCTCTGATGTAAAATAAATAATTTCAAACGCGGAACTGTATTTTTTAATGGAATACCTTCTGCGCGGAATTGCTCTGTAGCCTAAAACCCATCCGCGCGGAACTGCTATCTGATTAAAAAGCATTTGGCGCGCAACTGTTATATTTTCTCCTGCTATGCGCGGAACTGTTCTACAGCCTAATTTTCTATGCAGAATCTACTACCATTCTAGATAATAAGGGAAATAAACCGAACTGGGGTGTTATTGTTGTCATTTTAGTAAATTGGCATTTTCAAAAGCACAATATATATATATATATATACTAGGAGATAGGTCACGCAGGCCGCTTTGCGGCCCATTCTTTCGGACTTTAAACTGTATTACTTTGTAAATTTTTATAAAGTCTGCAGCGTTCACATATACTAATTTTTTTTTGAAAAAAGAAGTACACCAATACGTCAATTAAAAAAGTAGGATTTAGATTAAATATCAGAAAAACTGAAACCGCTGGCAGTGCAATATATGTGAGAGGAATATATTACATTTAATTCTTTTTGGAGACTTTATTTTATTTTTTATTTATTTATTTGGCGACTTTAGTATGCAGGTTAAAAAGAAAATCAATACGGTAAGCGAAAGTTGAAATATATCGATAGGTTATCTGAAATTTGATATTCCAATTACAATTTAAAGCACTTTCTTTGCCAGTTGACCGCTACAGAACAACATAATAATAATAATAATATACAAAGAGTTTTGTGGATAGTTTGAAGGAAATATTTAAAACAATACGTATCACTGTTATCGGCTGCAGTGCAATGATGGTCGACTTGGTATCAGCTCACTGCGTTTCTGATTCTCGAGATCAATAATTACTCGACTAAATAATTAATACAGCTTACTTACGTATAATTTCGGTGAAATATAACGACGAAATTAGCCATGCAGTATTAAGAAAAAAAAGTTTCTTCGCAATAGCCAGATATTTTTTTATAAATTCATAAACTATATATGTTCACAGATTTCAATAATGATTCAGTATACATAAATAAATAAATGTTGTCAGAAATAATATATTATTATATTAACTCTGTTCACACGGAAACGTCTAGGACACAATGTTCTATAACCATAGTTTAAATATTTAAATTTCAGGAACTGCTACATTTTCACTGTAAATAACATTGATAATTTTTGTTATATTTTCTTAAAATTTTGGAATCCTGAATTTTAAAATTTTGGATATTTCATGTTTTTCTTATGTTTTAATGAAACAACGTTGATTAAAAAAAAAAAAGCTGTAGCTGTTATGAGGCCTGTTGACTTTTTTCTTATTTTTCTCCCACGACTGTAATAATTCGGATGTATTAGATATAAAGCAAAAAATAAAGAAAATGTCCCTAGTTCCATTCTATAGCAGCTAGAGATTTTTTTTTTTTTTTTTTGAATTGACGTCTTTTCGCCTTTATAATGCAGAAATAAATAAATGGGCAAAAATTTTAAAACTTAAAGAATCAAATTTTAAAAATTCGGATTGTGGTTTGAACAAAATTATTAATCTCTTTATTAGTTACGGACGAATTTTTTACTCGTAAAGCAATATGAGCATGAGGAAGACGTCTTTTTTTGAAATTCGATTACGTATAAAATGTAAACCATTTCTCCGAAAATTTCACCTGACTTTCAAACTTTTAATAAATTATTTTACTTTAATTGGAATATCCTACAATATAAATCTGCACACTCGATATGATATTGCTTTTCATTTAAATTTAATGTTCCTTTTATCCAATTAGGATTATACGTCATCGTAATAAAAAACATTGGTCTACCTAATCTGGCAACAACTGCCATACCTTCCTGATAGAGCTTGGAAGTTAAATTTTTCCTGGTTTGGACCTCCTTCAGCTGCGATACATTCATCTATTTTACTTCGAGTAGCCATTCTTAGGATTTTTATTTGATTAAATCTAATAAAAACCGTAATTTATCTTCTTCCACTTTACACCATATATTAACAAAGTATTCTTGCCCTAATCTATCTAAATGCATATATCGTGATTCTGATAATAACAAATATTTGTAATATTTTGTCTGAAATTTTTTTTTATTTTTATTATCTACCATATATATTGATTTATATTTATATTATTATTTATTTTTTCTTCCGTCGGTTCCTCGAATTTTTTATTTAGAAATTCCATCAAACCGTTCATGTGCATTTAACTTTTAAATTTTAGGGCTCCCGTATTTTCCATATATTCCAGGAATTCTATTACATTATTTAAAAAAGGGAATGACTCTCCAGCTACCATGGAAAGGGCTGTGGACTTTTTTTTAGTTTCCAATCTTACCGCTTTGGATACTTTAATTTTAAAATTTCGGCGGTATCGTATTTTTCCTATATTTTAGCGATTGAAATACATCATTTAAAAAAAAAAAAGTGAGCTCCCAGCTACCATGGAAAGAGCTGTGGACTTTTTTTTAGTTTCCGGAATTACTGCTTTAATCGTGTATTTTCCAAAATTACGGTTCCTTAATATCAACATTTTTTGAATTTTATATTTTCTCCCTACTCTGGGGACCTTAGTGTACAGGTTAAAAAGAAAATCAATACCGCCACTTATATAGAATCGGCTATAGGATTTTTGTTTAAATTTTTTTTTTAAACTTGATTTTCATATTTTTCAAAATTTGAGCCCTTTAATTTTAGAATGTTTGAGGTTTCGTATTTTTCCTATATTCTAGCGATTTAAATACATCATATAAAAAAGTGAATGACCCTCCAGCTGCCATGGAAAGTGCTGTAGACTTTTTTTTAATTTCCAGTATTTTCACGTTGAGCGTGTATTTTTCCAAATATTGCCCCCTAAATATCAAAATTTTTTGAGATTCTTCTTTTTCCTGCAATCTAGAGGCCTTAGTATGCAAATTAAAATGAAAATCAATACCGTAACTCATATAGATCCGGCTGAGGAATTTTCTAAAAAACTTTTTCTTGAAACTTGGTTTTCACGTTTTTCAAAATTTGGGTCCTTTGCATCATTTAAAAAAAAGAGGAACTCCCCAACTAACACGGAAATGGCTGTGGTCTTTTTTTTTAGTTTCCAGGGTTATCGTTTTAAGAGTGTATTTTCACAAATTTTGTTCCCTAAATATCAAAATTTTTCGAATTGTATTATTTTCCTGTATTCTAGAGACCTTTGTATGCAGGTTAAAAAGAAAAGTAATATCGTAACTTATATAGAACCGGCTATAGAATTTTTTAAAAATTTTTTACTTAAAACTTAATTTTCACATTTCTCAATATTTGGGCCCTTTAATTTTAAAATTTTGGATATCTCGTATTTTTCTCATGTTGAGTGATTGATGCACATCATTTTTTAAAAAGAGTGACCTTCTAGCTATCGTGTAAAGGCCTGTGGACTATTTTTTACCGCTTTATGCGTGTATTTTTCCAAATTTTGGTCCCTAAATATCAAAATTTTTCAAATTTCATATTTTTCCTGTATTCTCGAAACCTTGATATGCACGGTAAAAAGAAAATTGAAACTGGAACTCACATAGAACCAGCTGTGTAATTTTTTGAATTTTTTTTTCTTGAAACTTGATTTTGACATTTTTCAAAGTTTGAGCCCTTTAATTTTAAAATTTCTGAGGTTTCGTATTTTTCCTGTATTCCAGCGGTTGAAATACATCATTTAAAAAATACAGGTACTCTCCAGCTACCACGGAAATGGTTGTGGACTTTTTTTTAGTTTCGAGTCTTACCGCTTTAAGCGTGTATTTTTGCAAATTTCGATCCCTAAATATCAAAATTTTTCGAATTTTACATTTTTCTTGTATTTTGAAGACCTTAGTATGTAAGTTAAAATGAAAATTAATGTCGTAAATTGTATAGATCCAGCTTCAGAATTTTTTAAAAATTTTTTCCTTGAAATTTGGTTTCCACATTTTTCAAAATTTGGGCTTTTAATTTTAAAATTTTGGCGGTTTCGTATTTTTCCTATATTCTTACGATTAAAATACATCATTTAAAAAAAAGAGTGACCTTCCAGCTATCACGGAAAGAGCTGTGGACTTTTTTTTAGTTTCCGGGGTTACCGCTTTAAGCATGCATTTTCACAAATTTTGGTCCCTAAATATCAAAATTATTCGAATCTTTTATTTTTCCTGTATTCTGGAGACCTTAGTGTGCAGATTAAAAAGAAAATTGTTACCATAACTCATATAGAACCGGCTGCGGAATTTTTTAAAAATTTGTTTCTTAAAACTTGATTTTCACATTTTTCGAAATTTGGGCCCCTTAATTTTAAAATTTGTAGGGTCTTATTATTTTCTTATGATGGGACGAAGAAAATACTTCGATTAAAAAAAAATTAACTCTCTAGCTACTATAGAACGGTCTGTATGATTTTTTTTCTTGCAGCTTTATATAATAGATATATATATATATATATCGATGAAGAAAGCCAAAATATAATCATTTTTAAATAAAGTATTTACATATATGAGAGACAAAAAGACTAATACAGTTGGGAGGACTAATACGAGGCCGAAAATTGAATATATTACTAGGAAATACATTATTGTACCCCAGCCGACGAACAGAGCGCTTGTTTAACATACCTTCAAACAGTTTTCTGGTGCAGGATGCATGGTACGAATGAAAAAACTTTTTTTTTTTAAGAATGGGAATAACAATATAAAAATTCCAGCTGGGAGTAGAGTCATACTCCTAAAAAGAGGGAAAACATTTAAAAAATCGAGGGGGAAATTAAGGGAATATTCAGATGGGTTTTTAAGAACAAGAAAAGGTATACCATCAAGGCTAGGAGTGGGATTAGAAAATTCGGAAAGAATAGACTTTAATTTATTGATACGGCAGGCAAAAGTTAGAAATGCGGAGTAGAATTTTGTGAAACAAAGTTGTATAAACTTTAGCAACGTTAGGAACGTAAGTAGGAGCAGTAGAATCAACAAAGGATATTAGATTATCGACAGAAATATTGAAATTTAAAAGACGTTCAGAGGACAGGAATTTAAAAATTCTATTAATTTTCTGAGTATGTGAAAGAGAGGTACTTTTAGAGAAAGAGGAACAAAAATATTCTCTTAAGAGGACCCCTTTGAGATTTTAAGAATATATCTAGATCTCGTGTTGGCCTATTTATGAACAAGAAAGTTTTCGGTTACGAGATCTAGGCGAAAGGTTCTAAAGATGGCGCGACTACGATCAAATTCGGCGTTATATTCCTCATTCCACCAAAGAGATGAGACCTTACTACGGTGAACAAACGATGACGAATGACGAATAGGGAAGGATAAGGAAAAAACAGACGTAACGGAATTTAAAAAGGAACTACATGGGACGAATTAACACAAGACCAGAATAATGTCCAATCAGCTTTGAAGAAATTTCATCGAGAGAATAGAGAGAATAGAGAGACCTGTGAAATAAGTCGGAGAAAGAATATTAACAGGAGTTTAAAGAATAGGAACACGATCGCTGCCGCAAGAATTCGTAAGGACCAATAGTGGAGGAAGAATTAAATCCAAGGAACTAGAAATATATACGTTCCCGAATAGGCTGGGGATAAATCATTAAAGATCCAAGGGACAAGAAATAAATACGTTCCTGAATAGGTCGAGGATAAATCATTAAAGATAGAGTTATTCTGTAGTACGTATATAAGAGTAAATTTTAATTGATTACATCATTCTTAAAGAACAAAAAAAAAGGCGTATTAATTTAAAATTTGTGTAATAATTTCTGTTAAAACTTTAGTTACATATTTCGTAATAGTTTACACTTTTTCATAACATCTTTTCATATTACTCCTGGCGGAGGAAGAATAGTATTGCCAATAATATATAAATTTGATCCTTCGGACCTCATCATGGATATATACTTTCTGGACCGCTAAATGATAGTCCTCCATGTAATTCTTATAGAAAAGTCAATTTTAACTGATTTTTTCAAAATTAAATATTCTATAAACGTAATAATAAAAAAGGAAATAAAAAAAGATTTACATTAAACGTTACAGGGTTTTCATATTATTTCCAGTGCAAAAGTAACACGGTGTATTCAACTTTATTTTTAAAAAACCATGCAGTATAGTTTTGGTCTGGTGTAATTTGGTTGTAAAGAAAAATTGTTTCGCGAAAACTGAAATGGTTTAATTCCTAATAATTGGCAGGGTATACTATTTAATCAAATGGTGCCAACGGAGAAAATTATGAGATAAATCAACCGAGGATACCCCTAAAATTCCTTTTTACATCAATTTCCTTTGCTCAAATAATAACGCAAGAACATTTATAATCATTATATAAAATTCTGTTTAGACAGACAAAGAAAAAAGTAGATTTTCTCTCCATTACTGATTTGTCCAGAACGCCCGATTCATATTCACATGTGTATGATTTCTACGTGTATCATAAGTTACTGTAAATAAAAATACAGGCGTTTCTTTTCGCTGACTATAAAATACGTTTTTGTTTAACAACGCCATCTAACGGAAATAATGAAAACTTATATCGCCAAAAATTTTTGATCTCTGTTCTAACTGTGTCTGCATTATATATAATTTAAAAAAAAAGGAAAAGGTGAAAAAGCAAAAGTTTCGTTCAGCCTCATCTTAGTTTAATTCATAATTCGACGTCTGCTTTGAACTTCCGTAAAATACGAAGACATTATTTTTCGTGAACTGAGAAATAATTTATTTGTACGATTTCTGATTGTTGCGAACAGATGGCGCACGTTGCAATCACTTTTCACCTTTCTGTATACCACTATTGTTGCTTGATTATAAATATCAAGAGATAAAATAGAAAATGTTCATTGGGGGGGGGGGGTGTATTTAAAGCACTAATTTTACACTAACCAAAATTAAAGAATTTTAAATCAGTACACTCGTTTGTTTTGATTTCGTCTTCTGTTCCCTCAAAAATCTCGCAATTAATCTTTTTTTTTATCCACCCCCAACACAATTGCCGTTTTGTAGTGTTGCTGATTTATCGAAATTCTCCGTCGTAATGATCCCGTATTATTACGTGTTTTTGACTTGGAAGATATGCAGAACAATCCGATAAAAAACCGCGATAGGGGAAGCTTTTTGTTACAACACTTATTAAAAATTTTAAAAATACAAAAACCTACAAAATCATATTTGATAAACTGAAATTTGCATTTACACCCCAGCCAGTTTGAATATGTTTATCTAACTGAATAGAAAAAAACAAAATGTTTACATTTATGGCATATTGGATCTTGCCCGCGCAATCGATTGTTAATTTTTCAAAATCTCTCTAAGCGAGCTCTATTGAAAAACATAAAATTAAATTTTTCAGAAAAGAAATACGTTAATATTGTTAGCTTTATTTTAAGGCCAAAATTTGTTAAACTAAAGTTGAAGTGTATTTTTAAAAAACATTACCCCCAATTCTTCTTTTACTTTTTTTTTTTTTTTTGGAAATAGAGAAAAACATCCCTCGAGGAGCCGTCAACCTTCTGATCGCTTGAAGTTCCCAAGAAAAGATCCACTAAAACACTAAAAATCACCACAACTGCAAACCTATCCGTATTCCCCTAAAAAAAAAAAAAGAATTATTTTTTCGCTATTCTCGCAGAATATTTTGAACAAAATAGTAAAATGCAACGAATTTTTTTTACTTTTTTGTAATCATTTCTTTTCTTTTAGTCAAATTTTTCAATACCTTTAGCTTTGATTTACGTTTTTTTTCGACGAAAGTACCAAAAGGAGAAATCAAGACATATAAGAACACAATAGAAATGTGTAAAAGTCCGAATTTGTGCAGGTATGAAGAAACTTTTTTTAGTAGAAAAACCGAATATTTCTTTACCAAATTGCCGATTTGAAAAGCGACTGGAAACAATTTTTAGAAAAATACGCGCTGCTTAAAACGAAAGAGGAAAAATCGTAATGTAAAAGCTTTTCGTAGTTTTGAAAATTTAGGAATCTCCACAAAGAAATACATTCGCGCGCGCAACACATAAATGAGTTAACGAAAAGTGAAAGATACGAAAGAATACCAAAATAACGTCCTTTCTCGCAAGAAAAAGGTGTTTAATAAAATCATTTATTTTATATGAATTTTGCGACTTTTGTCCAACGATGTCAAAACCATGTTTCGAAACTATTACCGGATGAATTTACACATAAAAATTTAATTTCACCTTGAACGGAAAACGAAAAAAAACAAAAAGTTACGTCAATTATCAAAAATTAAGAGACAAAAAATAAATAAAAATGATTTTTTCCCGTAAATTCGTAGTTGAAAATATAAAGAAGAAACAACCGGTGCAATAGATAATTAATACTGTAGAGGTCAATAGGACAAAAACTAAAAGAGGTTTTAGTTTAATGATCGCAATACGTACAGGAAGTGGAAACAATTAGACCGTTGAACATATTTCACATTTTATAACAGTTAATTTACTCGATAAAGAAATAGACGACTGGGGAACACTATACTCCCTTTGAAAAGGTTACGAACTAGCCACAATTACCGGAATACTCTGCGAATAAAATAAAAATTTTTAATGAAAACCAAACCACTGTTTAGAAATTACTGTAAAAATTGCCCATTAAATTTTGAAGCAAAATATACCATTCAGTTTTTTATAAAATATGTTTTAATAAAAAAAAAATACTTAGAATTATTGCTTGCTATTTTGTTATTATAATTTAAGAAAAAGAAATCGCGCTATTTCGCACAATCGCTACGCGAAAAAGTTAAGCAAATTTTCTGTTTATTTTTGAACCACTTTTTACGACTTTTTGCGTTCGCCCAGACAGCGCCAAATCTACTACAGGGCACCAAAGCAAGCATGTGTGTCCCGGCCGAGTGAAGCAACACCTGTATAACAAAACACGGAGAAAAAATTATTTGATCCGATTAATAAAAACTGCATTTCAAAATGTCCTGCATATTTTTATTAATCACTTATTGTTGCACGTTTTAATTTTTTTTTTTTTATACAACGGATTTTTTGTTATAATTATATATACTTAATGAGTTTCAAGAATGATAGATAATCAGGGGGGGATATTGTAGTCAACATAGTACAAATAATTTTTTAGAAGATACAAAATCATTTGCTTTTTAATTGTGGTAAATTTAAATATAACAGAAATAAATTTTTTTGTAAATTAATATCTCGCCCGTGACTATTTATCCACACCATATTCTTTGCGCCATCCACAGTGTTGTGGAGAGACGGTTCTACTTCTAATTTGTAGCTTTATTTTTCAAAATAATACATAATTGTGTAAATACTCCTTACAGGCACCGGAAAATGTTTTAATTTTTTTCTCTTTTTTCTTTCTGCCACGTTGTTTAGTTTTTCTGGTTCCAATAATGGCTGAAGAACATTATCAGCTATTTAAATTAATTTTTGAAAAGTGAATTTTTTATTATTTATCATTTATTTACAAAGGAAAATATAGTAAGAAGAACGGAAACATAAGGAAGTGGCCAAAACTTATGATATGCAGTAGCCACCTATAGAGTAACTTCTTATAAACCTCGCACCCCGTCCAAACTTATGAACCCACCGGTATCCAAATAACGTATTCCGTCTGATGACATAGTCCAAAAAAACATGTTTCCAAAGTAATTTACTTTAATTTTTTAAAGTAAATTTATACTAATTTTTGTTATTAAGGGGCATTTATTTATTTTGTATATTATATAGAACGGAATGACTAATTTCGATGATTTTATTTTTTTTTCTGTTCGTCTCGGCCTGGAGAGTTCAGATTAAATATACCAATTCGACCCCATCCCCCCGCCTATTTTTTCTGTTACTACTATCATGAATTAACATTCACAGTAGAAAATTTTATTGAACTTTGTCCCCTACTCTTATTATTGCTATGATTGGGGCAGTTTGTGATGCACACTTTGAAATTTAATGTCACATTTTTTTGGTTTTTCAAGGTATTAATTACTAATGAACTCAATGGAATAATCCAAACTGGGACAGAGTAAGTATAATTTCTGTCGGATGATTATAGAAATAAGAAAATATTGTATTTATTTCAACCTAAAACGCATATGCTTCAAACATAAATATATCATAAACATAAAAATGAAAATATACTGATCCTTAGAATTAAACAATACCATCCTATATATACATATATCTCATCTGAGTTGTATCGCTCGATTCCGAGCGTCGTGACTTACCTATTTGTACATTATATAAATATTTCTCTCGCGGTCAATTGCTTCGGCTTTTATTATCCAATCGGGTTATTCTCTTTTAAGGAGCTTTTATAGGGGCTAATAAATTTTTAGGGAAAAAATCATTCAACGGTATATGCTTACGCAGATGATATAGCGCTGATAATCGAACATTATAACATTCATACAGCCGAAAAACTTTTGCAAAGGGATGTGGATATTATGTGTAGATGGGTGCATGATGTACAGCTAACGATTAATATAAAGTAAGATCGAAGGATTTGCATATCAGAACGGTCCACCAAATATAGAACATAGAAACCATCTATTATAATACATAATAGCAACTGCTTACATGACTGCTTATCTCCAATGTGGATTTACTCCGTTGGTAACGACGGAGCAATTTGAACACCTGGTCTTATCCACTGATAAAACACTAACTTAGGATAAGCATATTTTAAGGTTATGTAATAGAATTAGACAAACGTTACCAGTATTATATAGATTAATTCAATTAATACCATATAGCGGTATTCGGGTTTACTATGATGCTATAGTACTATCTAGAATCCTATACGGAATAACTGCTTAAAAAATTTCAGATTTTCAGATTCTGGTGGGGAGCGATAAAAGAAATGCCTCCGAAAATGCTTTACTATTATTACCGGCTTATTGAATATAAGACTAAAAATATACTAATTCCATCGACGGAGAAAGGTGGCAGCTTTATTACGTACGACCGAAAGGGTCTTAATTAAATTACTAGAGCGAATTCCTGAAGATACAATGAATTAAGATAATGGAAATTAAAAATTAAGCAGCGGTTGGCAGACAATATAAATGGATGATATTTAAGGCAGTGCGAAACTTGTATATGGTCTGCAAGACCGGGAATCGATCATATATATATATATATATATATATATATATAATTAAGAGGATGCTCGCCATTTGTACTAAGAAGTTAAGCGTATTGTTCTCTGTTTTTGGCGTTTTTTGGTTATTACTTTAATTAATTCTTAAGTAATGTTGTAACTTTATATATATATATTAATAAACGATGATAAGAGTGCCGAGAACCCACAGGCGGGCAGTGCACTTTGTGGGACCGCCAACTTATTAATAAATCACGGCGCATGAAAATATAAATGTTTAGAAAACATAAATCTGGTCGGAGTTATAGTGTCGCCATTTCTTGCAACCTATTTTTTGCCAAAAGTAAATTTTGAATCAATTTTAATTTTAAGTCCTTTCCGGAAAATGTCATTGCCATCACACTATTCGACCAGCAAAGTTCAAGTGCCCGCGGCGAAACTCGGCCTAAGTTTACTTAATCTGAAATCAAACCAACTACCAGAAAGAAACGGGAAAATGATAAAAACAATGAAAAAAGAATCGATCATTCTCTCCACGACTTTGAATGGGCGTAATACACTATGAACTTATCAATTACATGATATTATTTCATTTTGTAGCGAAGAAGTAAAAGTAACTCCTTAAATAACCTTTTTATTAGACTAATTTAGCTGAAATGCGAGACTACAACTGTTTTAAAAAAAAATGCGAGTTTCAACGAAATCTGCCACTATGGGCTTTGACTTCTAAATTTAGCCGATCGCCACAAGTCATCGTCAAAAGCGTACTACAAATTACCCGTTCTTCTGCCGCGGATATGAGATGTTGGATGTCTCAGCCCTATCCAAAGCGAGTAAACTGGTCAGACTGCAATAAATAATTAGCTGGCTACAGCCGCGTAATTGGTTAAATAGTAATGGCGTTTCCTTCGGGGGAACCTGATAACCCGATTCTGCGAATTATGGATACAGAAAAATTCCTCTTCCGCTGTGCTAATATTGATAGTTGACAAACCTAAAAAGAAATAAAAAATTTGAAAATAAATAAATAAATAACTGCTTTCTTCCGATGTCGTGGCGCCACCGGTAATCTTCGGCCACTCATTTGGCGCTGACTAGGGAAGCTGGCAATCGCAGCGTATAGTCACCGAGGCGGCGAAAGTTACAAGTCCCAAAACTGTAAAAAAAGTAGGATTTTTCATATTATGGTACTTTTAGTAATTGGTCGCGCAGAATTAAGCCAACTCCAGATTAAAGAAATGGAAACATGGAGCTATACAGTCAGTAAACTTATCAGCTGGTCTCACTTTCCTCTGACCGCTTCCATTTATAGACGCAAATCTTTTGCACTCTTGATGCTCCGTTCAGCTCAATAGACTGGGTTCTATAATTATGGCCTTGCCTGTGTTATATACCAGTACAATCTATGTCCTGTCACTTTTTAAATAAAATTCCGTCACTGACATTTCAAAATATACACACACACACACACACACATATATATATAACTCAGCCATTTTAGCCTCGCAGGGGGCTGTGCCCCTTGACCCCTCTTGCTTTCATTTCTGTCTCTTTCTCTTCTATACTTTGATCAAAATTTACAACGTAATTCTTACTGGCATCAACACAAAAAAAATAACATAATCACAAAAATCCTATCCTAACATTTAACTTTCATTATATAAAATTAAGACATTTTTTCGTTACATTTTTCGTTACATATTTCGTTACATATTTCGTTACATATTTCATTACATAAAATTGTGACATTTTTTAAATAACAATAACAAAAATCCTATAAAATATAACAAACGTTACATAAAATTAGGACATTTTGCGTTACATAAAATTGAGACATTTTTTCTAATCGGGGGTAGCCTAAGAATTACGTTGTAATCCTTTTTTTTTTTTCCTGTACATTAATGTATGCAATGTCCAATATGTAAGCGGCTTCTGTATATGGGTGTATTATTGTGTAATTCATATATATATTTGCGTCGATTGATATATTTTATTTTTATTTTTTTGGTTTAATACGTTCGATTTAGGTAGTAAGAATGATTAATTGTAATTTTGTTTACTAGAATAAACGATAATAGGAGTGTTGGGCACTCATGCAACGGGCATACTTGCCCAGTAAGACCCACAACTTATTTATTTAAAAAAATAATATATATATATATATATATATATATATATATATATATAAATGACTTTGAATGTATTTTTTTTTTAAAGGTTTTGCGGTATTGTTTATTCTGATTATATTCACTTTATTACATTATTAATCTCCATTTCTGTCAGTATTGTTATTGCATCTGCCAACTTCTTGTACAATTTACCTTATACCGCTAGCGACAGCGGCTTATGGTTTGTTGGCTGATTTTTTTATTCCCCCTGCTCCATCTGGTAAAAATATGAAACCTAATTCAGGCAAAAGGAATAAATTATGTTTTTTATTAAGATCTGTTCATTACTCCGGTATATCTAATTTGTTATTATTAAGTAAACTAAAAAGAAACTAGCAATAAAGAATAACGAATAAAAGACCAGATTCGGATAAAATAATTATACAAAGTAGAACAGAAAAGAATGATAAAATCAAGGAAGATTCTAGTATTGCAGATCAGTCATTAACTGAAGTTAGCGTTGCTGCTGATATTGTAAAACTCACCATCGTACAGGAAATCGCAGCCGGGCGCGGTTCAGGTGAAATTAAACTAGATTAAGGACAATCGTTTTCATCAATAAATAACGCAAATAATAATTACTCTTTTTTAATAGGTTCGCCAACAAGGACATTAGCCGAAGAAATAGGTAGAAGAAGAAAAAAAAGTTCTATTCTTAAACGTTTAAAGATAGAGAATAAAAATAATTCGAAGGCAGGAATAACAGAAGTAGAAGAAAATGAGAGAATATAAGAAGCACAGATAAGGGAAGTAAGGATATCAAGTTTTAGTAGGGAGAAGAATAGATGGACGATTGCTCAGCAGAAATGGCTAAACATTCAAACAAAACATAACAAAAAAATCACAAGGTATGCATGGGAAACAAGAATAAAAGATCAAAATGGAATAGAAGCAGATGAAAACTGAAAAAATGATGCAGAAAGGCGAATTTGATTAAAACGAAGACAACAAATAGCCGCCGAGATTGCGGAATGCTAAGGAGAGTAAAAGTATCCAGAAAACTATATAATCTAATTGCAACACCAAGAGAAAGCGCTGAGAGACATAGTAAAAACCATTACGAAGTCAATGTTGGTACTGAACGGATAGACTCTATTAACCGTTATATACGGGATAGATAATTTATATAACCATTTTTAAGGATATTTATGGGTAAAAATGTAAGCCAAGGCGACGAAATATATAAACAGAAAAGAAATGTTGAAGCGAAGAAAAAATACATAAAAAATAATAGGACAAACGCGTTAATGTAAGAAGAAATAAAAGTGAAATTCCAGAAAATGTTGACTTTCAAAATCTCTAAGACTACAAACTAGGCATAAAGCTGATGTTTAGTCGGCCAAGTTAAGGATTCCGAACTTACGAAGAGTAGATAATAAAGTAGGAATTAAGTAATTTTCGGAAGAAAAGGATATGGGATTAATAGAAACAGAATTGTTAATATTCATTGACTTAGAGAAAGGTAGAGTCTCACACGGACGTTACGAATAGCCAGAAATTCTGACGAGAGAGCTTTATAACCGGCATTAATGGTTAAATCGGAATGATACATATTTGTTAAAAGAATTTTGTGATTTCGGTTAGGAATAATGTTTTTGGAAAGTTAGTCTAACATACGAAGAAAAAGAAATATTAGAAAATTTCTGCATTTCTTTTTTGCGTTATTAGAACAATTTCGCAAAGTGAAGAAATTATTTGGATTAGAAATATTAGCAAAGGTGAAAACTGAAAAGACCACCAGCTTCCCTTTACTAATATTCTTAGCCTCGGAATATGAAACATTGTCGAGACTTATGATGGTAGATATTTTTTTCTTATTTTTAAATACCTGACAAAAACAATCAAGAGCAGAATGATTTTCACAACAATGAACGTAATGAGAAGTAGCCGAGTTATTTTTTTGGAGCACTCAAAAGAAGAACGACTACCAGAACAAAACGAACAAATAGTTTTGCTCAGACATGAAGAACTGTAGCGGCTGAATCGCAGACATTATGGCAAACTTTCTGGCTCAGAGGCATCGTAGAAATTAACAAAAGACAGAAGAGTTGAGCTCAAAAATTCAACCTCTATAACGGGAATCGGTGTAAAAGAATTTATCATCGGAGGAGGAGTTTAAAAAAAATCCCTCAATGGATAAAAAGTTTTTTTTCTTTCTTTTCTTGGGCCCGTCAACCAAGGACCTTTACCCAGAAACAAATAGTAAGGAAACAAGTCGGGGTTATATTTTAATCCGATCAGAAATTTATGCTAAAAAGGAACTAATAACAGGAATAATTAATTTGGGAAGGAGGAGACCGGATATAGGAAGCACAATAAGGAGCAGGAAGCCCAAGCCTCAACACAAATAGGAATACAAAATGCTCCACAGAAAGAGATGAACACTGGAAGAACACATGATCGGCGTCAAAAATAACTACATCATCAGGATGAAGGGGACAGTGTAGGGAGGAAATTAGGGAAAAGCGAAATTTAGATAATGGCAGCAAAGAATGGCCAAAACGTAGACGAACAACGGAAACAGCTTCAGAACATCGAAGAGAGGGATGCAAAAAAAAAAACATATATAGGGAAGAAGAGTAGGGCTGAACAGACAGATGAAATGAATAATTATTAGAAAAGGAGGGAGCGTAAATATGATCTGATATGAAAACTTTTACCTATCGATAGGAAGTTAGCGGATGGAATTTTTTAAAAAAAAAATGCGAAAAGAAGCAGCAGCCCGAGCCAAGGAATCAGCCGCTTTATTACCAAATATGCTCGAGTGGCTAGGTACCCACAGCAAATCAATATTAATCGAAAGGAGAGAGGAAAGATTATGAATGAGTGAATGTATACGAGGAATAACAAAGTGTCATACGAATGATCAAGAAAGATAGAGCATCTGAAGGGCGCTCAAGGAATCAGAGATAATTAAAAAATTGAAGGAAAGGTGATTCGAGGAAATGAAAATAATCGAGCGAAGGATGATAGTTAATAATTCGTTTATGAATATGGAACAGAAATATGAGGAAGACGAAAAGATTCTAGTTGGAAGAACGATTGCAGAATAAATAGTCGTATCTTAAGTTCTTTATGGATGTTGTCAAAGCACAAGAACTGATTAGCAGCAAGAGGAGAGAAAAAGTTAAATTTAATCCGGTTCTTTCCTGAACGTGGATAAACCGCTAACTTTTTTATAGAATAGTTTAGCTGAAGACATAGCGGGTGAGGCTGAGCTATAATTTTATTTTCCAAATTCTCGATTAAAACCATAATTTTAGAAGTGTTAATAAAGTTAATGGAAATATCCATGTCGATAGCCTTATTAATATTCTCGGCCGAGACATTGTTGTTTTTCTCGAAGTAGGCGAAGACGGAGAATTGGTGAACAGTTCTTTTCATTTGGTTAATTATTTTAGCCAATGCGACGGGATTAGTGACGCTTTTAGTAACGGAGAGCGAGGATGTTTTGTGAAAGATTTACCTCCCCCGTCGAATCCGGCATTAATTTAATTTCGTGGTAGAACTTAAAAATTAGATAACGAGAAGAATGAAACCGATAAGAATGAACGAAATAAAATCATGCAAAAGAACTACAAATGAAAGCGGATAATAGAGATAAATTAATCGGCTACAGTGTGGGCGTAGTCGGTTAGGCAATGATGTCTCGTTCAGGCAGGCCCTAGTTCGAATCCCGCTGCCGCACGCTGATTTTTCTACAAATTTCACCTGCGCTGTGTTAATATGTGCGTAACTGATGCGCCAAAATAAGTAAAAATTAAATTTAATTAATTGATTAATTAATTAAACGATCTCATTGATCTTTTCGACAGACAATTGAACGCGACACGAGCAACTTTACCGCACGAAAACAAATTAATATAGTATAAAATAATAAGAGATTGAAGAAATCAATAATTATGTAAACGATATTATTAGTAATATAAAAAAGGAGATTAAAGATGTAAAAGATGGCATAAAAGATAATCATAACGTAAGTAATCGCAACACAAATGAAAAAAATAATGAATTAAAAACTGTAAAGAAAGATATGATGGATAGTAAGGTTAATTTTAGCAATCAATTCCATGAAACAGATTTGAGCATTATAGACACTAAAATTTATTTTAAAGCTAATGAATGTACTACATTTTTTGTTTGTCCGTTTTCTGCGCATAAACATATAGATCAGATGGGTTACCTACTTTGAAGCATGCGACACATCATGAGAGAAGCATTCATTTTCTACATTCAAATCGCACACTTGCGAAGGTTGTCATTGCGCTTTATTAATAGTCATAGCGAACGCAAGGCATATTACAAAATTTAAGTCGTTTGAACTCGAACGCCATCTGTCGGAATGAGTGATATTCATGGAAATAGTACGTCTTCACCTTTATAAAGTTCGATTAGAATTGTTGCTTCAATTAGATTTTATTCGTCAATTTTTTAACTACTAATCGTGCACCGTTGCATAACTTTGACTGACTGATGTTTCGGAGTAATATAATTGCCACTCCAATTTTCCAATTCAAAATAATGTGACGATAATCCAGAAATATCGAGTGAATTAAGAAATTCCATATGAAAATTCACTACTTCACTTTGGTCCATCACGGAGTCAATAGATATGTATGTCACTGTTTCACCCGTGATTCTATTTAGAATAATGTTGTTTATATCGTGTACGTCGGCATTTTTAGCCGCTAGAATGACTCTCCCACTCAACCACGTGTGATTTTGATAATTTATTTCGATGCTTTGGAATACCTTGTCTACTAGTTCTTCTTTTGAACTTGCGATGTTGCAGAAATTAGATGGGAAGGTGATTTTTCCTGTGTTTCTAAATTTGCAGGTACAGTACCGTTACTGACTTTTGAGTAATTGTCTTGAAAATATGGCAGCTGTTGGATCGTTTTTCGAACTCTCATATTCATTGGAAATTGAATTTTTTTTTAACTAAAAATTGAATATTTTAAGGAATCATACAGTTCAGTTGAGCTAGGTATCACTGGAAGAGTTTGCCTGAAGTCACCGGATAGTAACACCAATGCTCCACCAACCGGAACCTGGTTATTTCGCAAGTCTTTCAGTGTATGATCTGATGCTTCCAATAACTTCGTGTGAGCCATTGTACACTCATCTTTATACATATACGTTTACATATACAATTTGTGAAGCTGAATTCTAAAATTAATTCTATTACGATCTGGATTTTTGCTTATTTTAAAAACACTCAAACAATCGCGCTGAAATTTAAAAAAAAAATTACATGTTTATATTTTCGGCTATATATTATGTTACTTTATCTAATGTGTATACCTTCAGTTAATTACGATCTGTAGGCAAAGTATACATCTGCATAAATATCATTTAAATAGATACATGCAGATACAAAAGTGAATGATTTATTTATATCGAACACTTCACGGCATTTTCAAGGTACTTGGTAAAAATGAAGGTGTGACCGTATATTATTCGTTTAATTAGCGATTGCATTTCAAAAAAAAAAAACCTATAACAAAGAGGAAAAAAAGATGAAAAAAGGTTAGAATTGATTTGATTATATGTCGTTTTCATTTCATACATTCCCCGATAATTTAAATTAGGCTTATTTATTTTACATAACAATTTTATTTTTTCATCTCCATTTTAATTTCATTCTTTTATTTCAACCGTTCGGATCACGTATTTTTCAATTACTTTTTTCTTCCCCCGTAACATTTTCTCCGTGATTTATTTTTTTCACACAAATTTATTGATCTGATTTTTCAAATACGGTATATTTTATTCATTTAATGTATTATTGATGCTACATATTTATTTTACTATGCGCATTTAAATAAAAGAAAAGTGTTGAAAAAATGACGAACACTTTGGAAAAGAAATACAAAAACATATAAGCTTGGTCGCAATTAAAAATAATATTAATATAGATCTTCAATAACGTAATATATAAGACAACATTTTTTTCAAATGTGAAAATAAAATACTTAAAAGTTTAAAACAAGTGAAGAAATTTATGGATAAATTTGATATAAATAAATTTCAAGAAATATGAAATAATTATATTGGAACAACGTATTAATTTTTCTTCCCAAGTATAATAGATAGATTTAAAAATAATCAATATACAACAAATTTTTTTTGATGTCCAATTTATACTATAGGGCACGGTTTATTTAAGGTATATTTATATAAATTTAAGATTTCTGAAAACTGTGTAATGTGTAATTTTAGAGATGATGTTTTTCATATACTGCAAGGATGCAATTACAGTAGCCTCACGATTAACCGAGTTAATCGGGACGAGGGAAACTCGGATACCAGAAAAAATCGGTTAAACCGAAGTCATATTTTTTTTAAGAAAAAATCTACCCTTGATAGAGAACTACCATTATAAAATATTTATTCTTCAAAAAGAAACAAAATTATACGAACAATAAGGAGACAAAAACTTACTTCTTCTTTAAAAAATCAGTCAAAATGTTTTCTTTTGTTTTTGGTGAAAATCGTTGAAAAGCGGCAACGTATCTCCACTTCCGCAAAATTAAAATGTTACGTCTGGCTGTTTTTCAGCGAAGTCCAACGATGTTTGTAAAGCCGAATACGCTTGATCAGGTGAAATTTTCAACTCGTTTTCTTCTGGAAGATCTTCCAATGAGCTGTTCTCTTCAGATAACACGGATGCCACGATTTCTTGGTTACTCGTCATTAATTCAGCCTCATCCTCAGTGACCCATTTCACTATCTCATCAGAAGTAACGTCATTAAAACCGGGTATTTTTTTCAAAAATTCTCCAATTTCAGATGGTCTTTTTCGATCGGTTCATCTTAGTAACTGATATCCAGAAGAGGACACCACGCTTCTCGAAGGCAAGATACGGTAACTGCATTCCACACATCAGCTGCTCAGAAAACGACGTCTTTCATATTGATTTTTTTCAAGCAATTTGTCAAATTAACGTAATTTTTGTCGGAATTCAATAAAATTTCTTAAAGAAGGTTTATTTGATAATGTTTTTTGAACGAAACAATAATTCCCTGGTCCATTTTCTGAATAATACTCGTTGTGTTTGGCGGTAAAAACACAACGGTAATTCCTTGGCTTTCTAACGAGTGAACTGAATTGATCAATAAAACAGGTTTTTTGAGGTCTCTTTCGAAAATTTCTTGACTACAATTTGTTTTGAAAAAACTTAGTCTCAAAAAGTTGAACATCCATCCATGCGGACTTTTAATTTTTGCAGAGTACCAGTAATGAATTGAAACCCGTATGCTGTAATGCTCGAGGTCTGGCAGATTTACCAATTATCATTAGAGGTAAGCAAAAAGAGCCGGATGCGTTGGCGCACGTCATTACACGTTCTGTAGACATTTTCACTCCAGGAGCTTCCTTCTCAACTTTCAATGCTAACGTTTTATCAGGCAGCATCTTATGATTCAGTCCCGTCCCTTCAGCATTAAAAATCTGGGCTAGAGAATAGCCACCGTCGTAAATGAAATCTCCTAATTCATCGGAAAACAATGTCGCCGATATTTTTTCGCCACAAACATTCACCTGTCGAATTCCATAAAAAGCTTTCCATCTGTTCAGCCAACCCTCACTAGCTGTAAAATTCTCACTTTCTTCTGAAAAATTCTTGGAAAAGATTCGAGCTTTCTCTTTGAGGATAGGTCCTGATTTAGGGAGCTCTCGGCTTCTGTGGTAGTAGTAAAACCACAAATAAACAACTTCATTCGTTTTTGGAAAAGAAGAAAATTTCATAGTTTTTCTATCGGTGCAAATTACTGCACTTTTAGCGACGAATCTTTCAAATTTTTTACGATCTCGGCGCCAGTCTCTGACCATGTTGCTATTGTACGAGGCAGCAACTACACGTAGTGATTCTCTTCGGTCAAATCTTTTGATGTCTTGCGAGTTTTTTATCAATAGAAACGACGACTAATTTACGTATTAATTTTGTCGTCGAGGTTTTGTTTTTTTTTTTTTTTTTTTTTTTTTGGTAACGGATTTACTTTTCGATTTGGCATCCATTTTTCAAACACGGCAAAAAACAAAAACGAAATAAGAGCACACAACCTTTTAACCGGTGGGATAGAAAAAATACATTACGGGAACAGAAAAACGTTTCACATCGCGTATCAATTTCGCCCGCGCATCAACTCAACAAAAAATAACATGTGCCCGCTACTCGAATAGAGCGATTAATAATACGTATAATTGGAGAAAATGACAATTCTATTTCTTACGTACACCCGTCGTCGCGTTTCGATATTAATATAATCAGTGGCGCCGTGTAAACATAAACGTTTTTAATCATTCGCAATCGTTTTTCCATAGTTATATACGAAAATAACGATTAAACCGGATAAGAAAAAATTAACCCACTTGTTAGCACGGTTGATCTGGAAAAATCGGATGCTTTTGCTTAAACCGAAAATATTAATCGGGAGGCTACTGTATAATAATAATAATAATGGACTCTGTAATTATGATATAAAACAACTTGTACAAAATTATTTTAATGAATTTAAGAAAATTTGCAATTGAAGAAATAAAATTCCGAAAAATAATGTACATTTATATTAAGTAAATAGTAAAAATATAGTATATATTGTAAAAAACTGTAAAATGGAAATTAATATAATACCACGTACTTAATTGGATGGGTTATATTAATTCCATTATTATAATAAATCAGTATTTTAGTAAATAAATGTACCCTACCTCATGGGCGTCGTCAGCGGGGAGCAGTGTTGAAACTTTTTAATCAACTGGCCATGATGAGTATTCATAGGCGCGTAATCATGAACAATTTGCCAGAAACACACGAAAATTATGTTTTAATTAAGATTTTATTCTTGTTTAATAAAATATTAAGCCTTTACAACTTATAAATTTTATTTTTTTTATAACTCATATCCTCTTTCTATCATCTATCCTCCCCCCGGCTCATCGGCTGGTGACGCCCTTGCCCTACCCGATGTTTCGGGAATTGGGGGGGGGGACTGGAAAAAGACATTGTACACGGTGCAAATCACAATTTCAAATAACATGCGGTTCAACTTTCTCCAGCACTCTACCCCTCGAAATCACGAACAGTGTCGTAAAAACAGGTTTTTTTTTTCTAGCATCATCATCAATCTGTTTGCTTGCGCGACGATGACGATCGTTACCTTGCAACGAACCTGTTGCAGCGCATCATCACTCTCACCAATATATATATATATTCTTTCTCACTCATCTCATCCCTGATCGGAGACTGTCGCCACGTATTTGTATTTACACACACTTGTGCAATTATACATCCTCCCGCATATACGTTTTCCTGCAATGCCGAAAGCAAATCATAGATCGCGCCACTTAAATTGTTTTTCGAAACACTTAGAATTTCTCGTTTGCGGGGGATTAATGTTATCTGATCGTCTTATTATATAACTTTCCTTTTTCTCTAATTATTTCTAGGTGAAGGTCCTCGGTTAATAAGCCCGATTTTATTCTTCTTTTTTCTTAAAAAAAAAAAAAAAAGTGAGAGATAACAAGTATATAAAAACACTCTTATATAGAAATTTCGTAAAAATTTCAAGTCAATCCATCTACTACTTTTCGAGTTTTGCGGTCACAAACATACGGTCGCTTCATTTTATATACATATATGATGACCAATTCTGTAATATTTTTTATTTGTTATGGGCACAGAATTTAAGAATTTCAGTTTCACTATTTCTGTTTAAAACAAAGATCATTTTATGCATTTACAATTTATTATAATAATATTGTTGTATTTAAATATAAGCAAAGAATGAAATAAGACTGTATTATTTAATATAATAAATAATAATATAATAACATAAAACGACCTACTGCTTTATTTTGCTTAAAAAAAAAATTATAACAATTTCAGATTTGACCCTCCCGCCAACATTGAAAAGCTATAGGTACATACGTCCGTGCTTCACATAAAAATTTTAAGCTAGTTCTATAAAATATCTCTGATAAAATACATCGTATCGAAAATTTAAATTGAATAAATACGCATCAGAAAAATGTTTAGTGAGAACAATTCAAAAAATTCGGCACTTCTAAAGTTTTTATTGTAAATAGATGAATTTTTAGTTTTTTATTAATTCAAAAATTATGTTATTTTATTCCACGAAACATATTTTCTAAGCCAATACACAAAAAAATAACCTACTTGTTCTTATCAGATGTATTTTTTAATACAAATATAATAGCACATGATTGCTTGCGAACTAAAGCGACTTTCACCCTTTGGCTGGGCTAAATACAGTTTTGTTATTTTTTGTAAGCATCAATATGTAAATTAATATCAGTAAAGCAAAAATTGATCTAATGTATTAAAAAATGTCCAATAAACATTTACTCATACAGTGACGACTATATCGTAAAACTTTACATAACAAAGTTATTACAGATAGCAATATCCTTTTATGATATTCGTTTTCCTAGGATTCCGTACACAAATAATGTACCAAATTCTAATAAAATGGTTTAGAAACGACAAAAATATCATATAAAAATCAATAACTCACGAACGGGTTGACTTATAAACTTCAAAATTGGATCATAAATTACAATCAAAATTCTCTTTAAGACATTCTATAACTTCAAACTGACCGGCTACTCTGGGCGACAAAAAACCCCAAAAAACCGTTAAGAATATATAATATGATATTTAAAACGATCTCAAAAATCACTCAAAAAATGTATAACTCATCACCCGATTACCCTTCAAAAACGTAATTCAGAAACTAAAACAAAACACCGAAGCTTTCATAAAATCAAAATATCACGATTAAAAAATTATATAGACCCCCTTCGGGTCCAAAAACAGCAAAGCAATAGCCCGAGCAAAAAAGTTGAGGAAACCAAAACGTATCACAAATATGTATTCAAAAAGGACCGTTTTATAAGAAAAAAACTGTAGCCGAGCTTACATCTTTATATTGCGGCGATAGATTATGCTAATAGGACCCCCCCTCTAAAAAATTATATTTAAGCCCTCGGAGCGCCGAAAACTCGAAAATTTTGAAAAAAAAAATTTTCCCGGGCATGTAAGATATCGATGGAAAGTATCGAGAACAAAACCGTATTTCATTTCTTTAACGAAACTTTCAAAGTTGACAAAAAGTTCAAAAAAACACGAAAAACGACGTGCCCTCCCTTTTGCGATACGAGTATTATAGTTAAAAATTTTGAACTAGATTTAAAATATGCGCATTCCCGTATATTTCTCTAGTTTGGAGCATTCGGGTTTCCAATAATTAGGTCCTCGGGGCGCCGAAAGCTCGAAATTTTGGAAAAAAATTTTTTTTTTTTCGGGGCATGTGATATATTGACGGAAAAATCGCTATTTAACGGGAACGAGACAATATTTCATTTCCTTAATGAAACCTTCGAAGTTAGCGAAAATTTCAAAAAAGCACGAAAAATGAAATGCCTTTCCTTTTTTGTGACGCGAAAAATCAGATTTCTTTGTTTTTAATTTAGTATTATGTAAACGTAAATTGTAGTCATGTTTAACTCACACACGGAATCCTCAACGCATATGAGGTATCGTGCTTGACAAAACCTTTCTTTTTTTTTATAACGGAAATAGCAATAATTTCTGGGCAAATTTTATTTCTAAATATTTTTATAATTCATTTACCAACATTTAACTAGCTAGGTATACCATAAGAAATACATTTTTTACAACTCGAAGCCCCACCCCTAAAAAAAAGTATTACATTGAGAACGTAAACATATAGTAAACAATAAGTAATGCAATCTAAATATCATTTAAACGGATATCATTGGACGATCATATTCAATTAAGCCGGTGATTAAGTAGTGAATAGCTTTAGGTCTCTTTGATGTATGCGATTCTACCACACGACAAAATCCAATTCTGTCGCGGGTCAGTCACAACACACATATTTAGGGCAGATATGTTTATTCTTATGACTTTGTTGTCTCAGATGTATACCTCACAACACGACAGAATCGCTGAAAACTGATTTTTCATTGCTTTAAATAAATTGTCGCATGTTCATGTATGAGACTATGGAACTGATGAAATGTTTTGTTTACAATTTGTATATACAATATTTTTTTATGTATGATACGAACTATTGGGTATTTATATGAATGTCTTACTCAGATTCTTGTTTTCATGTTTGTTAATACTTCAATATATACAAGGGCGGATCCAGAGAGACATTTTGGGAGGGGAAATTATATAATTGGGTAATATTTTATGCGGTAGATAGTAAATTTGAAAAATACCTTGAAATACCTTGTTTCATAGAGAAAATCAAACAACGATCTCTTTAAAAATTTAAAAATGTTTTAAAAATATATAATTATTACAATTTAATTTAAATTTTGTTTTATTTTTAGGTAAAAAATAAAACGAAATTATAAAATTGTGGCTAAAATGGTAGTTTAGAATTTGAATAGTAAATTATCAGAAAAAATAGAACGATAGTATTTTTTATTAGACCTTAATTCTTTTTAATTTTTGTTAGTAATCGGATCCAAATTGTTTATCCGTGAGCAGGTAAAACAGATATATATATATTTCTCATTGAACTATTTTCAATTAAAATTGCAAAATAAAAATTAAAAATAAATAAAAAAGATAAAAGATCGACGACAGTTGCATTTAAAACAGAATAAAAACGTAACATTAATACTTTTACTAGAAAACAGTACTAAATATTAGTTATAATTAAATCCATTAGTAATATACAAATTTTTTGTAGTATAAATTAAGTTTCTCCGTTGTAAAAAATTTTTTCATCGAGGATTTGGTTCTTTGGGGGGGGGAATGTCCCCTATTCCCCCTCGCTGTTGATCCGCCGCTGATATGTATGATGTATAGAAATTCATTGTTACAGCGAAGAAAAGAGAAACCTTGTAAGATTTAGGTCACGAATATCGTGACCGAAACTTAAAAATTAAATTATGAGAAGAAATCGGAGAAATATCGTAAAAAGCAATAAATATATCATAAAAAAGATTATAAGCAATTTTCATTTTGTTAAAGATTTATGTGCAATGTATGAAGTTGTTTGCTATGTAACTACAGTGCACTGATTAGCCTAATATTACATCTTCACGCCTTCGCCTTACAACCAACGGCGATATACAAGCGGTATTAGTGAAAATCAAATTATAAGGCCGATACAACAGAAGTGGAACCAGAAATTGATTAAGGAGGGGTCTAAAAAATTTATACCGATTAATTTTTGTATATGTTGTTTTCACATTTAAAAGTAAAAAGCAATCGCATTTGATTTTGTTCTAGCCGACTTCATTTCATCTATTTCTATAAATATCCAAACTTTTTTCTCATTTTAAACATTGTGTTTTAGTCTCTGGATTATTATCATTGCTAGGCGTTTTCATTTAAAAACATATATACATATTTTTTTTAATACGTTATTAATATTATACATTAAAAATTAATTTTCTACTCATTAGGGGGGGGGGAGGTTCAGACTCCTTTCCGCCCGCATGAACACGTAGTTATAAACTAGTTTCAGAAGAGAAAAAAAAAACATAAATTTCGAATTTAGTTACTCCAAAAGTAAACAAAACAATAATGATTCATGTATAAAAGCAAAAAAATGAAGCCTTGTTGCGAGCACGAATCAAATTCCTGCGATACTGTCGCGCGACATAATCGCAGGCATGAACGTAGCTTTACTAATGAGTAGTTAGTAGAAATTTGCCTAGTGTAACCAAAGCTTTGAAACATCAAATTTTTTGTAATATTTTTAAAATTATTTGTCTCTCATAAAATATCTAAATTTTTTTCTGCAAATACGAATTTTTTTTGGAATTTTTTCTATTTTTTATATGAAATCAATAGTATTTCCATCATTCGCTTTGTCTACAGTTATTTATACTTTTTGTAATAGAAAATAAAAAACCAAATTTCCGGTAGTTTATTTTAATAATTCCCTCTAAATAACTACAACGCATTATAACTTAATAATTTTTTATTAAAAATTTGCATCAGTGTTCGTGTAATTTGATATCGCTTTACGACATTAATACTTATACACTCTTAATTTATAATTTACTATAGAATTTAGAATACTATTCTTTTTTCTTTCTTTTTTTGTAATTGTTAAATTTGTTTCTTATAATAAAAATTATACTTTTAGGATATCGATTATTGCAACAGTCAAAATTAGTCAGTCGCTGTCAGCCACAACGCTCTGTAAATGTTCTGGTTTAGACTATAGTTTCTGCATTGGTGGTTGCTGAATGTGAAACTATAATAATTTTGTATAAAGTAAGTTATTTCTCAAAATTGTTTTGTAATTTTCGAAATATGATACATTTTTAATTGTTCTATGCGGTACAATAATTTGCATGATTAGGATAATTTCATTCAATATAATGATACCCTAATGGCGTCTGCACATGGTTAAGTGCTGTCCGGCTTTTGTGTATTGTTTAAAATTTTTTAAAGTACCAGCTAACAGGTGGAAATATGATTTAATTATTTCCATTTATATGACTTAATTTAATAGATTCGTTAATGTGGATTTAATGAAGTGAAAATTTTATGGATAATGTTTGTTGAAAGTTTATGTACTTTTGCGTTACAAATTATGTATATTTTATGAAACTAAAGTACATAATTCATTTTTGTATTTTTAACCCTTTATAAAAATATTCTTGATATGTAGTGGGTTTACTTCGAAATTATATAGTCATTCTGTATATAAACGATCACGATAGTTTCTTATTGTATACACATTTAAAAATCTATACATTATTGAAATTGATTAAACTGATACTTGCTTAATTGTTTTGATTTGCATTAAAAGAAGTTAATGAAAGCAGCCAATATTTCGATCGGTTTAAGAAATTAAAACTTAACATTTCATTTAAATAACTTTTTCTACTTTCAATTTTTTTTTTTAATTTTTGCATTAAAGATTATTATGACTCGTAAACTTGGTATGAAATATACTTTGGTCGAATTGTTTGAATTTATGAGCCGCGATATTAAACACACGATAAATGATTAAATTTTAGTCTATGCAAAATGAACTTCAGTAATTTGGTTCAGGCGAATGAAATAATGGTATACGCGTATTTGTTTAAATTGATTTTTTTTGTTTTTTATTTTCGCCCTTAAAATTGATGAATGTGGACTGTTATAGATCTGTGAATGAATTAGAACGATATATTAAAAACAATGTAGTAGTTGGTGAACCACGTGAGAACGATTTTCTTTTATTTTAGATAAATTGTAGGTGTACCGTATTTGTTTAACAATAAGAAATATATTAGTTAAATTATATTTTCAGTTTATCATAATTTACTTTTCAAAATGTAATACAACTTGATTAAACTTTTAACGTAGGCTGTAGTATTAAGTGTTAAAAGATCTGGAGATCTATATTTTTAAAATTTTCTTTCAAAACGGATTGTGCATATATTTACTTTTTAAAGTTTAAATGAAATCCATCAATTTTTAGAGCTTATTTAAAATTAACGTTGAAACATTTTTTTATAAAAAATAATTTATAGTAACAGTGTTTTTGTTTGTTTTTTTTTCGGTGTTGTTTATTACATATATTAAAACCGTGCTGTATTTTTATTTTTATTGTGTTTGACTCTCTCGACGATAAATAGTGGTTAGACTCATATTTAATTTTTATTCATCAATTGAAAAGAAATTACAATAAAATTTACCTAAAAAAAAAACAAAAAACTATTGTTTTATTTCTAATAGTTCGGTTCAGAATATACATATATTTTTGTAAAATTACTATTAATATGAGTTTATTCCGCTTAAGTAAAATTTTAGTTATACTTTGTTTAAATAAAAAAATTCTATTGCATAATCTTGCAAGAAACACATTAGCAATATTTGGCTTATTATTTTTTAAAAAAGTGGTGCAGTGCAAAATTTAATCAAGTCAATGTATGACATATTTTTGTATTTAAATTATGTACACGCTAATTGAATGAACGTTATCCATTTTCTTCGTAATTATTTCAAATTTTGCGAATAATAAATATCGGGATTATATTATCAAGGCATTGTTGTTATTTTTTGAGATTATAAATTCAATTTTTGATACAAGAGGACAGGATGTTTCAAGTCGTTTATATAAGGCTTGATTTTTAAAGCAGTATTCAATAAAGTAAATGCGATTTGTAAAAATTTTAGAAAAGTTTTTGGGCTATTTAACTAATCTGCCTACTGCGCTTGTTACAAATAAATACAATATGTAATTATAAAATTGGGACATAGAGGTTTGTTTTTCGTAAAATTTATATAAGAAATTTGCTATTCTGCTATCTTAAACGTGCAATGTTTAGAGGGAACGTCGTTTGAAGAATTGATTTTTGAATACTAAAAAGTTACATTAATAATACTAAAACTGTAATTACATTTCGTAAAGTTTTCGGATGAACTTGAGTACTTCCTGTTATTGTTTGATAATTTAAAAAAAAAATGCTGATTTTTGTAGACGTGCGATTTTTATGATCCTAAATTTTCTTTTGGTATATTATTCACGGCAGGGATTTTTTGATTCTAAATACTTATTAGTAGTTTTCCTGAATCTTAATTAAACTTACCAGCATTAGATATCAGTCATGTTCGTGTTGTTATTATATAGTTTTTTATAATAATTCTATGACATCTAGTGATTTCAATTTTAAAAATGTACCAGAAAAAAAAATACCCCACCGTAATTAGTAATAATATTTTAAATACTAGTTTTCATTTTCATTTTAAAATATTCGGTAAAAAGTTGTTTCTTTTTTTTTGGTCTCATCTTTAATGAACATTAACCCAATGCAAGTGATGAATTTTTATATCAAGTCGATATTGTATTGTCAAATGTAGATTTCAGATAAGTCGTAATGATTAAGACGTTATTTTATTAAATTACCGGGTTAATCGGTGAATTTATATAATTGGTATACAATTCTTTTTGTTTGTTTATATATATTGAATTTCACTTTATTTTAATATTTCCGATTACCCAAGACAACATGCATAACAGTTACGTAAAATCAACATGATTTGTAATACCTCATGCAATTTTATTTTGTTCCACAATTTTCAAATGTGTTAAGTATTAAAAAACTTAACCATAAAATCACTTTTATTCCTCATATATTATTACGTTTGAAAATGATTTAATAGTTTTTAATTTCAAAGATGCGGTAATTAATATTTAGTAAAAAAAAATCTAATATTTTTTGGAGGCGGTTTCTAATACTTCATTTTCTTAAAATATGCTTACAGTTATTAAATTCTGTAATTTTTACTTTTTTTTGTTTTCTTTTTTTCGCAGATTTTTACGTTGTAAATAATTTTGTATATAGTATTTGTTCGTTATAAAATGAGCGCTTCAAATCGCTCAACCGGGCGTAGCAAGAAAGGTGGTAATAAAGAATCCATTACGTCGCCGTCAAACGCAGTAAAATTTTCAGTTCTGAAAAATGAAAATGTTAAATTAGTTGACAAAGAAAAAAAACAGGTAAATACATTGCTACCGTATATTTCTTGGGTTTTATTAAAAATTAATTTTAGTAACAATTTTAAAAATGAATATTATCGTACACATTAATGTACATCGTTTTTATAATGATTAAACGGCGCGATTGTTGTTAAATTAATAGAATAACTGGTTTTATTATAAATTATGTCTTTTAAGATTTATATGAAATTGTAATATAAAATAAACAAGTGTGGTACTTAACATCGACAATTTGATAAAAATTGTGTTTCTTTAGAAATTGATAATGTAAATTACTGATTTCTAATAATATTCTTTTCAAAAATTAAGATTGATTTTTCTTTTCTTCTCTCTTTTTAATCGTATTTAAATATTTTAAAGTTTGTTTTCGATATGATTGTTACAAACGCTTATGTTTAAATTTATGTTACACATTTGTTAATGGTTTTTTTTTTTTTATATATATATATATATATATACATTGATAAATTGATATTTTGTTTTAAAAGTAATTTTACAAATTAATTTATTGTATAATTTTATATGAATTTCCAAGTGTATCTAAGTTTATGTGTACAGAAGTATGCCGTATTTATGTATATTATGATATTCTAATTTTTCCCAAAGTGGATATTTTTATTTATGTACAGTCAAACTTTTATATAACAAAGTATAAAAAAAGTTTATTATGTAAAAAATGTCTTAAATAAAAGAAAAGATAACTGTTCTGTATGCACTTTTTAATGAGATTAGCAACATAAATACGGTGAAACGAAAAATTGTTTTATAGTTAAGTATATATTTTTTTTTTCTCCAGATTAGGAATTTATTAAACATAATTTAATACTAAGTAATGTTTTTATTAACAATGAAAAACAAAGTTATTGTTTAAATTGAAAAGTATGTTATCTTAAAATGTATAAAAATAGAACACGTTTGTATTGTAGTTGATAGATGAATATTTTCTGTTTTTTCATTTAGAATAGTTGATATTTTTTGTCAGAATAAAATCAAGGATATTTATTTAAAAAAAAAAAAAAAAAATGATTACACCGAATGGGTGTTCAGTACAGTAAGAGTACAAAGTTGTAATGAACAGGAATATACTAACGTCCGGATCTAAAAACAAATGAGTCATATTCCTTCGTAACAACTCACATTTTGTTTACTATTATGTTTTTTGTGTAATGAAATTGATTTATCGTATACATTTTGTTGTAGTTATATTTGCTTGCTTGGAAAGTGAGCTGAACCCTCAGAAAATTAACTTTTACACGCTCGTTCAGTAGGGCAAAATTTTATTCATTTGGTTTATTTATTTTTGATGATTTCGGCTAATTTAGGTATTCGAAAAGTGCATAAATTTTCTTATTTAGAAGTTATCCTTAGATTTATTTTATTATTATATTTTGTTAATGTAATCAATTTTTAAATATTTTTTAGCCATCGGTTGAACAGATTTCCATCGCAAAGTTAACTCAGTCTACAGTAAATGAAATCGATCCTGTCAAAATTAAAATGGTACTGTGATTATGTTTACTTTATTTTTGTTTTGTTTTGTTTTGGGGTACTAATTATTGTTCATACATTACACCGTTCGTTAATTACAGAGATCAAAATTTTGCACAAAAATTGTAAAAACCAATATTCCCCCGAAAATCTGGTTGTATTTTTCCAAAAAAAAATTAAAATACACTATTCTTTCAATGTAGTAATGTTGGAGCATGTTTGTAATATACGTGCGTGTACATGATTTTAAATGGAGCAGTTTCAGGTCATTCAGCGTGTCAGTTTTTTTTTTTTTTGGAAGGGGGGTTAAAAATGCATGCATTTCATTGCACAGTCTAAGTGTAAGTTGAACTTTATATATAATAAAACGGCAATTCGATCGTTTATAAAAATATTCTGTAATTGAAGAAATCGACAAAATTAGTATTTAAGTAAACAGTTAAAGACGTTTTTACAAATTAGCTTTTTCATTGCAAAGTCCAGTGGTTGTCAAATATTTAAGTTTAGAAGTGATTGAAATATGAAATTTCCCTTCATTTATAAAATGTAGATTGACAGATTTTCAAATTTATATTGTAACTGTTCGTCTGATGTGAATGTATTGAAATCTAAAATAAATGGAATGTTATGGTTATTTATTTTTGCGCTGAAGGGAACTTATAGCAGTTTTAGTTCGGTATCGTGTAACTAAAAAGTAAAAACATGTCGCACATTTTCATTTAATGTGAGTGATACGACGCTTAAATAAGTATTTTCTTAAAAACAATTCAGCCCCTGTTTCTTGCTTAATTATAGTCTAATAGCTAATACCATTTTCTTTATGTAAAGAATTTTTTCTTATAATTCGTAATAATTGAACTATCAATAATTTTTTTGTGATTGATTTCAAGTATTTTGTTAATCAATTTTTATATTATCGTTTTATTTTTAGTAATATTAAATCAAAAGGTTCTGTTAAATCCACGATTTTCGTAATCGAAATCACTTTTGAAAGTACGTGAATTTGTAGAATATGTTTTTAAATTAGTTGCGTGATACTTGACCTTTTTTTTTTTCAAAGATCTTAATTTCGAAAATTAAAATAACAGGGAGTATTTTACTTCATATGTGCTTTGGGCAGCATTTACGCACGCAGGCGTCCTCACGTCATTCGTGTACATTTATAATCGCTCTACATGTGAATGGAAATAATATTTGCGACCTATAATAGGCTCTTTCGAGTTTTTCACGCGCTTATTAAAACAAATAATTATATAGTAAAATATTTACATTTGTTGATTGTTTACATTGGGGAATAATAATGAAAATCTCATTTATACGCTTTTAATTACATTCTGATGATTAATCGAAACGCTCTTTATTAATAATTGTTCAGAAAATTTTTATATAAATTTAGTATAGTATAGGGTGGGCCAAAAGAACATACCGAATTTCAAACGCTCGTCAAAATCATACACTGTGAGTTAGCGTATCGATTGCAACGCCATCTGGCGCTAAATAATATGCCGTTTAATATAAATATAGTTGGTTAGTAGTCATGATGTCGTGGACGCGTAAACAACGCTCTTTCGTTGTCGAGTACTTTGTGAAAAACGGTGAAAGTGTAATCGCGGTACAACGCGCGTTTAAAAAACAATTTGATTTAAAACGTCATGACAATCCCCCCGACCGTAAAAGTATCCTCAAATGGGTAAAAAACTTCCGAGAATACGGTAGTGTGGTGGCGGTCAACCATCAAGGTCGCCGTCGATCGTCTAGAACCCCGACAAACATCGAAAAAGTGCGCGTAGCATTGTCGCGAAGTCCGCGCAGATCCGTTCGTCGCCAGGCTTCCGCCTTGAAAATTCCCCGTACTTCACTCAGAAGAATAATTCGAAACGACCTCAATATGCACCCATACAAGATACAACTAACCCAAGAATTGATACCAACAGATAAGCCAAGAAGGTTAGAATTTTGTAATAAATTTTTGGATATGCTGGAGGAGGAAGACGTCGATTTGGATTATGTTTTTTTTAGCGACGAGGCGCATTTCGATTTAAATGGTAACGTTAATAAACAAAACATGCGGTATTATGCTACTGAGAACCCTCGAATCGTTCACCCGGTACCCTTTCACTCCCCTCGTATCACGGTATGGTGCGCAGTCAGTGCGAAAGCGATAATCGGTCCCTACTTCTTCGAGGAGGACGGAGCGAATGTTACTGTGAACGGCGATCGCTACATCCAAATGTTAAACGAGTTTTTTCTACCGGAGCTCAGACGGAAGAGGATTGCATTATCTAAAACGTGGTTTCAACAAGACGGGGCCACACGACATATTCGTAACGATGTTTTGCGGTTATTAAGAGAGAAGTTTCAGGACCGCTTGATTTCGCGAAACTGAGCTGTTTTGGCCGCCGCGCAGTCCGGATTTAACACCGACAGATTTTTACCTATGGGGCTACTTGAAAAGCAAGGTGTACGGGGGTAAACCAGAAACAACCGACGAGATGAAATTGGCCATTCAGAAGGAAATTGCGGCGATTAAAAAACCAACCCTTAAAAAAGTAATGCATAATTTTGAGGAAAGATTGCAACAATGTAAAAATCAAAATGGTGACTATTCATACCGAGTATTGTTCAAAACTAATAGTGTACAATAAATGGCGTTCTTTTTGAAGTATTTCAACGTTTGTTTCGTTTCCGTAAGTATATTAGTCTTTATTTGACGAGCATTTAAAATTCGGGATGATCTTTTGGCCCACCCTGTATAAAAAATTTCTAATTACTGAAAATGAGAAGTTGAACTTCTACAATGTGGTTATATGTTTTTTAATTTTTAAAACTTAATCCCCCCACCCCCTTTTTATTTTGTACTATACCATAAAAATCGACGGAAATTATTTTGATTTATTGAATTCATTTTGAAAGAGCTAGTAAAGAACGGTAAAAATCTTTAATTTCAATTTTTTGGATCCTGTTTTTCTGACTTGTCTGATCTGTGCTACAATTCGTAAAATTGAGTTTTCACCGTAGTATCGAACGATAACTTAGCGAGAATGGTTTTACAATTGAAGGTTTATTGTGGCAGAATCGATTTTTATGTAATGATGAATGGGAAATGTTGAAAATGCAGTAAAGGAACAAATTTTATACGATTTTGTCGAGTAGGAATATTACCAGTAAACAGAATAAACTTGAAATATCTTTCGAGTCATTAAAACCGGAAGCGTTGAAATCGTATTATATTTATGTAACAGGAGGGTAAATCGTGCTGACTAATTTAATTAGAATCACTTGTTCGAACAACTAATAAAATGTAATTTAATTATGGCGAAATTTTCAAAAAAAAAACAACATATATATATATATCTAAAATAATGAAACAAATTAAATTTTCGTGTTATTTTTAATGTTTCCGTGGTGCGTAAACGTAATAATTTTAATAATTATGCTAGGTTATGGAAGTTACTCAAAAACCAGAAGAAGAAGCAATAGCTGCATTGATGGACTGTGAGCAGGACGAAAATGCAGCCATCGATAAATTATTTGAAGAGAATGGAGCGGTAAGTTTCACTATTGTATATTTAAGGAAATATCTGAATTGATGATAAACATTGTAGCATATAGTCCCTCATATGTACTTATTGAATTCGATTGTACGATCTTTTTCTTAATTTTATTACATTTTTTGACACGAGTAAACATTTTTTTATTCCTTCTGTTATCTTAAAAATTTGAAAAAAATCAAAAATTTCGAATATATGTTGCGTGTATATAGCAGAAGTTATAAAACTTTTTTATATTGGAAAAGTTTATTCGCTTTTGTGCAAAATAAATATTTTGACCTGTAAAGTTAAATCGATTATTTTTTTTGTTTTGTCAGTTTTTGCGATAATTTGATTTTGTTCGCGATACTTTTAGTAAAATTATTATAGTTTCTTCTTATTTTTTTTAAAATCATTTACGTAAAATTACATTGGACAGTGTTTTATTAAATTTATTTTTTTACAGATAACGTTTATAAAGGAAAAGTGCTGTTTTTACAAAATGAAAATGTATAAAATATTATCTTTTTTTTTCTTTTTTTTTCTATACTTATACGTTCGCCTCTGGGTACTATTGTTCTTGCAAAAGTTATATTAAAAGTGATCTATTTAAAATTGACGAATAAAATTTAAAGTGCTGCATTCGATAGTTCAAATAAAAGAAAATTGTTCAACAACTTTTGTCAATTTAAAAATAATAGAAGTATAGGGGTTAATTAGGTTTTTTTTTTAGCCGTATATCTCAATAATGATTGTATTTATTTTGTTAAATCTATTTAGTCAAAAACTAGCTGGTCAATAACTACTAAAAAGAAAAAGAAATCGCCAAATAACGCCGTAGGTGCTGATGGTTCTGGACAAGATAATGCAGCAGAAAAGTCTGACAGTATTGAAGTGTGGAATAATAAAGAAAATGTATCATACGGCCGTGGCCGCGGTACATCGAGAAATAACAGTGGACGAGGAAACGGTGGACGTCGCGGAAGTAATCGTTCTGGTAATAGGAATTGTAAAAAATTATTTTTTACATACATAACTTTACACGTTTGTTTTGTATAATGCATACTTTTAGAGTACTGCTCTGTGATTTGTAAAGGCTCGTTGAAAGAAAAGAATTTAATAAACATTTCGTTTTTGATGAAGAATAAAAATTTGCCGCGTTAATTGATGAATAAAGAGCTTCAGGGATTAAAATTAGAATATTTCTGTTTTGGTTGATTAACAAAATTTTCGTTTAGAGCTTCTTTAGTAGCATACGGTTTTTGTTACAATACGTATTCATAATGCTCTTTAAACTTTTGGCAGCTGTGCACATTGTATTTGTCGCAAAAATGTAATATTTCTTCATTTATGTGTTAGACGTAATGCGTTATTCATATTTTATTCAGTTTTTGATTTCATAACATTATCACCGATAAACTTTATCATCTGTCTCCTTTCAGGTTTATCCCAATCCCAAACATCTGAATAATTTATGGTGATCCCGATTCGTTTCACATTTATACATCTATTAAGCTTTTGTTTTTCATTTTCAGCAACTGAGCACTGAGCCGGAACCCCATTTTCGACGTTGAAATATGTTTTATTCCTTGCCCGTCTATAAGCGATTTTGAATTCTCATACATTCTTGTTTTTTATCTTCCATATGTAAAGTGTGATGATCAATATATATATATATATATATATAAATTTTTCCTCTCTATAAATGTATTTTGAAAGATCCAGAGCATGGTGAACAAAATTTTTGGGTTATTTTCCAATAAGTCCAAAAATGTTTAGTAATATTTTACGCCTAGTATAAGGTTAAATAACTGGATATAAAGTATCGTTAAAGGAAGTTCTCTAATGTTACTTCAGTAATTTCTTTTCAAAGAGATCGTTATATTGTGATGATTTAAAACTTGTTATAGTTAGAAAATTTTTCGTTCGCGTACAAAAAGAGTGTTTGATTAAAACCCAGCTTTTTTTTTTTTTAACATGTGGATAAACTAAACATTGACAACATGCGTGTATTTTCAAAATATCGCCATTCGATAGCAATGTCTCCCCATCCCAATCTTCTTGGTACGATGGTATAGATTCGCGTCCAATCGACGACGGTGGTTAAAAATTGGGGAAAAGCTTGACATACTTTTACCGCTTCAATGATTTGAAAATGAAAAAAAAAAACACTACATGGAGCGAGGTACAGGTTGTACGACGGCTGCGACATTACCAGCATTTTTTTTTTATCTTTTGTGAATGAGTCAGTGACGTTCGTATTGTTAATTGAAGCGGTGGAACGTACCAAGTTTTCTTCAAAACTTTAATGATATTTTGAATAACAGGTTGTCTTTTTATATTCGTATTTACAATATTAACCAAATTTTCATTTCGGTTTTTTTTTCTCACGTAAAAGTTCTGTAAACGATTTTCATGCTATTTCTAAGTGATGCGCTGTGCATTACTACTGACACGTCCATTCGACTTGAACTTTCTACTGCAAACAAATTCCAGCTACCAACGTTATCATCTTATTCGTACACAGTGTTAAAAAAACAAAAACCTGCCTTAGTTGTTATCGGACGGACATCCTTTTTATACTCGTTTTAAAAAGTTTTTTTTTTCGCCTAAGCGATTTCAAATTTTATACATTTTCTCTAATTTTGACGAAGAACAGTTGTAATAAAGAATTGTGCAAATGTATTGCGTATGTAATTTGCATGATATGGCTCTTTTGTCGCTCGCTGCATTTTTTTTTTCTTCATAGTCAATTGGTCGGATGGTCATAAAATAGTACCGGAATTTATCTCAACAATTTGAACTAAGTAGAATTTTATTATAATTCAATGTTTATGAACCCATCACGCCGCCGTTGGCATTTCATATTTTGTTTCAAACAGTTTGTGGGGTCTTGTATTCTGTAAAATTGTTATTAGAAACATAATGTAAACATGTAAAATTATGCAGTGTGTTTGGAGGAGGAAGAAGTAGTACTGAATTTTTTTGAAAAATATTTTTTTTTGTTCGTTTTTTGACTCGTAACTTATAGTCGTTTTTTATGCCAAACTCTCGAATTTAATAAAAAGAAAAAATGAGGATAAAAAACGTTCATTTTGCAATTGCATACTACAAATCGCGATTAAAAAGTTGAGTTTGCTCTTTACGCTTCTCCATCCAGACGTATTCTTCATTGGAATCCTACCACATCTTTACAATAGCCCTTTGAGTTGTTTGCCGTCATAAGGAAGTAGTGCGGTATATTAATGTAATTAATTTCATAGATTGTTTTTAATCACGATTTATAGTATCGAAATTTAAAAATACATATATCGAAAGTATACCTTTATATTACAAATAAATTTAACAATTTTTGGTATAATTAGTGTTTTTTTAAATTTGTTTCTTATTATTATTATTATTATTATTATTATTAGCGAGTGTACTAAAAATAATGCAAATATATGGTGAAAATATCTTAAGTGTTGGGGGAGGGGCATGATTTATAACGGTGGAGAAATACCAAGGAGAATGGAATTGGTAAAAAACAAAACATTGTTTATTCCTTTTAATGAAGGAAATGAAATTTCTCGGGCGTATCTTATATTACTAATTTTTACAGAATAGATAATTTTATGCCTTGATAATGACGGTCTCTTAAAACGTCGAAACTAGTTGGTATTTGAATAATTTTTTATATTCTGAATTTAATGACATATTACTGTAATTTATAATTGAAGTTTCTTATAATAATAGACGTATTTGTGCTGTTGGTATTGGTTCGTTTTAACATCATACCTTCAGTGAAGTTGAATTACTAAAAAAATATCTACAATCATGAAAGACGCAAGAATTCTATATTAAAAACTTGACTATTATTCAATTGTGTCGCGCTACCTTCGGCAAGAGTGAGGCATTAACGGAAAAGAACAAAGAAGACTATACTGCTCCATGTTATTGCTCTTAATTAATATCCTCGGGTACTGAAGCTTATTGACCGTTTCATGTTTTTCCGTGACTTTTTTTTTTTTTTTTTGTGCATTAATTAGGTCTATATCATTTTTCGTATTTGGCTGTAATTTAGTTGGTGATCTGACCAGTCTTAATTTCTCATTCATTTATTTAAAAACATATTCGGTATTAGTATTATTCGTAGTTCCTTCTAATTGTTTTCTAAATTCTACAGTATCTTTGTGTACGTGTTAGTATTTTACTACTTATGTTGACGGTTAGATATCTATGGTACAAATTTTCAATTAAACCGATGTTTTATCGTCAGTCATTTTTATTTATTTACTTTTTTTTTTCGTGTTCGGTTTGCGGTGTTGAACGGTTTTTTTTTTTAATAATCTATGAAAAATGCAAAGTCTCTGTTGTTTACGTTTGGAGCTCATATTTTGCACTAATTTTGAGTTAGGCCGTGCTACTATCCCCTATGTTTTTATTTGTTCGGAACCGAATTATAGATTTCCATAAATTTTACATTCAGTTCTTTCGTCTAAGTTTATAGTATTAAATGCAAGATGTATACACGAAATAATTGTGCCGTAAAATACGTTTTGAACGAATATCGACATTAAAAAAAAAAAAAAAAAAAAAATGTATAAGAATTATAATATTCAGATTTATTATTGCTCCAACTGGTTGCGGATATTAAACATCCGTATTGCTATATGAATGTAGATGTGCAACATCCGAAATCAGTCAGGGTTTCTAAACTGTAAATATTCTGGCCATGTTTAGGTTTGTTTTGTTTTTTTTTTAAATTATAAAATCGTACAAATAAAAAGGATTTGTATTCATTGAAATACCTGTTCAAAAATATTTAACTATATCGGTGTTTTTTCAGGATTCGGTTCGAACAAAGATAATGACAAAGCATTTGAGAAGGGCGGTAGCTACAATAGAAGTAATAACCGCGGTGAAAATGACGGTGAGAAGGGCGACTTCAATCGGGATTACCGAGGTGAAAGTCGCGGTCGACGAATGCTTAACGGTATGTCACGAGGTAGAGGAAGTCGCAGTGGTCGCGGTGGAGGGCGTACTCAACGTACGTTTCAAAACAATACTAAAGATCGTGGATTTTTTAATCAGATAGATACTTGGGCTAATCCTGATACTACCGATAAAAAAGGTAAATGTATTTTTCGTATAATCTTTGTACGCAACGGATACCCATTCAATTCACTCGTTTTATTATCTGTTTAATCTACGATTGGTACTGATCGATTCGAATTATTATTTACTCCTTGTTTTGTTTTCGATTTAACATGAAGTTTGTGCAGAACGTAAAGATACATTTCGTGTAGGTGGAAAAGTAATGTTTTCATTTAGAGTTGATTTTATGAACATTTATTTTACCTTTCCTCTTACAGTTATCCGCCAACGTTGCATTATACGCTTTGCCGATTCGCCAAGTGTGCTACGTGCTCATTCATTCATTTTCTTGACAGGAAAAGGTCGCTCAGTGAATTTTCCTACAATAATTATTTCCTTTTATGAGGGAATTGTAAATCAATAAAATATAATGAAGTAGTGTTTCAAATTTTTCGGAAGTTTTGTGATAATTTTTTTCAAACAGTTGGCATCTCACAATAGCAGAATTAAAAGATTATTTTAATAGTTTTTCGACTAAACCGAAACTATTTTCTTTGGCTGTGCTATCCATCGACTATTAAATTTTCACAAATGACTGTAATCGAAGCGCACGTTAAACTTTTACCTAAACAGTTTTTCTTTTGGAAATCGTCAATTAAAATAGTTTTTCTTCGTTTAAATGCCCTTTTATTCTATATTTCTGTTTTATACATGAGTATTTTTTAAAAAAAAAAAAACTATTTGATCAATTATTAATTATTTAAGGAAATACAGAATGATAAATATTCAAACAAATTATAGATTACCAAAAATAGAAATCGAATGCATCAACATTTTTGAATAAATTATATATTAAATTCATTTTTTTCAAACATTTTCAGAGTTTATAATTTTTTTACCTCAACTAGTGGTCTATCTGAAACCTCTCTAAATATTTAATATATACGATAATAATTGTATATGGGTAGTTCAAAAAGTAATGAGGATAATTTTTTAACTCGCTGTTAAATACCTCTTTACTCTGCGTTTCGTAGAAAGTCGAAAGTTATTAATACATGAAATGGTAATAAAAGAGATTAAATTAGGTTACTACTACAAATGCATTGAGTAAAATCTTTCTCGGTTTAATGAATTAAAGTTCTTCGTTATTTGTAATTCATGACATGATAATTTGACGGTAGTATTTTAAAAGTGGAATTTCTGGAAATCTCATTAAAAAAAAAAAAAAAGTAATTAAATAAAAGAGGCATTTAAAAATTTACATGAAAATCATGGTTTTTGAAGTGTATGTAAAATATAAATCAAAAACGTTTAAGTCGAAAGCTGAGAGAAAATGTGATAGAAATTGTAGATTGGCCACCGTAAAATTGATCTCTTTTTTATCGGACTCACGTGGAATGAACTAGATAAAAAAGCTAAATATGAGTTCCTCGTTAATTACAGAATCCTTATGTGGCTATTTATTTACGAAAGGAAGAAGCAGGATAAAAAATATTTTGCTACGTTGTTAAACGCGTGAACTTAATATAAAATAAAATGATTTCAATCAAAACCATAGAAAAACGAATTTAAAAACTGCTAAAGATAAATATTTTACCTGTTTATTGGCTATCGTGTTTAAAAATGTTTGAAGACAATTTTTTTGTAATAAACTATTTAGTTTTTCCAGACTGTTAGGGAATTATACGTGTTGATAGGAACCGAGAGGAGAAGATGTCTGTCATTATAATTGTAATTAGAATATTTAACAAAAAATTCACGTCGCGCGATAGTTTATCGATAAAGGAAGTGACTGAAAATTCCTTAAGTTCGATAATTTCACTTTTACCCGGATGGAAAATCGTGTGTACAATTTTGTGTCGTAAAACTGAGCTGTTTGCGAAAGAGTCAAAGATTTTCCTGAATATTTACATAGGAATATGACAATCTATATTTGTTGCTATTTTATTTTAGATGATTTCCCGAGTACCGACGATTGGGATAATGAAGAGTACACCGGATCGTTAGCAGTGACGCAAGTATTCACACCAAGTGTTCAAGTAGAGTTAGAAACTCCAACGGTTATACAGTCTGTCACATTTACAGCGGAATCGTCGAGTTTAGAAATCAAGTCGAAGGAGGAGTCCCCATCAATTTTACCAATAGCGGCGCAACCACCACCACCAATATTGCAGAATGTAATTATTATTTAGAACATTCGAATATAATTGTATTATTAAATTAGGTATATGAGCTGGAAACATATATTAGTTGAAAATGAAAAATCGAATTAATATTTTAAAAAAGGTTCCGTTCTTTTATCTTATTACAAATTGCGAATGAAAAATGTTTTTTTTTTTTTTTTTTTTTTTTTTTTTTGAATTGTATAATATTCAAAACAAAAAAAAACCCTTTTATGTGCATAATTTTAGTTTTAAATCGAGTATAACATCGTCGTGAAAGACGCCTTTTGTGCTTGTACGCGGGGAAATTAAATATTTACTGATAAAGAGAACGATAAAATTAGGAAGTAAACATTTTTTTGTTTAAAATATTCTATCTTTTTTAATCGTTTATGTACGAAAGTGTTGAATTTTCTTCTTAATTAAGTTTGGGTTTTGCGATAATAGGCTTCTATGGCGTCAATAGTTGCCGGCAACAGTACTCAATTAACGCCGGCTCAAAGTCAGTATTTGAAGCAATTAGCCGCTCAAACATCGGAAAATCGTCAAAAAGCCGCAGCGGCAGCAAGCACGGCCAGCCCGCAGCAGCCACAACAACCGCAACATTTACAGCCACAGTTACCACAAGCATCGTTTCCACAACAGCCGTCAGCAGCTGCACAGTCTCCGCAGCCATCGCATACGCTTGTGTCCCAGGTGGTTCAACAGCAAAAACCATCGCAGCCGAACTCTTCGCTGGTCTATAATTCTTCTATGAATATCGCCAGTCAAACATATTCGCCTTCGCAAATACAGCAACCGTTCCCCGTTTTATCGCAGTCCTCGTTTCTACCGAATGTCACTTTGCCGCAACCTTCTCAAACATTTTCTTCGATCACCATTTCCTCTCAAACATTTTCTCCATCTCCTAGTTCAACGTTCCAGTCGGCGCCGTCGATAACCGGTGCTCCAAATTCATTTAACGGAAGGACTGGTATTTATTTATTTTTCTTTTGGATTTTATTATAAATTGTAAAGTACACGTTATGGTAAACACTCTAAATCAGAAATAAACTAAGAAGAATTATATTTTACTCCTCATTATTGAAGGATTAAATAAAAGTAATCAAGGTCAGCGCTGGGCGCCTCTCCGTTGAAGACCCCCCGGACCTCCGAATGCTCTCTGTTTAGATCCTGCGGCTAAAATTCAAAAAACATGGAACATGCTTTAGCCGTTTGCTGCCTGTTAATATCTCTGATACTTTCAACTGTTTCTGTAGGATATGTCAAAATTGAAGATACGATAATAAACGCCTTGAATTCCAAAGAAAATAATAATGTTAACGATTTTATTTTAAATTTTTTCTGTTCTTATGTCACATGATCCTTAGAAGTAACGAACAATATGGGTTTATAATAGCTGAAGTAACTTATGTAATTTGTAGAATCAATTTTGTCGATGTGACGAGCGAAGATCAAATCGATACACGATCCCCACAAGTAGTTGGTAGAACTGGATTCGTTTTAAGTTGTAATCCAAAAGTTTCTTCCATGAACCGAGAAATAATCACCGATTTTCAGGTTTCTTGAGATCGACGTTGTTATCATAGGTGGTATTCTTTCGTTGGAAACTGTTTTTTCGAGAGAATTGCGCAATTTCCATAGATTTGCGTAATTTCAATACTTTATTTTATTCATCAAAAAATTTCGTTTTCTTTAGTTCGTTCATTTCATCAAAACCCGATTTTTCGATACTTCTACGTAATCACACTTCTTTCATTCATTCGACGACAGATTTATATCTTTTTTTTTTTTTTTTTTGTAGATGCGCCATTATAATGCGAACATTATCGGAGCGCGGTCCGAACACGACTGACTTAAGACAACTAGAAGAAAAGGCTGTATTCTTATTTATCTCCGGCGTAACGTCCTCGCGTTCCACTTTAGTGTGACATTTTCTGCTAGTTAGGTCACGGCTGGAGCATGTTCCATGCTAAAATATTTGACTAATTACTCTGTCTATTATAGAATTAAATATATGAGGGACTAAATTTCGTTGGGTATTTAATTTTATTAATAATTCAATTTGGTTTTTTTTTTTTTTAATTCTATAAATATATATAAAAAACAATAATAAAGATGAATTTTTGTGGCTTCCTTTTAATTTGAATTAATCGAGAGCGGCAGTAATAATTTCGTTCGCTAATCGCATGCGGTGTACTTTACCGCAGTAAAAATTGTTAAATATTACGAGTAAAATTCAATGCAAGAAAATTTGTGTTTATCTTTTGGATTGCGATCGTTGTTTAAAAATTAAATTTAAACAAATTTTTCAGTTCGTAAGATTTTTTTTATCGTTATCTTATGTCTCATTACATTTTATTTTTTTCTTTTTTGTTCATTTTAGTTGAATTTACTCCGAACAATTATAGTGATATTGTTAGTAATTATAACAATGCGCACGGATTACAGAACGACACTAACTTATCTCCGCGCGTCAAATCTCAGCGTTCGCAGTCATCTGCTGCCAGTAAAGTGAGTTTAAATGTAAATATGTAAATCAATCAGTTACTCATTTTTTATTTTTAAAATGTGCATGCAAATAAAAAACCAGAAAATTATATTCGATTTAATCAAAAGGTGATAAAAGCTCTTTATATTGGCCATAATATTTCTAATTTAGTTCAACGTATAAGTCGACATTAAGATTTTTATGCGATTGAACTGATGAATGTTTATAGAACGAGTTATTAAACTTGTGAAGTTTTAGTGTGCCATCCTCATGTTTGCAATATATTTCGGAAATGACCGATTAAAATTAGACCGCGTGTATAACTGAAGTCGAATGTTTAACACATGCAGGAAACGAACAAAACAAAATATAGAATAATTTTGATTTAAGGTACAGTTTGTACAGTCTTTGTATCTTAAAATTGTTTCAAAATTAATCTTCCCTTGTTTTTTTTTTTGTTTTTTTTAAGCAATACATAAGAGTTAATTTATTTTTATAATAAAAAATGTTAAATTTTTATTAACTCGGATGTTTCAAATAACGAGCTTTATATTCACGGGCTTGCCTGTTAATAAAAAGTGCTCGAATATGTTTTATGTAAAACGGACGAAAACGACATGAAACATATAAAAAAAGAAAAAGATACTCAATATATTTTTTAATCAAATTTGGCTAAAATCTCACTTTTTTTTGTCGAAACCGAAGTAAAGTTATTGTACTTAGTTTTTTAGTTGTAAAGAATGTTTAAAAAAAAAAAAACAATAAAAATACAATTAATGTACTTTTTAATTGTGATTCTAATTTTTTGGGTGGGGGTGAGTGAAGCAAAAGTTACGCGTTTGGAATACCTAAAAACAGAAAGATTTAAGAGTATTTTTTTTAGATATTCAAATAATTATTTCTTATCTCTAAAAACTTTAATATGGTTCAGATAACAAGTTTTTCTATTATTAATATCAGAAAATTACTATAATGGGTATACCGACTAAATGCTTGAAAGGTATTCGAAAATTGTAACATTTCTGACGGTGTTCAAGATGTGTTCAGGAGAAATTTTTTACAGCTTTCTTAATGTTTAAAAATATAGCGATATATGAGTGATTGAAGTACGTAAATTTATCGTAAAAAAACAATGAAAAACTATTACGCGTGTGTATATACATATTTGTGTATGCAGGCGCACGCACACACACTTATCCCAATTAGTCCATATCCGTATTACACACTCATAGACATCTCAAATATTAGCTGAGTGTTGAAATACAAATTTCCAGTAGTTCTGTTAGCAAGCTGTAAATTGAGAAAATTATTTTTTTTTTTTTTTCTCATATAAGAGTCGGGAATATTTTAATATAGGACATTTTAGTAAACGATGATAAGATACACCTTAAGTGTACACCGTTTGTCCGAAAAGTAAGGGGACTAATGCTATAAAAAATCGACAAATTCAGATAGGAAAATTTATTCTCGGCTAGTTTCTACATGATCCTCCCCCACCACAATGCACCTTTCAGATCGTACAACCATTGGAAGCTTCTGGAGAACGCTTCTTTTAGAATCCTTCCCAATGCACGTGTCACAGCTGCTTTAATCGATAGAATGTCGTCAAAACGGATTCCTTTCATGGCAGATTTCAATTTAGGGAACAGGAAGAAGTCACACGGGGCCAGGTCCGGTGAGTAGGGCGGGTGGTGCAACACTGGGATACATTTTTTGGTCAAAAACTGGATCACTGATCCGGCGGTATGAGCTGGCGCGTTGTCATGGAACAGGAAAAAATCTTGGGACTCCCATCTTTCTGGCTGTACGCGTTGAATCCGTTTGCAAAGGCGATTCAGAGTTCCCAAATAGTAGTTGGCAGTCACGGTGGTGCCTGGAGGCACGAATTCCTTATGTACGATACCTTGAGAATCGAAAAATGTGATGAGCATGGTCTTGGTTTTCGATTTTGTCGCGCGAACCTTCGTCGGCCGTGGCTCTCCACTGCTCACCCATTCACTCGATTGCTTCTTGGTGGTAGGGCCATACTGATAAACCTATGACTCATCACCGGTAATAATTTTATCGAGCAGCGAAGCGTCTTCATCGATCAAATCAATGAAATTCTGCGACGAGTTCAGGCGCTGTTCTTTTTGCTCCGGCGTTAAAGAATGAGGAACGAATTTAGAACAGATCTTCCGCTTGTGTAAAACGTTTCGAATCAGCTCGTGAACGGTTGATTTGGGTATTCCCGACTCATCTTCGAGCATTCGGCATGATAAGTGGCGGTCTGCGGCGAGAAGGGTTCGGATTTTGTCGGTTTTATCATCGGTACTCGTCGTCGACGGCCGCCCACTTCTTATCTCGTCTTGCACCGACTCTCTCCCCTCTTTAAATTGTTTATACCACTCGAATACCTTCGAAAGGGCTAGACATTCATTACCATTCACTTTTTTTAAATCGTTAAACGTTTGGGGTAGCAGTTTTACCGAGTTTAAAATAAAATTTAATTACCGATCGTTGTTCCATTACGAAAAACGTGACACGTTGAAAGAACACACAAATTACAAGACCGTATCTCACCAAGAAATAATCACACTACTGACCAACAAAAAATCATACGCTATGTCAAAACATAGTACTACGTCACTGTAATAGTTTCCCTCAGATAGCGCCACTCGTTTCTTCAAAAAAAAATCAGTCCCCTTACTTTTCGGACAAACGGTGTATGTACACAATTTAAGAATACCGAATCTAGTGTCCCCCATGGAAAAAATTATTTTTTATATGTAATTAATAATATGTTAAACGCAGGTTCCTTCTGGACAAGTAAACGACGAAATCTCACAATCTGAAACGTCATCAGTAAACGCGACGATGAAATTATTGGATGTCCAGTTTACTGGACTGGAATTTGCAAATTCCGAAAATTACGATAGCGCGTCGAATGTATCGGACGGTGGCGGGATATCCGGTTTATCGAATAAATATCCCGTTTCGAACATCGGAGGTGCGTCTTCAGTGAACTCGAGCTCAAATCATTCGGAATTATCAGTAAATTCATTCCAGTCATCGTCAACGCAGCAGAAACAAATTAGTCATCCGCCCCCAGGATGTATATCGAATGTGCTTGTACCTAATAAACAGCAGCAGCAACAGGTATTTTTTGCAGCTACTGATATTTTGAGTGATAATATTATGTGAATAACGGCTATATTTGTGTTATTTTCGATGTTTTTAACCCGTGCTATTTTTTAATCCTACCTATTTTGATTTTTTTTTTGCTATTTTGTTATTTATCGCTTCATTTTTATAATTTCCTTTTTTCGTCGTTGTTGCTTTTTCTTTTTTTAATAGTAAAACTTAATGTGAATAATTTTTACTTATTTGGGAACCCAATTATTTCCGTTTTAATTCACGCAGTTTATTGGAAGCAGCACATTATTTATTTATTTATTTTTAAATCTTGGTTTTAACAAAAAGTTCATGGTATTTTTTTTCCTCCTTTGAACTGTTAAACCGTTTGTTGTCAACTAAGTAGTATAAAAATAAATAAATTAATATGGTTTCAGTATTTTAAAGGGAATACGTCGTAACCATTAGTGTATCTCCTGACAACAGTTAATTATTCCCTAAGAATTTTGGTTGTTTAATCTTTAACAAATTATATTGATTGACAATTTCTAGCAATACGAATTAGTATTTTGAAGCGTGGGAAGAATAAGAGGGCAGAAAAGGTCGTTTGTGTGTATAGAAGAATAATATTAATTTATTAAAATTTGATTTCCTCAACGTGCTAAGTTTAGAAGACTCGATTTATATTAGAAAAGTAAATTTTGTACTCCATTTGTAAAATGTATAAGCAGAAAGCCGGCAGTTTAATTAATTTTATTTTTTTTTTTTTGTGTGTAACTAGGTTATAAAAAGAAAACATTTTACTTATTTGCTATTTATTTTATGTTTATAGTTAAATTGCGGTAAAGTGTTAGCACATCTGGCGAGAATGTCTCCAATTTTTTTGAAAAAACGTTGTTCTAAACGACTGTTTACATTCCTAGAAATTCTCTAAAATCTGGAAATATAAGAATTTACGATAACAATTTTTTTTCTAACAAAGCACATAACAAAAGGCATTAGCAGTATGTGATCCCCAAAATATTTTAGGAATCTACTGATTTTTTTTAATAGAGTTGTTTTGCTATTACGGTGTAAGTTATAAAATTGGAAAAAAATTATTAAATATCTAAAGTTACGTTACAGAAATGTTTACTAAAATTTTTGACCCATTATTTTTTTATGTTTTACTTCATATTCTCATTCTTTTGTTTTCTGTACTTTTGATTGTTCAACACCGATAGCTTTTTAGAGGTCGGCGTTATGATTAGTATTCAAAATTTTACGTAAGTCGTGAAAAATCATCTGTATGAGTAATTCTTTTTTATTATTATTAGTATGGGGGAATAAATAGAAAATTGTTTATTTTATAAACTTTCCGATAATGTTCATTTTGCTTTATAAAAGAAAAGAATGATTATAAAAATGCAGCTCTTAGCAGTCGGGAAATTGATCTTCAAATTGTATAGTACGATTTATTTACTTTCCCTTCTAGAATATTGGTTAGTTGTAATGCGAACGATCTTTAATTTTTTTTTTTAAATATATTATTATTATTTGACGACACTCGACAAGTTGGTTATTTACGTCATCACTGTAAGCTATAATAGGTTGTTATAAATGTTACATGATTCCAGGAAATTTAGTAAGACGTTAATATTATTCGCATTATCGGCTAATGTATAATTAATGTTCAAATTATTGCTATTGTAATAGATCGGTCTTTCTTTCTTATATACCAGACAATCAGTTAATATGTGATGTGCCGACAGTTGACACTGATATTCTGAGCAGAGAGAATTTGTACGTTGTAAATGCGTAATTTAAAATTTTAACGGAATTTATAATCTGAAATCGTTTTTTGGCGTTTCTCGATTGAAATTAAAATTTTATGTATATACATTTAAGTTAAAAAATAAATATTGCTTTTTCACTTTTTTTAATATAGCTAGAATGCTCCCCCCTCCCATCTAATAAAAAACAAATTTCTATCTTTTTATAATTTATCGCCTCTTTCTTGGAAACAGATAGGTATCAGTGATGGTACTACGCAACTGGAAGTAATTAAATTTGTTAAACAGTTTAGTGATTCACGTTTTCTTTTTGTCTTGTTCGTTCAGAGTACACTTTTTATTTTTTACGCAGAATGATTTTTCTGTATCATTCGAATGATAATTATTCGTATAATATTTTATGTCGTCGTCTATTAACGTATGCTATAAAAAGCGCGATTATTAATTATGGATGGATTTACTTTTTTCCGTCGTTGCTCTGTTCGTGTCACGATTGCACTCTGTTCCCTTAAAAAATAATGAAATTTCTGCTCTAAGTTTGCCTCATCTATCTTGTTGTCGCATATTTAATTACTTTTCAGTTTTTAATTTTTTAACGAGATCGAACGTGTTGTTCCGCTTTTTAATAACATTTCCATCTATATCTGTAGTTTTT